>JAYKKO010000025.1:8125000-8750000 GCA_037074685.1 Glyphodes pyloalis
AATATGCCATACAGTGTATGGTATTACCGAAATTCTCTCTAATACGGGGAAGAACAGACGTTGTTAATGTTTATTTGCAAAAAAGATACCTAATATTTTTTAAATAGATATTTAAGAACCAGCTTATTGAACGTGAATATTATCTTCCCCTTAACATGTTAATCCAAAATAGTTATAGATAATTAGGACATTTTTAAACTATTATGCGTTATGCCTAATAGATAAAATGTAGGCCTGAATGTGGTAAGTATTTGAAGTATGTGAAGTGTACGATGTTGTTTAAACAGTTCATAAATGAAACAGTGAGAGTAAATTATGATTGATGCTCGTATACCTATAAAATGCTAACATTGTAGATAGTATGAAAGTTTTTTTCCATTCGAGTTTAATTCCGCTTTCATCATGTTTCAATAATAATAAAATGAATCTTTGACCAATATAAACATTGTGTAAAATATGTTTCATGTGTAAATGTGTGTTTGTATTAAGATATATGAACTGTTAATGTTTGGATCTAAACATTAGTCACATTTCCACCGAGGTGCTTTTATACTTCTGCACAATCACGAATTTACTAGTGAATTTTCGAGCTGTCGTTTACACATGTTATATAGGCACGTAGATAATTTGTTTTGTCGACTAGTCGAAGTGCCTCGTCTCAAATGTACTGTTAGAATCAGGTGGATGAGTGAGTAAATTTTATTTGAAATATCTAATTCTCTGAAACTCAGTTATAGCAGGGCGATATTAATAACAACGAAGCAAACTCTCGTAATTTTTTTATAATATATTTGCTTTTCACTGTAGCAATGATACAGTATGAGCACGAATATAACTGTGTTTGAATATTCACTATGTTTTACTACAAAATTTCATGGTGTTCTTCAGGGAGACCTCTTTGGCCCGCATCTGTTTTTTAAACATCTATTTCAATCTAACAGTACATAAAGTCCAATGTAGTAAATGATGTGTCTTAGTAAAAAACTTACAAGTCATGAGGCGATCAGATAGATGTATTCTATTCGCCACATAGACATGACCAATAGCTTACAAGTGTGTTGTTTTCTCATACTTCACATGTTTCATCCATGTGTGTATGTAAGTGTTTTTGCGTGGTTTAAAACGCTTAGTAAACTACTTATTAAATTTCGTATTTAAAGCACATAATAGTGTGATAGACAATCATCACAAATTATACGTAAGCACTCGTATTGTTAATTAATGTCTTATTAATAATTATCAAAAGACAACTTTTAAATTGAAACAATTAGATCAAAACGTCTTTTAGTTCCGATATGTTTTAACTTTTTTTAAACATGGCACACATATTTAGAGTATTGTACCTAATCACAAGGACACTTTTTTTAAATTATAAACTACGTCATGATTCCGTTGTGAATGGATTTACATATTATTTTTTTTACAACAACAATTTATTCTTAATAGTATTTGGTAAACGGCGACGATGACCATTTAATTAAAATGCCAGTAAGTACTGGCATTTGCAGTTTCGAGGTCGTAAGATATTGTTACATACAATTTTGTAAATAGTCCCTTTACTTTAATATTTTGTGCGCTCTATACAAATAGTAGTTGTAGAATATCAATTATTAATGTATCGTTCTATAAATGCCAATTACGAAAGGTCAGTAAAGAGAGGAACCAATGGATTTAACAGAATGTGATTAATGTACCATAATTTTGGCTGTGTAAGTCTATTTAGAAACTTGTAATGATTTGTAATGTAGTTTAATATTTTGTAGATTTCAACTCAACATTGCTTGGTTATTTATTAATAAAATTATTACACTAGCGGAATGCGCTGATGTTGTGTAAACGTGGCGGGCGAAGGCGAATTTGTTTTTCGGCATAACCACGCTGACTCAAAAGGGATGGCAATTCTTTCTGAAAATTATCTCGGATCTTATTCAAATGATCGATTCACAAAAAATTTAGTTATTTTGTAAAAATCGTCTTTTTTAGAGGATTTAAAATGAAAAGATTAATGTTCTTTTTTTATTTAAAATAAGAAAAATATACATACACGATATCGATTTTATCTGTTATTATAATTTCAGAGTTTCACATCAGATCCACAAGTAATTTATTTTCCAAATGAACTTAATTAAAAGAAATATATGGTTTTTACCGAAACTGACAAAAACCGTATGTCGGTTTAGTTTTCATATCGATTTAAATCGATTAAAAAACCTTTTATTTTGCCCTGAAAAATTGATTCCTCGATAAATCGATCTCAGATCGCAATCCCTACTTGAAAACTTTGATCCGGTGGAATAATAGTTAACTCTCCTAGATAGACCAAACTAAGGGTGGTGGTTTCGATACTCTCCCAAAACAATAATTCGTGTGATGAACACTGTCTGGGACTTTAGTACGTAAGTACTGTGATACCCCCGTTGGTTCACGTTTTTATAACAGAAGTGCCTAAACTACTTAGGTATCAGGTCAATGTATGTGATGTAACATCACATACATCAATACAAATATATCAGACATCATTGATGTCTCATATATTTGTATTCAAAAAGGTCGCAGTCCGTTAGTGTGATAACACTCTGAATGTATTTAATAAAAAATAAAGGGATACGTGTAAATGATGTAATTATTTTGAAGATACATATTTGATTATATTTACCGGCGTGTGTTACTTAATAATTTATGAATTACACAATTATTTGAATTCAATTAATGATTTTAACCGACTAAACTAAACTTCCTTCTATTTCCTATTAAGATTTAGTCTTTGTAAATATTTATAGTTAATTATACTGACGTATGAACATATCCTGTCCCTTACCACCGAATTTTGGACATTATGGAATACTGTAATACTCATATTGTACTATTTTAAGATATTTTTCTTGTCACAGATATTGATGTAGTCAATTTTTAATATTAAGGTCACAAGATTGATGTAAAAGAATGTAAGGTAAGTTATTTTTGCGTTTCTGTTAAAATCGGTCAACAGCACATCACGGTAGGCACTTTCAGTGCAATATTAGTTCTTATGCTCAAACCATAAGGGCGTGACGTGCTTAAGACTGTACCAACAAAATATTATTGAAGGAAAGCTTTACGTTTTTATTTTCGTTGCTTATTATTTTGTTTTATGAAAAGTAGATTATTGTATGTAAAATTACAAATAAGTCTTTGTTATTTTATTTTTTACGCATCAGTTTATTGTATGTAAATTATAATACATATATAAATGTATCTCAGATTATAAGTTTCGTATTTGATCAATATTTGAAGGTAATTAGATGTAATTTTCTTTGTTTATCATTAATTAATGTTACCACAAGGTATAAGAAGATAGAGTATGTACTATCATTGTATGCATTTGTATTAGTCACAATATTGTCCCTTTTTGTTTTTGTACATAGTCGATAAACGCTACAAGAAATAATATGGAAGCAGAATGTAATTAGTTCATCCTTTCTAGCAAAAGTTCATATTATAATAATTTTCATGTAATTTAATCCGATCCAGGAAAATAACTGTTAAATGGTTATGAACAGGAATTGAAGAAAATTCCATTCGAACATAATGTAATTCCAGTGTGTCAAAAAAACACAGGATAAATTAGTTTGAGTAACAATCAAATACAAGAGAGAAAAATATGTGCAATTAGCTCAATTAAGTATTTTTTTAATTACAAAGAGTTACTTATCTCGAAATACGAATCTAATTAAATTTGATTTAATCTAATATTTCATTTAAAATTATTGGTATTGGTTGTGAACAATTTCTTGGTTATCGACTTTGTACGAAACCTACTAAAATGGAATGTGTAAATTATGTAGGTTTAAGAATTATAAAGAACTGAATGTTGGAATCGAGTCTTTGTCCTATTCAAAGATAATGTGCCAAAGACTATGGTTGAGGGATTTTCTTTATAAAAATTGATATTTTCATTGTGTAATGCACTGGTCTCTTAGAAGTAAGTACTATTTGGCAATACCGTATCCTACACATGTGTTTATATGTAGATAAAATAAAAAGTATACATTTTCAAACGAAAGCTTTGGTTTTATTCCTTCAGACAGACGTCTAGTTGTGTGTTATTGTAGTTCCTGATCATTGTGACTGATACAATGGTTTATCGCGTTTATAATAGAGTCGACATACTTTACATACTACTGAATGTTTTAATGTACGATTGTGACAAACACACATTAAACTTCACCATAGGCTTTCTTCTCTTCTAATATTAATCTGTGGCCTGGTGCTAATAGGGCCAATATCAATAATCAACATTAACGTACTTTGGCCCTTTTAGCACCAGGCCACAGTTATAACTTACAGAAGACCGCAGCCAAATAACAATCACTTCTGTGTTGTTGTATTACCTACTGCGTGTGAGAAAGGTTTCCAGAGCTCCTGGGGGGTGCTACATTAGTAGCAGGGGTCAAGCCTTCAAGGTAAGGGCGACAAGTCCAGTAACATATTTATTATGCTGTACATGTCACCCTTAAGCTAGGACCTCATTACCACTTAACATCAGGTGGGATGAGGTCAATCTTGAAGTGCAATATAAAAATATAAATAATGCTGAAGAGTTTGTTTGTTTGTTTGTTTGTTTGTTTGAACGCGCTAATCTCAAGAAGTACTGGTTCGAATTTAAAATTCCATTAATCGAGGAAGGCTTTAGGCTATATAACATCACGCTGCAACTAATATGAACGAAGAGTCATTGGAAAATGTAAAAAAACGGGAACACTGCGCATGTGAAGCCGCTAGTTAATTTCTATAACGCTTTAAATCCCAATGAGTCATTGGTACGTCCAGAAACAGTCGGTTTCTTATTATGCTTGAAGAACTGGTGTTTAAAGAGTCAATTAAGACGTTTTTAGCTAGTCTTTACGACCGACACTCCCTAATAAGATTTGATTCTGTATTTTTAAGTTGGCTAGACCATCATGAAAAGCTAGGACCTCATTATCACTTAACATCAGGTGGGATGAGGTCAATCTTGAAGTGTAATATAAAAAATGCAAAAAGATAACATGTATCTTCATTCCCTCTAAATCGTTTTCCGTCAAATGAATTGCCCCTGATAATAAGCGGTAAAGCTGGTCGGTTTATAAGGTAAGTATGCCTATGAGCTGCAACACCAGAGGCAACTCATACATAACTATTCACCTCTCTTGATGCATCTCATTTTATAGTTCCTGTAAAAACCTAAGCAGGAACATTTTACAACCGGAGAACTCTGGTGGAACTGCATGCAGATTGTATGATCATAGTCTCCTTTCAAGAGGGCAGCCTGTACAATACAAGTCCAGCAACGGCAGTTGGTGAGCCAGGTAATTGACTAACGTATATCTCCAGTCATTTACAAAACAGATATCGATTTCCATTCGTTTCAAATGCGAGCCGCCGTTTCCGAGTCGACAAAAAATCTGACGGCGTACGTGCGTGCGTGAAAAAGTGTATTTATTAAAAAGTTGCAAGTAACGGTGTGATGGCGGTCTTTCGAGGGGCGGGTCAGACCTCGTAATCGGTAGAAGCTGACTAGCAAGTTGGGGACACGCCTTCGATTGCTACGGGGTATGGCGCCAGTACCGATGAGTAAATTAGACAGTCTAGTAGCACAAAACCATTGTGCTAATTGGGAACGTTTTTCAAATTGACCTAACTGAGATTCAAACCCGGAACTTTGCAAGATTCGGGCTACCTAAGCCTCTGCGCCACAGAGAGTGTGTCAAATGTTTGATTAATTTATAAAATATAAACTAAAAATTAATAAATTAACTGACTATTATAAATTCACTGACTCCATATTGTAACTTTTAATCATGTCTTGCCATATTGTAACTTTTAATCATGTAAACCTAGCCTGACTACTGCCTGACTACTGCCTGACCTTTGTATAATGTTTATTGGAAATAAAGATTTTATAATTAGTCTTTGCCAATATCTCGGGAATACAGGGTCCCAGACTTTTGGGAGGCGTGTTTGGGGCCGAAGCCTATATATAGAGGCCCTTTGAAGAGTTTGAAGGACATGTACCTATGATCTTAAACGTAATGTGAAATTATTATTATTATTATATAAATACTCCCACAATACGAGTTTTTTAAGCTTGGTTAATATGCAGATTTTAAATGCTCAGAGAAAAGATCTCTATAAGATGATTTGATGAACTAATTTTGTTATGGTTTAAAAACTATAAGCACACACATATCTACAATGAAAAGCTGTCTAAGCTCACTACCTACGGAATCTTTAATGCTAATTATATAGCCTTTTTTACACAGAGCGGTGTGAAATGTAGGTACATAAGCTTTTCGTTAGCTTATATAAACGTAACCTGTCTCATTAAAAAAATCTATTATCGATCTATTGTCGGTAAACATGAAATTGAAATCAATATCCGAACGAAACCAATTTATTGTAATTTCATTGATTTGATTGACTGGACAAAAGGAAGGAAATACTGCCTTTGTTAAAAGACTTGACGATAAACCCGAAATTCATTCACCATTAACTTTTGTCAGTTGAAAAAATGCCTCGGCCATTGTTAATTTTACGCCTACTAACTTTCGACGAGTATTATTTACTTTTCGTAAAATCATCGCCTCTGTTTACAAGTAATTAATTAGACTCTCACAAAGGAGGTTTGGGTATTGGAGCTCGTTGAGTCGCTTTCTTTTTTAATTGTCTATGGTCCTGCATGACGGCCATGTTTTTAATGGAGGTTATGATGTTTTGGCGGTAAATCGAGCGGAAAATTGGTAAGTTTAGCACCCTCCTTAAAAGCCCGGAGGGTTACTAAATGAGGTGAGTGAATTAACTACAAATATTAACTGCGTCAATTTTTAATTTTGGTTTATTAAGTAGTTATGGAGGTACTTACCTAAGTTTTGACTTGCTAGTGATACCTACTGATAAACCCTGTTTTCTAATTCCTAATAAGTACCTAGATTTAGTAATGGGATGGTATTATTTTGGTCTATGTTTTTCGTGCGTAACGCAGCATTTTGTTGCAATTTAGTACCAACTTATGAGGACTAATGTTTAGTTGACTAAACACACAATTCTGCGTCCAAAACCGACTAAAAATTATTAAAAACCTGCGCTGACGAATGATAATACCCAGGGTTAGTTTCTTTTCAATTATAGTTCCCTTGGTATTATATTGATTAATACAAAGAATTCGTATTTTAGGATCGCGTGCTCCTAAATACAAGGACGTGAACACTCAACGATCTAAAATTAGGACGTTCTCGTACCATCCTCATGTTATACGAATTAGCCGGGACATTGTGGCATGTTCCTGCATAAAGAGGCGGTGTTTATTAATTCAATTGTGACTGCGCACTGTAACTGCGCAGCCCACGTGAGGCGCGACAACGGGAGCGCGTGCGCGCCTGCTGCGCACGCGCGCGTCGGAGAACAGACGCTGTGACCAACGTTACGAGAAAGTCGGTGCATTTGCGAAATATGTTCAACTAGCTCTTGGGATAATCTCATCTTTTTTTCCAAGTTTCATCAAAATCCGTTGAGGCCCGGTACCATTATTTTAAGATTCGTAAAGTGTCAAAAATTACTATCCGTTTTTCTCCAACCGACTACGAGTCGTTAAATAATACCGTTCCATACAGCTGCCATCGGTCGTCCGCTAGTCGTTTTTAGCAAACGCCTCGTATAATTTATTACAATCCGTAACTAGTTTTTCAATTATTGGAACCGGGTTTAAGTAGTTTTTGCAGGAATGCATCCATACCTCCATACTTTCATATATGTATAGTTAAAATTGTATGATACACTTAAACTTTACTTAAAAATTATTTATTACAGATCGAATAAAGGCCCTTAATTCAAATATTTAAAAAACGTACTCATTGTTACTATTCGCTCACGGCTTTGTTTTAATTTTAAAAGGGTCATATTTAATCAAGCATCAAAAATACCTACTAAACTTACCTGACCTAAATAATAGGTTAGCTACAAATTTAAATTTTATATAGGTACAAGTGAGCCACGTTGGGCGACTTGTGGCTCAGTCAGTATTGTAAATAATTATAATTTAATAAAGTTGAATGCAACACTAATTGTTGTGGGCATCTAAATAACATAAGTAGAGTAATTAATTAACAGTTAGGTATGTTAAGTGTATCTTACTATTTAGCCATACAGGGTTCTTCTAATAGGTGTATAACTTGTTTGTTATGTGACTTTTGTTACAATGCAAGAAATGAGTCAATGACAAAAATGTTCAGATTCCGATTTTTAGTCGAGTTTTAGTTTTGCAAATTCTATGCATATTTATTTACCCATTAGGTACTTTCCAAACGGTAAACTTAACTCGATCTTATACATCATTAGACACTATTATTGGCCCTAATAACGAACAGATTCCATAGTCACCCTGCATCTATCCAGCTTATAATGAGACAACAAGAGGCTGAATTTTCTCGTATCTCAGAACACATCTATTCGACAAGCGAATTCTCCGCAGGACATTTATTCGCACTATCTCTATCAGTTTAATGCTGCGAGCATCATAAAGGAACACCAAGTCCTTATTGGCACTATAAGGTTATTTTAAGTTATATTCAAATGCGGACATACCTGTGGGACGCGAGCCTTGTGCGCGATCTGTTTGTTCTCGTTTTCTGACTATCCACTTTGCATTGTGAATTTGATTTATAATATTACTTGCGGCCGCCCATGACTTCATACGCGAGGAGTTATTTAAGAACTTATTTTCTCGGGATTTTAATTAGGTATGTTCTAAAATGTACTGTTATACCTACCACATCCCTGATTTTAATTAAAAGTAGTCGGTTTGATTAATTCTTAATATTTAAATAGGTATCATTAAAAATCCTTCTGCCATACTTGCTTTAACTCCAATAACATTGAACTTTCAAACAAACTTCCTCTTCTTTTAATATCTCTTAGGATAGATCTTCTTTTGGAGGGTAAACCTGTGAAGGTTCCTGACGCCTCTATACCCTTTATAATGCATATTTTTAAAATTTCACATGCTTTATTTCAAAAACTAAAACTCACATGAGGTTTCAGCCCTCGTTTCACGTCCTTAAGACTGGAGTAGAAAATCCATTCTTAGCGGATATTTATGAAAATATTTTTTTTACTCAAAATACAGCCAAGTAGGTAGTGGATAATTTTAGCTCTAAGTATAAATATGTCTTAATGCGTGCTAAAATGACTTCTTAGGTTTAAGTCTATACTTAGAGCTAGAATTATTACTTTGATCTTATAATATCCATAATAGTTGACGTCGAAGAGCGAACTCAAATGTCTCACTATACCTAAAAGTCTCTATATTACTTCCCAATCTAGGAACTGTTGCAAAGTTTAAAATAAAAATACGTTAGCCATTTTACAATTAAGTTAGAGAGTAAAATTAACTCAGAATTACCTACTCCTGAAATATGGGCGTGTGTATTAAAATAACCAACTAGTTCTCACAATCGCTCGGAATAAACAGAAGTGACCCCAATTTTTATGCTCGCAATTTTTTGTAGTTTTCTTAGGTAAATAGTACTTTCTTTTCATATCACCTTAAAGTCCAATATGAAAAACACGTTAGCAATCCCAGTAATTGGCTGACATCTATGAGCGTTACCTCATCTGCCGTAATTTGTCAGGACACATCGCGGCACTACTCCCGGTAGGTGTCGCTAGGCGCGCCTGCGCAGGAGTGGGCGCGTCGCCCGCTGCGCAACAAGACGCGCGCGACGTCGCGCTTGTTGACTTATTTTAGAAGAAACATTAACATAACACGATGGCACCTCGCAGGGCCATTCAAAAGAATTGAGATCGTGTAAACGGTTTTATAAGATGGCAGATATGGTGTACGTATGGTATTGGGTTTATTGACTGGATTTGTGTGCCTTGTGTAATGTGAATGGGACTGATTCTTTTGTCGATTTTTATTGATGGCCATAAGTTTCTTTTATTGGACTTTAAATTTTTTTCTTTTCCTTTTAACGTGCGCTGACGGTGTTGGTAGCTGTAAAATATTTTTGCCATAATTTTCGGCGGCTGTTTCATTCATGAAACTTTTGTATTTGCTCGTGTACCTATAGGTTGCAAAAGAAAGATTAACTAGTGCCGACCCGCGATTTTGTTTGCGCGAAAGAATGTTTGGAAGATAAATTTTGACAATTCCTTCAAAACTAATCCCTATGTCATACGTTCAATGGTTTGAGTTGTGCGTTGATAGGTAAATCAGCGTTCAAATTTATTATTTAGAACAACATTTCCTAACAAGCCGTAGTAATAAAAGTAGGTATGCGTATTTAACTGTAAGTAAATACTCGCGAACCTTGGGAATTTCAAAATACCATCTATAGGTGCATTATAGCCAAAGGTAAATTTCCAAGCCCGTCAATTCTATGTGGGCCAAAGTTGCCAAAGTCGGCAAAGGACTTTTTTGGTACGTTTTTTGTGTATTTAGAAACGACTTAAAGTTAAATACAAGCTTATACGTGACTAAGACATGGTGCTTAGAAAATACCAGTGTCTACAAGGAGTACCTACCTGTAACGGAGCTTGCGCTTATAAAAGCTTGTAAGCGTGTTAAACCACGATTGTGGCAAAAAACACGCACTTGAAAGAATAACCTTATTTTACACGTCTGTAAATCATTAGTCTGAACACCCCTGAATGCACTGAACATATAGTTTCACAATCCTCCACTCGCCATTTCCGAGCGGTCGTTTTCGTTCCAAAAAGAAAGTTCTCAACTTGTTCGGCTTATTAAGAACTGAAGCGATGAGTTAGCTGCATCAGCATTCGCATTCTGACCGTCCGAATGTTTGTTTACAGTGATGTACGGCCGCATAAATAACCGCGCCCCGGGCCTTTCCAATTACGCGCCATGCCTGCGCCTGCGCAGCCACAGTGAAAAAAGCAGCGGTGAGCAACTTCCAAAAACTTTATTGACACAAACTTACACAAACTTATAGGTACAAGAAAAACACTTATATAAATATCAAAAGAAAACTAGGCGGAAATCATTCAGAAGGTATTTACAACAAAGATTCATAAAAAGTTGTGCCAATAAGGCCCAAGACTGAACATTGAGCCCATAGCTGCGTCAGCGCTGGCTATAATGAGTAGCATACTATGAAGATGACTTGAACAAGAGTCAAGAACATTTATAGAAATATTATATTAAACGTACATGGAAATCGTCACACTACAAGCACAATATAAAACCAGTCCATCACAGTACATAACATTACACGGATCTACCGCTTAAATTAACTCTTGATGATTTCTTATATAAAGATACATCGAACATATCTGCGAAATACATTATTTATCTACTAGTATAAAAAATTTAAAAACATTCGCTTTTCGACTGTCCGACGTCCCATTGGATTATGAGAACTACGAAAAGGAAATTATTGTTTTGTGAATAGAATCAAAGAATTGGCACTTAAAAAAAAACAAGTAGTATGTAATGTGCATGAAATGGTCGTCTAATGCCCGATTCCAATATTTTATACGTAATGTGTCAAAAATTACTATCCGTTTTTCTAGGAATCGTTAATTCTAATATTAAATTTACCTATAAGCAGGGTTGCCAATGCCAATTCATCCAAATCCCCAAAAATCCTGATCGAATTCCCCAAATTTGGGGATAAAAATCCGCTGATTCCCCTCAAATTCCCCTCAATTTTTTTTTTTTATAAAATGCTCGTAAAATCGCTACTTTGACAGAAACAAACACAACTTTTTAAAACTTGGATCTACTAATTAACTACAAACAACAGCGAACGAAGCCAATGCATGCATTACATGTTCAATCATTCATTTATTAGTCACAAAACAAAACATTTAATAAAGAAGAAAAGGAAGGGATGTGCTGTCATATCATAAGTACTTGAGCATACTTAATGATTAAAAAAAATGTTGTTATCCCCATAGCTGGGCACCGTTAATCAAACAGTTAACTTCGTTAATCGTTAATCCGTTACTAAAAAAGTTAGCTTCGTTAAACGTTAAAGCGTTACATTTCGGACGAATTAACGCAAGATAACGTTAATCGTTAATCCGTTAAAATATAATCATAATGGACCAAACCTAGAATCCGATTTCATATCTCCCATGATAGGATCACTGACAGTAATTTAGTAAAACGCTACAATGCATTTCAATAAAAAAATAAGTTAAGAAACTCCCATTTGGAACCCTTTTAGTTTCCCTACGGTTTGAACGGGTAGTCCCCGATTGTATTAGTGTGGTCGTCTTTTTTTGAAAAAAGAGGGAGGGGATTACTGAAAAATGTTACGGTGCGTTACGTAGAGTAGGGGGATCTTAAACAATGCGTTGCGTAATACTTGTACGCTCCCTTCTTTAAAACAAACACAGCAGTCGTCATTCTAACTAAACACCGACGAAATCAAATGTACATTAAAAATTTGAAACAAAACCCACGACAGTAAAAATCGGGAAAAAAATACAACCCCCATTTTAACCCAATTATTATGTAACGAAATATTATAATGGACGTAAAAATACTTTCTAAAAAAGGGTTGATATCTCGGGAAATTGGTAATAGATATACTATAAGTACCTAAACAATGAATATCGATGTTTACAGTTTTTTCCTGACGTGTCTGGGCGTCTACTCTCGAAAACGAAATATGTCAGATCCGATGACGTTTAGCAATTTTTATTGCTCATAATCGCAACCAACTCACTTCGAATGCGAATAAAGCGTAATCAAAAAACAAAATATCATTTATACAAATCAAAAACCACGATTTAATTCCCTAACTTTTGATCAATCTTCAAAAACGAAACGAACAAACGGTTTGTTTTTGGGAGTAGACCCCCTGTTTCTCGGAGATATACTTACGGGTAAATGTAGCGATAATAATTTTACCATATTGATACATAACCGAGGAATATCCGTCAGGGGCTGCCTTCCCTATGTGAAATTTCAACAAAAAAATAATCATACTCATAAGTGTATTTTATGTTAAACGTCTACAGTTCTTCAATAATTATACGTCACTAGAAAAACTATAATATTTTTTGAAATCGAACAATTCGTTTTAATATTATTGCCATATTATTTTGCACTAATATTGTAGCGCCCTTTAGTGAGTTATAAACGTAATTTTTATTATTTGGGAACATGCATTTAAACTACCACGTACACATTTCTGAAAACTGAATTTGAATCGGACATTTCGTTTTGATTATATTGAAACATTTTACACTAATATGGCGGCGCCCTCTAGTGAGTTGGCGCCCTCTAGTGAGTTACAGCCATGACACCTATCTAAGAACATGAACTCACCAAACACAAACCCGTTATTGAAAACCGCATAAAAATCGCATCATTCATTCACTAGTTTAGAAGATAGGTGGCAACATTAATTTGCACAAACGCACACACAAACATAGCTCACCCTAAACGCATACACCTGCTCCGTTCCGTTGTGGGTAAAAATGAATCTATTCGCAGCTTTCTTACTCGAACTAGTATTTCACTCGCGGTGCCATGCGGTGGATAGTAGACATTGGATTAAAGATTAACGGACTTCAATATTATTAACGGAAGTTAATGAGACCGTTAACAGTTTTTCAAGTTAACTTAAAAGTTAATCCGTTACTCAAAATGTTAACTTCGTTAATTAACGATTAACGGATTAACGAGTTAATGCCCAGCTATGGTTATCCCTACTAATATTTTAAATGCGAAAGTAACTCTGTCTGTCTGTCTGTCTGTTACGCTTTCCCGCTTAAACCTCTCAACCGATTTTGATGAAATAATAAATGACGAAATATTCTCCGATCGAAAATCCCCGCATTTTCCCCACATAATGCCAATCCCCAATAAATCCCCAACCATCTTGAGATTCCCCGCAGTTTGGGGAATTCCCCACAGATTGGCAACCCTGCCTATAAGAGAGGTAGGGCATAGCAATTTATCGCTCGAACTGGAGCAGCCCGACTGGTAAAATACCTCCACCTTACAGAAGACCGCAGCCAAATAACAATCACTTCTGTGTTGTTGTGTTCCTGCGTGTGAGTAAGGTTTCCAGAGCTCCTGGGGGATGCTACATTTGTAGCAGGGGTCAAGCCTTCTAGGTTAGGGCAACAAGTCCAGTAATAGATTTATTATGCTGTACTTGTCACTCTTAAGCTAGGACCTCGTTACCACTTAACATCAGGTGGGATGAGGTCAATCTTGAATTGTATTATAAAAAAAAACTCTCCATGTCAACTGTCATTAGTCGCCCTTCGGTCGTTTTTAGCTTACGCTTCGTATAATTTATTACTATCCGTAACTAGAATGGATTGTGTTATAAATATAGGAACCGGGCGTTCGCCGAAAATTTTTGGAATGGTATTCTCATAATTGTCGCACGTTTTACCGTACATCCTGTCTATACTGTGTGTATGGCGTTAAAGAACTACGGAAAAAAACTTTCAAAAGTAGGTAGATAAATTTAAACGGAATTAGATAATAAACTTGTATTATAGTTAATTATAACAGTCTCTTAATTGTTAAAATCATAAAATATTCATGTCCAATAACATCAAATACTCATCGATTTAATTGTGTCATAAAAGATATAATAACAATAGAGTTATTGGCATCTGGTGTCTATAATTCAATAGGGGCCAATAATTTGATACATTGGGCTACAGGATTTCCTCCAGAGTTAATAAAGCTGAATATTTACCAAGTATTAACGAAGAAAATCCTATATTTATACATACAAATATTATAAAGCTGAAGAGCTGTTTGTTTCGTTTGAACGCATAATCTCAAGAATTACTGGAATAGTTGAATAGTTCAATTCTCGATACATCGACCGATAACCTAAACATGAACAAACACATTTATGTAGCAGTTTCACATTATCATGAGTTTGTATTGCAATTTCAGTAGTACCGTTATTAACCGCTGTGGCGCTACTGTATATTCCATACTACTTTCTCATAGTGTTTGTTTGTGTTAAGGGCACTGATAACAATGTAAATACCTCTTGCTTTAGTATTCTGGAGATTTTTGGAGTCTAGTTAGACTTTACGATGTTATCACTAAAACTATTTGACCAACATTTTATTAGTTTAGTGTGAGGTTGCCATTCGTCCGAGTTTCCCCGGATTTGTCCTAGTTTAGAGGGGTCCGGCCGTTATGCCCCCATTCCGGGTTGCCTCCGGCTGGTATTGAAAACATTGAAAAATTTGTTATTCGCAAACCGGAATAACACATTTTTCAATGTGGGGGCATAATGGCCGGACCCGGTTAGAAGGCATCCGGGGGGCGTACGGGTAAGGTTTCATTTGAAGATTTTTTTAAGATTTTTAAAAAAAATAATAAAAAAAAAAATTGGGGCGCCCGCGAGACACGCACTATGTTTAAAAGATCTTGTTGACATGTCCGGCTTTCGAACTGTAAAATCCGGGGTTTTCACGCGTCTTGTCATGTTTTCCAAATTTTAGAGATGGCAACCCTAGTTAAGTGAAACTTAAATTAATTGGTTAAATTGGTATATCAAAGAAGAATCGCAACGGTGATATTCGTTATCCTTATAATCCATAAGTCAGTAGTTGAGATATTAAAAATAATTAATAAAAAAGTGTATTTGAAAGGATGATAACAAAATGTAATTCAAACTAATAAATTAAGACGGCGAATGATAAAAAACACAATTTATTCGTTGTTTGTGTACCTACTCGTACATTGACGTAGGTAATCATTAAAAACTTAAATAGGTTTTAAAATAATTGCCAGAATTAATTGACTGTACTAATATTTATTTCAAACTTCAGGTAGGTAAGCGTTTAAATTATAATTACTTAGTGCTCATGGCACGTTTTAATTAAACAAAAAAGGAAATAATTTATTTCCTTCAAGATGCTGTGGTGTGATGGATGTTCAGCCAACCTCCGAGGTCTCGACAGGTCGTGACTACAACCACGTAAATCTTTATTAATTGTTGATCTATAATTTAAAGCTTTAGCTTTAAAGTCAAAGTAGGTTCTGTTGAGTTTTTAATATTGGTTTCTAGTTAGGTACGAGAGGCTCCTAAATAGAAGAAAAACCAATATAAAAAAAAACTCAATAAAATCTTCTTTGAACTAGCTAGCTAGAGAGCTTTTGGTACCTACGTAGGTACCAAAAGTTCTCCACTCAGGCGATAAGGTCCAACAGGGGGGTTTTAGTGGGTACTCCTGCTCTTATAAGGGCTGGGAATCCCACATACGCTGTCTCCTCCCTCGGGTGACGGTATGGTCAAAGTATTTCCCTTCGTCATAAAAAACAGGTACCAAAGGCTCAATTATATTTTCCTACTATCATGGCATCACCGTCGAAATATCTCCTTCCCAACAAAAAAATCGTTGCATAAATGACGAAGTTATTTGCGAACATACGTATGTAAATTCATACGAATTGCGAAACCTCATTTTTTGAAGATGGTTCAAAAAGATAAGTAGCTCGTAGAACTCCAACTAATCATAGTGGCAAAATTCACATTTAGTGACTGGAGTTTTTTAGAGGTATAAAGTTTCAGCATATTAATGCCTTTCTGCAAGGCGCAATCATTGAAGTCAACTCATAGTAACAGTCATAGTAAGTCAACTGACTTCAAATTTCTGCAAAATGTTACTTAAAGCACCGGTTAGTAAGAGTTTTCATGTAGAAGAATACCATACCATTGCCTTTTCTTGCGACACAAACGATTAAAAAGTGACAAAACATAGACTTTATGAAACGGAATCATTTTTGACGTTTGTGAATCAGCCCCCTACTTTTGTAACAAGTGTGCAACACGCTCAACATCGCCTAAACGCTTGCCGTCACGAACTTGCGCATGACTGATACATTGACTAATTGATTGCTTGACTTATGAGTTCAACGACTAAAAAACTAAATTAACAAACAAAAAAACGATCTCAAACTTATTAAACCCTTTTAGTATGCGGCTGGTTCGCCCTAATTGAGTCGAGGCAAGAGGTTAATTTCTTATATAGATAAATTATTGTTGTTTTATGCAAATGTCGGAGGCCAGTTTTGGGAATAATTAAATTCGTTCGCGGCCCGAGGCCAGGATAGTTGGAATACTGTTTGTAAATGTTTTATGTGATTAGGAAGCCTGCTCAATTTATGTTTTAGCTTGAAACGCGCGGATAACTGTCGACACCTAATTTATTTCGTACGTTTTAGAGGGTCAAATAGTTACCATTTAAAAAGCTTAATGTCACTGATTTTATCGCTTGATGTATTTATTTTAATATTTTTCTTTCTCCTAATGAGGAATAGGCAATTCTTATTGTTTAAGTTTGAAAAAAACCGACTATTTTGTATCTGACTTTATCTATGGTTTTATATGCTCTTTATTCCAATTATCTTAATCACAAAATGGACTATTCAGTGATCGAATCCATCTCGAGATTTTATTTATGTTCGTTAACTTAGAAAACCTAATTATTTTATTTTTTACAATAATATTCTTCAATTCCACGCCAAAGCAACCTCCTAAAAATTAAATAACGGAATATTAAAGTCCCAAATAATTAAACATTTCTAACTGAACGCCTTATATTTGCATTCTTAATGAAATCCCCTAATAATTTTAATCATAAAAATTAATCGTATTTCTAAATCTAATGCCGAAAGATCATCTCACGTTCATTCTTTTGATTATGTCTCAAACGCCGACAACCGTTTCCCATACTCTAACAAAATTATCCAAGACACGTTTACGTAAATTTCTCGACCAGAATACTACAGAATTCGAACGAAAACGCATAAGTTCCGAATGAAATCGGACTCAGTGACTTTTAAGGCGAGGTTGGCAATAAATATATCTTAAACGTAGGTCGTAAGACGTTTACGTTTTATAAGATAGATCCGTAGCTAACAAGATCCACCAGAATTGGCTTAACTATGTTTGTTTAAAAATAAAGACTCATTCGAACCATGTTTTCGATTTCTTTAATTTAGTAAAGCGTAATGATTTAAACAAAGACCGAAATTAACGTAGGCCTAAGAGTCTATCTGATAATGATAAATATCGGTGTTTATGAGATTAATCTTCTTTGAGGTTTTAATAAAAATGATTAAGAATAACACTGTGGCAGCCTCCGGCGATGTTGACTTTCAAGGAACGAAAAAGCGGATGCATCTTTTACAATCAAAGAATTTATACACGGGTCGAAAGCTTGAGCCGCGACGCCCAATAAAATATGCGCGAGGATTTAACGAGCCTCTCCATTTAACAATTAACTTAACAAACAAACGTAATATATTGAAGTTAAATTTTCAATACAAAGATGGCGGCTCGCCGGACACTGCTATAACTTACTCGACTTCGCCTTAAGTGAACCAGCGAACACATATCATTTTCAAGAGTTATCTGTTTGCAGAGTTCGGAGTTATTTGTTTGGGTTAAATTATCTTAATGCCATTGGATTTGTGGAATTATTTAAAATAACGTTGAAAATTTTTAAGAGCTTGATATTGAATTAGGGAAGTGATTCGCCTTACACCTAATAGCTAAGTGACGATTGTATAGAATTTGTTGTGTGATTGTTATCTATTTTTATACCTCTGCCTAAATACAACAGAGCATGTCAAATGGTTTTTAATAGATCGGTCCGTTCACTAGACATATACCTACCTGGTCTTTAAAATGAGGTAATGGGTTCAAACCGCCACACAACCGAAACGTTGGATAGTAGGTAAGTAATTCTCATTAACTATTTAAAATATTCTCGCGTTATAACCTATTTAAAAGGGAACGCGAAAGTATGGTATGGAGTTGTTACCTCTATACGTCTCCTATTATGTCATATCTCTTAATTCAGTCTTCAATCCTAATTTGGCTGAACGGTCATTGATTTATCATTCATTTTTTTATTATTTATTTACACACCTTCATTATCTGATACTTGCGAAAGCCACCGCCAAGTTTCATAGACGGAGACCGTTCTTACCTGTGTTGGGAACATACATTGGGAAAATACAGCTTTTATACTTTACCGAAGGCCTGGGGCCGCTGGCTGTTAGACCACAAGGTAGTGTAAACGTGTATCATATAAAACTAAAGTAAACACACCACCATAGGCATATCTGTAAATACTCACTTGTAGGTAGACCCAAAAGTAGAGACATTTTTCTCAAGAAGCCCATTTGGCTAAGAATATTCTCAGGCATGCTCTTTTGTGTGCGTAATTTTGCGTTACTATTGTAGTTTTTAATACGTCAAATTTTCATGAATTGGTACGTATTTTTTAACATGGTTTCGCGAACTATACGTTTAAACATAAGTGCCCTACATACGTTACTACTTCAGCGAACGTCGTGAAATACAATATCTGTAGATATATCTGTCTTTAAAACGTTCTAAAACCATAACTAAAAGCTCGACACATGCTAATTATCCGCTTAATTAGCCGAAGAAAGGGGGTGTGACTGTTAGGAACGACACTTGGCTAACAGCCAATCACGCTCAATCCGCGTCGAAAGGCAATTGATTCAATTGTCAACTATTAATGAGGGCCGCCCAGGGTCCGCCCACCGCTTTCAGCTGCTCCGTCAGGGTAATGTACTGGTGATGAGAAAAGAGATGATTTTAAATGTATCAAAATGGTGGTCGTAATCTGTAAAGCCGGACTTACGATTTTTTCAAACAGGGACAATCTGACGCCCTTATAAATTGAGGACCGAAGAATATGAAGCGGTATATTTTAAATCTGAAAAATTATCAATTGATGGATAAATATTTCGACAGTTTGATAGGTACTTATTATTGTCAACTGTTGGTTTTATTTTCAAAAAACTTATCTTGGTGACTTATGAGTGCTTGCATTGCCTCCAAATCTGTACTGCATTGGCTGATATGCTGGCTGTTATTTCTATAACTCTAGATGGTTCTAAAATGCCACTGTTGGTAATAAAATGTTGGACTTGAAGTACCTACACTGAATGTCGGCCTTATGTCTCATAATTGGATTTTTTCTCCACCTCGTCAGTTATTTATTTTATTTATGTATAAACTTTAATGCACAAGAAATGTACAAAAGGTGCACTTAACGCATAAGAGCATTCTTTAACGGACAACCTTACGGTCACGCAGATAGTCAGTTTATGGGTGCGGTAAGAATGTGGTAAGTTTTTAGAGCCTTTCCTCTTCCTACCTCAGTTCGTCACTGGCCGTCGCCCAGCTGAAATTTTAGACAAGCAACAAAATTAAAAACAATCGCTTTCTATGCTTGGCCAAGACGTAGTCCACCATACTTTCTTCACGTCTTTCAGAAAAAATACTGTGCATGTTAGAACGCTGACCGCGACTGTCCCTACGCGATGGGTCCGCGCGCTGATTGCAGTCAGCACGGCTAATGAGCACTCATTACGATGTTATTAATAACCGAGCACTGCTTAGCGACACAACGATATGAGCGCAACATTAAAAAGAAACAGGGCTGGAGATCTTAAGAGGTAGTGTTTTGGTGGAGCAATCTTTGCTCAATTTGGGTTTAAGCCGATTTGTTTAACAGCCTGCACTACGATATTGGAACCCTAGATTTTTTTTCTTTGAACTTTAAGATTGACATCATCCCATCTGATGGTAAGTCAGATTTATTATGCTGTACTTGTCACCCTTAAGCTAGAGGTCAATCTTGAAGTGCAATAAAAAAAAGTAGTTATGAGGTACAAGTACTGCATAATAATAGGTGTTACTAGACAAGCCGCCCTTACCTTGAAGGCTTGACCCCTGCTACTAATGTAGCTCTCTGGAAACCTTTTTCACACACAGGAACACAACAACACCGAAGTGATTGTTATTAGGCTGTGGTCTTCCATAGGGTATTTCACCAGTGGAGCTGCTCCAGTTCAAGCGATAAATCGATATGGGGCTCTTGATATCAGTTTGGACGCAAGATTAAAATGACTTACCGTGGCGGTAGTAGTTAATCTTTATTCTCATGGCGCAGTCACTAGACGATGAGAAGTGCAGGTGAGTTTTAGAGTCCCACAAACTCCGCCCAATGTAGACGTACGGTGCTCCAATACATTTCCCCCTCCTAAAAAAAGCCAAGATGATTCCGACGATGGGAAGAGCTTCCTCAGAAATCTAACTAAATTTAAAAGCAGAGTTCTTTCAACTATATGACAAAATATGTTTTCGGATTAGCACGATATTTACAGGAGTAGGTAGAAATTGTTTCATTTAACCGCGTCTTGAGATATGTGTACAGGGTGCGTTCAATTTTAAATGGCACGGTTTAAAACACGGCTTATCAACACCACTTTAAGACTATATCTTGCTAATACTGCAGGATAACGTTACTGTCAGTTGCTGAGCTATTGGTATATTCTCGATTTACTAATAATATGTATAAGTCGTGCCTATCTTTTTAGCAAACAGATCCCGCGATGCTTTTGCACTCATAACTCAGAGCAAAATCAAATTACGAAAATGGTTTTTATAGTTCATGTAATTAACTGAGATTTCCTATATTTCGTCACATTATCTAAATAAAATCCACATTTATCTTTCACGAAACTCGTAAAACTATCGACCGTAAAGCATAAGCATATATGTATCTCCGATTAACTGGTGTAATTACAAGAACTAAAGCATTTTCAGCCATTAATCTTAAATTTAGTATTGGATTATAATAGAATTAATTGCTGTTCTAGACATATTGCACCATCTGGTAAATTGATCACTAAATCATTTGGGTACTGACATATTGAGATTATCCACTAATGCAATAAAGAAAGGAATTTGTATGAAAGTAGAGCGCGGTATGTTGCTTAATAATCTGATACTAGACTTTGATAAGATGACACCAACTTTTCTTATCCATTTTGATAAAAAATATCTAAATTAATTTGTCTACGAAAGTTTTGTCACTCACGCCTCCAGGGAAAAAAGCGTGGTACCTACTTTAATTATGTGTCCTATTACTAATTAATAATTAAGTAACACTTTACCTGATTTATGTACTTAAATATCGAAAACGTCGCTTCTCGCTATCTGCCCCGGTGTTTGCTTGCTGACGTCCTTAAAAATAAAAATACGCAACGGATTTTATAAGGGTTTTTTAATAGAATAAGTGCTCCAAGAGGAAGGATATAAACCTATGTAAGAGAAGTATAAAAGTACAGAAAAGCTGCAAAAAAAAAACTTAATATCTACATTGTCTTCGTGGCAAGCCAGAAGGGCCGCTATCTTTAATATAAACTGAAATATTTTTAAGTTTAAAGTTCTTATACTAGCAAATAAAGTGAGCTATTATGGAAAAATTTGTGGGATTATGTTAAAAGAAATTAACCGGTCGTTGTAGGCATTACCCACTTCGGTTCTAGGCTATTTTAATATAATTTTATGAGCTCTCTGATTTTTTATATAAATAAATATGTTTAATTTTTATATATATTTCGTTGGTAATTTTGTTTATTATGTTTTTTTTTACCGCCACGATATTTTCGGCTTAAATATGTGGAGTGGACTAGAAGAGAATGTCACTAGGCAATAAGTCTGTCTTTTTAACTTTTATATACACATATTAATAGATAAACACTTGTAGGTCCTGTTAAAGTCGTCGGCGAAACTTTTAATACTGGATAAGGAAGAGAGATAGCGCTGTAAGTTTAAATAAATAAATAAGAAACAGTAACAGGCCCGTCCGACCTGTCTTTGGGCCTCAGTTTCCTTTCGGTTCCGAAAATCGTTTTGACCATTAAACGCGCCGCGCCCATAAACAAATTTGTAACAATCAATACGACCATAAAGTCCAATCTACGGAATTACGTTACAATGGGAACAAAAGCCGGTTTTATTACCTAATTATTTTGATTTGTTTTCTTTAATGAGAGCGCCATGCTCCGACGCTCTATTCGATTCCACTACGCTATGCTCACGGAAAACTAAACTTCATTTGCAACCTTATTCGAAGGCGATAGAGTTATTTGGATATTTGTAACCGAAACAAAATCTTGGTTCGTATTTATGAGTTTTATCGTCGGCTAATTGGACGAAACGGTTGCTTTTTTTGATGTCATCTGTGATGAGAAGGGTGTTCGGCTGTGTTCAAACAACTAACATATGTTCTGAGAGGCTTCTAAGCTTTATGTTGCCTCATTACTGTCTCGTAAATGTTGTTTTACTTCTTGGTAATGTTAATTTTGTACAATTGTTAATTGATATAGCAACTATGGTTAAGTTGTTATTATTTTTAATTAACTCAGTTATTGCAATTAGTTTTTCATGGAGCATTTATGAATTGTAGTTTTGTTTTAATTATTGTAACTGTGTTCTTTACATTTAAACGCTTGACCTAAGTAACCTGCAACAATTGTAATCATGCCATTAGATATTTTTATTCGATTTTTAAATACAGGACTTTAAAAGATGTTCTAAAACATAAGTTAAGAAAAAAATAAAGCTTTAAATTAACTGGCCACTAACATAAAAAAATACAAGAAAATAAGTGACAAAAATATTAGAGACCGAACTATGCAACCTCGTTACATACCTACGGTCGACAGCAAGTCAAGGTAGTCACTTTCAGTTCGATATTAGTTCTTATGCTTATATATATTCAATAGAACCTTGAAATATATACTCTACTTGTATTTTGGATCTCTGCTCTGTCATTGTGTCGCGCTAGAACCCTTTAGGATAAACACCCTTACACAATAAATAATTTGGAGGTGCAAGGTAAGGATAGTTAACCTTTAGTAACCTCAATAAATATTTCCATGAAATCCAAATGGACTGGCGCCTATGACCCATCATTCAGGGTTGTCCGATATGATCAGCCCTAATTTAGAGTTTGTACGCAATAGGTTTACCATTAGGAGAAATGTAAACTTTTTGCAGGTTATTTTTATTTATACTCTCTTACGCATAAAATACACTTATCACAGTTTGAGCTTTCTACCACGGAGCCAAACTGAGAGGCTGCAATGAGTATATTCCGTAGTCGGGTATATATGCGTTCGTATGTAGTATTTTCTGGCAATCAATATAGCTTCTGCTACTCAGCCCGAATGTAGCTTTCCAATGGTGAAAGAATTTTTGAAATCAGCACAGTAGTTTTTGATTTTATTCATAACAAACATACATACAAAATATGAATGTTTTCTCTTTATACTATTATAGTGTAGATGTAGATATATAACTGAGTACTACATATGATTGTGTGTATGCTTTTGTGCGCGAATATATTCGTCATTTAAGACCTGATCTCCAAGTTCGTGTCGCCGATTTTGTACATTTAGTTACATTTGAAGCCCTCTAGTTGTCATGACAATGGCAAATAAAAAAAAGGAATGCTGTGTTAGTTGATTTTTTTCTTTGAGTATTCGGATCTTACTTTTGAACTTACATTTTTGCTACTGACATAATAAGTGATAATACTGACTTATGATATTGAAGGTCCTGGTGACTGGTAGCCCTACATTCGGATCAATATACAGATTGCCATGGGATATCAGTGATTTTCACGGTGAGGCCTAGCACCATGGCCCACCATTTGTGGGCGATTATACCAATTATCGAGGCGCCGGTGATTAACAGTTAGTCGGAAAACGACACTCAAACAATTAACGTTCGGATTGGAAAGTAAAGACTCGGTTGTTTTCCGAATGGAATCATTAATTTAGATGATATTGGATGAAGAGAAACTGCTTCAGCTGTTATAGACAATGCCCAATCTTTATTTCTTTTGATTATTTGTGAACTTTGCAGCTCTTACTTTATTATTTTCGCTTGAAACATTGCAGTTTTTTGCTATTTACTTTTAGGCGAAGCGATACTTTATTTAGGCGTATTCGATGAGTTTTTTTGGAAGATAGATAGCTGATCCATACCTATGTATCCAAAATACAATTTTTAATAGGCACATCTCAAGTTAATAATATCGGCGCTGCTGCAGCATTGGATCCAATGTCGTAGCAGTTCATGCTGAGGCTGGAACCTTGTTAGCTGCGCAATCATTATGTTTTTTTTTTTTAAATTTTCTTTTTAGTCCAGTCATTTGGTGAGAAATATAGTGGTTACCTGGAAAGTTTTCCGGGAGTTTTGAAAATTGGTAATATTGCAGATTTTGGGGTGCTCTTTCTGAATTTTGACTTTGCCACCTCGTATTTTTGCCGCTCGCGCCGCCACATTGGAAAAATGGCGCCTAAAAGCACTTTTTTGACAATATCTCCTTTTCGACTCATTTTACGATAAACACAGTTACCTATACAAAATGAAACTAGAGACCATTGCCTACAATTTATGTATTTACTTTTTTTTTCATAAAGTCAATAGTTTTAACGTAGGGGCGCAGCAAAGTTACGAAGTACGAATACAGTCCCACCAAAAGTTTATCCTTCTTGTCCATTTTTTTAATACTTGACTTACGACTTTCTCCGATTCTTTGGCTTTACTTCACTTTCTTCTAATGGATTTGTACAAATAAAACAGTTAACTGCATTAGAAGCGATAGCTGTATACCTAAATGAAAACGACACTCTGACACGATAAATGTATACGGGTGACTCATACTAAATATTTCACTTGAGCTCTACCGGCAGATGGTTCGTAGACGAGAGAGAAGGGAGCTCGACACAACGAGGACCCATTTCCTTATACCTGCGAAGAACATGCTATAGTGAGTCGATATTTCAACGTCTAGTATAAAATCTATATATTAAATGTACATATTTATATTATAATATTATGGTCAGTATGGTTAACATTTACATTGATTTTATAAGTCACAAATATAATTAGTTGAAATTAAACGCCACAGGTTGCATGCATAAGGGGCCATTCAAGTATTACGTAAGCACTATGGGGGGGTGGGGGGGTCTTTGCTTTGCTTATTTTGGATGACATGGGGGGTAGGGGAGTCTAGATGATGATTACGTCATCGGTAGTTATTTACTTTTTTACACAATTGGCAACCCTCACATTGTCTATGCTTGAAAACGAAACGCATTTTTAAAAATTCCCGCAAATAATGCATACGTTAGGCACTCGCTTTAGAACCGATTAGGGGAATTACCGCGCGCTATTCACTTGTCTAAATTTTCTCCGTTATTGTATTGTTTTGTTTGGATACTGTAGCGAGTAGACGTATTGTAAGCTTAGCAAAGTAAGTTCACATTTGTGTTACCGTTGATTCCATTAGCCAAAGTTTAACGTTTAAAGAAGATGTCGTTTCAAATAGACACATCCGAGTTATACCAAAAATTGTTTTAAAATTTTAAAAAATCTCATGCAAGTACGCAAGTACAAAATACCTTCATATTTTATATATTATATTCTAATTAATTTATATAGTATGTGTATTATTATCGTATATTTAAAAGATACCGTAATGTTATTTTTAATGCTTAATTTATTGTTGTTTAAAATGATTTCTTTTTTTTTCTCCCATGTTACCGCACCCATATACAAACTATCTGCATGACCCAAGGGTTGACTGGTAGAGAATGCCCCTAGCATTAAGTCCACCTGTTGTACCTATTTGTGCAATAAAGTTTTTAAATAAATAAATAATAAAATGTACAAAAGCTAGTTAACGAAATGTGGCGAAATTATAAATTACAAGCACCGTCCAATAAGGAACTAAGTAGATATTATTGTATCTAAGAGAATTAAAGAAGAATTGCAAGCGGCGACTAAGAATAAATCCAATCTACTACATTTGTTGTGTTCGTAAGATTATAATATTTTTGTCCCTTACTCTATGTTGAATACTGTATCAGTAAAATCTAATCTTTATCCTAAATCTATTTTCTTATTTTAAAAATTATAATTATAACATTATAATTGCAATTTTGAAAAATACATTTATAATTGAAAATGTTTACGTAAGCATGGGAGGAGGGGGTAAGAGCTTTGCTTACTTTTGCTGACAAGGGGGATGGGGGGGTAAATGATTGTAATAAATCTGCTTACGTAATATTTGAACGGCCCCTAATGGGCAATGACAAAAGCGCGCGTTGGAAATTACTGAAACTATTGACTTGATGAAAAAAGGTAAATGCAAAAATTGTAGGCAATGGTCTCTAGTTTCATTTTGTATAGGTAACTGTGTTTATCGTAAAATGAGTCGAAAAGGAGATATTGTCAAAAAAGTGCTTTTAGGCGCCATTTTTCCAATGTGGCGGCGCGAGCGGCAAAAATACGAGGTGGCAAAGTCAAAATTCAGAAAGAGCACCCCAAAATCTGCAATATTACCAATTTTCAAAACTCCCGGAAAACTTTCCAGGTAAAACTACCAAATGACTGTACTATTTACTGTATCCTTTGTTCGTGTAACTTTAATGTCTGTGTACTGTATATTGATTGTATATGCTAATAAATAACTTCTTATCTTCAACTACTTATTCTTATACCTATTCCACAAAAGTCTTTGTGGTCCGACTAGTAATAATAACTGACATAGATAATGAACAGACATACAGGTTACCGTAGATTTTGACGCAGATACTCATAACAGTTTTAGTTAATTTAAAAAGGCTTCACGTGTTTGCACAATCAGTTCTCAAGTACATAAGTATATTGTGATCGTAGTTCAGTCTTAAAGTAGATACTACAACTTTCTCCATTTCAAGTTAATGCTAACGGTCATGCAAGAACATTAAGCCTTTTTTAATATTGCTCAATTGGCGATTTCAACTCGGCGTTGATGAGCCATATATATTTTTTTAACATTTCGGCGTCTTTCACTGCAAAGGCTAACCTAATTAACGCTAATTAAAAGAAATTACATGGTATTTAGCCGGTGAATCGCCAATAAACGGATCGATGCCCCCAATCTCCGCTTATCCTCAGAAAGAGCCATTAAGATTTCGCAGCTCGGCAAATAGCTCAATCAATAAAGTTGTTGGGTGGCAAAAAGTCGCGGCTAACGTGACTGGCAAAGGACCCATTGTGAATGCGTCGAAGACTGGCTGGGCTTCGATTTTGGTGCACCAGCCATATTGGACGACATTACATACATTGCTCTGATTCTGTGGTGCGTGAGTATTTTGAAAATCTAGCTGTCAGACTAAATACACTCATTGTATTTTTACCGAGTCAACATCATATTATCAACTAATACCCGGTTCCAATATTTGACAAACGATCGACGGAGGATTGATGACAGCTGATATGGAAAGTAAACTATGGAACGGTATTAACGACTCGTAGTCGGTTGGATGAAAACGGATATTTAGTTTTAATTCGTAAGAATCGTAAAATATTGGAATAGGTATAAAAGTATATGAATCTGACATAAATCGTAAAGATAATTGCTTCTTCAATTTTAACTCTTCATTCACTGGTATAGATATGATGCAATAAGAAGTAACTTATACTTTCATTTTAGAAATTTTAGTAAACCTAAGTACTTTACAATAACGCCTGTATGTAATTTACAACATGTTTGCAATAAATATTAGATTGATTGATCGATGAAATGGTACCTCTCGGAATAATTAGGTTAACTTATATGTTAGATCCTGGTCCCGCAGACAAACTTTGTGAACAGTTTTGTTGGACTCTGCCTATACACTTGCTTTAAAAAAAAAAAAATTTTTTGTTTACAAGATAAACAAGTGTTACATTTTTGATAATAAATAATAAATACTGGACAACATCACATACATTGCTCTGATTCTGTGGTAAGTAGCTTAAGCACTTGTGTTACAGAAATCAGAAACAACGACGGTACAACAACACCCAGACCCGAGACAATATGGAAAAGTTCGTATCCTATATTGACCCGCCGGGGATCGAACCTCAGAGATGGCGCCCGCCAAAGTCAGGCCCGCTCGCCTCTCGGCTACGGAGGTCGTCAAATTAACCATTAAGTAATCTAACCATAATAAGAATATTTTTTTATTTGAATTTAGTAAACAATTTCCATATTATTATAGATGCTGATACTAAACATATCTGAACTTAATTATATATAAATTTAGTAAACAAGAGGAAATACTCAGATTAATACTCAGAACTTTTTAAGAGCACAACAAGATTTGAATAGTTTGTATAGTAGTGTGTGTGTATGTGTGTTTGTCAGGAAGTGTGTTTGGAGTATTTGGCTGTCCAAATAGTATTATGCTTAGTTCAGCCTGTCATACAGGATGGATTTGTCCGGTCTCTATATACGTTACGAACTGTAGGAGCAGAACAGAAATTGATATTAATTTATCATACTTTATCCCGTACGATGCTAGAATACCCCACCAAAAGCACCATCGCGAGCTGCGTCCGCGCACGGCCCTTCCAAAGAATGTAATTAACAGAACACCAATAAAAATAATTGGGCATAAAAAGCGATCCGCTCTGGCCCGCCATTTATTATTTTGATTACTCTTGTTATTGTTATGGCCCTTCGCGGTTTTCCAGCTAGCATGTGTTGTGATTGTGTCACTATGCCGACAATGTCAGATGGTTTAAGGTTTCCAGAGCTCCTGGGAGGTGCTACATTAGTAGCAGGGGTCAAGCCTTCAAGGTAAGGGCGACAAGTCCAGTAACAGATTTATTATGCTGTAATTGTCACCCTTAAGCAAGGACCTCATTACCACTAAACATCAGGTGGGATGAGGTCAAGCTTGAAGTGCAATATAAAAAAAAAATAAGTTGACGGTAGGTACTTACTCTACTTTTTTGGAACATCCAAGATCGTAATAAACAATAGATAACATGATTATAAAAGTTTTTGTATTAAGAAAACGATTTTGGAAAAGATGTAAATATATTGTAAACATAAATTTTAAGACTTTCGCGTTCCATTATACATTTGCGCACCAACCGTGGTCACGAGCTGACTAAGCTGTGGTTCAGCTCGTGACCACGGTTGGTGCAACCTAACCGAAACGTAGGGCAGTAAGTAGTTCGTATTAACTACTAAATAAAAATGGTGTCGCGTTTTGACCCGTTAAATTATTTTAAATATTGTAAACATTACTGTCACATTAACTTCTCATTATAGACGAACCAAAAAGATTTTAGCAAAAAAGCTCTAATTATGCCGCATTTCCACAAACCGCCCGCCCATAAACTGCCCAAATCCCAGTTCTAAATACATTCCCTGTCAAAAAATAAGGCACCGGCGAGATTCGAACTCACGATCTCCTGTTTACTAGACAGGCGCTTTAACCAACTAAGCCACGGCGCCGACGGGCTGGACTGTGAAATAACAATACACCCCTCCCGACTCGCCTGTGGGTTTTACTGGAATAAGTAGCGTTGTTACGTATACAAGGACCTTGGAGGAAATATTAGGGGTTGCGTTTTAGTCTGGGTATGGCCTTCGACTCCTAAACTATTAGGTTTATCAGTGTCACCGTCAAATCTCTTAACCAGTTAAATCAAATATAGAATACTGAAAATAAAACAGACCATAAATGCTAAAATTACCTGAAAATTATTAGTAAATTTTCAGTTAAACAGTGTTTTAGCTACTTCTCAAATGCAAACTCGACTCGTTTTAAAGGAAGATAGCATGTTTATGAAGAGTGCTGGAATTGAAACATCTGATAAAAGCAAGTGTAAAAATAAATTTTGGTTTAATTACGACATTACTGAACATGTACACAAATTTTCATGCCTAAATTTAAATCCTTTTGTCGCAAAATTTCAAAAACTCTACAATAGACATATTGTATATTTATCGTCACAAATCTTTTATTCCCTTTTTTAAACTCATATGGACCTTTTTTTTTCAATAAAATATACTTAGCCTTATACCTTTTTAAAAAATATGTTTTTCACTGCATTGGTTCATAAATGGAGTTTTTTATCATTTATTATTATCGCATTTATAATATTAGTAGGATTATGGTGTAAATATCAATAAAAACTATTTCAAATGATAATGTCATAGGTACGCACAGTAATTGATGTCCAAAACGAATATATTTCTTTCTTTTTTTCTTTCATATGTTACCATCCTTTTTACACCACTGAAGTCTAACAAAACAATAAAGAAAAATAAATAACGATAAGACTAATTAAGCCGAATCACGAATATTATGTAGTTTTGCATTATTTTGCTCGTAACAATCGATATTACGCCGTAATAATCAATACTACGCCCTAATAGACTGAGAGCCAAGAGTTGTAAAAAAATCCGTAACACATAATAATTAATGATGTATTTAAGATATCATATGCATCATCTGATCCCAAATAAAGTAGCTGACTTATGTTATGAAACCCAGAACCAACTGTGGTACGTGGTACAAGGTATAACTTAAATACATTAATAAGAACACAGACACAGAAAAAAACACAAATATTTATCACAAGAATGTTTCTCTTGAGTGGGGATCGAACCCACAATCCTTGTGCCATCGGGTCATACAAATTAAGAAAGTTGAAGTCATACAAAAAAGAAAAAGATGAGCAGTACGGTCAACAGCACGTAAACTTGCAGTTTGATATTAGTTCTTATGCGCACGACATAAGGGTGGTGCGAAATCCAAAGAATTACGTGATTTTGTCTGTACATTACATATATAAAGAGCTTTCGTTAGAGTCTGGCAATGCTCAATATTCTTTTGTAGTCATATTATAAGAACTAGGGACATCCATATAAATGCTAGCTGGCTGAGACGTTGTTCACGTGGACTACATACATTCATGATCGGTTTTACCCCTATCTCCCCTAATATTCGAAACAAAAAGTAGTCCATATTTTAATAAAAGTTTCGAGCTATATTTGTGGCAAATTTCGTACCTCTAACTTTAAAAATAAACATTTTCCCATATAAACTTTCATGGGCGTTATTACCCTCATACCCCCTTATTTTCAAAATAAACAGTAGCCTATATTCTTTCTAGAGGTTCAACGTATACCTATACCAAATTTCATCAAAATCGGTTCAGTGGTCTAAGCGTGAAATTCGGACTGACAAACAGACCGACAGACTGAGTTACTTTCGCATTTATAATATTAGTATAGATTAACCATCAAACAATAAGACCAGATAGCCTCATTTGACAAGCTTTTTGTTTAACTTATAATGTACTAGCTGTGCCCGCGACTTCGTTCGCGTGGACTACAGCCTTTCATGGTCGGTTTCACCCTTTTCTCCCCAAATATTTGAAACAACAAGTAGTCTATATTTTAATCCAAGTTTCGAGCTATATTTGTGCCAAATTTCATATCTCTAACTTCAAAAATAAACGTTTTTCCATATAAACTTCCAAAGGTGGTATTACCCTCCTCCCCCCCTTATTTTCTAATAAAAAGTAGCCTATGTCCGTTCTTGAGATTCAACGTATACCTATACCAAATTTCATCAAAATCGGTTGAGAGTTTTAAGCAGGAAAGCGTAACAGACACACAGACAGACAGACAGACAGAGTTACTTTCGCATTTATAATATTAGTAGGGATTAGTAGGGAAGTAGGGAAGTATGTCTGTCTGTATATTTGTTCGGGTGGAATCTTGGAACTCAATTCGAAGCAGATATTGACCTGAAATTTCGTATGTTTAAGTAGACTGTATAACAATACTAATTTATTACATTTGGAGCTGATCTGATGGTGGAACTGGAAGGTAGCCATAGGAGCTTTGTAATAAAACAACACAAACCTATAGCATTTAGGCACAGTTTTGCCTGGCTAGTTCTTTGGTCCTAGATAGTCAGTAGTCATGATCCGATAATTGAGCTGGAAAGTTACCAAAAGAACTCGCAAATGAAATAAAGCAGACAATACCCTTATTGTATGCTTTTTAGCGCAATTTCATAAAATTCGTTGATTGTATTAAATCATTTCTTTTATTTTTTACAACCATTGCCACCTCGTACCTGGCTCTCACCCCCTTTATAAACTGGCATACAATGTACACTACTCAGGTGCCCTGCATTTTGTCTTTCAAAAAATAAGGCATGTTTAGCAACTCAGGGCTCTTACGCTATAATTATGGGCCGGCGTACCAGCTTTATTAAACATGCTATTACACGTGCGTGCTTAGAACTTTATTGTTGTAATTCTGTAATAATGGATGCACTAGCGAAAATAATACTGCAATTATCGATTCTGGTTCTTATTCGTACGATATAAAGTGCATTTTGAGGTTTCGTTTGAGTTCATGGCTATCATGAAGACTATTTGCTAAAGGTGGTTTATGTCTTAATTACGCAAATGCGTAATGAGAATGATGAAGGTACTAATGTTGTGTTCTTCGTCTGTCAGTGTTTTTTAATAATTTAGAATTGCAAGTTGGTCGACGTGTAACCTTTGCGTATAAATTATATTTCTGAGTCTGTTGTCTAATGTCAAACATGGTTGTATTATGTTTTAGTTATTTTTAGTGTCAGTGTTTAGAGTAGAATAAGCCTATTGATGCCCCATTACATGTCTCTCTAAACACTAGACATTGGGTGAATCATCACGTTGTCTTAAAACGCGAGATTAAGTCAATTAAAAAAAAATGGGCAAAGTAAAACAGTGATAAAAAAATGATATAGAAACTGGTTTAATTTTGTTGCCAAATGCGGACTGGCAATCACAAACCTGGGCTATTTTTGAAAATCCGTAACACACTTTGCTGAGGTATCAAACCCGAGGACATTAGAAACAAAAGAGTATCATGCCTTTAGCTCACCATGGTTGGAATTGTGAATACGACATTTTTAATTGTGTTTTGTTCTGGGAAAATAAAGGGATAATATAAATATCCTTATTCAGATTTTTTCTTTTTTCATGAACAATTTTCTAATAACTACCAAGAAACCGTGTCTAAAAACGAAATTTGGAAGCTTGTAGAGCTTGAGGGTTTAAAACGAATGCAAACCTCTTTGATAGAGATATTATTTTACTTTACCCGTCATATAAAATTATTAATTAAGCTAATTAAAAGATACTTTTTATTGAAATTAAGTAAATGTTCAACAATTTGAGCTCCACTAAATTTGAAGGCTAAACTTGCGGCTTACGTTTAAACTACCTAATGTTAAATTAAACAAAATATAAGCCAAGTGGCGAACGACACGAAAAGTTAGTAAAAAAAACAAACTTACAATTTAAAGTTCCTCATTTCAACAACTTGTGTTCGTGTTACATCCAGAGGTTTTTTCACAGCGGACGTACTAATTACCAAACAATGGTTCATAGTACTCGGCTAGCCGGCAAAATAATAGGTTTGTCAAAACCGTTTAGGCATTTGTCGAGAACGAGCAAATTCGCTCATTATGGAACAAGGCTGCCCGTAGTTAGTGCCTGTTGGTCCTAAATTAACAATTTGTAAGGGAACGGCTTTGTAATTATTGTTGCTAACTTGGCGTTTGGCGTAAGTAAAAGGAGATTCGCGGATTTTTTACCTAATTGAACCGGGAGGTATTTATGTTATGTATATCATCGCGTGTGTGTTTGGTTGTTACATCAGATCATTTATATATTTCAGTGAATGTCACAATCCATATCTTACAGCTTGACTATTTTAAAAGTAGAGAGTCTCATTAAACAACAATGTTCGGAGTAATATCTATTGTTACATTTTGTTTATTTATTTTCTTAATAAGTAGAATATGATAAGTGAGATGCATTAAAACATATTTCAAATGTGTTTGTCTTATCACATTAAATCTAAAATTTAATGCATCTTGGCACGGAACAAACAGACTGACAGACGAACAAAAATTGCTATTTATATGTTGCAGATACCGCTATTTTATTTTTAGTAAGTAAGAGTTTTGAAAACGGACTCTTAATACCTATGCGAAACAAGTTAACTTGTGAGAAAGTAACTAAAGCTACCATCAATTTTTGAATTGGCTGCATGACAATGCAGAATCAAATGGTCGTACTGAAATTTTAAAACATTTTGAAGTTTCTAATTTTGAGGTAACACGATGAAAAATGTTTTCTGGCATTTGCTTAATCTTCATGAATACCGAAATATAAAAAAAAACTCCAGTTAAAAGAAAGCAATTAAAAAATCAAAAAAATAAATAAAAGGAATCTTGCGTTTATTGTTGTTTTTTTTACTTTTACCGAACCCATATACAAACTCGCTGCATGACTCGAGGGTTGACTAGCATATAATGCCCCAAGCAATAAGTCCACATGTTGTTGATTTTCCGAAATAAAATTAATATATTTAATTAAAACCATAACAAAACAGAAATAAAGCCTCAGATTCACTGACGATAAATTACATACTAGCAATGACTTTAAAATATGGCGCGTGGTGCGCCTTTTTTCTTTTGGATCCACGCATTAATGCTGGTCTATAAACAATGACTTGTCTCCTGTAACTTGTACCACAGCTGTAAGGCTGACTTTACAAGTCACGGGGAAACACGCAAAGCCGCGATAAACCAACGCTGAAATAACTAATTGGAGCAAATTTAATTTGGTAACTTATAACGTTTAATATGGATGTATGAAAGCATGGTCAGAAAACTGCATGAAATAACGACTTTCGTTGCAAGAGGGCCGGACTGTAATCTCTAAGGTCACGGGTTCGATTCACAGTCCCAGTCTGTCAATGTGGAAAACGTAATTTTATATTATTCTGGTCTTGGTGTTTTGGTAATTTTATTGTTTCAGATTTCTTTATATCACATAGTCAGAGCAACATGTAAGTAATAATGATGTCCAATATTGATTTATTGATTATTTTATCTGAAAAGCTATTCATTTATCCGCTGATCAATCTTCACTAAATACAAACTTCACTGTGTTCTTTTTCACTTTGTATACGTCTATAAAAATACTTTTCATTTACCCTAAAAATTTTTAAATGCGTTTATTTCTATCTTAATAATATAAAGCCAATAATATAAATTCATTATGGATGAATGAAGAAAAGAAAGTAGGTAATTCTTATAGACTTTCAATACATGTGTGTTTTGCTTTGCCATAATTTTGTTTTGTTTAAGTTTGATTTCAGAAAGTTACTTTTAACTTTGCTTTGCCCTAGCAGAACGTCACATGCAAAGCTGTATTATGTAAGAACTTATAATATTATAATATTGGTATGGATAATTAAATATGATCATATTACTTGACTTATAACTGTGACGAAACAGAAGTTTCGGTAGGTAATATTATGCAATAAATAATTTGACGTAACACATATATGCCATTTCCTGTAGTGGATGTCAGTTCTACACCTCGAGCTATATCAAACTTAATAATAATCTGTGCATCAGTTTTTCCGTACAAAAATAACAAGGAAATTAACATTAGAGAGTATTTATTCCAACTAGTATAAAATGAACCAGCCCTGATTGAACCCGAGACCGTGTGCCTAATAGGCAAACATTCAGAGCGGGGTGGGTTGCGTGCCAGTTAGAAAGTTAACTAATAGTCGGCTAACCGACACGAACCGCCCTAAGACTTCTGCTTAACCAAATAGTTTAATGAGCCCAATTTAGACGCCGAGTGAAATTACTACCTCGATGGCTGAGTGGCTAAGGTAAACGCCTGAAAGGTCCTCGATTCGGTTGTGTTTCAGGTCAGTCTGGAAAACTTACTTTCTAGATTTATCTCTGGTTTGGGTGTGGTGGGTTGAGACCCCCAGTTGGTATCCGTCATTTGATAATCATCACTACATAGAATAAAACAAAGTTGTTTTTTCTGTATCTCCCTATATATGCTCAGATCTTTAAAACTGCGCAACGGATTTTTATTCGGTTTTTTTTAGATTGCACTTCAAGATTGACCTCATCCCACCTGATGTTAAGTAGTAATGAGATCCTATCTTAAAGGCGACTAGTAGAATATATAATCTGTTACTGGACTGGTCGCCCTTATCTTGAAGCCTTAACCCCTGCTACTAATGTAGCACCCCCAGGAGCTCTGGAAACCTTACTTACACGCAGTAACACTACAACACCGAAGTGATTGTTATTTAGCTGCGGTCTTCTGTAAGGTGGAGGTATTTTACCAGTCGGGCTGCTTCAGTTCGAGCGATCAATCGCTATGCCCTACCTCTCTTAAGACCAGTTTATCTTAAGGTTTTACCATGAAAACAGGTTTCCCTGGCCCCTTTTTGCACCTAGGACCTCAAGATCACGTGTTCGCCTATAAACCACAGAGCCATCGGGTCACTCAGGCTTTTAGATTATAGCATTAATCGATTACAGAGCAATACCGTCTAACACAGTAAATGAGACATCAATGCTGGTCCGACCAATAGGAAGGGCGATTTAAACAACGTCTACACGCGATGCTATAGACCTTGGTGTACACTGAAAGCTATGTTTAGCTATTACTAGCCTTAAGCGGGCCGTTTTTTGTAAATGTTTGGTATCTTGAACGCATTGCGATGGACACGCGATGTTATCTACTTATACTGATTAATAAAATTGGAATTTACATGAAATTGTCCTGAAAGTACTGAACAAAATATTAATGTATCTTAGTAGTATCATAATAGTATCTTAAAAATGTGTCCTTTAATTTTATACTAATGCGTTTGCATATGCAAAATCATTAGTAGACAAAATTAGCAAGTTCTAACTCTGAGATAATTTTCGTTCAGGATCACGTTCAAAAACTATCTCAGATCTTGGATTTCTTTCTGAAGGTCTTTAATAATGTAATATTACCGACGGTGTATTTAGGCCTCCAATATGGCCATTTTCAAGAGTTTAGGGAGGCGAAAACCTTTTATCGCAACTGCCTCATAGGAGCACAAGCTTTAAAGGAATAGACTATGTCTATTCTCTTGTTAATACATCTATTCCAAGCATATAATTTACCTTTAGTGGCCCGTGGAGTAATAATTAGCTCTTAACTAAGCAAGTTAATTGCTAATTAACACATCAGCTGAAAACGCAAGTCAGCTGTTTTAATGAGATGGTTATAATAAATTGTGCAAATGTTTTCTATAAATTATTTTTAATTTATTTTGTAAAACATGTTGAAAAGGGAATGGATAAACTGGATAACATTGAAAGCTAAGAATTTCCCTCTGTGCAGGAGGGAAGAGGAATTTAAAGTTCTCACTCCTTAAAAAAGAAGTGAATTAAAGAAATATACCTACTACGAGCATGGCTTCAGGAATAGCTACACTATATGGTTAATTCTTGTTTCGTTGTATTTGTCAAGTTAAAGTAAGTACGAGTATATGGAAATAACTTGTAAAATTCATTGGGTTCGATTGAGTTAGTGGTAGTTTATATTCTTAATTTAAGTAGATGTTCTGAACAATTCTCCACCAACAAGGACCCTCCAACAAGAAGCATTTGGTAAAGATATATTATTTTTGTCAGAATTGTGGGTTTGATCCCAAACTGGTATAGAAATTCATGTAATAAAATCTACCATGAATCGATTCTGGAACTTGAGAGATAGCGCCAAGTCCGGTCCTATCGCTTCGCGGCTACGGAGGTCGCGAAATAAAAAAACATTTATTCAACAAATCCACAAAACAAAATTGTTTTTGATGGTAAGTTTTTTTTAAATGATTACTTCACATACAAGTTTTTATTACCATGTCAATATTTTATATGGAATATTCCATGATCAACATTCATTGCTAGACTCGATTTAAAAGGCTTAGCGTAATTAACTTATCAGAGATTGATTGATTCTTCGATCGTATTTACAAGAATGTCGCAAAATAGTGTTATTAAAGCGAGCACTAGCCTTGACAGGTGGCATTTCACGAAATGAACGCCTGTTTACTTGCTCAACAACATTTTTTATCCCCCTTTGAAAAGGTCGACGTGTGTAGTTAACCAGTTCAAGAAAACACAACCCTCGATACTAATTTTCAATCGCAATTCCAATACAAATTGGACTTTTTTTGCTTAGGCACAAGGTGCAAAGTAACATCGTTATAACTGTTTAAGCGTGTTCGAAAAGCACGTTGGATGTAAGAGAGATCTCCTAATTGCATTAACTTAATTAACACTTACGTTTAGTTTGTGGTATCAACAGTAGATAATTGTTTAGGCAAAAAACTGTAGGAGCTGATAAAAACTTGTAAACTGTAATTAAGATGGCTCGAGGGTGGTATTAGAGAGAAGGTTGCAGCCGGACCTACGGTGGATGTTCATTGCACCTGATAGACGTCTATTGACGGTACTTGTGAATAGTAAGTTTAACGTGTACGGTAGAGTATAGTGGGCGGGAAAGCGTGGTTTTATTAATTGGTTTTAAAATATCATGTAATTGTTGTGTTCATTTGTTTAGAATCTTCAGTAGTGTGTGTGAATCTACTCGTATGAAGTTGACCGCTTTCGAATGACAAGCGATACTCAGGACAACACATTTTAGACTTTTATTTATCTTGATAGTTGTAAGACCTTTTTTTTGAGGCGGGGAAAATACCATTACGTCTCGCGTTGCCGTTGGGACGACAGCGGCGTGTGTGGGACTACCCTGTTCCTTAGGAACGGACTACCCTAACTAAAAACTTCTCCCACCTTCTTATCGCCTAGTAACGGCACCAGCGGAAAACGGGAGACCCATAACTGCCACGGCGTTGTCGGTAAAGTTGTAAGACTTACAAAACTAGACATGGTAGAAAATCGATTGTACTTTTTTTTAAAGGATGTTCAACCTTATGATGTTAAACTGGGTTATTGACGTCTACGGAATCTTTTGGGAGCTATAGAACTTCATACAACTATATTTTTTTGAAAGCTATGTCAATACTCACGGGACATAGGCAGAAATAGACTCAAGCTTTTTTCGTAGTCATTGGCCTGTGTGTTTACACTCTCGGTTAGAGTTCGTTAAAATGGCTACAAATTCACTGCCTACAGAAATTGTTTAGAAACATTGTAAGCCAAAGATAAGATACGTTAATACGATAAATTTTTATTTTTCAAGGTAAACTTTCATTGCTTCTCTTCACACTAGGCGGCCATTTGCCATATTTGGACCGTCTCGCCGTCAAACTGACCGTTTGTGGGCATAAAAGGAATTAAATGCGCGTAAAATGAGCACGTATTACGTATGCGATCATTACAAACGACCGCACACATATAATTCTAACGGCGCACATAGCGGTACTGACCCGACCGGGAATCGAACCCGCGACGTCAGAGACCTCTCGGCTATGGATGTCGTCTAGAAACAAATATCTTTAAACTGAAGCTGTTGCCGTGACTTTGTTTAGTTTGTTTAAATTTACGGGACAAAAATAGTATCATATGGTAGATATATATATTTTCGCCCCTAATCTGTTTTTTTAAATATCGAATAGACACTATTACCATGCAAAACAAACTATTACTGCTATTTTAAACGTTTAGAGGGACAATAAATACCTTAGCTTTAATGTCCATGGTTCATGAGTACGTCGACAGTATCTTTACTATGTCAACTGATGGATTCGTCTAACGAGTAACAAAGCCGCCCCTAAATTTATCGTCCGGGGCATATATTTGTATTCGTAATATGAATGACAGACTTTCTTGACGGGATCTTTTCTGTAAGTTATAGGTTCCGAACCGGAGGTAGCGTCATTTGCATTATATATTTATTTAAAAACTTTATTGCACAAATAGGTACAACAGGTGGACTTAATGCTGACGACCTCGGTGGCGTAGTGGCTAAGGTAGGCGGCCAAAGCGCGAAAGGTCCCGGGTTCGATTCCCGGTCGGGTCAATTTGGAAAACGAACTTTTCTAAATTGACTTGAGTCTGGGTGTGCTGGGTTGACGCCCCCAGTTAGTATCCGTCGTCTGGTACTCATAGTACAAGGGAAAACCTTAGTTTGAGACCAGGTGATTGGTGTGATTGTCTGGCGCATTTATTTAATGCTAGGGGCATTCTCTACCAGTCAACCCCTGGGTCATGCATTTAGTTTGTATATGGGTGCGGTAACAGGGGAGAAAAAAAAGAAATCATTTTAAACAACAATAATTAAGCATTAAAATTAACATTACGGTATCTTTTAAATATACGATAATAATACACATACTATATAAATTAATTAGAATATACATATATATAAAATATGAAGGTATACTTAGATTTACATAATATTGATAATTTATATACTATAAAATAAATATCTACCTAACTATAAATTCAGAACATAAATAAATTGACGTTTCATAAATATTACTGGTGTAATTTACATGAATAAAAGAATGTTGAATTTGAATTTGAATTATGAACCCACTTGCCCCTCCCATAGATCCGGAGCAGGGGGTCTACTCCCATAAACGAAATATGTCGGATCCGACAACGGATGGCAATTTTAATCCTCATAATCATAAAGAAATCACTTCGAATGCAAATTAAGCGATTTCAAAAAACAAAATATTATTTATGCAAACCAAAAACCACGTCTTTATTCCTAAACTTTTGAATAATCTTCAAAAACGAAACCTTTCGTTTGTTCGTTTCGTTTTTGAGAGTACCCCAATTATCCAAGTCAGGAACTTGATAAATTGTCACAATGTACGTACTCTCTCAATGTACTACTGGTTAATTTAGCACAGGATAATAATTCTAGTAATAACAAGTTTACGTGTAATTATACTCGTAGTTAGAATGTACACACATATATCGCACCTTCTTTAGAACAAGGGCATAATTGTCATCTGTCTTAAAAACAAAACTAATAAAAGAAACTGAAAATTCCTAATTCTTGTAAAGCACATGTCTAAAAATAAATAGTATAATGGTTTATGTCTTGCAAAGGAGGACAATTTTTGAGTAACGATAACTGAGCTAGACCACATTAAGTGCAAAATATATTTTAAAACTAACTGTGCCCGCGACTTCGTTCGCGTGGACTACAACCTTTTATGGTCGGTTTTACCCCTTTCTCCCCTAATATTCGAAACAAAAAGTAGTCTATATTTTAATCCAAGTTTCGAGCTATATTTGTGCCAAAATTCATATCTCTAACTTCAAAAATAAACATTTTTCCATATAAACTTCCAAAGGTGGTATTACCCCCCTCCCCCCCTTATTTCCTTATAAAAAGTAGCCTATGTCCGTTCTTGCAATTCAACGTATACCTATACCAAATTTCATCAAAATCGGTTGAGAGGTTTAAGCAGGAAAGCGTAACAGACACACAGACAGACAGACAGAGTTACTTTCGCATTTATAATATTAGTAGGGAAATAGGGATGGCTCTCCTGTAAAATTGGAAAAACTGCGATTGTGCCCTGTTCTACTGAAGGTACGATATATACCTACATCCAAAATACTTTTCACGAGTTAAGTTGCTTGTTCAAATATTTATCAATACGTAGGTAACGCCATAAATTTTTTACAATACAATACATTTGCCGATTACATTTAATGTGGTGAAATTTAAATAAGTAAATTAATGTAACATGCTACAACGGTCTAGCAAAGAAGTTAATTTGTCAATTTGACACTTTTGATGCCACGGTGCAATTACAGAAAAAAAACAAAATAAATGAACTTAACGCCATTTGTGACTTTCTGCAGTGAAAGTTATTAAACAAGTCGTTTAAAATATCGCAGGTAATGTGCGAGATATGGATAGTAAATAGTTATTTTGTACAATACGTATCAGATTGAATTTTACTTAGTTTCTAAGTATGCGTGGATGTGTGTGTGTTGCTTTCATGCAAAAACTACTTACTGAATTAATTTAAGTGTTCGGTAGAAAGATAGGTACTAAATGTACATGTTGGCTACTTTTTATTCCGAAATAAGGCTAACTATAAATAAATATATCACGCCGTCAAGAAACGAATCGTGCGACCTTTACAAATCACGCCTAAAGCTAATAGAAATGCAAAGATCAGTTGCAAATTAGTGCAACAGTAAGTCTATTTCAAATGCCACATATTTTTGCTATGTTTTGTTTCTAAAACAAATAAATAAATCAATCGATTCTACAGTTCATCCTGTGCTGATAAAAAGTTAAATCAATGGCAGTAACAGTTATCAAATAACACGGCCCACTAACTGCGCCTGCGCATTGTGACACTCGGAAAAACTACACAACGCGATCCAATGGTTTCAATAGGGCTGCCAGTCTCACGCCTAATTATTTAAGTGTCTATCTATTTTCTTATCAAATAGTTACTTGAAAGCTTGAAACCTTGAACCCGCAGCCTCTTCCCTTTAAATTTTTCATATACAAAGTATACTATGCGAGTCAGCAATGAGTAGCATTCAAATGGTAACTTTAATTTTGAAATTGGTCCCGTAATTTACCATATATCGTTATCACAAGCGAGTTGTTTTTTCTGAAGAAGTAATGTATTTTTAATCTTATTTTTTATCATGTTATGGGTCACGAGGATAATTTTTGTGTATGAAATTTTATATCCATTTAATACGAATAAAAAGACGTGTAACTTACGCTTAAATAGACAGGTGCACACATAAGTATGGCTCTAACTTCGTAATATCTGAAACTTTAACGAAACGAAGCGACCGTGATTAAAGCTTTTGAAAATTAAAGGTCAGAGAAAGCTTGGCTTGTGTTTGAGAAGTTACAGCAAATTCGGGGTTCGTTCGTTTTGTAACTTAAAATATATAAAACTAACTAAACTATACGTTTGGGTGATTAAAGTGTATATTATTGAAGGTGTCACATTATGCACACAATGGTATTTACAGTGTAAAATACGTCAGTTTTTACTTCAGACTTTGTTTGTTTAAGTTGTGGGTAGAAGAATTCATATCAAAAGCATGTCAATCTACTTTGGATTTAGTATTCCCTTGTGACGTGGCCATATTAATTAAAATTGAACTGAAAGTGATTAGTTTGATGTGCTGCTTACCCTACTGTAAATTATTGAAAATGCGACTTCTGCAGGGAAGTCAAAGTCAAAGTCAATCTTATTTATTCACATAGATTACATTAGTAATACTTATGAATAGTCTCTTTAAAAAGCAAATGAAGCTACCTCCGGTTCGGAACGTATAACTAAAGAGAAGATACCGGCAAGAAACTCAGTAGTTTTTTTTTATAAATGAAAGCTAAACTTATTACTAATTTTGCTTCCACTAAGACACACAGTTTGTCAATAGTAAAATAAAAATTAAAAATAATTATTGAAAAAAATAAAAATAAAACAAAAGTATTTGTAAATTAAATTAAATTAAATTAACTGTAGGACTTACATGCGTCATCGTGGATTACATGAACTTCTTGCGCGGAGTCAAATCGGTCATAAAATGTTTGATTACATTTTACGTTGGTTACTTTAGTGACAACCCTGTCAATGGACACGGGGTTTGGTCACACAATGAAGCGGACTACTATGGAGGGGGAAGGGGGGGGGAGCAGTTAGGTGTGAATTGCTCACGCGCACACAAAGCTAAATAAACAACCCGTGGCAACAGGAAGCACGCTCACTTTGAACCGAATTACCGACCGGCCTCATAACAAATTGATTTTTTCATACAAACGACATTAGGTGACGAACGATCGTCTGTACCTTATATTACCTGTGGGTTCGTCACAGTGAATCTGATCCCAAACTTTTTTGGTTGTAGACTACTTTCCATGTTGTTCCTTTTAGGTGGATCAGTAAAGTCGGACGGAGTCAGGAGAGCAAGCGTACCCCACACTCAAACATTCAGTGTAATATATACTCATTCAAGTAGGTAACCTAAAACTTAAGAATTGTCTTTAAACGCAATGAAAAGTGACTCTACTGCCACGTTTTGGACAATATACAATAAACAATATATTACTTGCTGTTGCCGGAGATTTTGTTGTGCGATTTGTGGATATAAAATATCCTGTACGTTTATGTATCTAATCTACCTAGGTACGAAATTACAACTAAACTCATTACCTAAGTAGTTTTTGTGTGAAAGAGTTACAAATATCCATATATACATACCGATACATAGTTCCCAATACTATCAAGTTTATAATTTAGTAGGAATAATAGAGTTAAATCCGTCAGCGAATTTTTGCCCTTTACCTTTACAGCAAAATAACATTGAATTGTAATGTAACTTATTATAAATACCACCCTGACATTTCGCAAAGTAAACGTTGTAAACGTGAAAGTAAGTTTTTTTAGTATCAAAATTACGGTTTTCAAAAGCTTAACCACGCAATGCTAACACCTATGGATGTTACTTATCTGAAATAAATGTTATTTAATTTAATTTAATTTAATTTAATGTTAACTGGCTCTGTACCGTGTCCCTAGTGCTATTAATGTGTTTTGTTCTATTGTTCGGCGTACGTTAATAAACAGGTAATTGGTATGATATATGGTGTATGATATATGGTGTTTAATATTGGACGACCTCCGTAGTTAAAAGGCGAGCGGGCCGGACTTTGACGTCGCGCCATCTCTAAGGCCCGGGTTCGATCCCCGGCCGGGTCAATATGGGAAACGGACTTTTCTATATTGTCTCGGGTTTGAGTTTTGTGGTACTGTCGTTGTTTCTGATTTCTGTAACACAAGTGCTTAAGCTACTTACCGCAGATTCAGAGTAATGTATGTGATGTTGTCCAATATATATTTATACATATTTATATTTAATATCTTTAATTCCTGAATTACATCTTTAACCTTACGTTTAATCTGGTAACAGTGTACGTCTAACTTAATAAATTATGACATCAGTTAATAAATAAAACAATAAGATCAAAAATAACCAATAAAAATTAAAAAAACTCAATATCAAGTAGAAAATTACAGGCCCACGGCTGTAGTGCGGATATTCTTCGAATTTTTAAAAATAATACAGAGTAGGGTAGAATAAAAACCCAATATGGCGGATGTCACGTAGGAGTCCGCTATTTTATTGCCTTTGTGTGGTTTTGACCAATGAGCAGTATTAAATCTCTTCCTGTTAACCTTTTCTTGCTAAGTAGGTACACTTGTGGTATTCATATAAGGTAATCTTGAAAATAAATTAATTTATAAAGATCGAAAAATTTACTTACTTTAGACATTTTTCGTTTGGAAACATTCAGTTTACCAAAAGTTTCCATGAACTTGACCACCTTCGTAGAAATCGGTAGACCATTTTTAATTGCTTAAGTCAAGCCATTGAGTAATTACATTTTGACATATTATGTCAAATCGTACCGCGTAACTTAGGCCGCCGGGTTATTACCAATTTGACATACGAGTCAAATCAGTAATTATTTAACGGCTTGAATATATCAGTAAATAATTGCACAAGACTACACCAATCACTTAAACTAAGGTTTGTTTTTCTACTATGAATATCAAACGACAGATACTTATTACTTACTGGGGGCTGCGACCTAGCACACCAATTTCATTAAAGAGAAGGGAAAGTATTCCACTTTGGAGCACCGTATCCGTGACTCAAGGAAGGCAGCTACCATCGTGTGTGTGACTCCCTGCTCTCCACTCGAGAGCGGGGACTACCTTCCAAAGAACTATATGTAGCTTCGAGGGTGCAAAGCTAATATAGGAAAATTCGTGTCCAAAATTGTCCTGACGAGAATTAAACTCTAGGCACTGTTTGCAGTTTGGACGCCTGATTAGGCGACTACATCATCAACGCTTCAAATATGCCAGTTGCCAGTGCTACCCAAACATAAAATAAAAAAATATACGGTCGAATTGAGAACCTATTCCCTTTTAGATTATGCTTCTGTGTACCCAATGACAGACGATACTAGTACCAAGGATTCGGTAAAGGTTAACCTTTACCGAATCCTATCATATAATATCTATTATCATAGATTACATAGCAATGTTAACATTGCATGTAATCTATGATAATAGCTTTGAACTAAATCAAAGAAGACGTTGATCAGCCATGCCAGACTACCTCTTTTAAAGAATCTCAAGCTGTAACACCCTTATGTTCTAGACTACATACTTTGGAGACTATAATTTTATATTTTTTTTTATTTATATTTAATTTAGACACGGGATGGTAATTATCGTTCCAACATTAGATTATGTTGCGTTTTGGACATGTTATTAGGTAAACCAGAGCCGTAAATTTTAACTAACGCACACATATCATTGTGTAATGTATTTACTGTTAGGTACACCATATTGTAGTTGAACAATCAAACCAATTGTAAGTGATGAAACTAAAATTCAGTTACCGCGAGGTCTTCATGTAGTTTTGTTTTTGTAAAGATATAATTTTCGAAAAGAATAGTCCAGTAAGTTGTTAGTTTTTGTTACCCATAGTCATTGTATACCCATTTTCAAACCACACGTGTGGGTTGAAAATGGGTATTTTTATAGATTTTGGTTTTGCCATTTAGCATAGATTCTATGGTATTCTAGTATGACAACTTTGCCACTTTGTATTTTTGCTGGTTGCGCTGCCTTGTTGGAAAAATGGCGTCATTTTGCAATATTTTGACCATAGATTTATAGCTTCCTTATTCTTCGATTTTAACCTTATCTACTTTCTGACAACTGAAAACATACCTGTTACAAATTTACCCCTCTATTTTCCGCCAAATGGCTATGATTGAAAGAGAACGAAGTATTTTTAAAGACCTATTTAGAAGCAGTAACCTCTTTAAAAATTAAAAAATATAATTTCAAGAATTTAAAGATAATTTAAAAAAATGTATTATTTTCTCTCGCAGTGTGCTCATATAACCCCTAACTTTGAACGCGACTGATTCTCTTCTAAATTCCAACTGATTGTAATAGCAGAAGAAATCTTCACCTACAAATGCTTGCAATTATCTCAGTTGAAAGAGCATCATTACCGCTATGACTATGTGAAGGTTGTAAGTTCAAGACTTACACCGCGAGACGAGATGCAATTTTACTGTCTCTCATTTATTTTTACTTGCGTGTCTGTAAATTTTAAATCCTTGCCCAATTAGCTGTTTCCACAGCTTCCATCATTTCATTATTTACGGATCCTAAATTTATCATACCGTTTATTGAGTTAAGAATTAAGACGCTACCTCAGAAGCAAAGATTATTATACACTAATACATACATATAGAACGTACACTTAAGAGTAAAAAGAAATATCTAAATATCTTTTTTTTTTACTTTCTGACCAATGCAACTTTTTTATATTGTTTCGGGTCTGGGTGTTGTGGTACCGTCGTTGTTTCTGATTTCTGTAACACAAGCTTACTTACCACAGAATCCGAGAAAAATATGTGTTTTTCAATATGTAATTATAAAAAAAATGTTCTTCGCAGAATATATTCGAATTTCTGTTTTAATATTACTTTAATTGTAAAATAATAAGCGTTTCCCATACTCTGACCAAAAACTTGATTAGCTGTTAAGAACAAATATGGCCGCTGCATCGCCAAAGCAATAACAGGACAAAGTTTAAAAAAGCAAACTCGAGTGGTAAAGAAATTGAATTTTCGGAAAGTAATAAGAGATCCCGTCCGGAATTACTTTTTATTGCCTTTAGATGCCATTTTATGTCATTTACTTAACCTGTTATCGTCATGAGGCCGATGAGACCGACCTTTAAAGTAATCATTACGTTTTGCCGTCAAAAACAGTAATGTCAAACGAATGTAAACTGTTTGCGGGCACGCTACAGAGAGCATAATCGATTAGAAAATATTCGATGCCAGAAATGGTTGCTTTGCATCCGATACATATTATACTATTGTAATAACTAATAATCATGCGCGACTGTCCGATGCGTTTATCTCATTTCGGTAAATTTGTGTTTGACTCGATGTAATTGAGGCCTAAATTTATGTTAAATTGCTTTAGTAGTCGGGGATTCGGATGGGGAAGTTTTTGTTCACCATACGCTCGTGATTGTTGTAAAATGAAAACCATTAAAATCAAATCGATATTAAAACTGTAATCAAAATGGGATTCGTAATTCTGTCGTTGTATAATTTACTTTGTGATTCCTTAACATGAAAACATAGGGAACATAAAACGAACTTGTAGATCTGTAATTGATGCAGCAATTTACCTAAACAATTTAAAAATATTAATTGTTTTGGTAAATTGCTAGGTAAAGTTAATTTGGTTTTCAGAATACTCGTATCTACATTTTCTCGAAATATATATTTTTTTCTCAGACTCCGTACAATGTTATGCAACGCTTATCATCACATAACAACGCAGCTGCGATAACTTCACGATGCAATTCCAAATTGAAATCGAAAATTGCGAGCATGCGTAATGAGACCAGCTACGTGCGGCTATTTAACGCCCAAACGGCGCAAGCGCGAATTGGAAATCAAAACAAGCATTGATCCACAATCAAAACGAATCGAAACTTTAACGTCGTGATCGATAACATACCATCCGATTATCGAAATCACGATCATTTGCTCACGTCAATTCGTGAAGCCTTACCTCAGCATCGGAGGGGTTATTTAACTGATTCAAAACGATTCGGTATTCGAATTTGAATTTTGTTCCGTTGCTTTAGACATTACGATCGTAGTGCGGTTTTGAATTTCGAACCTGAAGTTTTTCTTTGAAGGCTCAATGTTGCCTGTGAATGCCGGTTGGGTCCGTTCTGAATGCACCTATTTCTTTGGATCATATTAAATTATAGCTAGCCGTGAAAATCGTCCAGTAATGTGTTGGCGAGATTACCAGTCCGTGGGACTGGCGAACGTATCATTTGCCCGGTACCAAAGTGCATGTAATGAGCCGTAATCTTTGAATTAGCCGTTACATTTTATTGATTCTTGTTTCGTACACGGGACGAATTAAAATTGTGTTTGCTGTGCGTTTAATGTTGGTGTTATACGCAAACGCGCGAAACTATGTGGTTTTTGAACGGTTTAACAATCTTTCTAATGGAACAATAAGATTTTATGACTATATTTTGCGTATATTCTGACCCTTTCGATAAGTTATTTTGACGGTTCAGCTCGACTACGTATATTTCTTAACGTTGTTGCAACTTATGGCAATTATATTAGTCTAAATAAAGCCATTTATTTATTTTTTTAAAATAGATTTTTTTAATTCGTTCACATTAATTTGAAAATAAATTCATCAAGGCGTTGCCTCATGGTTACAGCAATAAAAGGAGATACTTAATCATACAAAATTAGTTTTTTGTTTTTGTAATATTATATTTTCCAAAAGCAAGGCCAACATTTTAATACTACATATTTTCCATGATGATTTCTTCCGAACTACACGAGTATGGACGAAGAAATTTAAACCTAAAAAGCAGCGTAGTTCAACCTCTTAAGATAAACAGACGACCTTGTCACGGAGGCATAAAGGCGATTTTTGCAATTTGCGTAAGGTAATGACGATTCGTACATGGTTATATAGTCTTCCTATTAACACGATAAGAAAATAACGAATAAATTATGAAAATTGGTAATTTAGAAGTTTTTAAATAAATACTTTTTGAAATAAAGGTAAGTTTTATAATTAATTGCGTTGCAGTTAATTAACTTTTAATTAAAAGCATAATATTAATTGCAATGCAATTATTTTCTAATATGTGGATTTAACTGTCGAACATTTATAAATTATATTAAATTTACATTTTAATTTAGTAAATTGACGTGATACTTTTAAAATTAGGTAGGTACCAAACTATATGGTTTCTATTGGCTGAATAATTAATAGAAAGAGAGAATTGAAAAAGAACAATTATAGTAGGTAATTTAATGCGAAAATCAAGCTTTCATTTTTTTCATATTTTTTAAAACAAGGTCATAATATAATGTAATATATTTTAAGCAGCTACACCAGCGGAACTAAAATAAAAATGTACTCCTAGATAATTTATATATAAAAAGGGGAAGATTTATTTTTTGTATTTTTGTTTGTGAAATAAAAATTTAAAATTACTGGGCCGATTCCAAACAGCTTTATCCATTTAAATAGGGATAAAGAAGGGTAAAAAAACAAATTTTTATATTTCGTCAGTCAGTTAGATTTTCAAAATACAATGAAAACGTATTTTTTGCTTCAACAAATAAGTGAAAATGTATGATAATAGAGCGCAACAACAAGTGGAGGGGTGTTTACGTCACTATTTTGTAAAAAAAAATACGACTAAGTGACGTGGCGCTTAATTTATTTTTTGTTTAAATGCTATGAAAACTTTGTCTTACATTTTTAGTAATCAAACTGTTACACTTAACAAACATTTTTAGTCATCTATGATTCGTGAATGAATTGAGATTAATCTTATAAAAAAGTTCAGGCGGACGAAGCCGCGGGAAAAAGTTAATAATTATGTATTTTAATGCAAAAAGAATAAAAAGAAAACCGTTTATGGCATGTAAAGTACAGCAAATAATATTTATAAGTTCGAATTGAGAACCTCCTCCTTTTTTTGAAGTCAGTTAAAAATAGATGAACAAATAAAACATGAGCTACCACAGTTTGTAAATAAGAGATCGTTCGCTCATTTCGAGAGAAAACGCTTGTTCGCGTTCCGTGTCAAACGGGCAACTACGTGTGACGTCATGTGGCGTTACACGCATTAATCATGCGCACAGTTAGTGTCACCGTGCGCTGCGCCGGCGCAGGATTAGTGCTAGAAAGCGCACGCAAATCGACTTTTAATTAGTCAGATAAGAGCCTCATTACCGTTGTGCTAACGTTTGTATATTGCTAGGGGGATCCGTGGTACAATTATTGAGATAAGTACATTTTCAAATGACAAGCAATGGATATTGTTATATTGAGATATTTTATTGTCACATTGAATTTAGTAGTATTTATATTATTTTTTTAAGCATGAAAGAGTAAGAAACGTTTTGGTGTTTGCTAAAGTTTGTAGTAGTTATTTATTTCATTTAAAATTTTACTGCACACAATAGTACAACAGGTGCACTTAATGCTAGGATCATTACTAAGAGTCAACCCTCAGGTCACGCAGAAAGGTTGTCTATGGGCAATCATAACGGTAACTATTAAATATAAATAAACATACATGATTAAATAAAATATTTACTTATTACACACAAAACACACACATACACACGCGCAAACACACTCACACACAATCACAGAGGCCCGTTTGCTTTTTATATAGTTATTTTGTACTTTTATTGAATTTTAATTTTTTTCAAATATTCCTTGAATAAACATATTACAATTTAAATATTTTGCAATGTGTCTTACCTTATATACGTACAAATTTAATTAAATGTCATCGTTGTACCTATTAATGTCAACTGTTCCTTACAGGACGAACGTAGCCTAGTGTGAGGACCGGCCAAAATGTAACTTGTTATACAAATGGAAAATAAATAAATATGAAAATGTACATGCTTATGTTTACACTAAGTAGGTAATATAAACATATGCAAATATGTTAATAAAAAAAACTAAGGAGTTAAAAAGTAAAGGGATTCAGACAGCTATTGACAAATACATGACAATGATTTATTTATTAGACTTCTGTAGCCATATTTAGACAGACTGGACTTTAAGCAACATGCGCCACGCGACTAAATTTTATCGCGCTCTTAACAAACGTCAAAATCGATTGAAGTCAATACTTCAGCTGCTAATTGGCTGAAAATAAGAGTATATCGAAACTTTTGTCGTCTCATGTGAGAAATTTGACGTGTTAAACATGCTGGGCCTTTTGATTAAACTAGGCGTTCATAAAATATACGGAACTTCTGCGCTTTTGACAAGTATAATTTGACCGTCGCGGTACGTCAGCCAGTTATATTGTTTTGAGGCAAGTGAGCGTGGCGCGATGATGTCGTTTTAACCAATGCTAATGCATTTCTTCCCGCTTTACAGCGAGACAAACATGCATACACTTTATTATTAGTCTGCACATTATTATAGGGCAGACAAAAGGTACGATCGGTAGCACGTCAAGGTAAACGCTTACAGTTCGATATTCGTTTTTATGCGCACCACATAAGGGTTGTGCAAAGTACAAAGGATTTTCTGGCGTCATTTTACTTTATACTAGCTGTACCTGCGACTTCGTTCGCGTGGACTGCAGGGTTTTTTTCCCAATAAAATGTAGCCTATTTTCTTTCTCAGGGTTTAAAAATTGTCTGTGCCAAATTTCATCAAAATATGTAGAGAGGTTTAAGCGGGAAAGCGTAACAGACAGACAGAGTTACTTTCGCATTTATTATATTAGTAGGGATGACTGGTCCGATGAATTTGTGGATCTAAAGTATAGTTAGCTTTCTTAGCTGTTGGACCAAGGATTGTAATTTCTATATTGAACTTGGACAGACATCGTATATTATGCATTGTATTAATACTGTGGCTGGGTGTTTATTTCTTTTTTTAGATTCTGTGGAGAGCAGCTAAGTTAATTGTGTTACAGAAATCAGAAATAATGAAGGCCCCACAACAGCCTGACCTGAGACAATATAGAAAAGTTCGTTTTTGTAGATGCTGATCAGACCAATCTGGAAGAGATCGCTTCCTAGCGATAAGACCGCCTAAATTGTTATATAGTTTGTCTGTAAAATCAATTTCTGAAAAAGGTTTTGTGCAATAAAGTATATCTATCTATCCAATACGTCAAATTTATCGCATGTGATAACAAAAGTTTCGTCAATGTTCATTGGTTGATAGCAGTCCACACTCGTATTTTTAGCCAATCAGCAGGTGACACAGAGTATTTTCTCGAATTTAACATTTCTTAAGATCGCAATCAAATTTACTTACGTGGCGCATTTTAAGCTTATTATATTTATTTCATCGTATTTTTTTCACTCCAGTCCCCATACTGGACTTGCTGGGCAAAGCCTTCTCTAAAATTTCCTTCATAGCTCATTATAAATGTTTGCCAATCCTGAGTTCAATGAAGTCTAGTTTTTTAAAATCCATAGGTATTCACACCATACAATACATTTCAAAGCATACATTACAAAGCAAAATTCCTCCATTTTCCATTAAACCTCTGCAGACGAAACCTTCATTGTCAAAAAATGCAGTTTTAATACTTGTCAAGTATTTGACATTGTAGTTTCGAAGGAATACACTAGATGCCGTTGTACTAAGTTACATCGTGATTGTATTGTGTTCCTTCGTAGGTATATATAGTGCACGCTCAAATTTCTAACTTTAATAAAACTTCTGACACCAAAAATATGAAGATGAAGAAATTTTTAAAGGCGCGTCTGCATTCTATTGCAACTTTTGGCTAGTTTGTGGACGTGCATATGATCACTGTAATTATGTTTATACACATTATATGCAGAATATGAGCACATTGACTGATTGATTTTAAACCTATAATAGAAAGTTGTTTTGACTTATTGATTATACGAGTTTCGAACAAAAAAAAATATGGGTGCGATATGAAAAAAATTAAATTCAATGTCATGTCTTAAAGCAATCTATACTATCTAGGATTTTTAAAGGTCAGTGTAATCGATTATAAACAATTATTAGATTATAATTGTTTAGATTGACAAAAGGTACTATCAATTACATCGAGTAGGTATTTAATTGCAATTGATCAATCAGCAATTATTTGTAGACATATTCGTCTTTAATATTATGTATTCTAAGATATCTTCTGTAGCTGGGAACACACAGTAAAGTTGGGTTCTTAACTGTATCATACCATACCAGCGATACTGTATCGTACTACTGATACTGACATCTTAGCCGAAATGTCAGTTAAATCGATATAATCGATTACATCGATAGTATTGGTTGAAAACATTATATTTCCAATAGTAAACATTCTTGAAAGATGCTTCACATAAATTCATACCCACTTACTTTTATTTTGTTATGTTTGTAGGTATTCTGACTAGAGCTGCATCGCGTCTTAGCTGATAAGTTTTTGTCGCGGAACTTTCCTTTGAAATCGTGCGATGCAACTTGTAATTGTAATTTCTTTTGCACAAAATATTTTCTCGACAGCATAAATCATTCTTGTCGTATGTATTTGAGGCAAGTAATTTATCCACGAAAATATATTTTCCTTTCAGAAGTGTGATCGAATTTCAAAAAATAAAAAAATCGGCCAAGTGCGAGCCATACACGCGCAAGAAGAGTTCCTTACATTATCTGTCAAAAAGGTAAAATTATGATGTCTGTTGTAGGTACCTAAGCGCACACAATTTGTTTTTTTGATGACAAACGGACAGACAGACGGACGGACAGCAGGGTGTCACCGTTCCGTTCCTGTTTCACCTTTTGGCTCTGAAGAGCCAAAATTGCACTGCAGATTATAAATAAACTAGCTTTTGCCCGCGACTTCGTTCGCGTGGACTTCAGGTTCGTCCCGTCTAGTCTAGTAATAAGTTAGAAATACGGTAATTAAGCACTATTTATTTAATTTACATGCTGGAAAAAGCCATATTGATCTTTATTAAATGCACAATGTATTTAAGATACTTAATTGGATAAAGATTAATACTGTATTGCTTAAAATCGCTTCGTAAATAAGCCATTATTTCTCGTACAAAGTAAAGGATAAAAATGGTTATTGTGGGTTATTCCTAAGAGATAAACATATACCACACGGATTTTTTTGTAGACCTTTTTAAGTTGTACAATAATATTCAGTCAGCGTTTGCAATGTAAGCGCAAAAAATGTGTTTTTTACGACCTCACATTAGAAACCTCAAAAATTGTAGCCTATGTGTTATTCTGATGTATAAGCTATATTGTGGTAAAGTTTCATTCAAATCCATTCAGTAGTTTTTACGTGAAAGAGTAACAAACATCCATACGACGACGACCTCCGTAGCCGAGAGGCAAGCGTGCCTGACTTTGGCGTCGCGCCATCTCTGAGGTTCCGGGTTCGATCCCCGGTCGGGTCAATATGGGAAACGAACTTTTCTGTATTGTCTCGGGTCTGGGTGTTGTGGTACCGTCGTTGTTTCTGATTTCTGTAACACAAGTGCTTTAGCTACTTACCACAGAATCAGAACAATGTATGTGATGTTGTCCAATATATTTATTTATATATATTTATATATACATCCATACTTACAAACTTTCGCCTTTATAATAGTAGTAGGATAAATAAATGTGCCAGACAATCACACCAATCACCTGGTCTCAAACTAAGGTTTTCCTTTGTACTATGAGTACCAGACGACGGATACTAACTGGGGGCGTCAATTTAGAAAAGTTCGTTTTCCAAATTGACCAGACCGGGAATCGAACCCGGGACCTTTCGCGCTTTGGCCGCCTACCTTAGCCACTGCACCACCGAGGTTGTCATACACCAGTGATTGCACTGCAGAACACACGCCAAGAACGCTCAAGTTATTATTTTTGACGACTTCCATAGCATCCGCTAGCTGTAAGGCCCTGGGTTCGATCTCGGTCGGGGCAATATGGAAAACGAACTTTTCTTAATTCTTAATGAGTTGTGGTACCGTTGTTGTTACTAATTGCTGTAACGCTAGTTCTTAACACTAAATCACAGCAATGTATGACAAAAAAATTTAATGATCTTTATTCGACCTCAGCCAGGAGGCGAGTTTGCCAGACTTTGGCGTCACGCCATCTCTGAGGACCCAGGTTCCATCCCCCATCTGTATTGACCCGCAATATGCAAAACGATTTTTTCTATATTGTCTCTGTTTGGGTTTGGGTGTTGTGGTACCGTCCTTATTTCTGATTGCAATAACACAAGTGCTGTTACTTATCACAGAATCAGAGCAATGCATGTGACGTTGTTATTCCAAAAAAAATTAACTTGCTCATAGAAATTGTCGTAAAATACATTTTAGATGGTTAATGCTTAAATGTTTGTTCTTACATAAAAGTGATCTATTAAAGTAAGTTCGACATTATCCAGTATTTATTTTGATGTATATGCATAAAATTTAGGACAAATTTGCAGTAAGCGAGCGATACGTTCTTCTGTCTCTTTCGTTTTGTTATCGTAATGTAAAGACAAGACCCACGCGATTACTGACTGACCCTTAATCGCATTTTGGCGATAATGTCGACTAAATCATACATGTTAATATTTCATTAAATTTAACATTTTTCATTATATGTTCGACAATATATTTCGATTTAATGTAGGTAAATCGGATCATCATGATGATTTCTAACATTTTAGTAGGTAGCCTATTCCGCAACATGTTTAACGACGTTATAGACAGAGTCGCTAGTTCAAGAAATAAATATTAATATTATTATTTTTTACTTAGCCTACAAACTGTCCCACTGCTGGGCAAAGGCCTATTATAAATATTAATATTATTAATTTAAAATAGTAATGAGTTAAAAAATCCCTGAAAATGCCCCTAATCACAATTCATTTATTTACCCCCAAAATCTGGAAGAATACCTCTAATGCCAGTTTCCAATATTTTACGATTCGTAATGTGTCAAAAATAACAAACCGTTTTTCTCAAACCGACTACAAGTCGTTAATATAATAAATTATATAAATAGTATAGTTAAACCTTATGAAATAATTTCTATTGATGTAATGGTTCATTTGTAATTTAATTTAATACTGACATTTTATTATTATTTTTATGACTGACATTGTACCTATTACCTACATATATGAGTGGTTTTTGGGTATGAATAAGCGCTTTGGATTTATCTGTTAAGCTGTAAGATGTTTGAATAAATAAATAGGTAAATAATACCGTTCTATAGTTTACTTTCCATATTAGCTGTCATCAGTAGTCCGTGGGTCGTTTTTAGCTTACGCCTCGTATAATTTGTTACTATTCGTTACTAAAATGTATCGGATTTCAAATATTGGGACGGGGCATAAGTAATTGGGGACCGTGATCTGAGCGTTTGCACTTGTTTTAACTAGATGGCGCTATCTGTGCTGCCTTACATTGCGATAGCGGTACGTTCCAAGACTCGTATATAAGGAGATAACGAACAGATCTATTTACCAGAAGTTCGGCACCACTTGTAGGGTTTTCGTTCCGTTATTATTTTTGAACGCGCACCTGCATTATATTGCAGATTTGGCTATTTTGTAGGTGTGCTCTTAAAGTAAAGAGATGAATGCGCGGCTGCAACATTTGAAAAACGATCCGTTCGCAGTACGTATAGTAATAAATAATACAAGACGATGGACGATATGGAAAGTAAATTTGAAATTAGAATGAACAATTCGTAGAAAAACTGATAGTAATTTTTGACACATTTTTTTATTTTTTTTTTATTTATATTGTACTTCAAGATTGACCTCATCCCAGCTGATGTTAAGTGGTAGTACAGCATAATAAATCTGTTATTGGACTTGTCACCCTTACCTTGAAGGCTTGACCCCTGCTACTAACGTAGCACCCCCAGGAGCTCTGGAAACCTTACTCACACGCAGGAACACAACAAAACAGAAGTGATTGTTATTTGGCTGCGGTCTCCTGTAAGGTGGAGGTATTTCACCAGTCGGGCTGCTCCAGTTCGAGCGATAAATCGCTATGCCCTACCTCTCTAAAAACACATTACGAATCGTAAAATATTGGAACTGGGATTAAGTATTAGAATTTGAATAATTATTTTACTGACAAGCAGCTACACTTTTACCAGAGAATTTTAATGATTGACCTCCGTAGCCAAGAGGCGAGTTTGCTAGACTTTGGCGTCACGCCATCTCTGAGGACCCGGGTTCGATCCCCGTTCGGGTCTATATGCAAAGCGAATTTTTTTATATTGTGTCGAGTTTGGGTGTTGTGGTGCCGTCGTTATTTCTGATTTGAATAACGCAAGTGCTGAAGGTACTTATCACAGAATCAGAGCAATGCAAACATTAAAAGATTAGCGTGATAGATTTTTTTTACATCCTCCGCCCTTGCGTGCCTCATGAGCTTGATAGAAGATCCCTTACAGACGGCAACATTGTATGTTGCATGTGTCGAGTAGGTTCTAAATGAAGTTATACTTTACAGCTCGTTTTAGTATGTCGTAAATGGATCGTGGGCGATTAATGCATGCGCAGGGCATAAAGTTTTTATCGCTCAATCTTTGGTGCCAATCTCTCTTATTAGCTATCTTCGGTGCTTCGCACATGTACAAATTTATTGTCATGTTACTTTAGAAACTATTACACGTTTTAGAAATTATGGCAACAAATTAAGTCTTTTATGTCCCACTGTGCACGGGTATTATCTCAACTATGAAATATAACGAGAACGAGGGTCGTTCTTCTTTCTGATGGGAGTGGTGGGTATATCAGGAGGAGGGAGCCGAAGGGGGGCTTCGCCCCTAGCCGGCACATGAAGGGGGTGGAGTAGTTACTAGTCTACGGATGCAGGTTAGTATGACGGGGGGGGGGGGGGGATTTAGTTATTAAATTCTGTAGTAATGGTCACCCATCCAACACCAAAGGGAAGCATTACTTAACCCATAACATTATTTTTTTCTTACAGTTAAGTGCAAATGATTGAGGCAATTACTCAATTTTGTGATGTGGATGTTCCATACTTATATCCTGGGACTATTATCAAAAAGCAAATGGTTTACCGTCAGTTATGTGCTTTTTCGCGTCAATAAGCTTCTGTAACTTGCAGTGAGGATAGAATAATTTAACTTCACGAGTTCTTAATATAGGCATTGTGGATTTCTGCTTGCTTATTTGGCTCCCTTTGCTAACGAACTTTTCTGTAAATAATAACTGCATAGTAAATCCAATTTGTTAAAGTAACTGATCCAAAGACAAACGAATAAGCTACACAGTGCGGTCCGATTGTGGGAGTGCGACAAAAAACGCGAAGTCAACCTCGCCGCGAGACGAAACCGTACCCCAATATTTGTTTTAATGACAAATAATTGATTACTCACGGCCGGATCGTGTATCCTCCGCCGAAAACCTAGTCACGACGTTCTCAGGCACGACTGGGGCTAACAAAATTTAGTCCCCTTTGTGAGTAGCGGACAAAAAGCAAATCGAGTTACCTACCGTCCAAAACAGAGAAAATCAACAAACAAACACCATTAACACGGCCATTTTGGACCGGGACGCGCTCGTGATGATGGTTTTTCAGCTCTCGTACAGTCAGCGCATCAAGGTAAATATGCTCTTCGATTTAAGTTCTTATGCTGATGCTGTAAGGGCGAGGAAAAGTCCAAAATGTGTACTGAAGTGCCTTTGATCGGTCTTACAGAACTGAACCGAACGGTCTACTCCACAATGCGCACTAGCAACGTTTCCATTGCTGTCTGTCGTTATTACTACATAGTATAATATAACTAGCTGTCGCCCGCGAGTTCTTTCTCTATTTATATATAGGTACATATATAAAGAAATCGTGGTTCGTTTGTTTTGCTAAAACTTGAGAACGGCTGAACCGACTAAGCTGATACTGGTTTTAAAATTTTTGTCGTGAAAGTTTAACAGTTTAGAAATTTCATTGGAAAAATAGGCGTTACGGCGTTCGCTGAGACAACTTATTTCAAGATATGTCAGTCTCATTTTTCTTCCCACTAAATTTCATCAAAATTCGTTCAGTAGGAGCTTTTTGCTTGAAAGAGAAACAAACGTAGGTATATTCAGACTTTCTCGTTTCTAATATTAATAGGCTTAAATACTGTTAAAAATATCCTTTAAAAGCTTAATATTTTCTCTTTCTGTTACTAAAACTGTTTTTTTTTTGTAAAAGTAGATACCAATTAAAGCTTATTCTATTCTATTCACCAGTAACCACGCAGTGCAGCATTGGATAGCGTTGTCTTAGTTTTGGTCGCATTGCAGATGCAGTAGTGCCGGAACAAGGGATTCAATTCTCTAGTCTTCTTTTTGGTCAGAGTCGATGCTCTCGGCTAAGCAAACTGTGCCACGCCGCCAGCGAATCAATTGGTTACGATCTGTTCAAAAATCGAAAAGGAAAACACGAGTATGACCCGACTTAGACGATTCTTCAAGGTTTAGTTGGTGCACGGATCTAACAGCTAGTGGTTTAAAATAATTACCGCGGTAAATATGCTTAAGCGGAATCTTGAAATTTCATACCTAAGGAAAATTAATTAGAATTGAAAACCGATTGCTTTGTTTGTGTCTAATTTTACGTCCCACTGTGCACGGTACGTATTAACTACTAAATAAAACCGGTGTCGCGTTTTGACCCGTTAAATTATTTAAAAAGTTTAAAATGGAACGCGAAAGTCTTAAAGTTTATAGTCTTTTATTGCTACGTTTGTACTCAGCCTAGACAGGATAGGTAGGAACAAAGAATTAGTGTAAAACGTGAAATAAACGGGGATAGGAAGCGTTTAAAGCCGCGGCAAGCCGCTAATCTAGTATAAGCTGATTGTTTTTGGGTAAAAATTGTGTTTTAAAGGGGTATCATGATTAAGCTTTTCATTACACATTATTATATTCGTTTTTTAGGTATGGAACAGAATAGAACCATGTGTCATCTTAATTTTTTTGTTGTCATACCCTAGACAGGCTTGTTATGCATTTGAACTTGTTTTCATCTTTTATCCAACAGGGATTAGGAGGGATCTACTTATAGCTGGGATAATATTTGCTAAACCTAGGCTACTAAAATTTGATTGAACTAAGTTCTTGCCAGAATTAACAATCTGTTTTCTCTTGGAAATAATTGGCTTACACTTAGTGATGAAAGAGATTCAGGCTTTTAAGGCTTTTAATAAAGATTCGCCTCCTTTTGACACCTAAAGACTGGTTCAGTCTTTTAGTCCCCAACCTTTAGTCGTAAGACTAGCATTTTTAGTCCCAGTCTTTAAACGTAAAACGCTAAGCTGTTATTTAAACAGCTTAAAGGACTTAAATAGCTTAAATGACTTAAAAGACTAACGACTTATCGCGTGAGGAGTCTAAAATCGTAAGGCATGTGTTGATCTGAAAGTCCTTTGTTTATAGTTTACTGAAGTTTTCATGTAGGAGTGGGATATATGGATTATATAAAAAATAATTCTCATTGCGACCTAACGTTTAACTAAAGCGCAGCGGCGCTCTCTTGTAAAAGACTGAGTCTTTTAAGTCCTTTACGTTGTTTAAGGCGTTTAAGTCGTGTAGTCGTTTAAGTCGTTTTAGTCTACTAGTCTTGTACGTTAACTCACTCAAGTCTTATTTAAGACTAACAGCTAAAGTCCTATATTTAAAGCAAAGCTGTGCAAAGAGAGGCTAGTCTTATTTTAAACGACTTAAATGCCTGAGTCTCTTTCGTCACTACTCACACTAGATTTACCAAGAGTTGGTAAATATATGATAGGCTGCCTAGTTCTTACCGGCTGAAACTAGTTGCATCCGCACTTCAGTTTTTAGCTGTAACATGTATACCTACTTAAAAACTTTTGCGCCTAAGATATCCACGTGATCAATGAGTAAGTAGAGTAAGATACCTGGAATACTTTATCTGTATTAGATTCCTTAACAAACCTAATTCTAAATCCGATAAAGTACAAAGTAAAAAATCCCTGTTTGTCATCGATTTGTTTCTGCTAATATCCGCTAACGTTGCCCATTGTTGTGCGATTAATTAGTTTTATTGTTTATCAGTGAGTCCCACTTTACTTCGGGCATTACATTAAATACTTAGAGCATTACTTAACTGGAGAGGTTAATACGTAGACCTAATATTGCAAGCGGGATTAGTTAGGCGGATTAAGAATCGATAATATAGCACCAAATCTAGAAAAATAATCTTCTTAAAACACGTAATCGTATTTTAGAACGTATTTGTATTATTTTCTAGTAGTAGGTGATAAACAAGTACAGTTTCTTTAAAATATTTGTCGCGAAATTAGGCAGAACCACCATCTCTAACCAATATTTTTCCGCCTCTGGTGTTTAATTAGCTCAAAAAACCAGGTGAATTTAATATACCGTTCGCTAGATCGTCCAACCTGAACACCTCACACAATTAATAGACCTAAAATAAACCGATTTTTTATTTTTATAGTGCTTTTTACGCCGCACTAGTGAACTTTAAATATTTTAAAGAAACAGAAACTGTTTATCTCCCCTTGCAGTGCAGGAAAAGAACCCACGACCTTCAGGTAACGCGCGTGCTGCTCTTCTAACTGAGCTTACCGCAAGATATCGTAGGCGATGATTTTTTTCTGCTGTATCAACCCGCTAGCCTACGGTAAGTGCCCTCTGCCGAATATGTTTAAAACTGCATACTTATCGGCCCGTGGTACTTTCGTTGCAGAAATGTTTGTAAACCACGGAATCGAAGACACCTCGGAATCTTAATCATTGTTTTTTATTTAAAGACTTAAAATAAAGTTTGAAAGGCACAACATGGTATATAGAAGCCTTCTCTTGTATGGCATATATATATATTTTTATATTACACTTCAAGATTGACCTTATCCCATCTGATGTTAAGTGGAAATGAGGTCCTAGCTTAAGAGCGACAAGTAGAGCATAATAAAGCTGTTACTGGACTTGTCGCCCTTACCTTGAAGGCTTGACCCCTGCTACTAATGTAGCACCCCCCAGGAGCTCTGGAAACGTTACTCACACGCAGGAACACAACAACACAGAAGTGATTGTTATTTGGCTGCGGTCTTCTGTAAGGTGGAGGTATTTAAGCAGTCGGGCTGCTCCAGTTCGAGCGATAAATCGCTATGCCCTACCTCTCTTTTCTCTCTCATCTCATTTGAAAGTCAAAATGTGGTATATAGAAGTCTTCTCTTGCATGATAGATTATCTAAGTTCCACCAAATGAGTCGCGTTTCCTCCGACCTTTGATTAAGTCACTGACCGCCGATAGCTAATTATGCCTGCTCTTTGTTTCCCAAACAAATAATCGAAATCAAATCAATGGGTGCCTGACGTTTCGATTGAAAAAAACCGCCGAGTTAGAACTGGCTATACCATTCAGTGTTCAGTATTTAATAAAACTATTGGCATTTTGAATGTTGTTGCAATATCAAGTAAAGTTTGTTTATTTTTCGGAGATGGCGTACATCTAGTAAAGTTCTTATGACAAAAAGCATCTGAATTAGGTTGTGATGCTCGGGAGACTCTTAAGAGGTTACTTGGAAACTTTAGTACAGTCGAAAAGTACATAAGTTTGAAAAAGGTCCGACTTTTTATCGTAAGCAAGAACTAATATTGAATTGCAAGTGTTTTTCATAATTTTCTTTAGGCAATGTATTACAGATAGTGTCTAATAAATGTTCAATTATCTAATATATTGGAAAATACTTTTAAAAGAATAAAATAGAATATGTCTAACTGTACTTAGCTATAATATTTGTAACAGTTTCTGACTGTAAATATGATTTAAATAATTAAAATGAATGTATTTCAGTCAAAGATTTTGTTTGAAATCGTCAGTACCAAAGAAGCTAAATTTATGACTTAATATGCAAATAGTGTATTTGGTTAATCTTTACCAAAAACCAGCATACCTTATACTTAAGCTCAAGCATTCCATATCTTTAGTGAATAACCTGTGTTCAGATTCGGATCACCGCGTAATATTGTCTCCGTTGATAAACTCACCGCTCATCTCCTATCTTGACTCGAAAAGTAAAACATCCGACAAGAAACGAAGTGAACGTCCTAAGCAATTTATTTTGAATTAAGTCCCTACAGCGGAAGCCGTGAAGACTGGGCCGGTCACATCCGCAAGCGGTGACATCAGTCGCGGTGATGATACGCCGATTGATTCCGATGACCGCAAATGATCATTTGGAGTGGTCTTATCGACCCTTTGGAGAAGGATTTTTTCGCCACTCTTGATGATAAAGGAAAGGAAATGAAATGCATCATAATTTTTGATACACTTTTTTTTAAAAATCCAAGATTGTAAAATCCAAATTTAAAGAAATTATCATTTTGCCACTTATATTTTTTATCTCAAAACGACGATTTAATACTTTAATAGATTAGATTCTTTCACAAGTGTTAATAGTACAATAGATATTAATAAGATACATTATTGTAACATCATGTAGGTACCTACCTACTCTACATACGCCTAATAGAAAATGAAAATGAGAAATGGTAAATAGTATAATATACTAATTAGATAGATACCCTTTATATAGAGGCACTGTGGGGTTTCAGGTCTTAATAAAAAATTTGAATATTTACCACAAACGTCATAAATACTGAATCACTACATAATATAAAATAAAGTCGCTTTTTCTGTCCCCATATCTCTATGTACGCTTAAATCTTTAAAAACTACGCAACTGATTTTAATGCAGTTTTTTAAATAGATAGAGTGATTCATGAGGAAGGTTTTTATTTGAAATAAAGAATAGAAAAGCCAATATTTCTAAGTTTTTACATTACATTCGTGCGAAGCCGGGGCGGGTCGTTAGTTCTACTGGTAAATGGATATGTATTTGTATGTTGAACAAATAAACACTCCCTTTAAAAATTCACCAGTACAAAATAGTTTGAAAATTGATGTTAAATAAAGATTTAAACTTAAATTTTATCCCCCCATATTACATTTTGATCTTCAGCTTGAATATTTTTTGTCAACCGAAAAAAACAAACTACATCGATAACTCGAATAAACCAGGAGATCGTTACCAAAATGGCGACCTCAGTCTAATATACTATTACCTCGTATAGTTATCGGGCCACAGATTAATAATAGTATCGGCCGGCGGCCCCTTTGTGCCGGCTCAAAAACTAATTGCTCAACATTATTACTTTTATTGCGCGAAAGCGTTGCGGATGCGCGTAATTTTTTCCCTAACGCGTCCGTTTCCGGCGACCATAACAAAAAAAAAAGAGTCGAATATTGAATTTGAAAAAATCGTATAACCCTCGTAACTGAATTTACACGATCCGGGTGGTGTTGCCAGACGTCTGGTTTTTTATCGTTTTGAAATTTTGATGTGAAAAGATTGGTAGTTTGGTATTATAAAAAAAACTATTATCATTTGAAAAAAGAGGATATTGGCATTGTTCCGCAATAAAATATTACAGGCTCCGACTAAATTTGTATTTTGTATTTCAGTTGTAGTAAATATTTAATATCAGAGTAGCCTCATTTACATGTTCTCTTACTATGTAATGTTTTGACGCCTACTCTACAATAGTATTGAGGTGGTACACGTTAACAAGTGTATGTTTTAAATATATGTTTTTAACAAATTTAAAATAACATAAATGAAAAATCTGAATAGTTTCTATAATTAGAAAATATTTCTCGAATACATAGAATACCTTTATCACGTGTGAAATTGTTTGTACTTCAAATTTCTAAATGATAGTGTGACAAATAACGTATTTCATAGTTTTAACCGAAAAAATCAAACGTGAATTTTGTGAATCATATGTATTTTTTTAATGTTTACCCGTTAAACGGAAAAATATAAGCTTTTTAAAAACTACCACCATATTTAAAGTTTCCTGCTGGCAACATAGTCCGGGCACTAACGATACTAAAATAACAATTACGGCGACAGAGATGGTATCTCTGTAATTTGGTGCGCGCACAAATTCGTGTCGCCGCGTAATAGCACCGGCAGTTTTATTGTGTTATTTACACAAATAAAAACGTTTATTTTTACATTTTCCCAAAATTAAATATGGGCCAATTTGAGTCCGCATTAGGCCGCGGACGCACTAGCCAAATTGTTGTAGGGTCGTTTACCGTGCTCCATGGTAGTATTTTGAATAGTTTGCATTTCACAAAGTGTCTGCAATTTCTCGAAACGCAATTTGTGTAATAGAATGGCGAAACGAAGCTCTTGTAACTTTAATAGTATCACTCATAACATGTCGTTATAATGTGTTTTTATAGGTAAAGCAAAATAATTGAATTTGCATTAATTTGTGATATTCATTTTTTGAAAACAATTTTGATTTTTAGTTGAAATTTAGTTTTAACATAATTTGTAACGCATGAATGTATTACTGGGTAACTTTTAGCCACCTATTAAATCACAAAATCTACGATGGGCTCTTTGTTCAATTATTTTTGACAGATTGAAACTATGTTTTTGACAGTTTTTATTGACAGATTAACGTTCTATAAACAGGAATGAAAAAAAAATCAATATTATGCTTAAATTCAGAAAATCATATTGATACAATCCGAAAAAAACCTTGGTCTCGAGTTAAAGCATATTAAACGCTTCAATTGTTGAGTAGTATAAGTACCGGGTTATGATCTCGGGATCCTGGGTTTGATTCCAAAGTCAAGCAAAGTATGACTCGGATTTTTCGAACAATACTCGCATTTATGACCCAACCTGCATTTGGCTAGGGGATTTATTACAAGTATCCATTGTTGCAACGATAAATTTTAATGATAGTGGCCGACCTTGCAGTGGAATAATAATCGGGCAATACTTTATTTAATTAACATAAGTTTTAAAAATACCCCTGGTGGACACTAGTTTTGCCGGATAATCGATTTTTAAATAGTCCACCCTTATTAATAAATGTAAGGGGCTTCTGATAGTAACGACAATATCTCGCAGATCGATATCATTTATATTTATTTTAGGTCAATATAATAAAGATTATAAAAAATATTATATTGTGATTGTTTAGATTGACAATACTATCGATTAAATCGATTTTGGAATTAAGTCTATACTATCGATTATTTTATTGCAATCTTTGTGGACAAGATCGTCTTTCATATTATGTCTTCTTAGACATCTTCTGTAACAGGGGACACAACTTTAACAATTACGTTTTTCACAATAAAACGGTACACCGTTTAATACAATTAAAGCTTGGTACTTTAACTGTAACATACTTACCTTAATTGATTATATAATAATATTGATAATTATCGATATTATCAAAAAGCCAATCGATTTTTTTGTTTAGCAATTTGTACTATCGATTAATAAATCGATTGTACTAGTAAGACTACTCTAGTGGGAACAACAAACATGCTAAGCTACACATGAGAAGATTAGCGTATCTTTTGTGGAAAATCAGCCTTAGACTGTTAGCAGGATGATTTAAAAAAAGTCCCCACAAGGGCGATTTGTTATCTAACGCTCGTTCATTATTCAGTGTTATTACATGTGTAATTTGTGTAGTTTTTGTAATTACAGTGCGTGGGAGGAAACGCTCCTTGTTTCGTAATCAGCTGTAATGTCGTACTCGAAAATTATAAACAAGGTTAGGTTACAGTGTAGAAAGCTGTGATTTCGTCTTAAAACTCCTGTTTTTTTATACATATATGACTTCAAGATTGACCTCACCCCACCTGATGTTAAGTGGTAATGAGGTCCTAGCTTAAAGGCGACAAGTACAGTATTATAAATCTGTTACTGGACTTGTCGCCCTTACCTCGAAGGCTTGACCCTGCTACTGCCTAATGTATCACCCCCCAGTAGTACTGGAAATCTTACTCATAGGTAGGGACACAATAACACCGAAGTGATTGTTATTTGGCTGCGGTCTTCTGTAGGGTGGAGGTATTTCACTAGTCGGGCTGCTCCAGTTCGAGCGATAAATCTCTATGACCTACCTCTCTTAAAATCTTTGGGCTATGATGCATTTGAGGCGCTGTAGCAGTGCTATATTGACACATTTGTCGTCCCAAAGTTTTTAATTTTGGGCGCCCCTACTGTTCAATAAAACTAGGTACACTGTTTAAATAATGTTTTAAATTGAAACGTCATTTGCAAATACTAAACTAAGATTTTGTTTTCTCATTTAAACGTAAATGAAAAGTCTGGCACAATAAAAAATTGTAGGCTATGTTTCCAAAAGTGCTGATTTACTTATTATGTTGTTTAGTGGGAGACTGGATTCTGAAACTATACACATGAGCTTACATTGATGATGGATCCCTAAGCCCTACTTTGGGACATTAAAATATTGATGCAAGTAAATCTATACTCATATTATAAAGTTGAAGAGATTTGTTTGTTTGTTTGAACGCCCTAATCTCAGGAACAGCTGGTGCGAATTCGAAAATTTGCTCTGTGTTGTATTGTCTATTTATTAAGGAAAGCTTTAAGCTGTATAACAGAACGATGCGTCAAATAGGAGCTAAGAATCACAGGCAAATGTGGAAAAAACGATCATATTACGCGTGCGAAGGTGCAGTGGGCCGCTAGTTATAAGAGATACATTTTGGGTTTAACTGTACTTGCTTTATATGCAATCAGTCCTTGTGTACAAAGCGAATGTATTTACCTAACGTCATTACTATGATTGTGATTCATTTTAAATCGTTTACAATTCGAGTAAATGCGAATCTAACAAAAAACGCAACGCTCAAACTAATTCGTGCCAGAGATTTAATAAAATATAATTTGCTCTTAAAATGATAGTAAATACTGTGTTTTTTTACATTGCTTGTTTTCATTTGAATTATTTTAAAAATCCGTGTGACGTAGCCGTATATATCCGTAAAGGGTTGACACAAAAAAGCTGGAAAAATACCGAAACCTCGACAAATGTTGAGTATTTGTCTTTTTTGTGACATAATTTTATTATTAAGTTGCTGTTTTATATGCTATGTCATGTGACTAAATAAACATTTAAATTTTTTTCTTCTTCTTTAAAGTACACTTCAAGATTTTTTTTTATAGTACACTTCAAGATTGACCTCATCCCACCTGATGTTAAGTGGTAACGAAATCCTAGCTTAAGGGCGACAAGTACAAGATAATAAAACTGTTACTGGACTTGTCGCCCTTACCTTGAAGGCTTAACCCCTGCTACTAATGTAGCACCCCCCAAGAGCTCTGGAAACCTTACTCACATGCAGGAACACAACAACACCGAAGTGATTGTTATTTGGCTGCGGTATTCGGTAAGGTGGAGGTATTTCACCAGTCGGGCTGCTCCAGTTCGAGCTATAAATCGCTATGCCCTACCTCTCTTAAATTCTTACCGATGCATTGGACAAAGCAAAGGCTAAAGATTAAAAAATAATACTTTATGTCTGTTTCATCATGTTTTAAATACGAAGTTATACGCACCGTAGCCTATAATAAAAACGTAATGTAAAACAGATAAAATATTGTGCGAACGTCTGCCGGAAATCCGGTACTATACGGGTTACCTCTAATTGTAATTTAAAATACAACTCTACGAAACATGGCTAAAACTAGAATAGTTCACAACGAAGTCCCCGATAACTATTAATTACATTTCATTATGTACAAGTGTCTTAATCAGCTAAATTAAAGTTAATTAGCTATCGAAGTAATTAGGTTTGTTTTTCAAAGTCACTATTGAAACTAACAAATACTCACTTTTACACGTGTATTCAATTTTTTTCTTTATTTTTGGAGCTGATAAACATATATTTTTTGATAATTTTTAATTATAACGTCAAGTAAAATGGTACCGTGAATTTAAATTCGCCTCTTTTAATTATGTTATCCAAGATAATGGTAACTACCGTATATTTAACTAGTTATAACAATTAATCGGGTTTGAGATAAGGCAATGGAAAGAAAGAAATGTCTGGCTATATTTATTCAAGACCAATAGGTTCCGTACAATACTAGTTTGAAGGATCAATTGGTAGAATAGAATAGAATAGAAAATATCTTTATTCATGTAAGCTTTACAAAAGCACTTATGAATCGTCAATGCAAATAAATTAGGTATTCTACCGCCGTGTTCGAAATGTTGATCATGTCGAGAAGAACCGGCAAGAAACTCGACACTTACTCTTTTCAATATAACAATGTGTCCTTAAACTAGGTACTTAAATATGGTATAAAAAGCTAGATTTTAAAGAATTAAGTTATTCTAAACCCATACATTTTCCTTAGACAAGGTATCCTTGAGACAAGTGCTTTAGCTACTTAGTTTGGAATCACGTCATTGTAAGTGCTATAAAGTTGAGCAAATGGATAATATAATAACAAAAAAATATCGGATAACATCACATACATTGCTCTGGTTCTCTGGTAAGTAGCGCAGGAACTCGTGTTACAGAAATCGGAAACAATGACGGTACCACATCGTCCAGACCTGTAACAAAATGGATAAATTTATATTCCATATTGAACCTCAATATTATGTAGTTGGCACTATATATTAATAGTAGGATCTCATAAACCATTGTACCAACATTTTATTAAATTATTAAGTAGTTTCAAATCCATTCAGCAGTTTTTGCATGAAAAGGTAACTTACATCAGATTTTAAGAGAGGTAGGGCATAGCGATTTATCGCTCGAACTGGAGCAGCCCGACTGGTGAAATACCTTCGCCTTACAGAAGATCGCTGCCAAATAACAATCACTTCTGTGTTGTTGTGTTCCTGTGTGTGAGTAAGGTTTCCAGAGCTCTTGGTGGGTGCTACATTAGCAGCAAGGGTCAAGCCTTCAAGGTAAGGGCGACAAGTCCAGTAGCAGATTTATTATGCTGTACTTGTCACCCTTAAGCTAGGACCTCATTACCACTTAACATTAGGTGGGATAAGGTCAATCTTGAAGTGCAATATAAAAAAAAATATCCAGACATCCAGACTTCATACAATTTTCAATTTTCACGTCTATTATATAAGCAGGTTATTCATACATATGAATATCCAATTACAGAACACACAATTTTTTTTATCACATTAATGTTTGCTCTGAATCTGGATCGTTTTACCCCTATCTCCCCTAATATTCGAAACAAAAGTAGTCTATATTTTAATCCAAGTTTCGAGGTATATTTGTGCCAAATTTCATATCTCTAACTTAAAACGTAAACATTTTCCCATATAAACTTTCAAAGGTGGATTTCTTCCATATTGTTGGGCTGGGATTCTTTTAGAAATTGGATGTGTTGTATTTGATCCGATTTCCCACAACACTGCTACTTAGGCGATGATGTCTAACCGGGGGTTTTAAGTGGGTAGTCCTGCTCTTCTCATAGCAGGAGTCCCATCATATACACCGTCACCTCCCTCGGGTGACGGTACGGTGCGTCAATGCATTTCCCCCCGTGGCTAAAAAGGATCCTTGCAGAAGAAAGGATATCTATTGAATACATTAGTCATTTAAGGCTGTTTGTCTCCATAGGTACCTAATCAAGTGAAATGTTCATTAGTCGCGACGCTAATTAAAATAAAGATAAATTGTATCCAATGCCTAAAACCAATAATTGGAAAAAACTTTTACTTAATTTTCGTTTTTAAATTATTCATTACTTAATAATTAATTTAAAATGGATTGGAATTAGGGTATTAGGCTGTACCAAAACCTATTTGTGGCTTTAAATTAAAAAAATAAAAATGTAAGAAAAACTGTAGGGAAAGTTTTGTTTCTGGTATGAAAACCTACCTAGGAAAATATTTTGTAAATTAAAAAAAAGGTAATACTCGTTATATGTCAAACTATGTTTTGAATATAGTTAACAGCTTTATTAATTTGTTTCTACAATTAATATTCACTAATGCTCGTATGAATATTTTACGTTCAAGGAGTTTATTTCACATTCATGCACTATGTTTGTTATTGTAGAATATTAAATTGTACTCGACAAATTCAAATACAACCTTAATATTTTCTTTTTGATTGGTTTTCTTTAGTCAAGTTAACTATATTATATTTAAAAAAAAATGTTCAATAGTGGGCATTATTTAAAGTAGTCAGTGTTGATACACTAAATAAAATAATAATTATTGTAGAACTTTACTCATTTATAATGGACTAGGAACTGTAATCAGCCTGCTAGAACAAACAGTGACTTAGAACGTGGCACAAACTATTACAACGAAATGATTACAAAACAAACTTTCTAATTGTATTCTGAAAACTTTTCCAACGTCGAAATCGCATTAAAATGTCGTGTTAAAATAACAATCCGTAAAACGATTTCGTATTATTACGCCGGGACACACGCGAGGTACCTCTCCACTTTGTGCCAAATGTCATTTTAATAGTTTTAATTACGTCGCCGCCTTGGGGACTAATTGCGAATGTGATGGCGGCTGTTATTACCACCGCTTCATTCAGGACGTCTTGGTAATGCATCGTAAATGAGATTTTATCATTGCTATCCGAATTGTGAGTCGGGGACGCACCGTCAATAATTACATTTATTTCAACAACGATTAATGCAGATGGCGGACAGCTGATATGAGAGTTCGTTACAAGAGTAGTCATTAGATACACAATGATCAGCTTTGACGTTGCAAGAAAAGGCAGAGTTTTATGATTTAACTTCAATTTTTATTATTTACAATATCAGATGGTCAGAGAGCAATCCGCTTTAAATATAAAGATTTTGTCGTCATTGAATCACAAAACCATTACAATTAATAAAATAAAACTAGTGAATACCTACTTAATGTTAACACCTCTGTAAAGCATTTTCCATTGAAGATGCACAAAATAGAATTGAATGAGATTTATGAAAATCAAATTAAATGAATCAACAAGTACAAACAACAATTTGGATACTTTCTTCAGATTATATAATTTTACAATAAATCAAATAGTAAAACAAATTTATACTAGAGTTACACCATGCACACGCATATTTTCACCCCTGAATGCAATGTAGGTACATGTGTGAAAATAATTTTAATCTTTAAATTCTTATTGCGCGTTATGATTGCTTCATTTGGACCAATAATTTGCACGGGCCCTAAACGATGAAATAAGTATTATTACCAAGGTATCGTTTTAATTCACGACGGCTATAGCGAGACTATGTTGCGGATAGCAGCATCCCTGTCGGGCGTTTATAGCTGTAGGCGCAATTAGAGCAAAGGCACCGACATTTACAAATAAACGCCATTCGCTAGCCCTATATAAAGATTTCATAGCTTCTAATTGGATACCTAATATGGCTTCCAATGTTGGATAGAGAGAAGGGAATTTATTATTGCAACCCATATAGGAAAATTAAACCATATGAGGTATCTCTTTGATAGTGACATACTACATTAAAAGTTTTTACAACTTTCCTGCTATTTAATTATCCTTATAGGCTATGAAATAAAAATTACTGGAGTCATAATGAACCCTGTATTTTGTAATTAAAAGTCATAAAATTTAATTTTTATATTATATAATTGCCTTTAATGCTTAAAAGACACATAATTTGATTAGTAATTAGAAATATTTCTTGAAAATTCAAGCCTATTTATTAGTAATATGAAACCAACAATCCATAACATCACTGATATTCGAATTCAACTATTTCTTCATGGCGTGGTTAATTACATTGCTAGTGAGCCTCGGTTAGGCTTTTGACACACCAGACAAACGCATATATCGTGACTTCGCCCAGTAAAGTTGGTTTGTTGATAAAGTCAATTAGTGGTATCGAAGTAGAGACTCGTATCAACTGATTCGGCCCACCTCCGTGACTGCCGTCGCGGCGGGCCTCTGTCATTGGTCGGGCATACCGCAGGGGAGTGGCTTAGGCCCGCTACTTTTTTGTTATGCTTTTTCGAGTCGTGCGTAGGTGACCGTGGAGCCGGGTTTATTCTCAACCAGTCGATTGAAGGCGTCGGTGTGTCACAGTTTATTGCTTTGTTGTCGTTCAACACGTCACGGGGTATCATGTAAATTGTGTCGTTTATTGACGGCAATTCATTCGCGTTCGTTATATCTACATCACGTGCTTGACAAGGACTTTTAAAGGAACTCGTTTGCTGATAATTGTGTGAGGTAAGTGTATTCCAATTAAATGCGTTTGTGGATTTTATGGTGGTAATTAAATTCATTAATTAAAGTAGAAATTAAAGTGAAGTGAAATCTTACATCTGTTTAGTGCAGTTTTAATGGTCTTGTAAATAAATAAAAACTATTAACAGCAGTTGGGAAAATAATTTTCAAGTGTACATTAATACTGCCTTCTTTATTTTACGATCATTGGATTTTAATCATGATCACTTTTATGCAAAACATCAAAATTTTATGAATTTCAAAATTAAAGCCTGACAGCAGTTATGTTTTCGTCCTATTTAATTTGGATTTTGGTAAATACATTCTTCAGGGTACAATTTTTTTTAAATTGATGATATTACATATTGTGTACAATTTAGGCTCCATATCTGTGACCTATGCAGGTATTTTAACCAATAAATAGGGCGATCATTATGCGTATTATCTTCGACACCACTAACTGAACGTTATTGTACTACTTCGGTGGATTTGTACTTTATATATTTCCATGACTTGTATAGCTATTTGTTTCAAATCTACCAATCTAATTTCACATATAAATTAAAGTTAATATTTTTTATTTTCAAACTGCTTTTATTGCAAAGGTCGCATATTTTACACATTTTAATTATAGTATAAGACAACCATCTTATAGTTCATACTATTATTTTCTTTAAAAACTTGATAATGTTAAATAAATTCATGTCAAAAGCTTATCTTGGTCATTTATAAAGTCATTGTACATATCCACACATATTAAATTATATTTTATCCATACTATGTAGGTTTCACTATGACTATTATTATTTAGAGCATTGCTTGAAAAAACAAGAACTTATTCTTTATTACATTTAATTACTTTCGTAGAAATTGTATTCTTATTTCTAATTCTAAGAAATAATAAACCTGTTTTGAAATTTATCAACTATATTTAAAGTAAAATAATCTCTAATATGAACTTTAGGTACATCGGTACCTATTAACATTATAATTATTTGCAAGTTACAAGAATAAGGGAAAGATCCATTTATTTTTAAGAATAAGTTCTATTATATACGTCAGGCAACTTAAACTTTAATCAGGGATTGTTAAACTGCTTACCATTAAAAATATCCATTATTAAAATTTAAATAAGTTACTTGTTTTATTAAATAATTTAGATCACAAAAACTAATTAGCTACAACTTAATAACGCGCTCGGCGCCCACGTTAACTTTTTACAAGTCCACCCGAGCGTCCTGTCGGCCCACTAATTATACTAAACAATTAATTATTGGAATAATGACATTATTTTGATAGCAAAATGGCAGACTGTCATTAATCAAAACTCACAACAACCTTATTTGATGGCTCCCATCATATTTTTTAGAGTTAAAAAAGGCATAATGGCTGATATTTCAAAGGCATTTGCATAATTAGGTGAATTTTATTGCTTTATTGAATTAAGGCCGATGTCAGACTCAAAATTGAAATCAGCGGGGGTTCCTGTGTTGTTAATTTTGTTTATAGCTTGTATTATGGTCAGCTTTGAATGTTATTTCCATATCTCAAGCTCTATAAAAGTTGTTAGACCGTCTTAGGGCCGCAACAATGGTGTATTTTATGTTATTGATCCCGATTTTATTATAGTTCTACAATGGAATGTATTTTTTTAGTTTTTATAGTTTTCTAAATCTTTTACTGCTGAGCTTTATCGTTAAATAATGAATGATTATTTAAATTTGATAAGGCTTTCCGCCTGTCCTGGTGTTTCTCGAATTGTAATGTGTTAGGTTTGTACACGAAAATGAAGCTATTGAATATTTGCCTCAAACTTAAAACAACGGGAAGCCACATTGGAATATTCTCTTTTAGATTCAGAACAATTTGTGACAATAATGATTTTATCAATACGATGTTTTTGTCTTAAAATTATAACCTAATTAATGTTTTTATTCCCCTGTTACATTTTTACCTTTTACTCACCTCCAATATTAATAGTTTAAACAAATGAGGACGACATATTTACTTACGAGGCTTTTTTATTAAAATTCACGGGTTTTTTTTGTGTAAATTATTGCATTATTAACAGCGCAAGTTTACACAATACCTCTCTCAGCTTAAACTCCACATTGCATTTCATAAAAAATATGCACCTATCGGATACGCATTGTTGAAGAATGTTACTAGAAAGACAATTTCTCATACAATTGCAAAAGTTTTTAAACACTGATAACGGCACGGCAAGGAAAAGTAGATCCATATAATAATTAAAACATTAGCAAGAGTTTTTGCCACCGTCGGCAGTGACGCAACGCGCGGGCGCCAGGCAAAACAATGATGAATATATCATTACCACTTAACATCAGGTGGGATGAGGTCAATCCTGAAGTGTAATATAAAAAAAAATTCTAGAGTAACAAGAAACTCTATTTAACAAGCAATGTGATGGTATTATTTTATTATGATGTTTTATAACTCAAACGGAATAAACCAAAACGCAACTTAAAAAATTAAGGATGAAATATTTTGATTGTATCGACTTTGCCAAATACAAAACTTATTTAAAAAATAAATAGTTCTAACTAAGTTTTAATATGGTTTAATCAAAAAGGTTGTAGTCATAGAATAAATTAACATAATTAACATTGTAAAAAGTGCGAGATGAGGCTCCTGTTTTTGTTTCATTGCTACTTAATTATTAGATTAATTATTGTTTCTTGATATGAAATCAAATTATTCGTATCTCTTGTTAGGTAGGTAATTAAAAGTTACGACACTTTATCCTTCAAAGAAATCTAATTACAAAACACAATAGAACACAATCTAAACAGATTAGTAACATTAGGAAGTTTCTGTTACGTAGCAAGTTTTTCTTTTAGGCCCACCATTTTTTCTCCAACATTAATATAATTACTTGCCATGTCCCAGATATCTTTATTACCCTTTCAACTGATCTCCCGTCATTTCTACAATGCGCACTAAATTGAGTTCTCACATCACAATGCCTTCGAAATAGTAGTTTTAACCGATTTTTTACTAAAGGGTTGCTCGATCTCTATTCGATTATAATGACCAGTTTAAACTGGTCTCTCTCGTCCTCGCTGAGCAACAAAAAGTTTGCTACAGCTAAGGTCTCCACTCGAAGGTCAGAGATCTTAATAAACCAGATGAGATAAAACCCTCGCGATGACTTGCGGATGCCGCCGGAACGCAAGCAGCATTGTTGATTGTATTAGAGTTAATTAGATCTTAATTAACATTCTAGTTTCTCATTACACGCTACTCGGAGCTACCAGCGGCGTTTACAATAGGAAAGTTGATCTACATCCATACGAATTATATCTTGATGATTTTTTGTGTTCGGATATTAAATTGAAGGTTTTGTTTTTGTTTATCATGTGGTGATGAAATTGGATCATTATATGGCTGTGATTGTTGCGGTAACGGATATAATGATACTAGTGAGTTGTTATATCGTGGATATGGATCGCTTCCTGATAGGGATGTATAGTTTCATGTTAATAGTAGTCCAAACTTGAGTTTCTATCTACGGCAATGTGACGCTATGTGTGTAAAAATATTTAATAAGATACCTAGTGAACTAAAAGTACTGCCTAATAGATTATTTAAACATAAACTAACAATGTGGCTTAGAGAATTATTTCTCTAAGCCACATTGTTAGATCTAAATATCACCAAGGGATTTGCATGCCAATGTTGGTAAAATATGTTTGTGCTTTTATTTTAAACATCTTTTGTACCATATTTTATGCAAATAAATAAATTTCTATTTCTATTTCTATTTCAAGAACAAGGGAATTGTTTCTTAAACAGTTGGAAATATAACACTATTATAATGCGATTGAAGTAATTACTTGTACAACTTAATTTAAATGTTTAAAATGGAACGCGAAAGTCTTAAAGTCTACTCTTGTGCAAGATCTTGATCTACCCATACATTTACTTGTTTTATCTTTATAAACACTCGAAAACTTAGAGTAGTTAATACCCTATTAATTAAAAAAACTATTGTTACAATGCCTGTGCACACTTATTAAGGCAGCTATGAACTAAAATGAAAACATGAATAACAATGACCATTGTAATCTACGTAATGCTTAGTTTTAGACTAGTTAGCAATGAATTGTAATTTGTATAAATAGGACTAAGTTTACTGTTATATTACTACATAGTATGAGCAAAGTCGCTTCCCTCTGTCTGTATGTTCTCATGTATGATTTTAATCAGCACCTAATTTTCTAACTTAATAGACATTGAAAATGCAAAGACAGCAGTTGCGGCGGTACCGCGGATATTTAGTATTAGCATTCCACCCGTGTGAAGCCGGGGTGGGTGGCTAGTATTTCGACAAAAAATATTGACACTGATACATTAGAAACTATTTTATGCCGCAATTTAATTAAAACTGAAATATATTGCGCTTTGAATGCTAATCTACGTGTTAAATACCAATTAGTAGTCAATGCTACTGTAAAAGACATTGAAAAAAATGTATTGTCTATAAGAATGGTAAGCTTAAGATGGGAATGCTTAAGAATGAATGCTTATTATCGTTCGTATTGTTCTTGTACTTCTTTTATGGATGATTTACCTACATTGTGCATTTCTGCAAATATATTCACAACAAATCCTACGCTGGTAATTTTTTTATTCCTCACTTTGACATCTCGTTTAAATTTAATTTCGTTTTTCTAACCTGAGTTAAATCTGCTAATGGATTTTGAATCCTAAGCAGTAGGATTAGAGGAGAAAGGACAAGGTGACCGGGTATCAGGGAGGTGAGTCAACGCTTATCTTCGCTCAGAGCATAATCCGAGACACCATTAACACTTAAGACCATACCTAATGGACAAAAAATTTAATCCCCGATTCTTGGAGGCGTTTAAGCGGGGAGATATACCCCTGTGAGGTGGGGAATTTGGAAAGCAAAACCGTTTTGCGTACTAATGATTAATTTTTCAGGTTTGAGGTTTCCTAATGGTATAGAAACAATTTGATTCAGTATTCTGATATTTCTGTTCTCAGCAGAGCTACGAATGCAATTCATTAAAAATGTAGAGTTGACTCCTGATTAATGTGAAAAGAAAAATCGCAAAATTTCGATTTTTTACATTAACAGATTTGTTAAAAATGGTTTAAATGTCTGTTTCGTTGAGGTTACAATTGTTTTTTAGGGATAATTACTCTCTAGCATGATTAAAAGCAAAATAATCAATGTTATCCTTATTTAAAACTCCCATTTCGCAAATCCTTTTTAATGCAGAACATGTTTACTTTAAATAGTCTTGTAGTTACTAGTATATATTTTTTAGAACAACTACAGGTAGAAAACACACAGTTAAACAATTACAAACGTCAATTACTCTCGTAAATACATATAAACAACCAGATACAAATAGTTATCACACAATATTTATCCTGGGCGACGATCGAACCCATTACACTTTATTAAGATCGCAAGTCATTTATTTTTCCTCTTTTCTCAAAAATATTAAGATCGCAAGTCATTTATTTTTCCTCTTTTCTGCATAGATATTTACATCAAGTAGGTTTAATATGTGTGGCCAGCTCTGTCAGCAACACCCTTATTTCATCAGCCAGGAGAATTGACCATTATGCCACCGGGCCAGTGGAAAGTCGAAAGATATTCAGAAATATCCGTGTAAGTAGCTAGGAGGGATTATCTGCCTTGTCAGGTCTAATGGGCCAAGAAAAAACTGTTATCCGAAATTAGGCGCCAGGCGTCCCGCGCCACTAATCCTGTTACAATATTTTAGGTCGCACCCAGACGAGGAAACATCCATCATTAAACAGTTTTTAAATGTGAGTCAGTTTAATTTAGAAATATATTATTATATATAAACGATTCAAAAATATTACAGTTGGTAAATACATCGGTCCATATGTCAATGATTTTGAATAGTTGTTAAAAGCAAACTGCGATGTTTTTTTAAAGGTTAAACCATTTTATTTACAACGATTGGTGGTAAAATATAATTTTGACACTCTGTTAAATATAATAAAAAATAATAAAAAAATAGATTTCATCAACAATAAATTCACTGCCAATGCAATTAATCAAACATTTGTTTAACTCGTTGAGATTTTCATTACGCCTAAAATCTATCTGCATTAAAGTTTAAAATAATTCGCTGTTAAACTAGCAATAAATAATACAGGCACAAGTACTCATTATTTAATTATAATTCATAATATTTTGAGAGGCTGTACAAAACAAAATAAAAATACGTATATTTCAATAAATTTTACTCTTCAGTAAATTTTTTATATTTAATTTATCTTATTTTTTTTAAAGTAGTTTTATTAAGTAGTTACGCAACAAATAAGTTTTATTTTTAATCACATTAGTTTTAGTTGTGTATGCAAAGCCATATAAAAGTCCCCTTATGGTAGACTGACTATAAAAATAACAATTTATCGAGAGCGTTACACAAGAGCCATTAATAACGTTAGCAAACATTACTTACATGCTTTATTGTAATGTTTCACAGGACTGTTAAAGTATTTTTTCTAAACAATTATTCGCACTTCTGCATAAAAGTGTCTTATTGATCGTTCTTACCAAATTGGACATACGCAAACGGTTGGCTGTTCACTACAAGATAGCCTAGCGTTACCACTTTTTACACGTCTATTGAATACCTCATGTATTAAATTATTACGAACCTTGCGAATATTTATTACCAGCGAATTAATTGAAACACTATATCGTAACCGTTTCATGTTGCGTCGGCTCGTAATCGAATAATTAATAATGCTAAAACGCGCAGGCCATTTTCAATTTACATCGTTCGTAATTAACTTCTGATGGTTTAGACGAAAATTTGCGGCAAAAAGTCAAGGCTTATTGAACAGAGGCAAACGAACTCGATACCGCTAACTCGATCATAAAAAGTATCGACTGACAATGTATCGATTACTCGGTCGACAGAGCCAATCGGTCCATAATATTCCGATATTCGTTGACCGGCGAAGCGTTAAAATCAACTCTTGATTGCTTTATTTAATTTAGGTTTTTTTAAATTTTTATCTATAAACTCGGAAAGAACGCAAGACCGTATCGCTTTTTTTTTAATTCAAATCTCTTTGCCAAATTTCACTGAGCCTATTTCCTCTTTATCGGCTAAATTTATTCTGGCCTCTTGTAACTTGTATCGTAACAGCAAAAACAGCAAACTTTTCTCATAGAATAGTCACGTAAGGTTCAACACAAAAAATCTCACGAACTGATTTATCTCTTTTGAAATAAATAGTAAATAGTTTGAATATTTACAAATGAAAAAAGCAATGGCGTGAAGGTAATTGGAAATGTAAATCACAGTTACGTTACAGCGGTATTCGAACATTACTAGTTCATAAGTTATCATTGCTCTCTGCTATCTGTCGCCTTTCAGTTGGTTGATTTGTATTTAAAGTGTGTATTTCTCGCTACTTAATTGACATTATTTTTATTATTATTTTTGACGACCTCAGTGGCGCAGTGGCTACGGTAGGCGATCAAAGCGCGAAAGGTCCCGGGTTCGATTCCCGGTCTGGTCTTGGAAAACGAACTTTTCTAAATTGACTTGGGTCTGGGTGTGCTGGGATGACCCCCTCAGTTAGTATCCGTCGTGGTGCTCATAGTACAAGGGAAAACCTTAGTTTGAAATCAGGTGATTGGTGTGATTGTCTAGCGCATTTATTTAAAAAAAAAGAAAAAAAAATATTTCGCTACAAAGTTAATTTATATCGTTTTCTAGAATCTCTCTACATAATTTTATCCAAATCCACACAACATTCTCACATAAAACACAGATAAAAATTACTCGTGTGAGCGACATAGCAATAGCATTATTATTTTGTTGTGTGTGTTTTTTTAATAACACACTTCAAGATTGACCTCATCCCACCTGATGTTAAGTGTTAATGAGGTCCTAGCTTAAGGGCGACAAGTACAGCATTATAAATCTGTTACTGGGCTTGTGGCCCTTATCTTGAAGGCTTGACACCTGCTACTATTGTAGCACCCAGGAGGTCTCGACACTTTACTCACACGAAGGAACACAACAATATCGAAGCGATTGTTGTTTGCGGTCTTCTGTAAGGTGGAGGTATTTCACCAGTCGGGCTGCTCCAGTTCGAGCGATAAATCGCTATGCCCTACCTCTCCTAATCCCTACTTCTTGTATGTGTGGAGAGGGGGCTATATTTTGATGTACGGACGACAATACGTCGGTAAATACTTTTAGCTTGATATTAGTTCTTAGGCCTACGACGTAAGGGATCATGCACAACACAAAGTGTTCAGTCTGACGTGTTTTTAGCAGTAGGTACCCTAACGGAACCTGGAACAGCAGCCTATCCTCCTGTCTGAAATGGTGGGAACGGGAAAATAGAAACTTAAAGAAGGATAGCTTTGCGAATCGATCTTTCGCTATCTCAATTGTGCTTACTTTTGTACTTGCCAAGGACAAACGATATGCTTAGTCCAAGACACTGCACTAAGTAACGTTTCCTGAATACCGGCGCATATCTACAAAAGTAATACAGAAACAGTAGATAGAACAGTGGATCCAAAAAAAAAAATATTGAAGTTCCTTAACTTTCCACAGTTCCAAGCAAACAAATTATTGTCCCCGACCATTTTCACCGGTTTTAAGTCGTCGTGATAGGAACTTATATCGAACTGTGTGTACATTGACTGTACATCTGTATGTATTTAAAACAGCCATTGCAAAAAGGCCTACAATGTCATAATACAATGCCTCATCTAATTTAACGATATATTTTTAATTAGCGCAACCCGCTTTGGCTTTGTACTAGTGCAAAAAAACTATTTTTCAACTTTTTTATATACTTTGACATTTATATGAATTACACCTAAAACCTTATGCGACGGATATCATTTTCGACGTATTGTCAAGCGCGTGGTTACGAGGCAAATGAGAAGGAAATAAGGCCTAACGCTGTTTGAAGTCGTGTTCTGCCGGTGCTGTTTTTAGGTTGCAACTGTATTTACAAAATCTTTGATCGAAGGCCCTAACAGTCGAAATGGCGAGGCTGATTAGCGGCGCGTGAGCAGATGCCCGCGCGCAGGTGGCGTCACGCTCCGCAGGGCGCAGCCTGGAGAATGCCCAATCGCCGTGAAAATACCAACACCGTTTCGGTTTTAGATAATGCTAGGCCTTACCCCGATGACAGTCCGAAATAGTGAGGTACGCAATTCAATTAATGCCCGATTCCAATATTTTACGATTCGTAATGTGTCAAAAATGACTATCGTTACCGTATTTCTCTAACCGACTACAAGTATATAGTATACTATAAAGAAACTATGGTACTATATATAGTACCATAGTTTCTTTCCATATTTGAAAAACGATCTGTTCTACTAACGGATAGAAATCAATTATACCAGCTGTAAAATAAAAGCAACTGACGGACGACTGATGACAGTTGGTATGTAAAGTAGATTATGGAACGGTATTACCAACTCTCAGTTCGTTAAAGAAAAACAGATAGTCATTTTTGACACAGAGCACATGCAACCCTAGATGAAAACTCAAGGAACTCAAAATATGTTTTTTTTGGATATGACGGAAAATTGTTTCAAAAATAAGTATTACTAATATTGCGCGTGAGTAAGGTTTCCAGAGCTCCTGGGGGGTGCTACATTAGTAGCTGGGGGTCAAGCCTTCAAGGTAAGGGCGACAAGTCCAGTAACAGCTTTATTATGCTCTACTTGTCGCTCTTAAGCTAGGACCTCATTTCCACTTAACATCAGGTAGGATGAGGTCAATCTTGAAGTGTAATATAAAAAAAAAGGTATATAATAATAGCACTAGTTTTAAATGTCTAAAGAGGCATTCCCGAGGATAATGTGTTCTGTAGCTTGTTAGACTAGCCTTTTGGGAGTTAATTTAAGTTTAGATGCCACTTACTCCAAATGCATAATTTTTGAGTTACTGGAGTTTTCATCTAGAGGTGCGCCATGACAACATCTACAGTCATAACTCAAAATTAGATATTTCGAGTAATCTTGACTTAAATTTACCAACACCGTTTTATCAGGTGATAACTACGTGTCTGTAAATAAAGTAATTATTGGACCGTAACGAGTCTAATTTGCTGAACAAAATAACCGCAACAGAGCTGTGGATCAAATTCAGCGGCTAATTGATTCCAAAATGTAATTAAACAGTGAATTGTAGCTGTTGCGAGCTAATTAGATGTTTTGCTTTCCGACATTGAGGAAGGGATTAAATATATAGATACACTTTATTGCACAGAAAAAGTTACAGATATTGATTTTACAGACATATTCAAGTACAATTTAGGCGGTCTGATTGCCAGAAAGCATTCTCTTCCAGGCAACCTTTAGGTAGAAGAAATAGTAGGATATCGATAAACGGGTACGGCCGTGCAAAATATTTATTGAGTAAATATTAACAGAAAACAAAAATACCATAACGTGATAAATACCAAGAAATAATAACATAAATAAATACATACTAATAAATATTGTATGTTAGTAGTATATGTTGGGATTTTGGTTAAATTAGTTAATTGATAGCCCTTCTATGGATGGTGTGATAACCTTCTAATATTATAAACGGGAAAGTTTGTGAGAATATATGGACGTTTCTTACTCTTTCACGCATAATCTACTAATGCCTGATTCCAATATTTGTAAAACAAATCGTTCGTTTTACTGATAGTAACAAATAATACAAGGCATAAGCTATTTTTTTTTTAATATGGACTCTGTCCCGCGTTAACAAACAACGCAGTGATTCCGCCAATGTCAAGTGTTTAGAGAGAAAAGCGACCGACAGACGACTGATGACAGCTGATATGGAAAGTAAATTTGAAATTAGAATTAACGACTCGTAGAAAAACTGATACCAGGCCAGCAAAAGGTAAACCCATTGTAAATGTCTTAAAGAGGTCTTCGTACCAGTACAACGCATTTAAGTACTTATACTGCCTCAATGCAATATTTACATTAAATTAACAAGTAAAAAACAATGCCAGCAAAAAGCTAGACGTGATAAACATTGATACAACACGAAGAAAAACCGCTTTTTATGGATAAACGCTTAAGACAGTGATGCTATGCTATTTCGTTTGAATTTTAAACTTTTTTAGGGGTCTGCAGTAGCATGAAACAAAAACCCACTTTGATAATAACTTCCTTAGTCCATTGTTATCTCTCTACCGATAGCTTAAATAATATTATTAATATTATAAAAAAAAAATGGATGTCCTAATGAATATTTGTTAGGTACTCTTTCACGCAAAAACTGGTTAATGGATTTGTTTGTCATTTGAAATTTTGATAGTAAGTATTAAATTTAGATATTTTCTAGAATAACACATATAATTATTTTGATCTCAAAGTACTGCAGGCAAAGTTGCGGGATATAGCTTGTTTATTTTATATCTTCTTCAACCAATAGCGACTAGGCGTGCCAGTAGGATACTATCTCACATTAAAGTTGAAATGGCCAAGAGCGCAGCCGAGAGACGTACATTCTGGATTTGTTTGTTTTGTTAATATGTTATAATTATATAAAATATGTAGGTTGTAGACTTTATCCTTGGCTTGTTGCGTGTAAAAAGAAAATGTTATTATAAACAACTATAAAGGAAAATATTAAGTAAAATCTGCGAGCGTGAAATAAACTAAAAATCTCCTAAATTGGGAACTTAAACTTAAATTTAAAATGGATAACAGATCCAAAGAACTATTCCCTGAAGTTCTTATCTTACGAATATCATAGATTACGTTCATGAAAAAAGTGTAATATGATGGAAAAATAGAAGTCAGTTTATTAAGTTCTAAAGGTATTTGTAATTTCAGTCCGAATTTTGGTATGTACAGTCGCCGTCAGATAGCTAAATGACGTGCGTGACACATATTGACGTCATGAGTGTTCAGATATTATTCGCATCTGCTCAGTTATTACTGAAGTAATGAATGTACAGATATTAATGGTAACTTGTGGTGTATGGAACTGTTTCGACATTTTTAACTGTTCAGAAGTATTTGGTCACTTTGTCCGCTACGATATATCTGACGGCAACTGTACTACATTGAAGCTCCAAAGCTATTATTATTTTTATTATTGCTGGCATTGTTTTTACTCATTTATTGGTTACTTTTGGTTTTCGACATCACAGTATAGTAGTGTGACGGCTTAAATAGAACGGCAGTCAATTGCAATCTGAGTAATAAAATCTCAACATTTTAAACGGAACCACTGGTGAGCGTATTTAACTGGAACTTGTTTGTTTTTTTCGTAAAGCTCGGTCGGTGTTCCTAGGTTTTATGCGGTTTTACGCAATTAAACGTCGGATATAACTGAACAACGTTATTAGTGGTCGGCTTACGCGCGGCTGCGTCAGCGCACATTTGTAAAAGGAAACACTATGTATTTTCTAATAAAAATGTTCAATAAACATGTGGATTAAGAAAGTAAGTCGCCGATGGTTTTTTTGAAGGACCACCTTTAGGACCAAAAAAAAAAATATACGGTTTAATTGGGAGCCTCCCCTTTTTTTAAGTCGGTTAAAAGTACTTAACTTGTACAAAATATTGTATACAATAATATCTTACTCGTAGTATTAACATTTAAAAACAACCGTTTCCGATTTTCATCAAAAGAACTACTATACTATGCGTACAAATCGTGGTTTTGAGCTTTCTCTTAAGATATAAAAGTTAAACAAAAGCGGCAACACAGCATACTTTGGTGTGTCAGACTCAAACCACATGCATTTTAAAACAAAAGCAATCGCTTTCAAGATTGACTTAACCGAGAGTCAAATCTGGGACCTTATACACTTCAGACGCCGACCTTAGCCACTGCGCCACAGGTAGTTGCTAAACGGTGGTGCTCGAATCAATATTTCCTTCCCACCATGATTCGCCTCGCCACGCCAACACTACATAACCATTTACTTTCCTATCATTTAAATTACATACAACTGACCTTTCATAATTAACTTTAATAATTGTGATGAAAGAAAGCGGATGTTTGCATATTGCAATTTAGATGGGGAAATGCGATATAATATGTAATTGTGTTGACGCATGATTGCCACAGGGCTCGCTACTGGCCCCGCTTTGTATTCTGTTTCAAATGTGCCGTTTATAACCGACAACGGCGACGCCAAAATGAAAGGTTATGATTTAACAGTCTGCGTTTGTGTGCGTTGAAGTTTTTACTTTAGATAGATAGATAGGTAGATATTTAAATACAATTTCGATGAAAGGAAATTATTCAAGTAAATGGATTGACGTTGAATATTTTGTGCATCAAAAACGAAGTTTAAAACGGAACATAATACTTGTTACCCGCAAATTTGTTCGTGTTATGCTGAGCCAGGCACCTTTTGACCACTCTGTACATTTTCACTTTGTCTATTATTGTACCCTTTTTTATTATTGTATTTTTTTCTTCTGTTTTTATGGGTGTAATAATGGTCAATAAATGTATTTTCTTTCTTTCTGTGATAAAATAGACCTTATACCTACGTCATTCGATTCTGGTATAAAAGGGGTCGTCAATAATTACGTGATGATTTTCAGATCCCACTCTTTCTTGGTAATACGTAGTGTGATTATGTACTAACCCTTCTTGTAAGATGACGTGTATTTTTTTGTACATATTAAGTAGGTTTGTTTAAACGCCTTTCTCCCTTTAAACGGTGCTCTATCTGAATAGCTCTTAAATTTGAATTATTAGTAACAAAAAAGCCTTTAGTAAGATTGTTTTTTGTTATTTCTAACTCAAAAACGTATTCTTTTACGTTTTATAACAGTTTAAACATTGTACAGTGTTAATACTCTTAACATGTTTGAAACAAAAAAAACGTTGATTGCAAATTGGACTTTATATTTAATGCTGTACAAAAAAGTTTTTAACTTCTCGAAAATTTACCACATTTTTCCGGAGCAAAGTAGTTTTGAAACAGAAACAATTGTTTTGTACCTAATTATTCTTATCTTCACGGTTGCACCCCCACGTCACATTTCTAGTGCATTGTTAATCGGTCGCTATCAGTGCACTATCTAATGTGGAATAATTATAGCAATTAATAAAACGCATGAAAGGGTTCATACAAATTGTTATTAGTTTGCAGATAGATAGGAACCCTTTAGAAAATGAAAGCGAGCATTTTTTTGTTCAAAATATATATTCAGGGTAAGGACGTATAAACTTGATTCTTACGGAAAGTACGTAAAAGTAATAAAGATCTTTGATGTGTGTGGACGCTTAATGTAAAATTTTGATTAAAATTCTAGTTAATTTCTAAGTTTAGTATAACGCATAATGTTTTTGTTTTAATTTGCATACCAATTAAATTAAATGTACGTTAGTATGTCGACGCCGGGACCTTGAAATGTACTGGTTACTGGCTGGGTCTGGATAAAAGAAAACCCTGAACAAACAACAGATCAACAGGTATAGGTACCTCGCTTACTTTTCGGCTACGGAGGTCGTCATATGTGTCGGTCACTGGCAATGAATATCATACATTTTAGTTCCTAGTGTTATACTCTGATAATTAAACCCAACTTCTCCTTGTTTCAGATTATTTAACTAATTACATCAACCATGGGAGTGTCCGAGCCTGGATCTTCAAGCACCCCAGACCTCCCCCCAATGGAATCCGACCGGCCCGGGTCCGGAAGTGGACTGGATGATGAGGATATTCCTCGTAGGAAGCAGAGACGGTACAGGACGACATTTACCAGTTACCAGCTGGATGAACTGGAGAAAGCGTTCGGGAGAACTCACTACCCTGATGTATTTACTAGGTAAGAAAGATATAACCTAAAATTAAAGTCTTTCACGTACCTTTTGAACATTTAAAATAATTTAACGGGTCAAAATGTGAATGGAAATAAATGTGAGGGTGGATGAAGATTTTGCAAGCTCCCCGAAGACAAGCAAGACCAGTTAGCTCGTGAACACGGTTGGTGCAACCTAACCGAAACATCGGGCAGCAAGTAGTTCGTATTAACTTCTAAAAATGGTGTCGCGTTTTCACCCGTAACTTATTTTAAATGTTTAAAGATATAACCACCTGATAATTCAAACTGAACTTTAAGAAAGAAAATACAAAATATATTTTTGAAAACATTATGTCCAAGAATATGTTTAGACTACGAGCTAATACAAAAGCTCCGAACTGAAAGATTATGTTAGAAGTTTAGTAAGTTATTCTTATGCTTAGTTTCCTTTTGTTTTAGGGAAGAACTTGCTTTGAAGATCGGACTAACTGAGGCTAGAATACAGGTAAATATCTTTATTCTCTACTAGTGGACCCGACAGATTTCGTCCTGTCAAAAAGATTTGGAAAGTCGCTTGACTCTAAATGTTTGTACTGTTGTACTGGAAAAAGAAGGGGTGTCTTTAGAGTTTTCCCGGCAATTATTCGTATTTTTCTCGTCGTAAAAACCATCCTTGGACTTCAACAAACATTTAGAAAAAAGAATTGACAAAATTGGCCCAAGAGTTGTTGAGTTATGCGCTTACCAACACATTTTGCGATTCATTTTTATATAATAGATTAGAATTGACACAATATATAAAAATATACGCAAAAGCGTAGATATAATATTTTTTTCTGTCTGTCTATTTGTTCTGGCTAATCTTTGAAACGGCTGGATTTTCTTTAACGGTACTTTCTCTAATAGATAGCTGATGTAATGAGGAGTATTTTAGGCTGACTTTAATTTTAACCTCATTTAGTTTTGATTAATATAATAAAAAAAATATTCGAAGGAGTCGTGGGCACTGCTAGTTATTTCTACTTTCCAAAAAAAAAATAGCAGTAGAAGATATAAATATGCTTTCTTCATTCCCTAAACAAGTTATGCTGGAGTGTAGAGAGACACCTACTATTACCGCTATTAATCCATTTCATATCAAGACGTGTACACGCAAAAAATATGTATTAAACTCTTTATTAGTCTGCGCACGATTGGTACGCCACTACAATTCCAATGTGACCATTAAGCCGCCGATTCAGAGATACATTCCTGAACAGACATCTTAAATAAACTTTAAATGGTCGACTTTGATTCACAAGTTTTTTCAGATGTCTGGTAGGTACATTTGAACAAAAAACCAGACAAAATTCGATGTTAAGACGACCTCGGTGGCGCAGTGGCTAAGGTAGGCGGCCAAATCGCGAAAAGTCCCGGGTTCGATTCCCGGTCGGGTCAATTTGGAAAACGAACTTTTATAAATTGCCTTGAGTCTGGGTGTGCTGGGATGACGCCCCCAGTTAATATCCGTCGTCTGGTACTCATAGTACAAGGGAAAACCTTAGTTTGAGACCAGAAGATTGGTGTGATTGTCTGGCGCATTTCTTTATTTCTTTCTTTCTTTGGTGACGTATTGGTAAATACCTACATTTTAAAAACATAAGTATGTTTTCACGTCAAGGTAAATACTGACAGTTTGATATAAGATCTTACTCTGACGTCATAAGAGCGTCCGAAAAGTGAAGCCTGACGTGCCGTAGTCTGTACAACCCTGTTTACCCATACACGAAAAACGGATCTTCAAAATTTACAAATCTTTCGAGTGCCATATAAGTAAAAGTAAATATCCGCTTAATTCTTTCAACGGTCTTGTCTCCAGACGCTGTCTTAAGGCACTTCATTTAATTACTCCATTGCCTTAAATGTGGAAAACTGACGCTTAACTTGTTAAACAGTCAATTTACTTTCTTTATGTTTATTTGTACGACGTGAGAGCGTCGTTTGTCAGCTCGTTCGGTGTAATTGTCGGACATAAATAAGGTGTAAGTAGGTACGTGACTTTGTATCGATAACGATACAAAGGGCGGCGCCATTTCTTTCGATGGAATTTTCGGTGAAAAGTCCGCCATGTTTATTATTCAACTGCAGTGTACAAGTTCATAAAAAAATGTATTAAAGTATTTTTTTACTTTGACGGAAAACTAATTATACTTGTTAGTATACATTTTTTGAATTAAATCATGTCTTGTTTTAAATCGATTTGACGACTTCCGTAAACAAGAGGCCAGTAGGTCAGACTTTTGCGTCGCGCCATCAGAGGTTCCGGGTTCGATTCCTGATCATAATGGAAAATGACCATTTTATGCTGTTTAGTGCCTGTATATTGTGGTCACATCGTTTCTATTTCTGTAACTTAAACACATATTTTTTTAGCTACCTTTCACAGAATAAAAGCAAAATGGTTTTCACAGTTTTCAAGTTACGTAATGTTAATTTATGAAATCGAAGTATCTTAACCGCAATTCAATAAATCCTCAATAGCTCTCTACTTAAGTAATTACCAAAATAATTTCCCACGTTTCCCGGGACTTAATAAAATTTGATGTTTATGTACGGGCACCAATTTGGGAGCGCCATTAACCCCACAAATTAAACCATTAATCGGTTCAAAGAAATGATTAAAGCGATTAATCCTTGTCGGGGCTGATCCGTGGTCACCGCGGCGCCATATATGCGACGTGGTGAAACTGGCCCGCTACCGTATTCGTCTAACTATTTAGGGGTGCCACGCGTAAAGCCCGATTACTTATTTTAAAAAAATGGGATTTATTAAAATAAGTAATCTGCCATGTTGCAAATACATGGAACAATATTACTCGTGAAGTAGATTATTTCATGCGTATGCATTGATTGTTAATTTAAGACTATTACTTTCTGTTATAAAATATATTCTTCTACTTAATGTGTTTTTCAAGTTAGTATATTCATACTAAAGTGTTTTACTTTTACTTAAAGAAGAAAACCATTTTCTTGTACCAGTTAAAATGTTTGATTATTTTCGTTTGTGATAATTTACAAAAAAAGATTAAAATTAAAAATTTATAACGAAACCTAAAAACTATGATTTATGCTAAAAGTCATTTAACACAAGTACAGATACCTATCACCATATATTTGGATACGCTGGTTTTTTATTATTGTAAGAAATGAAAATAATATGACATGTACTAAATATACATAGCATGGTTTGTAGGAAACTAAATAGAATTTATAGTGGAAAGTTTACTTACGAATCGCTACAACAATAATAATATTTGGGTGGTTATGGTAGGTAATGTGCGGACTATAGGCTAGTAAGATCCATAATACAAACATACAACATGGTTATTCGAATTAGTAAATATTATACACCAAAAAAATATTTTGTCACGTCGTTTCTTACATAAAAAAAGAGAGTCCGGTTTTTCCCGAACATCCATATTTCTGGTTTCAAGACCTGTCAGCCCTATTATAACGACCACTTAATCACTACAACTCGCGAATGTACAGACGTTTTCATTAAACCCTGAGTGGTGTGTGCCTGATAGGACTTTATGCTAAGTGACCAATTTATGACTGGCTGATTAGCTGTGATGATACTTTGATTGCACTATGTATTGCACTAAACATGTATACTATAGTATACTCATTGATCACATGTATGATTGTTATGATAGGTAAATAGTCCATTACTCGAAACTGGAACGTAGGTTACCGGAAACATTTTACGTGTTCCATTAATAATTAATGTTTCTTATAGTTGGTTACAAAGTTACTATATGAATAAATATCATTCGATGCAAGATATTTTTTCGAATGAGAGTACCCTAGTTTAAGCTGGTTTTCACCATTTGCATTACTCACTAATTGAATATTGCGCTCATGTATTTGAATATCATTAAATCCTTTACGGCTTATTATATTTACATTAAGGTAAAGCTCAAAAATATAATATTTCTGGTAAACTGACCTAAACTGAACATTTCTATGGTTTTTTTTTTGCAGAAACTGAGTTTTATTTCCAGCATAATTATTATTTATATGGTAACAATAACACTAGCTTACAAAAAAATCAAACTAAAATTAATAAAAAAAAAAAATCAATATTTTAAATAAAGCATAATTAGTTTGGTGTTTTTAAAACACTCTACCAATAGCCTGCCATTACAATTTAGGGTTAGTGTTAAAAAAAATTAGCTGAATTTTTCTAGCCAACTTATTTTCGTACACGTACTTTAATTTTTTTTTTAATAAGCCTTAGCCTTAGCCTTATCTTATATTTCTGGCATTGGTCATACAAGCTGGGTTTCATAACCTTATGAAACCCAGCTTGTTTAAGTCATCATACAGATTTTAAAGCTAACCTCAAGTTTTATTCCGCAACTAGGTTAAACAGGTGTTTTCTATCTCGGAGTGCCAGGCATCAATCATATCCTAAAATGATATAGTTGTCAGTTTTAAGTATCATGTCAGTTTAGAGACTTTATCAGCTGTCAGCAAACGATTGCATTGTAAAGATATTGTTTAACAGAAATGTGCCATGATGTCTTAATCCTATTGAATTACATATCATTTTCATTTTCAACCCAGATTTTTAATAGTAAAAAAATTTTTAATGACAAAAGCAATGCTAACTTGGACAAGATATCCTCATATCTCAGCCTTCAAGGTAAGGGCGACAAGTCCAGTAACATATTTATTATGCTGTACTTGTCACCCTTAAGCTATGACCTCATTACCACTTCACATCAAGTGGGATGAGGTCACTCTTGAAGTGCAATATAAAAAAAATATCTAATATTCAACTCAATTTTGCGTAGCTTAAGTTCCTAAATTGACCAGGAGTTCTTAATCTTAAAATAACGTTTGGACTCATGTTTATCATAATTGTATGCATTTTACCAACATTGGTTATATTATCTCAAAAACTCCAGTCTTAAATACGTTAAGGAGTAAAAAGTCATATCTTTTAAATTTAAATGAAAAATTACCACAATTGATATTATTTTCGTAATTATTACATTACACACTTCCCGATTTATAAAGTCCAAGACTTATGGGAATTTTTCCAGTCAATACAAGTAGGTGCACATTAAATTCTAAAGTCTTAATTACATTTTTTTCTACCGTGGGATTAATTTAATGGCTAGGTATTCCATTTGCGACCTAAGCCGCATTTTTGAGTGACACGCGCAGGGCTTTTCTAGTTAGGGTTGTCAAACTTCGCCGTGGTAATTATAGTTTGAGGATTTGTGCATTTAGGTGGTTAATGGTAGTCTGAGATCTTTTCATTTTATTTCATTTTGGGAGTTCCACACACTTCGCTTTCATTTTTCATCCAGGCAAAGCAGTGTGGTGAATTATGTCATTCCTGTCCTAAAATCAAAAAACAACTGGCAAAACTGGCGAGTCGTAACCGTCCACGAAGGGTTCCGTACCATTAAATAAATAAACAAATATAACAGTGTACATTGTGTTACAAACCAAACACATTTTTCAAAGGTGTTTAATTGTTTATACCTAACTGTAATGGGCTAATTTATTTTTTTGGCACATCATTCCGTATCGGATGAGCTAAATCACACGAAGTATGTAGAATTAACACTATTTTAAACTTGTAGACTAGGCTATTATTGATATAGAGCAAAAAGGGCACTTGATTCGTTTTTGTGCGAGAAATTTATTTTCAGTGCTTGTTCTAATAGCGAAAATCGAATACACCATCAGGAACAAGTTTTGATATTTTCGTTGATTTCCCTTCATGCTATCTTAACAAAAACAGTAACTAGATTAAGTCAGTTTTTACTATAGCAATTTGTACAATTTATCAAATTTCCGCTTGAACTATGCTCAGCTTAAATCTTAAAATCGGTAGGCCTATCTTTATATCGATACTTTGCATTTTTTTCCGATTTCAATAATCGATTAACAAACGACAGTAGATTATCGATAGCGTTTATAATCGGTGATAAACACTCGTATATAATTCGCTAGGAATTTTGATTTAGCCATCCCTGTTTCAAACAAGTCCTAGATACGATTTATAGATATTGTAATTGCTTTAATCGAGTGCCGAGAAAAACGTTTTGGCATGTTAAATTAATATTTCTAGAGAAAAACTTGGTTGCACAAATATGTAGACATTTTCTCTGTATTGAGTTGTGTAACTTAAATCGAATTTCTTAGCTATTAATTGTGTTTAAGGCGCCTTTTAAGCTATAAACTGATTACTTAATAATGTTACTTTTGGAATCGACTTATTATGAAAGGAATTTTGATAAGTAAAACGTGCCAATGAAGTGGTTGGTTTGATTTGTAATCTTTTTAATAAAGGTACCTACGGATTACATAGTCAGAGCACTTGCTCCTTGCAGGAACTTTCCTGGAGACCTAAAATACAGAATTATCCTAACTAAAATTCGAGCGAGATCGAGAAATATGTGGCCTTCCACATATTACTTATATATTTTTGTCCTCTATCCTATTATCGATAACGATAATGTATGTAAATAAAGAGGATTGACTATTTTAATTATGGTTTTGAGCTATCGATACTATAGTTATGATGTCCTAATCGATAGCTATCGATTATCGACTATTAGATCAACTACTCTAGTACAGAAACAAATTGAAGAACATCCTCCTTGTCAACAGGTGTGGTTCCAAAACCGGCGGGCGAAATGGCGCAAGCAAGAAAAGGTGGGGCCCCATGCGCACCCGTACAGCGGATACCTCGGCGGACAGCCGTTGCCGACGTCCGCCTCGCTACCAGTGCCGCCCCACCCTCTGTCGCAGCTTGGCTTCGGGTTGAGAAAGCCGTTTGACACCGCACTTACTTCCTTCAGGTGAGAAAATAAAATGAAATATTTATGTTTTAAATAAGAAACTTTAACAAAGCGAACAAAAATATATTTTACCTAAGTCGACCATGATATAATCTTCAAATTAGAGTAGAATAGAACATTTCCCACGATATGTGTGTTATGGATGTTTACGGTATAATAATAACATCGTCCCACTTAAGGAGGAAGGCTTCTTTCATCATTGAAATCAAGTCATAATTACTATAATCAGTACTACCTTGATGACCACGCTTGCCTTTTTTCCTAACTGACTAACGATGATGGCTGTAGATAGCCTTTTCATCTTCATCTAGCTTACCGGGAGCAGAGAGCTCACGCACGCTATACGTTATATACGTTACACAAGAACTCAATCCAGGACTCTGAGATAGTGTTGCCGGATAATCGATTATCCCCCCCTCAAATAATCTAATAATCGATATGACAATCGATAGTATCGATACTATCGATATAATCGATTATATCAATACCTATTTTTATTAGATATAATCGATTAATCGATTATAATCGATATACAATCGAATCGACGGCAACACTACTCTGAGATTCATTATCCAATACTTGAAACATCGACGGCTTGCGTCAACAAAGTTTGTTTGCGTCCAAATTTTGAGTCTCAAATTTATTTCCACACATTTTTTGCATGATTATACATCTTCGCGACATGTACTTAATTTACAGAAGGGTGGGAAGTTAAGACATCACTTTCTAACGATAGTGGATCTTTTTTGATGGGTGTAAAAAACTGAGAAAAAACGTTTAGTTCTAATGCTTAAGTAGATGCATTTAAATAATGTGTGGGGTGCATATCATTTGGCAGCTAAATACTACGTTTTGGGCCCAAGATTGATTTAGATTAAGTTATAACTAGCTTTTGCAATTAGGGGATATACATTATGCATAATAGTAGTTTGAATACTAGTATTTAAAAGTATAATTACGATAAATATATATGTAATGGCAAAAACCTGATTAAAAAAATGTGGCTTTGGGAAGTGATTGTCATTGAAATTAGTTTCTTAAATGTCAGGATTAGCTAATTTGTGTTTAGATAATTTATTTCAAAATAATTAAGAAGCTGATAATAAAGCTTATAGAATTATCTGTATAGATCAAATAATTTGTAAGTTGAAGGGGTAGTGGGTTGGCTATATTATATCTCACGCACGATGGAAAATCGAAAACCGTCGATGCAAACGTTTTATGGAGTGGAGACAGAGATTCGGTAAACGTGCTGACGACATCCAAAATTAGAAGATGTTCTGCGGCTCCTGGCCGTTGGACGAATCTGATAGGTAGATCAATACTGATTTCGTCAAACTGAAGACATGGTGCCAAATATTAGTCGAGGCCTATGTCCATCGTTAGACCAGTATAGAATGATGACTAATGCCCGATTCCAATATTTTACAATTCGTAATGTCAAAAATGATTGCGTTTTTCTCCAAAAGACTACGACTCGTTAATTCTAATTTCAAATTTACTTTCCATATCAGCTGTCATTAATCGTTTTTCGCTTACGACTCGTATAATTTATTACTATCAGTAACTAGAATGGATCGTTTTTCAAATATTGGAGCCAGGCATAAGTAGTGTACTTTTTCACTATGCCAAATGTATTACAATATCCGTATTATTTCACAGGTATGCCAACACGCCGCTCTTCGGCGCTCAGTACCTGCCCCCGCTCTCGCGGCCGCCTCTGTTCGGGGCCCCACTGTACGCGACCTCTCCCGCACACTTCCACTCGCTATTCGCCAACCTGACTGTACCCGAACCTCCTCGATTATCCCCGGAACAATCAACGCTCTCCCCAGAACACCCAAGACTGTCGCCCCATCAACGGCTGTCGCCTCACCACCCACTATCACCCGAAGTTGGGCGGTCCCCATCTATTTCTCCGCCGATATCTCCTGGCAGTGAAATGCCACAGCCTAATGAGGATGTCAGAAGCTCCAGCATAGCAGCCTTAAGGCTGGCAGCTAGAGAACACGAGCTAAGATTGGAGCTATTGAGACAGAGGCCTGACCTTATTTGCTGATCGAAATTCCATCGTTGTTAAAGGCGCGTGTACACAGGCGTGCAGAAAAAACTCTACGTACGATTTGTAGTCTATGACATCAAAATATGACGTAACGTGTATCTGTGGAGCCGCGGCTTTAGTCAGGTCAGTTGACTAATAGCTGTAATTAATTGTAATTCATGTTTGAACAAAATCAATTGTTTTACGTTTTCTTATACGATTGTAAAACAGTAAAGCCGCCATATTTAACACAATGCTGTGTAAATAATCTTTAAATATCCAAAAGCTTAAATGCATAACGAATACAATGTGAAATTATTCATTTAAATTAAGATTAGTTCCTTAAAATTTACACTTTACATTTTGTGTTAAAACTACAATGTATAGGTGTGTTATAGGTCTTTATTATTTCTGTAAATAAGTGATATTATTAGATTTAAGTTAAATTAAATTCTGAATTATTGTGTATTGTATTATTTTATTTAAGGTGTAAAGTCTAGACACATTGTTACTTATTAGATCTTCTGATCAATTAATTATTCCGTCCTTATTTATGTAGATTATAATCCTGATGTAAATAAAGTTATTTTAATTTGATACTTAGATATTTTTCTTTTTTACGCAATCCTCATATCATTGACGAGTTTTTTTCTTAAAACCAAGTAATTAAATTACTGTACGAGTTTTTATATTTATGACTAGAAAGGAGAAGATAAACTAGATACAAAATAGCTACATTCATTAATAAACATATATACACATTCTTACTCTTAGAATCCAATATCTAAGCAAACAATACTGTCGAATTTAATGTTTTCTAGAGAAAGTAGGTATTATTATTACGTTTTCCCTCATTTTTAACTTTAAATGGTTCGATTACCACGCAACCACACTGCACCAACTGAATGAAACCACACAAAAAAAAAATCACGAACCACACAAAAAAGAAATTCTGCATAAAATCGCCTGTCATCACATCATAACCATTGGTCCCATTCGAATAATTGAATCACGGCTACACCAACATTACAGCGCCTAAACACAGGTTCACAAGTCGGAGCGACACAAAAATAGCTTCACACAAGCCATCTTGACACCGGCCGACCTCAAGATGAGTCAGAATCACGCGTAATCATCCAATTTGACGTGAGTCAGCGCAAGGCCGGTGAAGGGTCGCTACGTGCTCAATTACGCGACCTTAGGGCCGAATCTGCGGTCGACGGACCTAGATTCCGGACTAGGATGCCGGGATTTTCGCTAATTGCCTCGGCGTGCGGAATGGCTGCGTAAGTGATGGAATTATGCTTCCTCGTTTTCGTGAGCATACTGTGAATTCCAATCATGAGTTTTTGGGATTTCGTAGCAGAAACCCTCAAATTAAAAAACATATTTATATAACCATTGCTACTAAAAACTGTTTTGAATCGTAATTGCACTCTGTAGAAAGCGATGACGATAATACATAGCGGAATGACGATAAAAACTAAGTGTGTCAGAGTTTCAATTACTTTTTTAAGGGAAGAAATGCTTTGGAGAACCATTCCGTTGCTTAAGACTGTGTGGGTCTAACCGTAGTAGTCTGCTCTAAGAAGTGCGGGAACCATCCATTAAAACCCTCACGCACCTGTCATCGATTTAGGCGGCAAGCGGCGACGCCATTTTAAATCGTTTCCCACTTTCTGGATTATCAAATTTGACAGCTTTTCTTATATTTAAAAGGCTATATTTACTCAACATGTATTCGTATTCTTTAAATCATAACTCTCCAGAGCCTGTTAGTTTTCCTCTACTTACTCGATATCTACCTGCTTTATATGATCGCTTAGATTTTCGACATATTATACTTAAGACATACTTTTAATCAGAAATATGTAGGTTTCTGAAGGTATGTATATTAAACATAAGATATCGATACATAGTTAGGTATATCAGTATAAGATTATTTTCTAAACCTAACACAAAAAGGTTTTCTTAACCAAACCCAATAATAACCCGTAAATCGGTACTAGAGCTAGAATATTTCTCACGATGTTTAATTTACACCAATGACCATTCAGTTCGCTAGACAAGCCTCCCTATTAGCACCATACTGAGAAGTAATCTATTTTATCACAAATTACGTAATAAACAAGCAATGCCTCAAAAGTTAACAAGTATTTTTTATTGACTATCTCTTTAATTAACATTCGCCCGACACTTGTTATAAACCAATTTGTAAGAATAAAAAATGCGTAAATAGTACAATAACGAAAGCATAAAGGCTTGGCCCTTTTCGAAATTATATTTAATAAACATCAAAGTTTTATTAGTATTTATTTGACAAACAATTACACGGGTCCTTTGTAATGATAATGGTGCTTATCGTAAGATTTTATGGGGCTCGCCCGGCCAGTGTCTGCTATTTAGGGACGTCGGGAATGTGCAGATATCGATGTTTTGTTGAACACGTTTATGGGTAGAGTTGTACCCTGCATACGATGGATTTTAGAACTACGAGGACTTTTTAGTGGAGACTCAGTAAGCTTGTATTGAGGGATTGTGGTATTTTCTCAAATATTAAAAGGTAAAATTACATTAGTAATCATTATATTCTAATTGGTTGAAATAAAAATTATTATTCAAGTTTTTTGATAACAATGATTACTTGTGCGTAAACCTTGAAATACCTATTGTAAATTGAAATTAAATTAGACCAGGCTCAGAATTTTATTTCAGAACTTATTATTCTAGATCGATAAAATTTGGGGTTAGGAGACCAGAACTATACTGAATCTTATATAAAAAGATGAGGATTAAAATGCTATGTGCTTGAAATAAAAAAACATACCCAATTTGGTTTTAGTTAGTTTAGCACAGTAGGTAAACTAAGTAAACAAAATTTTCGATATCGATAAAATATTATCGATTTCGGCACATCACCCCATAACACTAGTCGTTCGGTTTTTTAGTGTACAACAGCGCAGGCGCTTTCTGCCCAACTTTTATTCGCCGATCTTTAGGTACAAAAGTTTATAGCCAATCGTAAATAACGCGAACGAATAAAGACGTTTTGTGAACGGGAATCGACGGCGAGACGTTTTCCATTTAAATTATTTTAATACACCCCGTTTTAGTGCTGCAGTATTTATAATAAGCTTTGTGCTGAATCAATTTCGCTTCAATATTTTGCGTCGTTGTTTGTCGTGTTGCGTATTTTACGCATTTCCACTTGTCCGTAGGGTTGGCGAGGTTAAATCGCGGCTTGGTAGGTAAGAGTCTTTTTTCTTTTCTTTTTAACACGTTTCCAAAGTAGTCGATCGTAGCATACACCGGGTTCCGACGGCTTTTTAAAACTATTCATATAAGATATAAAAAAAATAAAGAATTCAGCAGCATGGCTTATTATTCTGTTTTTAAATAAAGTTTAAAATTTAAAATAAATTGCTGCCTAAATTGTACTTAATTATGTCTGTAAAACTGATTTCTGTAATTTTTTTGTGCAACAAAGTGTATCTATCTATCTACCTATTTTTTCCTGATCGACAAAGTAAAGGTAGGTACTATTTTTAAGATTATTTAAATGGTTTCGTGAAAGCTTTGCTCAGTTTATGTTTATTGTAACATAGAGATTTGGACGTCTTTGTTTTATTTCTTTGGAGTGCATTCACGAATAATACATTGTAAACGCATAAACTCTTACGACCTTATTATTAGGCTTACTTTAGGACGTTGCATACCTGCATTATTACACATAATACGTCTTACCATCATTTTCCTGGCTTGCTCTTCAATCGTCCTTCACTTATAAATATCACGCAAATACCAGAACATATTTTATAGCAAGTACATCCTGCTTCAATACGTCCAATATGAGTATATATCTTTAGTTTTTCTTTTTCACTGAAGAAAAAAACTAGTTGTTCGTTTGACGGCCCTATTAATACTAGCAGTTAGTCTGTTCAGTATTTACAGCTTGACAGATCGGAAGAAACTGAGTTTCATTACCCTAATGGGCTTTCTAGCTGTTGTTTATTCCGTTCCTGACAAACCCTCAAAGTGTTGCCAACAGTGTTTTTAAATATCCACTATTTAGACGTATGCTTTTCGAAAGCTCATTAAGTTTCGAAGGCTGGTTTTATTTGTCTAAATAATGGACTTTCTCCTTTGGCGGAATAAAATAAAACTAATAAATAATAACTTCATTGTAGTTTTTGATCAATAACTGGACTGCAATATCCTTTTCTTATACCTACTATGTGATCGGCAAAGGAGTGAACCCGTCTGCCGTGATTTGTTTTCGTGGGTAAAAGAAGGCAAAGTAATTCTATTTTTTCTTATTTATGGCAAAGTAAGTATATTATAAGGATATAGGGTCTTACTCGCCGAGAGAGGGCGTGACTCGTTTACCCTAGGCTAATGGGACAATTTCAAAAATATTTGTAGTATATGTTAGTACTATGTGTTTATCCTATGTTTCCAATCTTTTATATTATAAGCGGGCCGGTGAATGTATGTGATATTTTCGGATTTTTTTTTACTAAAAAGTATGATTCTGGGATTGTATAGCAACACCGTAGGCATGTTGCGCAGATTCATGGACGTTAAAGAGGCGCCAGCTGATCGGTTAAGGCGGTCGTTAGGCTAACCGCTAATAAGGCCTGTTTCTAACACACAAGTGTATACTATAAGCCCCTTCACGCTAGAGGATTGCGTACTTTTAAAAGCAAAGCGGGCGCGCAACGATAAATATGCGTACGCGCCGCAAAATCGCTCTAGATGCGCAACGTTTCCGCTTCCGCTGGCATCATTAGATTAATTAATTCAGGCAAAGAACGTACTTTGGTGTACATATGCGTTTTCCCAAGAAACATAATATAATTCTTATTCAGTCACTGCCTAGTGATTATTTGATGATTTGGTAGGTATCTCACATGAAATGATAAAACAACAAACTTATTTAACTATCATAAAAACTAGAACAACTTAGACATAAAATAATACAAAATGGTAACATCCGAACTTAAATTATAATCCGATAATAAGTACCGAGAAAAATATGTGTATTAAATTCTGGTTTTCGTATCTAAAAAGTAGCTCACGATTTAGATGTAGGTAGAGTTGTTTTATAATCAGCATGAGTCTGTCAGGTGTCAACATAAAATTAGCATCTATTCTATAAGCAAGAAGCACACAGAAATCATCGGAAAGTTCTTAAAAATCTAGGTATACCTACTCCAATATAAATTACCAGCGGCCCGAGCGGTTTTATTTGTCGCCCTTACCTTGAAGGCTTGACCCCTGTTACTAATGTAGCAACCCCAACGGAGCTCTTTAAACCTTACTCACACGCAGGAACACAACAACACCGAAGTGATTGTTATTCGGCTGCGGTCTTCTGTAAGATGGAGGTATTTCACCAGTCGGGTTGCTCCAGTTCGAGCGATAAATCGCTATGCTCTACCTCTCTAGTATCATCATTGAACGCTTGATTTGACAGCTTGATAAGGCTTTCAGAACCAGCCAGCAGTGCTTTAAAATATTTTTTTGACGACCTCCGTAGCCGAGAGACGAGTGGGTCGGACTTTGGCGTCGCGCCAAATGTTCGCGAGGCGAGGATTCTCCGAAGCGAGGCCCCGGGTTCGATTCACGGCCGGATCAGTATGGGAAACGATCTTTTCTATATTGTCTCGGGTCTGAGTGTTGTGGTACCGTCGTGGTTTCTGATTTCTGTAACACAAGTGTTTAAGCTACTTACCACAGAATCAGAGCAATGTATGTGATGCTGTCTAACATTTATTTATTTATTTTATTGAATATAATCCATTGTGGCTAATCTGAATCCCTGGTAAGCGAGGTGCGACTTCTTACGGGCTAGTGTGATGACACCGCGGGCGTGTCGCGCGCTCAGCGTGGCGCCTATAAGGGATTTTAAAGCGCTGTTTTAAAAGAAATCTCATTAATTCTGGCGTTGTATTTATTATATCTGCAGCCTAGGTGCATTAAGTACTGTGACAGATTTAATTAAAACGTGTAATCGGTGCTTTAAAGTGTATAAAATAAAAAGGCCGACGTTTTGGATTTAAGGAAGAAATATTAACTTTGTTTTGATTTATATTGATATTTGGCCAGCGTTTTATTTATTATTGATAATAATTTGGGGTTGTCCGGTAGAGATCTCCATTTGGCATAAATTCCGCCTTTTGTACTTTTTAATAAATGCAATAAAGTTTTAATAAATACATATTAATTGAAATTTATTTTTTCGAATGTAATGTATGAATATGTGAACTGATTGTGTATAGTATATGAACTATCTCTTTACAATTTACAGTCATCGCAATATTGGAAATTAACAATTAATACTATTCTAGTTTGGAACAAGAGTGATCTCATATACCTAATCAACAAAAAACATAAATCCAAGTAGATAAATTAAAATGATCATCTCATGGAGACAAAGTAGGTTCAGTAATAATTTCATGTTTTTTCTCTCAATGCGAACCTTAATCGATTGTTTTTTTTTGTATACATAACATATATATAGTCAGATTAATCTTTAACACAATTAATGTAAGACCTAACTTTCACCGGGACTCGGACACAATATGGCGCCCAATCAACTCGAAAACTAATAACATAGTACATTAGCTACAATACTCCATCCAATTAATCCAGAAATTATTTACAACGCACTGACATAAATTTTTATAGCGCTATACATTGATTAGTATAACGACCCGACCGACTGTTTGATGACCAAATTAACATTCACAGAAATTAATCGATATGTAGTCGATTATACAATACGATGAATCGAGCTATAAATGTCTCGTTAAGGCTAATGGTAACATATGGGCATTGTATGGGAATTGGTAACGATAGAGATTTCCTGTTTATTTTTAATTAGGCACTGTTTAATGAAATATAGAATTGTGAGTCTCGTTATCTTGATGATAGGATAAAACGTTTGAGTCTTGTTCTTGTGAATAGATTATGAAATTTTTATGCATCATTAGGCTTTATACCAATCCCATCTTTAACTCTTTCATGACAGAACGACTGAACTGATCATTATGCCTGAAAAATCATTAAAAATATATATACGGTCGAATTGAGAACCTCCTCTTTTTTTTGAAGTCGGTTAAAAAATGAAAATAGCGTATGTCATATATAACTCAAAGGTGACTGACTGTCAGTGATCTATCAACGCATTGCCCAAACCACTGGACGGATCGGGCTGAATTGGCATGCAAATAGATGTTATGACCAAGAGGGTAAAATAGGGGACGAAAATTTGTATGAAATTTTGCACGCGTACGAAGTCGAGTACGACCGCTAGTGTAATACCTATAAAATCTAGCAAAATATATCGACGACCTCGGTGGCGCAGTGGCTAAGGGAAGGTAAGTAGGCGGCCATTACGGGATGAAAAAAATCCAACGTTATGTCATCTCTCATCCTACTAAATTTCATTTATGCCGTACAATTTTTTTTGCGTGAAACATACTCGTACAACCAGGCTTCAATTTACTTTTGAACCAACTTTCGCGCTTACAATATTAGTCGACAAAAAAAAGAAATATAATACAGATAAATTATTGCCTCACTATGAAACTTTAGATTATTTTTCAATAAAAAAAAAAAAAGATTATTTGTTTTATTTTTATTTTATTTATTTATGTTTTATTTCTAAAACATAAATATGTCATATTAACGAGCAGAAACCAGCCCACAAGATTTACCCAGTCAGTTTATGATTTGAATACATAACCACCAATAATGAAAACAGTCACAGACAGTGTCACACGCAACGTTTTTACGTAAATTTGCCTACAACATTAAGGGAATTAATTTGTCTGCTTTTTAATTTTAATAATTCACAAGCATTACTCAAGGTTTTTAATAACATTTCAATGATTGATCATAACTTCCCGTATGATTTAATGATAATAATTTGATTTGATTTATCGATCAAAACTTAATATATAAGCGTATAACGAGTTAATATTTATTGCAATTACACAAGGCTTCAATAAATATGCATTACTTAATTAATATGTTCATTAGAATGAAATCAATTTCCTCATCCGAACCGAAAAACATATCATTTTGTAATCTGGTTAATTTATGATTATTTTAAAAATAATACATCAGTCTCTTGATTGACGTGATTCGTGATTCAGAATCAGAGGAAATCTTCCTCAAAGGGAAATAACAAAATCTGAGAAAGAAGGTTTCTTTATTTCTCTTGAATTTGAAACTCGCTGATCAATAAAATACAGAGAGGTCATAAGAATAAATTAGTACTCCTTAACCATGTTTTATCTAAGTCTTTGGCTTGCAAGTGATACAATATACATTATTTATTTTTGTTAAATAGGGTAATACACAATTCCTAATTTTCAAAAGTTTTGTAGTGTTTGACTTACCACTCTCACACATATGTACGTGTATACAATATAGAAACAGTGTCAATCAATAATAAAGGGCTGGTGACGTCATAAGCAACTAAACTAAGTGTTTGCCTCAACTCCCGAGCCCATCACAGTTTCTTTTATGTCTATTTTCTTCGAATACTACATAAAAATCCGTAATACTCGTAGTTTAATAGTTTACTTTAAGATACATCTATTTATTTTATTTCATACCGTGGGAAACTGGATTCGCTATTACTGATTTTGTTTCCAACCAATAAAAACAAAATAAAACAACGCAGGTGTTTAAATGATCCCACGACAGCTGCTCCACTATAGAATGGCTTGTTTTATATTAAATTTATTTTGGTACATACGGACTTCCCTGAATAGATAGATGTAAACGGTATTTGTAACGGATTAATGAAACTGTAACTACAATTAAACTACGGATTAATTTATGTAAATGTAATATGTAAAAAGAACGAATAAGGCTGGAAAATACTTACAAGGCGATGAAGGACCAAAATATAATGGATTAGTGAACTTTAACTACAATTAAACTCGTTCTATGCTCTTAGAATATCGATGTTGAAGTGCCAATACCGCCTAACTATCACTACTCAAATAATAATAAAAAAGATTTATTTATTACACAATAAGGTTCTTAATAACTTTCTCATAAAAATAAAGTTAGGTGATATTGGTACTTCACCGTCGATATACTAGACAATCACAGCCGCACACTTACTTACAAAAGTAGAATACTTTTTTTTTTATATTGCACTTCAAGACCTGACCTCATCTTACCTGATGTTAAGTGGTAATGAGGTCCTAGCTTAAGGGTGACAAGTACAGCATAATAAATCTATTACTGGACTTGTCGCTCTTTCCTTGAAGGCTCCCCTGCTACTAATGTAGCACCCCCCAGGAGCTCTAGAAACCTTACTCACACGAAGGAACACAACAACACCGAAGTGATTGTTATTTGGCTGCGGTCTTTTGTAAGGTGGAGGTATTTCACCAGTCGGGCTGCTCCAGTTAGAGCGATAAATCGCTATGCCCTACCTCTCTTAAAAACATATTGACGTATAAAAAGCATAGCCAAAAGGGCTGTGGAGGTTGGATCACCAATCGCTAACAGTATCCTTATGTTACAATTACCTACATGTCGTATGAAGATTTGGTAAACGAATTTTTTCCCAAAATGCATTTGTCCACCTGCTAAATTCTGCATCCAAATCCCTTCAGCAGATTTTGCGAGAAAGAATCAGAAATATACAAGCATCCAGACATCTGTAAATTCTCACAAACTCTTACATATATAATATGAGTAGGATAAGAATAGAATTGCCATAAAACTGTCTACATATAAAACATAATATGATGGTAATTTTAAAGGTTCATAGGTGTATGGAATGAAGCTTTTAATAATATGTTCTCAACGAAAGTATGATTATTAAAAACCGGCCAAGTCCGATTCGTACTCTCGCGAGAAGGGTTCCGTTTCATCAACTAAGTAAAGAAGAGGTACATTTCATATATTTTGTCTATATTTAAAACATTTACCTGTTTTTAATATATTTTTTTTATAGTAGCGCAGTATATTGGCTCCTCCCAGCCTGATGGTAAGCAAGAGAGGAACCCACATCGCGATGACATTGATACTGAAATATCCTATCCGTTAGCATCGCCATACTGGCCCGCGAGATGTTGCTTCACACTCCTTTAGAAGGAATCCATGTCAAAGGAAGGAGCAAACACATGAGCCGGCAACGAGTTCGACTTCTTTATGGTCCAGCAAAGATAGGAGTACTGATAAATATATAATATCCGACGAAAAGCAGTAAAAAACACTTTCGAAACATGAGAGCCCCGTCAAATATTATGTTATTTAAATTTTATTATTTATTAAAAGAGTAAATACAAAATTAAGTATTTTGTGAGTATATCTGTTGCCATTATTGATATCAAGCCCAAAAGGGCACATTCGAATTGAGGCAAAAAAATACGTTTATTGTTTGAATATTTGTTTTTTGTTTATTTTTAGTATTTGTTGCAACAATATATACAGCAATATAAATACATCATCTGTGAACATCTCAACTGTCTAGCTATCATCGTTATTGATATACAGGCTGGTGACAGACGGACGAACGGATAGCGAAGACTCCACCAGAATACCAGCGCTGTTGCGGTAGAAATAATGCCGTAGCAGTATTTGCTGAGGTGGAACCTAATTGACCACATAATGTTCTCTGTGTGTGTGTTTTTTTTGTTTTTACATCCTGTTTTTGTATCAATAAATATATTTCTATTTCTTAGTAACATGGTCCCGTTTTTCCCCTTTGGGTACGGAACTCTATAAAAGAGGCACTGAATACTCTAACAAAGCCGCAACATTGTACTCATGCTATTAATAAGTAATCATTTAGTTAAGACTATGTACGTGATTGGTAACTTGTAATAGGTAAATGGAAAATATTTAAAGGGGCCGACTCTCTCTATAATTAATTGAAAATACTTTGTAGGCGCTCGAGATGATGAGTGCAAGAGTATAAAACCCCTGAGTATTATACTCTAGTACTAAAATTAAAAGAGCTCTGACCTTTGAGACAAGATTTATCCGAAAGGCTTATGACTCTGACGTTTTCCAAGCGTTACCTTTATCTTAACAAATGTTGGAGAAGAATTGAATTCGAAACGTCTCTACCACGGAATTTTGAACCACGTAAATTCGAAATACGGTAGCCCGAAGGTTCAAAATCCTGATTTCCATGCATTAGGATTTTGAACCTTCGGGCTAGTGGATGTATGTACGTAAACACGTTAGATAGAAAATACGGGATACTAAACACTCGTATTCTAGTAACACTCGTATTTATAGTGAAATAAAGTATATAGAAAGTGTTGACTCATGTGTTTACTATGTATGGTAATTAACATAAAAATTTGATCAAAGTATTAAATTACCTACTCTAAATCTAAAATGCATAATAAATTGGAAGATCATTTAATATTTTAATGAATACCTAAAATTTTCGTTAATTAGCAACAACAAATAAAAAATGAATACTAATCCGTTCCATTCATAATTAACTTAATTAACAAGAGCTTTTGTAAAACCGCAGAAAAAAACCGTTTTTAGCAAGTCAAGTTTCCATTCAATTTCGTTTAATTCGTCACTAAATTAAAAATAAACAAAAAAATTGATTAGTCATAATCAAGATGGAATTACAAAAACGAATCGCCGTTTTACGGTCAACAAGTCCGTGCTCCGGACGTCGCAGGCCAAATTAAAACTAATTTATGTTGATTGAATTCATAATAGAAAACTATCAACAGACAAATTCTTCTGCCGCTCATAAAATACGGACAAATCGATGTCCAACATACGATTTGTGATTAATCGATAAGCACTTTAAACTCGCTCACAACACGCAAATAATGTTTTAATTCGAAACACTTTTTCGAAACTCGATAAAAGGTTTAAAAGAAACATCGAAACTCGAAGCAAATAATGCTGGCTGATAACGTTAGCACGAATATAGTTCGGAACATCAAATCTTTAAACCATTGCCAGTCAAATCAGAGCCTTACTGACCTGACAACACGCTACCAAATGTAATGTGAGAAGGATTCGTGTCAGTTCTTACTTTTTTGAAAAAGGAATCATACGGTAAGGCTTTCCATTAGCGGGCACGCGCCGAAGTCGACAAACAAATGACATTTAAAAAGAACTCGATTTGAATTTGTTTGAAATTGGAACGTCTCGGCGGCCAATATAAATGATGTCTAGACTTGGGCCGATAACGCAAGGAGGTTTTATTTTAAAAACTTACTGAGGCAGAGTCGTTAGGGGTTAGTGACAGGGCAGCCATGTTTTGAGGAAAGAGTAATTGCAACAGGTGACGTAGCTTTTTCATGCGGGTGTGAATAATGCAACTAAACAAAGACAAATAAGGGTTGTTTGTCCACAAATACATATTAAGGAAATGAGTAACGAACAATATCAATAAGTTTAAGTTTATTTGGCTGGCAAAATTTACGTTAAATTCTACACCAACTATACATCTGCCAAATATCATCCGAATTCATTCTGTAGTTTTTGCATGACGGGTTATAAATAATACATACATACAAAATTTTGCTTTGAAAATATAAGTAAGTAGTGTTAAAATAATTTTTCAACATACGTTCTATATTTAAATAAATAAACAAAATCTCTTAACTTAGCACCTGCGAAGTACTGCAAGGGTCAATTATTTTTTTAAGTTTCTTCAAAATCGCATCTAATTTCGCTAGTGATGACATATAAAATAAATAAATATATTCTTGCAAATCGACAACGAAATGAAAAATGGCTGTCACCAATTTAGGGCATCTTGATTAATTTTGATACATCTCATTGTACACGAATACGAATAGGTCCGATCAAAAGCACGTCAGACTATATATACACTTTCGACTTTGCACCGCCCTAATGTCGCAAGCATAAGGTCTAAAATCGAACTGCAAGTGTTTACATTGATGAGCTGTATACCGTACATCTTTTGTAGATGTTCGTTCAACAGATGTTTGTTCAACTTTTTGTGGTCAGAGTGAAACTTTTTGCGTACAACAAATTGTATGTCATCATCATCATTATTGGTTACTGACAATAGTAGCAACGCTGCTTTGAATCAAATCAAACGTTACTATTGATCAGGGTTATCACTTGTAAGTTAGAAAAATAATGGATTAAAAATTACTTTGTATATTTATTTATACTAGGGTAATACGCAAATTAGAATAAATGTCAAAAAGAGACCTTCCGCGATTTTTTTGGTATTTTTGCCTATTTTATGATAATACACATACATCGTATACATACATACATATAGTTGCAATAATTTAGAAGTCTTTCCTACCCTGTAGAAAAAGTCATCCCGAAAAAGTGTTGCAAATAAATTAATTAAATCAACTCCCGATACTCTGGTATCAAGCTTCGATACAAGTGACGCTAAAGCACTCGGCAAATTATGTACAAACATACATAGCTGGAATAATATAGAAGTTACTTCTACACTGTAGAAAATTCAATCACGTAAAAGTGTTGCAAATAAATTAATCAACTGAATTCCTTATACACTTGTAACAAGCTTCAATACACTTAGGCATTAGCAAATTATGTACAAACAAAATATTATAATATACGCTTCGAAACCATACCCTACAGTGAAGAGTCAGATAAGGAGCTCAAAATGTATCCTATTCTTAACTATCAAGGCTACAGAGAGCTTACAATAACTATGTGTGGGAAGAGTACTAGTGTGCAAGCAAGTAGGTACACTGTCATATCGATTTATTTTTACGTCTATTTTTTCACAGCCCTATCACTGGGCGATAGCGCGTAAAATCTTTAGTGTGGTGCGGGAGACGCGTGCGCATCGAGCGGTGCCACTCATCAGACCAGCGCCATTTTGTTCGAGTAGAATATAAAACATTTTAAAGAAACAGCAAAAACAACCCACTGTTTTCACGTATGGCGAGTGCTGCTCTTCCAACTGAACAAATTGTAGGTGACGAATTTTTCGGATATGTATAGTTATAGCAAGAGTTCACGCGCAATTCATGAAGTTCGAGGATTTGAAGCCCAAGTAAAAGAAAAAAAGATGGTTTTTTTTCTGTTTCTTTTAAATAGTTTAAGTTCACGGGTGGGGCGTGACGCATCATAAAGATGTAGAATATATAAGTTTTTTATATAGCATTGATGTTTGCATTTGGGAATCTAAGTAAAAATCTTGCTTTTGTACCACCCTTATTTCCTAGACATAAGAACCAATATATGGCTTTAACTGCGTTATGTACTGTTGATCGTAAGTACCTTCAATATTGTGTTTTCGATATTCTAGGCGGGAGGGGAAGACACGTGGTGGTAGTGTGTGGCTCAAGGGGGGAGCGTAGCGTTTCTCAGTGAGGGAGGTTGTGTGACCTAGCATAGGGGGAGATGCATCTCCCCCGAACACTGTGGGGGGAGTAGACGGAGCTGCGTAAGCGGCTATTCCGCCGGCGGTGTTGTGGAAGTCAAGGCTTAGCCGATCTCCCACAACACCGCCAATAAGGCGATGAAGGTCCAATCGGGGGGTTTTAGTGGGTAGTCCTACCCTTTTCAGGGCAGGGAGTTCCACACACTCCGTCACCCTCCCTCGGGTGACGGTACGGCGCAAAAAGGCATTTCCCCCCGTCAAAAAAAAAGGGGGAGATGCATAGCACGACGTAAGGAGCGTGGCGGAGTGCAAGGGGGAGAGATGACTTGGAACTTCATAGGAGCGCCGCGTGGTGCGGCGAGGGATCGTAGCGTGGCGCCAGAAGGGGGAGAGTAGCGTGGCGCGACAGTCTTATATCGTATTTATACAATAACACGCCTTAACAATAAAATATGCTACTCCTAGTCATTAACCTACGCGGACGAAGTCACAGCCATTTTTAGCCTACATTTTGAAGCAAAACCTCTAGTTCTGCTCCAAACAATCCCAAAGCCAGACATTAAGAAACCACAATCGGATACTCTGGTTGCCCATCCGAGACAATTGCTGCGTTTACGTTGTATAAGCGTTGCGTTGCGTTTTGCAAAACAAACAATCCGCCTAGTTTGGAAAACCGCAACTTGTCAATAGGGCTGTCTTAGAACATTGAGCTATTTGCAATTTGCTGTACAAATTGGTACAGTTAGAAGACGAAGTAGTTTGTACATTTTTTAACGAGTATAACACAACAGTTAGTCACTTTTACTGTTAGTACAGTTAAAGCAAATTAAAACAAACACTTGCAGTTTGATATTCGTTTTATGCTTTTGACATAAGGGCGCTAATAATTCCAAATTGAGTGGCTTGATTTTTCTTAACATTGTAATCTTGCGAGAAAACGGGATACTACGTATGAAGGCATTAATGGCTTAGTGGTTTAAGTGCAGAATAATCTCAGTGGCCTGAGTACGATTCCCAGGTAAAGTATGTAAGGGATTTTTTAAATCTAAGTTATGTAACCACCGATCCTCGTTCGGAAAGCATGGTAATCAAGTGAGTATTATTTAGTTTTAACTACGATGATTTGATTTCTGTTTTAATTGATAGATGCCTTTACCTTGCAGGGAGACTTTAATAAGTTGGTATTCTTATTACCTTTTTGGAGGTAATACCAATAATGATTTTAATAACATCAAAACACCTACTTTTACCACGCTCAGACATGGGCTGGTCCCTTTTGTAAGAACTGTAAAAGGCAAAATTCAAATTACACATATACGCTCGAATGGGAAGAGAAATCCTACGCTACGCCAATGGATCAAACGCGATATCGCACCCTTCGTGGAAGAAGAATGTAAGTGAAAAATGACAACTTTTCAGGAGCGTAAAAAAACTGTCCTAAGAATTTATTAACATTATTAGAAATATGTAATATACAAGAAACGATAAGTAAAACTACCTGTAAGGGTCCTACGTCATTATATTTTAAAATAATGTAATGCGTATTATAAAAAAACCTGAAAATGAGCGATGCGTACTTATTCCTCGGTGCATATTAAACACTTGATGGAGTAATTATGAATACTGAATTGTTGACATGTTAAGAAAGTCTCACTGTTTGGTATTACTGCAGATAACTTTTTATTTGCGTTCTAATTTAGTCATGCATTCAATGTGTAAGTGTGGCTTACGTACGTTTTCGTCGAACTACCCGTTTGTGTAAAAAGGGTTACGTACATTTACCTTGTGAAACATTATCATACAATGGTGGTTATTTGGAATAATAACTTTACTGAAAATAAATAAATTTAAATTTGCAGGTCAATTTTGTTTTTGGTTACCTTGGGCATGAAGGCGGGAGATTTCTCTTTGATTTGCAAGTTGAGAGCGAAGCAAAGCAAACACTGCCGTACCATCCTTTACTAGAACCATTTCGCCGCATTTTCAGGCCCCTATTTGAGAACTTCTGGATAAAACCAGAACGCTGAAATTTTTGTTATCCAATAAGCTATAGACACTTACTTGAAATCCAAAATTTCAAGTCTGTAGGTCATTTAGTTCCGAAGTTAAGGGACAGCAAAGTTTCGCATTTTCGACACACACTCACTCACTCATGATGATCAAAATAGAACTAGTACTTCCCATAAACTCAGAGAGCTGAAATTTGGTACAGAGTTAGGTTTTAATGGCCACATAAAGGGAAAATTATAAAAACTAGGATTATCGAGGTCTGGTGTCCCTGGTGACCCTGAGTAGAAAACACAAAAGCCCAACCAAACTATTAGCGATCGACATACTGCCTATACAAAAAATATTCATCCAGGTAGGCCGCTTTATTTCATTGAGAAAGCAATAGTCAGAAAGGAAACAAAAAAGAAAAAAAGAGCTCTTGACTAGGCACTTTTACTTACTCAATAGCAAAAAGCCTACATCGGCATCTTTGCTATTTGCGTTTGAAGACAATTGCAACCCCTAGATAGGTACTTCTGGCCTCGATCCTGAAAGTCATCACTAACTCGAGGTGTATGTGAAAGATATTGTTTCACCCCATTCCGTTTTACATTTTTTCAGTTGTATGTAGTACATACCTACGCTTATACCGTGAATAAATATTGCCTGAATAGATACTGGAAATTAATCAAGCTACCTGTGTTATCTACGGACCCAACAACCCCTGATTACAGTACACTAAAATACTTTTTTTATTGGTAAATCCAGCACTCTTCCCGATTTAAAAATCTTAATTTGTCCCGCTAAAAATGTTCACAAGACGACAAGCGCGGTCTTATCTGCATTCGAATTCATCCACACCCAGCGCCTCAACAGTCACCCGATTCAAAGCGGCAGAAGCAGTACGTAAACGGTATCTTGTCTAAATTGCAAAACGGGAGGTCGTAGCAACTGGTATGGCTCTCGAAGAGAGAACGGAGTGTTCCGTGTGAACAGAGTGAGGCTACTACTACTGCGCAACAGATCCTTATTGTGGAACCAGCGCGCGACTCCATACTGCGTTTTCCGAACGATGTCACTGACGAGGCGACGGTTTTCTAACCACACCCGCTGCATGAAGAGAAGAGAAATACTCAAATCCCAAGACATGGTAGGTAATATTACCACTTTATAGGTTAGTGACATCGAGAAACTTACTCATGCTATTAAGTCACTAGCAAATCCGAGTTTCAAGACTCATTATAACGTTGAACTACCTGAGTTTAGCGGAAATATATCTGATTGGCAATTATTTAAGCGCATCTTTGATGACACTAAAACTTATTTCCTAGTTGGTGAGAATTTAGCTAGGCTCCAAAACGGGAAAGGCTTAAGAAGCCCTCCTTTCCTTTTGGTGTTCTCATGATCCTGAACTTGCCATGCATTTTCTAATTTCTCCTTGAGGCGGAGGCTGAAAAGCAAGCTAACTTCGGCTCGTGTGAAATTTTTAACATACCACTTCGGAGCGACAAGCCCAAGCCGTTACCGCAGTTGGCTACCTTTCCTGATCGCAGTAACATGCATTCATCACGCATCATTCATTCGCATCACATTGCTGCATCTCGTAGTGCGAATTTAAATGATGTTTTCCCTTCATCTTCTGTTACCTACACGCCTTTGCCATGTCTGTATGGTGCAGTTAAAAATCATAACTTTAAAGCGTGCGCCTGGCCTGGAAAACATTGCATCACAAAAATTTTCATCATGGAGAAAATCCCTAATTTTCATCTTGTCTGATTGTAAATAATATCCATGGACTTAATAATATCATGCTGCTGGCATGCACTCGCTCATTTGCCATCGACATCTCATGTCATTATTGACAATAATAAAAAAGAAATCTCGTTTGTTAATAATGAAAAAGTTTTTACACCACCGTATGAGGTTTTATTATATAATCATACATATTTCGTCTCAAATGTATTATATTCTTGCGTGAGAGTTCCGTACTTTTAAAAGTAGCTCTAATCGTTCTTTATGGACCGTCGGCATCTTACTATCAAATTGCTTATCCAAAGTTTCCATGTTTGGACTTAACACGGCTACAGAGAAGAGATATTTGGCTCTCTTCACTTGTCTCAATACAAGAGCAGTTAATTTGGATTTGGTTCGTAGTTTGACTGCAGATAGCGCAATCATATAGTCTCTGATCAGGTTTGTAGCTCATCGAGGGTACCCTGTAAAAATATTGCCCAACAACGGGATTGCATTTGTCGGTGCAAAAACGAAAGGTCCCGGGTTCGATTTCCAGTCAGATCAATTTGGAAAACCAACTTTTCTAAAATGACTTTGGTCTGGCTATGTAAAGATGACGCCCCCAGTTTGTATTCGGCATCTGGTACTCATAGCAAAAAGGGAAACCTTAGTTTGAGACCAGGTGATTGGTGTGGTTGCCTGGCGCATTCATTCATTCATATGCTAATGGTCTTTGAGTTTATTTGTGTTTGATTTCATTGTCAAATGAGATTATCTAATAAAATAAATCAATGTACCCCCGTTTCTACAAAAAAGAAGTGAAATCCCACCAAAAACATTCTGTAAAAAAATTGCCAAGTCTCGATGGAGCAGCTTGTTTATCTCTAAAAAGTAATGAAATCTAGACAAAGTCCTGCCAAGTCTAAGGTTTCTTACTGCGATTGCTTTATTATTATATTTAATGTTGTGTGACTTGGCCGTCGAAGGATAAACAAAACCAGGTGCTCCATGACACCATTGTGCCAATCTGTCGCCAGAACCGTTACCCATTGACGATGGAAAATTGCTACTTGGAAAACATTGATTCAATAAATAATTCATAATTGACTTATTGTATTATAATACCTTTGTATAGTGGAGCTTTAAACAAACAGTATATAAATATTTCCAGTACAGATGGACTTCTAATCATTGATAGAAGTCCGTCTGTACGTCTATTTTATGTAAGATCTGTGGTGGATTTGAAGTTCTAAAAAACCGGTCAAGTGCGAGTAGGACTCGCGTGGAGAGGGTTCCGTACGTTGGGCTCATAGGTCACAATAACTGCTTTCACTTGATTGTGAGAAACAAAGAAATATCTTGATTGTCTCTCTCTATCTTCCATCTTTCTCTTTTAAAAAAATACCAAATTCCTGGCCCTAATTCTTCGCCCACAAACCCCCCTTCGTGGGGCAATCCGTAGTTGATGAAATAATGTGTAATCTGCTCATAAACTGATGTGTCAGACCTTTTGAAATTAAGCATCACATGGTACAGGCAGGTAACAATAAAAAAACGTAAATTTAACAAAACAACCCTTTTTTTAATCCATGTACTTCTCATAGGTTTTCCTGTAATCTATAGGTAAAGAGCTATATTCCGCATTAATTTCAAAATATTTAGCCTAGTAGTTTCGGAGATAAGGGGGGGGGGGGGATGGTCAGACGGACGGACAGACAGACACGCGAATGATCCTGAAAGGGTTCCGTTTTTTCCTTTTGAGGTACGGAACCCTAAAAAAGAAGAGAGTAGAAGTTGTATTAATGTTGAAGGCATGTGTTGAACTTAAATTGAGACACTAGCGTCAAATTACCAATGAACTTGTACCTACTAACCTATCAAGAATGTTCAACGGCCAAGTCACACAACATTAACAATAATTATAAAGAAATCGCAGTAAGAAACCTTAGACTTGGTAGGACTTTGTCTAGATTTAATTACTTTTTAGAGATAAACAAACTGCTCCATCGAGACTTGGCTATTTTTTTACAGACTGTTTTTGGTGGGATTGTTTTTACGCCATGAAGCTTATAAAAAATCCTCTAAGAACAAATAGCTTCTATTAATTATGACCTTTTTAAAACAAAATGCTTAACTATTTTTGTAATAACGACCAAATAACTTACAAACACTGTTGAGTAAAAATAAGTATCAACTGTTACATAACATAAAATCAACAAAAGTTTCGTGGAATAATTAGGCAACTACACTTGCACAAAGATACCTTCCTGAATCTGCATAGAAAAATAACGTATCAATTGTTATAATAATATCATCTGAATTAAAAATTCGTGGAAAAATTAAGCATCTAGACTTGCACTACGATATCCACCAAACTGTATCCTAAAACAAGTCTGTATCTATCGTTATGTAAAAATATTTAATAAAGTCTTCGTTGAAGATTTATGTGAGTATAAATAAGCTATTAGTCCTTGGGAACATTAGTAAATAAAAATGTGCAAATGTATTAATTTCCTTTTTATGATGGAAATATCCAAAATTTTATGTTGTAATATTATACATATTTGTGTTTAATTCCTTCGTTTTGAACATAAAAATTATGAAAAAAATTGACAAGATGTATTAGCTTCTTCTTCATTTTATAGTGCAATAAAAAAAATCACGCAATTGGACTTGCGTCTTTGTTCCAGGGGGGGTGCGATATATTCGTACTTGGTTTTACTAAGCAAACGTTTATAGATATACTAGCTGTCCCAGCGAACGTCATAACGCCTTTTTTCCACAATTTCTAACCTTTTAAACCTTCCTCGGACCTCTAGGATCTCTCCGTAGCCGAGAGGCGAGCGGGCCGGACTTTGGCGTCGCGCCATCTCTGTATTCTATATTGTTTCGGGTCTGGGTGTTGTGGTATCGTCGTTGTTTCTGATTTCTGTAACAGAAGTGCTTAAGCTACTTACCGCAGAATCAAAGCCATGTATGTGATGTTGTGTTATTTATGATTATTTGGCTAATGTTAATTTTTACATTAGCCAAATCGGGCCAGACGTTGTCAAGTTTTAACGATACTAACAGACTACGTTTGATTTTTATTTATAAGAGATAGGAGAGCAGGACTTGTTCACATCACGTTTCGGAGTCAATCTGACCTACGTCTGATCGTAGTGACGGTCAGACCATTAGTGAAGAATTCTTGGCATTATCATCTATTACGTCTTTTGCGGTGAACGTTCCATCTTTTCCGCGGTTACAGCGGCCTGCACTCGTTACTCGAACTGTGCTGATCACTGTAATTACTCGACCTATTTGTGGTACAATGACTGTCACATCAAGGAGACTACGTTTGTTTGTACGTAATTTGGCTAGTTTCACCTTCAGACACCTCAGTACTCCTTCAAAATCCATCTTAAGTTAAAATTTAATTTTACTGATAAATCTTCAGAATGCTTTTTTTAGGTTCCTTAGACAAAAAGTAAAACGGGCCCCTTTTAATAAGTCTCCGCTCTTTGTGACCAGGAGGGGTACTCTCAAAAACGAAACGAACAATCGAAAGGTTTCGTTTTTGAAGATTATTCAAAAGTTTGGGAATGAAGACGTGGTTTTTGATATGCATAAATAATATTTTGTTTTTTGAAAACGCTTAATTTGCATTCGAAGTGATTTCTTTATGATTATGAGGATTAAAAATTGCCATCCGTTGTCGGATCCGACATATTTCGATTATGAGAGTAGACCCCCAGGCTATATGTCATGAATCGTGAATTTTTTATAAGTGACTAGCTGTGCCCGCGACTTCGTTCGCGTGGACTACAGGGTTTTTTTTTCGCAATAAAAGGTAGCCTATGTCCTTTCTCAGGGTCTAAAGATTGACTGTGTCAAATTTCATCAAAAGCGGTTGAGAGGTTTAAGCGGGCAAGCGTAACAGACATATAGAGTTACTTTTGCATTTATAATATTAGTAGGCATGTCCGGGGACTTAGTTAGTATTGCTTATTTTATTATTATTATGCGACATATAAGATCTATTGTGACCAATTCAAAGTAAGTCCTTTAGCCGGGTCGATTCTAGAAAATCTAGTATCTTCCGCATCTTATATTTTTATTATTTATTTTTATTTCATGAGGTTGGGCTTAGTGTTGTGGAAGCTTCGTTTGTGAATCAAAGATTTACAGTCACCTCTCAACCGATTTTGATGAACTTTAGTATAGGTATACATTGAACCTTAATATCGAAGGACAAAGTGACCAAATACGTCTGAACAGTTTAAAATGTCAATTAGTTCCATACACTACAAGTTACCATTAATATCTGAACATTCATTATTTCATTAATTCTGAGCAGATGATAGTCAATGACTTCTAAACACAACAACAATAAACTAACCAATGTCACAATAAATGGAAAGAGTATATTGACGAACAATCCAAAATAAAAGGTATTTGGTATAAAACAATCCAGTGTCAGCCTCTTCGAACTCCGTGGTTTATTAATAGTAATTTAAGTAGGTTATGTATTATCACAAGTTTGCTTATCTTATGAAAAAAGTGGACTCACCGAACTGTGATGCCTGTGACAAAGTTCAAGATGTACAGCACTTGTTGGCAGAATGTGTCAGGAACGGGCGTCAGCGGCAGATGATAAAGCAGAGGTTGCAATTAAATTATATAGACGTGGGCATATACCGGCTCATTTTGGCCGAACCTTTATCGGATGCTGCTAAACTACTCGTTAATTTAGTTAATAGTATTAGAAATTAGTATTTAGTGTTTAAAAATTGCTCAAGGTACGATAGGACTGACATGTCTCTACGTAGACAAAAGTCATGTAAAAAAAAAGAATAAAAAAAAAAACCAATGTTATCTGAACACTGAACCGTACTAGTATTTTCTATTTTAATGATTTTCAATGATCAGATACTATTGGTTTGTTGTGTGTTTATATGTTACTGACTATCATCTGCTCAGATATTAATGAAATAATGAATGTTCAAATATTAATGATAACTTGTAAGTAAGGACCTCATTGACAATTTAAACTGTTCAAAAGTATTTGGTCACTTTGTCCGCTCAAATATATCTGACGGCAACTGTAAATTAGGACTTTTGCGATCTTAATTAAAAAATCTTAAACGTGGTTTAAATACAAAACTTCTATTTTAAAAAGCTGGTTCGTTAATTTTAAAGTCTTAAAACAAGACATGATTATTTATATTAATAAGGTTGGTATGGTAAAGTTGAAAAAAACTCTTCGTGCATAAACGAAAACAAATGAATCACTGCTTAATGAGTATCTGTCCTGAATGCCCTCTGCTGTACGGGGTGCGACAGCAATTACTCACTAAAGAACCGAGTCATGGTCAAGCCACGTGATTTCGCAAATCATCCTCGTTTATTAATTCCTACTATGTAATGGTTGAACCTACATACACAGCACGCTATGAAAAGATCGCACGTCTTTTTAGCGAACAAGTTTTGCTGGTCGAATTTACTTTCTTTTAATCATGATTGAGTGTCTGTTTGATTGAAAAAAAAAATGCTTGTGTACGTTGCCGTTCAGACATTATTTTTATAGTTGAGTTTATTATTTTTATAGAAAAATATTTTTTTCATATTCGTATTCAAACAGTTTTTTTTTCAAACAGCAAAATTGGTTGATCTTGGGAGAAAGAGAAAATTCTCTAAATGGATGTGCGATATTTTTTAATTTATTAGATACTAGCTGTGCCTTTATGTAATCTTTATGAGAATAAATTCTTTAAACCTAAAAACCAAACAAAATTTCGACTAAGGATATTGTCAAGCAGCCTTCCTTGGTCGCAAAAATACTTTTTTTCAAAGTAAGCTGTACGGCATACAGCTATGTGCACCAATACGTGTACAACCTTATTCTGAAGTGAATCTTATGGCAACGTACAAGAGGTTTAGTATTAGTTGCTCAATAATGTATGTACGTGTCTCACATAGCGCGGTCGAAAAAAAACCAATGACGTAAGATACTAATTAAAAAATCCGTGGAACCTCCATTGTAAACTCTACCTTTAGAGTGTTCACTGATATTGTAGCTAGTATTATAGAATTCATAAAATTAAAAGTATATTTAATTGATCGTTTTAATGACTAAGGAATTTTAGCTAGTCAGATGTATTTAACGTATTGTAGTATTGCAAAAGATTAAACTTAAAATGGGTGTGCCCTTACCAACTAAGAATTTAATTTTTATTATGGTGCCTTTAAAATATTTTAGTCAGCTTAAGGTATTATTAAGAACGCTCTTAATATTTATTAGCTTTTAAGGTTAATAACTAGCGAAACATCCCTTTTAAGCTTAATTATTCCAAACACCTTCGGAATAAGTATAGCGAAAGCTTATTTCTTTCGGTAAAAGTATGTTTAAAGTGTCAACATAAATGAGTTCTGTCTGACACTAGTGGCAAAGTCAGAAAGCTTATTTTTGTAACTCGTTAACTTAAAATGGCATTCTTTCACGCCATTCGACGATTAAAATGTTGCGTTATGAATTTCTTTGCCGCGAAACGGGTGATTTTACGAATTTACTGACAGCTGATTAATGTCAAATTTACACTTTGTTCGGCTTATAAATTCGTTCTGTGGGTTCAACCTGTTTCAGTTAATGTGACAAGGGATTTTGGAATTGTAGGATATTCCTAGCGGGATTCACTAATCCCTGAGAACGTTAAAGTTAAAGGTTACGTTTTAAATGGCGATTTACGAAAAAGCTGCTATTTTTATGTAATAGGTAAACCAAAGGCGAAGCATAAGCTAGAGATAAATATAAATTTATAAAGAAGACACAAATATTAAAATTATAATATGTAGTAGATATAACACTACTATAGTTTTTTTAAGAATGCCATTTTCAAAGCAGGTTATAACATAATTAAACAGTTTATAGCTTCACGATTTATGATTTGAAATTTGAGGAAAATAATTTTTAGGAAATCCTTCCATCCATCTTATTAATAACGTGATTGTTCTAAAATTAGTACTGGTATAAAATTAATTTTACTACCATATCTTTAAATCAAAATCAATCGGTTTCTGTTATCAATAAAAATACCGAAATATGTAAATTATGTATTATTTAAGAATCACAGGACCAAATTAGATAATTCTTTTTTCTTATATTTATGAGAAGATTTGAAAGAATAAAATCTTTGGAAATTCACAGGTATACTCGTAGTACGCATGCGAAGCCGGACCGGGCCGCTGTTGTATTTGTAATACTAGCGGCCCCCACGACTTTGTACGCGTGTACTGAGTCTTTTCTAGCAATCAATATTGATGTTCGGTTTTACCCCTATATGCCTTAATATTCGAAACAAAACGTAGTACTTGTTTTAATTCAAGTTTCGAGCTATGTGTCAAATTTCATATCTCTAACTTAAAAAAAAAACATTTTCCCATATAATTTTATTCTTTTCTAAACTAAAAGTAGTGTCCGTTTGAGAAGTTCAAAGTATACCTATACCAAATTTCATTAAAATCGGTTCTGTGGTTTAGGCGTGAAAGCCGGACAGACAAAGAGACAGACAGTTACTTAACGTTTTTAATATTAGTATGGATTTGTAGTATTCAAAGGTATAGCGTCTGTCTACCAGGCTCTGTTCTACAGAAGTGTCCCGAACAGTTCACAGGATATATGCGCATACCACGGGCTCGGTTTGGTGCCACCGGGCGGCGCGTTTGAAACAAAGGCTGATTGCGCGCGAGTGACTTGCGCATTGCGCTTGCGCCGCCGTGAAATTGGGGACGTGCGAAAACTAAGGTTCCGTATAAAGTACTGACGATTTAAGCCACAGGCTCCTAATGACGATTCAAAGAAGCGGAAATTAACTGTCGGCATATGGTGCAAATATTTTATCGAAATAAAGTGCATTTAGTGTGGATACTCACCTTTTGGAAACTTCTATATAAGTTTAATCGTCTAAAATATTTTTCAACTTTAATTTTAAAAATAAATACGCAAAGAAAAGAATAAAAATTGTATCATTAAAAAACATGTTTGTGCCAAGACTTATTTGGTTTGGTAATATTAAAATATCGTTAAAATTGTTGAGAAGAGCTTAAATGAATTGATTTAACGATTTGAAACCACGCATTTTATTTAATCTGTATCATGTTGAAAAAGAGATTATTTCTATCTGAAATTTACTACTTAAAGAATTAATACGAGCATGCTTTGGAAAGTTAATAAATAATTCAAAAATAACATAAGCCTTCCAGAACTTTGTTCACATCGGAATATTTAGCTTTCAACTGTATTTTTTGTTTCCACTCACATGTCAGTGTTTAAATTGAAAGGTGAGTACAGCAAATATAGCGTGATAGAAAGGAGATTATCTTTACTAGTGTTTTCATTCGACTTGACGCGCATCCCAGGTCTCATGTCCAGACCCTTATATTAAAACATGGCTCCGGCGCTAGGTGGTAATTACTGTTTGTATACATGACAAAATACTTGGTTATGGTTGTCAGTGTAAAACAGATGCAGGTCAGTACTTTAACTATTAGGATAAAGACGTAGGAAGACATTTGACATAAAAATATAGATGTTGAAAAGTATGTTAGGCCCATTCTAGATATCTTCTTTCTCGTATTCTGGTTGTATATCCATTACGGTACCCGAGTCCACTTCCACTATGATCTGGATTCGACGGGCCTGGTTATTACATTACTATTACCGTTCGATCTGACCTCCCAAAGCCCTTACAAGTTTAACTAGACCACAAGAGCTTAGGACCAACTGCTTAACGCTCCTTCCGAAGCATGTTATCATTATTTTTATTGACTATCAGTTGATTCTAGCCTGCAATGACTTTTTTTTTGTTACGGGGGATTTCCCCCGGTTATTTACGGTGCTTCAAACCAAATGCTTTATCGTCGCCCGAGAGAGGTGACGGCGTGTGTGGGAGTCCCTGCCATAAACAGGGCAGGAGTTCCCACTCTAACCCCTCAGTTTGACGATGACGATGAAGTCGTCTTTTGGTAGTGTTATGGGAAATCGGGATATACCTGACCAACCACAACACCACCGGCGGAATGGCTGCTTACGCGGCTCCGTCTTCTTCCCCTATAATGGTCGCAGGGGAAAAGCCTGCAATGACTTATCAAACAGGGACAATCTCATCAAGTGAAAGAGTTCTCTGCGGCATTTGAGGCTACGACCTTGGGGTTTTTGAGCCTAATGCTTTATCCTATACACAACCACCACCATCATTATCGGAAATCCGGAGGCAGTTTTTTCTTTAAGGAAGACGCATAGGAAAAAATACAACTGCCAGCCCTACAAATAACTTGTACAAAAACTTACCTAGCACTCTTCTAGGCCATTTTTCATGCACCCTCCACACTTGCGCTTGCGCAGACTTCAGACTCCTCCGTAACTTTCTCTCGGCTTTTTGCTGGTCCGTTTTTGAGTGATTACTTTTTAATCGCCATGTTGTGGAACTAATGGCCGGTTTGTATGATGCGCTAGCTACAGAGCTACTCACATTTGTATGTATGACGTTGTACTTATGTGCGAAAGTTGTGAAATGTAGTTTTTAAGTGATGATTACAGCGTTTCGCTGGGACAAAAAGCACTCGCTCGAAAAAGTAATTTGTTCAAAGTTATTTGCGTTTATTTCGTAACGGTGTGTTACTGAGTCAATCCTGATAGATAGATGATTATTATTGCTAATAAATGCAGTATTAGTGCGCAATAATAGCTATTTTCATAAAAGTGGGCTGCATGAAATCTTCAACTCAACGATTTAATTTCATGGTTTGATACATAACGTTATATTCCAATTATATGTAGTTTGCAACGTGTGCCCATATTTTATGGTTTTCGATTTATGTATTCATGTATTTCTGGTCATACCCACTAATAAGATGTTATATACATAAACACTAAATCATTTACCACTGATACGGTTCGAAGGAAATAAATATTTGCCGTAATCTAAAACAATTTAATTAGACAAGTACATGCCTATGGAAATACGTGCAAATTTTATTATTACATTATAATATCCATAAATATACTATATAATTAATCCTGGTTTAAGGCATTGTATTATTTAACGATTCATGGGCAATGCAACTCAACGGTATGGGAGATAGAAAAAAAAATTATATTATGATTGTTGATTTTGCAATTAAGCATTCAATTTCAGTCCCCATTTAAAAAGGTAACCAGGTACGCACTTCACCAATGTGTCAACGTTATTTGGTGAATTTATTGTATCACATAAAGAGGATCTATTTATCCAAAACACTCAACGCATCCCCAAAACTTTATTAACCCTATCCACTGGCGGATCGCTTACAAAGTACCACAGGTCACTAATCTATTTACTGATTCAATATACGTTCTTTCGTTACTCGCCGCCATCTCTACAGTCCTCCAAACTAGCTAAATAAAGTCGAGAAGCCCTAAAACTATGATCCTAAGGCGTGTTAACATTAAAATTTCAAGCTAGCATTGCGGTTGACTGTACAAACTCAGTAGTAGGTACAAAAAAGATTACTCGGCCGGCGGCGTCTCTGTACCCAAATGTAAATGATGACGGTGTACATTTGGTACACAAATTTGGGCCACGCCCCCTTTACGGTAGTCGTTTGATAACAAATATTTGATAACTTAAGATGGACGCGATAAGTACCGTGCCCGTTGCTATATGCTTTATATTAACTGGTTTTATGAGAAGGATAAAAAATTAATAGGAAACGATAGTCTCGACATTATCGGTTTATTAATAAAGTTAGGCTTAATAAGCAACACTCGATAAAGTATATGTTTGGGAGCCGTCATTTAGCAAATAAGAACGTCAATAAAAAATAAAAAATAAAGTTAAAGATTGCATAAAATAAAGTTAGGAATGCTTGGACTCTACCGCATGCTTGCATAAAAAAATAAGCACATGATAGAAAATAAAACTAAATTATAGGAATAATATTGAAATATTGTCGGAATTATGGTTAATGCCAGTTTATTATGGCAACAATATCGTTAAGTTCTTATCATCGTTATTACATTTTCATATTGAGAAGATACGATGCGGATTTAGATCGTATGGTTTATAATTTCTTAACCCAAAAAATACTTCTCTTCGCTTAATAACGAGAAATGTTATACAAAAGATGGAATAACCTAACTTTCAAACAGTTTTTAAAGGTTTAGCATTTAGAAACGCATTATTATTTACTATTATTTAAACGAATAAGTCATAATTAGGAAGTTAATTAATCTCTAGTAATCAGCACTAATTAAATCGTGCTAAGGCATTTCATTAAGCCTTATCTCAACTCTGATGAAATTTATCTTAATTTTTTAGTTTTCGTTTTTGATTATTCTGACGTAAATTTTAATTTTAGTTACACTGACATTGTTTTAAGTAGTCACCATTTTTGATTAACTTTTTACTTCAGGTCTATCAATCAAGTTTTTCATTAACTATGTCCATAAAATACTTATGTTATACCTACTTATGTTTAGTCAGATCACTTCTAGTTACTTAAGTGCAAGTAATAGCTCACTTACTTACACTGTATTAGTGTGAGTTATCATTTAAGTAACGTCGACCACACCACTCGAGGCCGCGCCACCAAACGTAATCGTCGTTGAAACTTAACAATTAACCCTTTCCAGTCCGACTTTTTTAACAGCTAACCATAAATTCAGAGTGTTCGGCCCTCCACCCTTTTTGTCTTCGGTAATGAGTGCATTACCATACAAATAGAATCAGTTTGGGACCGCGGTATAATTGACTCCGGCGCCCCGCTGGCTCTTACTCTTTGTGTGTACCGGCCTTTACACGAGCACAGATTTACGCCGCGTCTATGCCCAAGCGAATATAGTCTGTAGCGGCAAGTTTGACGGACGGTTTTTCCGCGCGCTTTTTTGACACATCGTTTTTAGCGGATGGCCACAACTGCAATTTACGTCTATCGATGGCCCATGTTGGATGATTGCTTTACAAATATTGGTCAGCGGTGATTAAAATGCCGTGGAGGCATGCCGACTGATTGTTGCTTGGTGTCAACCTAGAAATGTCAATATGGAACATCGGCGTGGTACCCCTTTCTAAGCGATTGATTCTAATAGCTCCGTTAATTTGGTTCACGGAAAGACAGTTATGGTTGATTAGCGTTATTTATAACGATTCTTTGTTAATTACAAACAAACATCGTGATATGGGTTAATGAATAGCGTAGTAACTAGAGTGTTTGGTAGATGAAATATTAATAAGACTTTTCAAATGCTCGTAATTAATTGATTTTAATATTTTTGGGTATCGAGAATTATTATTTATAAACTGATTTGAAAAAAACAGTTAAAACAAGCCTGTTGTCTGGAATACTGCTCGCATCTCTGAATTCATTCTAGATAATCATATATTATTTGTACAAGTAGATACATGCTATGTAAGCAGCGAAATTAAATTATCGATTGAGTAATAGAATTAAAATTTTAAATAAATATTATAATTTCAAATACAATTAGGTTTGGGGCCGGTAGTCTCGAAAATGAAGAATTATTTTGAGCAAGCCGGCAATAATTATTCTTGGGATATTTCCACCGACTAAATATTTTACTGACGTCACTGTGGTCTTTTATCCGACTTCAAAAAAAGAAGGAGGTTCTCAATTCGACCGTATATATATTTTTTATGGAACTTTAACATCGGGCAATAAAGTTCTGTGCCACTAAAGGTAGCCCTAACATGGGGCAATAAAGACCTGTGCCACCGAAGGTAAGGCTCCAGTACTTACTACTGATAGGACAAAACCTATAAATTTCGTCTGTCCCGAAGGCAGTAGGATTGGATCCTAACTAGAATTTATGTTTGCAGGACAGTCGAAGAAACGGCTACTAGAGAAAATCGAGTACAATAACATAAGGTTGCCTCATCTTCGTAACATGTTATCCTATTTTCTTAGTTTGGGATAGGCTGGATAGTTTTAAACTTAATCCCCGATACAGTTAATATTAATAAAAATAACTGTGGTACAATGTGCGAGAGGAAATGGCGACAATCTAATCTCAGCTGACCGATTGGACCAGAGAATGAAAGATTTAATCAGAGTTTTGTTTAAAAATTAAAAAGATAAAAGGTCGGTTAGAAGACTTTTGAAAAGCACAGCTTTTTTATTCTTTTTTTAATGTTATTCAAATAACATAATACGAAAAAGTAAATGCCAATTTAAACATCGAAAATAAATGTTTGTTTTTACTTAAGATCATCATAAAGACTTAATTTGTCACATGTAAACGCTGTTTATTTACCACTCCAATTTTTTTTAACATTTAGAACCAATCTTATCTATACTAATATTATAAAGAGGAAAGATTTGTACCTATTTTTGTATGTTTGTAATGAATAGGCTCAAAAACTACTGGGCCAATTTAAAAAATTATTTCACCAATAGAATGCTACATTCTTCCAATTTGACATAGGCTAAAAAATTAGGGATCCTTGGTAAAATTTGAAAAATTTCAACAGAAAAGCGGGAAAAATTATCTAAGGCGAAACGAAGTTCGCCGGGACCGCTAGTAACTAATAAAGAACTAGTTTATCATATCTAAAAGTTTTGAAACAGTTTATGTATTACCTTCTCTTCAACACCAGATGGTGTGTTTAAGAATAATAATTTCCGGGTTAACATTTTACATTAGAGAAAAATACCCGATTTGTTTTTCAGCTTTTAATCCACTACTGACTGTGAAAAAGTTTTCTAGTCTTTATACTAGTCAGTACATAAACACAGGGATCGACAGACCCATCATAACTATAGAGCTTCCTTGGTAGACAATACAAAATACTCAAAATTTAAATTCGATCTCGAAAGAATCGAAAGAACAATCAGTAATCTGTATCGGTACAAACTACGTTTAAATTCTCGTATGTCCATATTTTAGAATATTTAGCACAGAACACAGAAAGTCAATGTAAATGGAGTCAATTCATCCGGTACCCCCTTAAGCATGGGAGTTCCCCAAGGCTCCATATTAGGACCTTTGCTTTTTTTGATATACGTAAATGATCTCCCTTTTTTTAAGAAAAACTTGTGTGATACAGTTTTATTTGCGGATGATACATGGTTAATTTTTAAAATTAATCGACAGCAACAAAATTTTGATGATGTTAATAATGCCCTCTCTAAAGTTACACAATGGTTTGGAACAAACAATCTATCACTTAATGCCAAGAAAACCAAATGTGTAAAGTTCTCAATGCCCAATGTGAGACAAGTTAATGCTGTGATTAAAATGAGTGATGAGCCTATAGAGGTTATCAACTCGACAGTATTCCTTGGCATCACTTTGGACTCTAAGCTACAATGGTATCCTCACATAGTTACTCTGGCGGCAAGACTTAGCTCAGCCGCGTATGCAGTGAGGAAAATAAGGGATTTGACTGATGTGGAAACAGCTAGATTGGTTTATTTTAGCTATTTTCACAGCGTAATGTCTTATGGTCTGCTCCTATGGGGGTCTGCAGCCGATATTGAGACTATTTTTGTCCTACAGAAGAGGGCTATAAGATCTATCTACAGGCTTGGACCACGTGACTCGCTGCGAATGCGATTTAAGGAGATAAACATCTTAACAGTCGCATCACAATATATTCTCGACTGTGTAATGCATGTTCACAAAAATTTGAACATCCTTCCTAAAAAATCTGATGTACATAGCTTTAATACCAGGAATAAACATAAGCTTGCTGTTCCAAATCGTAGACTCCACAAAACTGGTAATTCATTTATTGGATTAAGCATTAAATTGTTTAATAAATTGCCGCAAATTCTTGTTGACTTACCTATACACAAGTTTAAGTTACAGATAAAAAATTTACTTATAAAGAAGGGCTATTATAAAGTAGATGATTTCCTTAACGATAAAGATATATGGCCTAACACTATTTAACTTGCCTGCACATGTTATTAAATATGTATTTATTTTTCTTTTCTTAAAATTTCATTTCGTTGACATCATGATAATGCAATCTTTTATTCTACATAATGACATTGATATTGTTAAAAATATCTATTATGGACATAAAATGTATATTTGTGAATTATGTATAATTATGAACTAGGTATAATAGATTTATTTCTTTTTTTTTTAATCTAAATCAAAATGTAGGTTACTACTTCGTGCACCAGGTCCTATAGTTGTTTGATGAATTTAATTTAGATAATAAATACTTAAAAATTATGGGGAGATGGAGTAGTCATGCTCACTAAAATGTCACTGGGGTGGTGGCGCTATGTGGCGGGTCGTTACATTCCCTACAATATGGTTGAGTGAAGCGATGGCTGGCACATACGTCATGCTTGTGAACAGGTGCCACCTTTGGGGACTGGTCTGCTCCAGCTTACCTCTCGAAAGTAAAAACTTACTTGAGTACTTATTTGTTTCATCACTCATCAAAACCAAAACTATATGACTTGGTCCAAAGTGAGCTACACATAGCAATAAGTTAGATACTGATACTGTAAATGATCTGCTGAGTTTCTTACCGGTGTCTTCTCGGTAGATATAGGTTCCGAACCGAAAGTAGAATCACTTTGCATTGTATTCAATGACGATTCAAAAGTGTTATATGTAACCTACTTGAATAATGAAATATTTGAGTTTGAGTTTGAGTTTGAGTTTAGCACAATATCTATTACATATATCTAATTATTAAGTGTGGGAGTATTAACTGACGCTAACGGTATGTCGGTTTTTGAACAATTGTTCCTTTCGTTATTTGGCACACCGTCAGCAAACTTATGTTAAAAATAACATAAAAACTTTTTTGATTTCTCGCTTTTGCATGTGTAACGCGTATGGATAATAGATACTGAAAAATATTGAAAAATATTACAGGCATCCTGAAAGCAATGAAAAAAAGCGGAAGATATTCATTAGCGGATACTACGGTCAAAGTAATTGTAAGTAAGTAAACATTACTTTAGGTAGTTTCATCGTTATAATGGTGTAAAAGTGAGAAAAATTCTTGCAATTTTTCAAAGGACATACTTAGGTAATTTCTTGAAAGCATTCTTTAATTTGGACGAAAATTAATAAACCTTTAATTTGTTTGATATTTAACAAAGACGTAGGTACAAATACTTTAATTACAGATTTTATAGAACAACTTTTTTTTTAGAAAATAATGTACATTTATTACGGACGCGTCTTGAGCAGGTTCAAAATATATTTATAGTTAAGGTTAAGGTTAGCTTCCAAATAACTGCTAGGTACAGCAGTAGTAGTTTTAGTAAAGAAATCGCATTCTAGATAGGGGACAACCCTTCCGAACTCGGTAGAGATACGTTCACTACCAATTTGACAAACTGCACCGTTCCATGTTATCTCAATTTATACAGCAATCCGTGATAAATGCATTTGGAATAATTACATCCATTCTCATAATATTCCCCAGACCGCAGGACAAACACTATGGAACGAACTTTACAGTAACGACCGTAAATAAAGGAAAAAATGAAACTTTTATGGATGTCCGAGAATGCGTTTCTAGATTCAATCGAGCGTACCGATTGGAAACACGGCGGTTAAAGCTGTCCTATTTTATTTTAGTGACACCAGTGTAATTGAGAAAATTGCCTTCATTATCGACGACGTTCTCGGATATAACTAAACCACGCTGGCAGTAGTGCATCTCGTATCAATAAGCGCAATTACGACTCATTAAAACAAATCGATCGCGCGAAAAAAGTCGCGAGACTCATAATTGACGGGTAAGAAGTAAGAAGAGTCTCGTAATTGCCCGTACTGGATGTGGGCGGTCGCCCCGCCTTGTAGGCGGAGGGAGGGCCGGGAGTGCCGCGGTGAGGAGGCGAGAGGGCCAGTCGCAGTCGCTACCGCGGTCTCAACGCGCGTCCTGCAAACGACGCGATCGCGCGCAAAACCCGACGGCGAAAAATGTAAATCGCACTTTCAGATGACAACAGTGTGGAATGTGAACGGACAAGCCTTGTGATAATCGTTTCCTTAGACTCATAAAAAATTGTTAAAAAAATGCAGCTGTTTTCATAGACAATTTGCAAAGTTGAACGGCTAAGTGCACAAAGGAAAAAAAAAACAAATTCAAAATGAATTCCAAATCGACTCGATGAGGTGCGACTAAAATGTTCAAAGCAATTCGAAATATAAATTACGCCAGTGTTGCCAGCTATAAATTTGAAGATGGACTTGACGACTCGCCGCGGGGAAATGTTGGAAGGCGCGGTGGCCGGCGAAACTCTTTTGAACGGGGAGCAGGTGTGCCGGGACCTAGTGAACGGAACGGAGGGGTGTGAGGTGGCGGGGGTGACGGCCGAAGTGCCAAGGAAGACGAGCTCCTTCAGCATCAGGAACTTGGTTGGTGGGGAAGATTCGGTGTCCGCCGACGGGATTACGAATGCTGATGGTGAGTAATCTTTTTAATTAACAAAAAACATTGAACCTTATATACGTAAGTAAAACAGTGGCATTAAACAAAATTCAACATAACTCTGGAATAATCTCATAAAACGGAAAAATCATTTAAGTAAAACAAAAATAATTTGTTTGTAAGTTTGGAAGACTGATTCTGTTTAATAAATCTTTATGGCAAACAAGTTTTATGTTTCACGAAACGAGGAGCATCAATAGATGGTGTCTACCACCATCATCATTTCTTTAAAGTCATTTTTTAAACCAAAAGTACAACAATAAATTTTAATTGTGAATTCGAGCTGGTAGTTAAGAAGCAACTATTTAAGATTAAACACATACATTTACTTACATCCAAGGCTAAAGCCATAACGTCAATTAGTTACATTGATTTTAATGCACCTTTATGGCATGTCAGATCTATACAATATATACAATGTTGCCAGCAATTAAAATAATTTGCCTCAGTGTGCTTTCATGACACTGTCGCAATTAAGTTTTATATCTGTTTTATAGCTCTTGCAATCATTGTAGGACATAATATAGTTGCATCTTCTTATTTGATTTATTGTTTTTTGTAACGCTTTATTTTTGTGGTCCAATCACAATGACTGTGTGAACGCATGACTAATATTGTAATTGACAGTTATGTTTTAGACTTGTCTGGATAATTTTGCGTTGGTCCCGTCTCAGTGATGTACAGTAAAATAATAAATATATTTATTAGAATACATGTCAGTACATGTAATCATGCATATATGATACAATAATTAACCAAAATAAAATAGGCGTCTTGCGAACATGGAAAAAAATTAAGAAGCTGAAGTGGCATTGGGCCGGTCACATCTCTTTACTGACCAATAACTGAACGAACTTATAACATCGGAACAGATATCAAATTAATTAAATTGTTCGACGTGACGCGCGATTTGTAAAAGGAACAAGATTTTCTGGAAGATTTCCATTTCTCTTAATAGGTCTTATTTGTTTTTGCGGCTAGCTTCAGATGGCATTGGCTACTGGACCTTAGAAAGTACGGGAAAGATGCCTGTACGAAAGCTAACCTAGCTAGCTGGGTGGTTAACCTAAATTAAATGTTAAAAAAATTAACAATGTACTAATTCCTTCATGAGTAGGAGGATCTATATTTTTAGATAAACGCCATAAGTCTTCACTTAGACCACAACTTAAGTACCATCAACCCTTCGAATTTACCCGTAGTGACGTCACGCACCCCTAACTAGAGGCTTCCGGGGCTAAATTGGACTACTACCATGTAACCCTTGACTGGATGTATTTTGAATTCTCTTGATAGTAATTGCGCTTTAGTATTCCTTTTTTCTTGCATTTGTGATACAGTAAAAAAGGTTTATTTAAGATAATAATAAATTGAAAGGTAGGTAGCTAGGAACTAGAATTATTACGAGATTTTTTTTTTTGTATTTTTTTGAAAAATATGAACTTATTACCCTCAAAAATAACGTAGCTTCCGACTGATGATATAATATATTATGACAATCATGTTTATTTTACTTCTGGGATCAAACAGGTTATCAGTATGATTTCCCCCTTAAATGATGATCACCCTCCTTTTCCCTCTTAAAAGTCTAATAATAAAAAGGTAATTTCCCCACACTCTGACTCGTCCCACTTGGGATTCTAATTTTAAACCTATGAAGGTCTTAATATTGGTATGCCCTATAAAACACTCACTCATTTGCATCGACAATGCGTATTACGTCAGTTCTTTGACACATGAGATACAAACAGAAAGATAGTGAGAACACCTAGCTGGATCTTAAGGTCATAAGTGACGTCAAACGTCAAACACGAGGTACCTGATGGCCTTCGTTAATGAGCTGACAGTAGTCAGTACACATGGGCTTTACGTTTTTGTTTAAGGTTTTAAAAAGTGTCGCCGACGTTTTTTGACTTGCCCGTTAGAACAATGATCAGTGCTTTTAGCTGTTGAACCAAGGGTTGTGGGTTCGATTTCCAGCCAGAACAAACGGGATGAACTCTATTTTTGTGTCTAGGCGTTTGTAAATGTTTTTAAATATAAATTGAGGTACAATGGTTGGTTCTGATTTTCATAACACAAGCGCTTAAGATGTTACTAACACAAGTGTTTTGGAATTAGGTTAAAGTGTAATGTTAGATAAATTAATTTATTATTTAGACTAAAAACACTAAGAAAATATATATATATATGTATATTGGAAGGAAAACCCTACTTTTTGCCATAAAACCAATTGGTAACTTTCTTTTACATTTTTAACGATGCTTGACTAAGCTTAATAACATTTTGTCTTTACTTTTGTATTGGCGGAAATATAATTTAAAATCTTTTTTAGGATAAATGAAGAAATATTGCTAGGGGGCCTAAGAATCATGATCTACTTTTGTATCACTGTAAATAGTATCCTCTATCCCATTTATATCCTACTTGCTATTGTTCCACCATAGAGAAAATGATAAAAAAACACCCTCCTGTCACTATTCAGAAAACCAACATGTTTTAGACTCTATGAGTCCATATATAAAAAAAAAAAATTAGACTCTGTTGCTCGCGACTTTGTTCGCGTTATTTGGGGATAAAAAGTATCCTACTATGTTATCTTAATATATATTATTTCATCTAAATATTTTTTGTGTGACACATAGATACATCCAAACAACTAAACGTTTAACGACTAAAAGTTTACATATTAATAATTTATTTTAGTTTTGTAGAATTCCACACAGCTAGCGCTAAAATTGTATACAATATTTACAAGACATAGGCATTGCAGCAAGCAGGTGCTTGCTTTATCAGGCTCTGGTATTTTGCTATGCTGGAAGAATTCGTAAAAGTACAGTCGACAGCACGCCTGGGTAAGTAGTTCGATTAGTTCTTATGCGCTCGAAATAAGAGCAGTGCATTGTCCAAAATGTGAAGTCTGAGGTGCATTTCACACACACACTTGCATACATATACTGAGACACAAAAGATACAATACATTACATTATGTTTACAACGCATTTAAAAAACAAAAAATATTATTGTTATTATTGTTTCACATTTTGGTAACCTACTGCATAGGTACTACAAGATAGATTGTTTAATTTTAATTACTATGTACTTACTATGTTTTATTTCGTAACTATATACCTAATAATGTAACTCTAAACTATAGAAGAGCGGGCTCTCCTGGCACAAGTATTATTGATACTTAAAAGGAGATCTCTGACATCTGGAAATATTTATACGTGTGTAGTTGCTGAATAAACAATTTTTTTTGATATTTGATTTCTTTGTACATCCCCGTTGTTTCTGTGTTGTTGTGTTCCTGCGTGTGAGTAAGGTTTCCAGAGCTCCTGGGGGCTTAATATTAGTAGCAGGGGTCAAGCCTTCAAGGTAAGGGCGACAAGTCACTTAACATCAGGTGGGACTATGTCAATCTTGAAGTGCAATAAATAAATAAAAAAATTAAGAGCTCGTTTTGCTATTATATTACTTCTTGATTGAATTACCAATGTAATTTATTTAAAAGATTACACTCTATTTGTATATTTTTAATTAGTTGCATGGCTTATTCCTTGTTGAATATTTATATCAGAAATTGAAATGTCCTTGTTTGTAATTAACTAGCATGTATAATGCAGCAGTTGTTTTAATGTCTCATGCTCCAGCATGAGGTGTGAAAATAGTCGATTGATTAATTAGAGCTTAAAATCTTTGTCTTCTTACAAAATTTTCGAAGTTTATTTAGACTGCTAAGCAAAATATTTGAAATCACTAAATAGTTTCTGTCTGTCTGTTAGATTATCCAAAAATTTATGACACGTATTTTTGCATTTTCCACACTGAATTGTCGCATAACATCCTTAGTGGGTATATTTTTAAAAGAACGGTAATTCAAAATAAGTGGTTCAATTAGGTTAGAAAGTTCAAAATTTCGAGCAAACGCTCTTTGCTAGTTTATTGCCTCGTGCTAACCATAAAATGAACCGTTAAAAAAAATGTATGCTGGGTCCTTTTAAATACCTACATTTATCCCCACTCTTCGGAAATGTCCAACTGGTGTGAGGAATGCAATCAAATTAAGGAAATTTCCGCGCTTCACTTTGTACTTTGTCGAATGAAGACCTATAATATACATAGTTAGATGTACTATATCTTGAGCCGTAGCTGTTATATATTGACATGGCGTTGAGAGGTGCGGGGAATTTTTAGTGGGTAGTCCCCGCTCCTTTCAGAGCGGGGGAGTCCCACACATAGCGCTGCCTTCCCCGACGCAGCAGTACATTAGGCTGCACCATAATACCAGCGCTGCAGCAGCCTTGCGTCGCTGCAGCATATAGCTGAGGTGTAGCCTAGTTGACCACTTACCCATTTAGTCTTTTGTTATTATTATTAATTTTTTTTAACTGTTTCATGTTTGATTTTGTCTTTACTTTTTCCTGTACTTCTTTTTGTTTTTATTTTATGTTATTTGTCAAGTGTAAATATGTATCTTAGTGGTCAATAAATGTATTTTCTTTCTTTACATAGCGCCAAAGGATTTCCTCCGTTAAAAATACTTTTTTGTACTTTAAATATGCTTAAGATGCACTATAGCTAAGTTAATCGACTATTAATATGACCCAAGCTAAACATATCATATATTCATCTTGATCTCAAACGTCATCAAAACGCAATTTGGCCTTCTTTCGACCCACTTCTTCGTAAATAATTTATCGATTGCATTATAAATTATTAATGTAAGTTAACTACGGACTAGATCGCTTGTGCTAGTGACTTTTTGTTAATGAGTGAGTAGATAAAAAATACTAAGGGCTCAAATACTTGTATGGTGCTTGGAACTATCTTGGATCAAGGCGTATATTAAATTAGCTTGGCGGGTAGTAGTGGTTTTGTTGTAAAAAGCTGTTTCTATTTAATAGAAGGAATTATCGTTTGTTGACTTGTTAAGGTATCACGATAGATGCTTGTCTATTCTTGTTATATCAATGTCATTGTTTCACGTTTCATACGTTAATGTGTTTGTGATTTTTACTAAAATATTTAAGGGTTAAATTTTTCTTTCATTATTTTTGGATAATTTTCAACAGAAGTTTAAACCATTTGTCGTACAAAGTACAAAACTTAGAAAATTAAGGCTAAAGGAAATTTATTTTATTCGTTTTGATAGTTTCTGCTTTTTCAATGGTTAATCAGCATATTTTTTTCAATTTAACGTCACTAATTTTGAAATTACATTGAAATTAAAACTGTAAATTACTATCTGGATAAGTACTACAGCTAAATTGTACAAAATATTGCAGTTTTGCTGAGGAAATTTACTAAATCCAGAAAAAAACATGTCTGAATAATTGCAAGCTTGTAGGATCAAGGAGTTCAGTAGTTTTGTTGATGGTTCTCAAGAACGTGAATTATAGTTCTAAGAATCTTAGAGTGAAATAAATTTAAAGATTTTAGCTTTTTTTTCTATATTTACAAACAAGGTAGAAAAATACTTACGGCACTATGTTAATTTTATTGGAAAATTAAATACCTCCTTGCAATGCATGTACTCCTATTAAAAAAAACTCACTTATTAAAATTGAGTCCTTATCTAAATTACGAGTTATTTAATCAACATTTCACTCGTGTCAACCTGCTTACACAACTATTTGAAGAGACAGCCTTCAAAATAAATTGGATAAATACAATTTAAAATTACATGGATAGAAATAAAATGATAATTAACTAAGTTGATGCACTTCCTCGTTTGTTATTAGCTTATAATCATTAATTACCAAAATAAAAAGAATACCAAAATTATAAATTATCAAACTAATGTTATGAATAAGACAGATTTGTAGTTTAAAACTAGACTCAAAAAACAGTTTAAAAATTCCTTGAACGTTACATTGTTACAATATTCCCAAGAGACATGGTTAAATTTTTTACCAAAAAAAACCAAACTAGTTTAAATGAATTTGAGAACACAAAAACTGTGCAGAAAATAATAGATTAATATAGGTTAAAACTGTATTTTTGGACATTCGTAATACTTCACTAATTACAGCGTTTAATTTAGATAAACAAGTGCGAGTCGGACTCGCGCACCGAGGGTTCCGTACAAACCTGCAAGGTTTACAAAGTTCGTTCATTACGACAATCGAGTCATAACTATGGTATTTTTATTGCAAAATGAAATTCATAACATTACAATGGGGAAAGATGGAGGAGCATAACTATTTTGTAATGTAACTAAAAATTTAAGGTTTTCGGAATTTTTCCTTTATGTGTGCTATAAAACGTTGCTTCATGCCAAATTTCAAGATTCTAGGTCGACTGGAAGTACCCTTTAGGTTTTGATTCCCTTGCGAGTACTTGCGAGTTTCAAAATATGCAGCTTAAATTGCTGTTTCTTTTGATTGCGTTGACATAGAAGTTTGATTTTGTTACAGCTTAAAGGTATTATAGACTTGAGTATTTGGTATGAATTTCAATTGAATACCTCTACGCGTTTATGAGGAAATGGGTAGTAAGTTTAAAATTATTAAAAAAATATATATTATGTGATGTAACTAAAAATTTATGGTTTTCGTAATTTTTCCTTTATCTATGCTATAAGACGTTGCTTCGTACCAAATTTCAAGGTTCTGAGTTCACGGGAAGCACCCTGTAGGTTTTGATTACCTTGCAAGTGTCGAAAATTTGCGGCATAAACGGCTGTATCTTTTGATTGCGTTGGCTTAGAAGTTTGATTTTTTCACAGCTTCAAGGGACAGTAGACCTGAGTAATTGATATAAACTCCACGCGTTCCTGAGAAAAAGGGTCTTGACAAACGGACGGACAGACGGACAACAAAGTGATCCTATAAGGGTTCCGTTTTTTCTTTTTGAGGTACGGAACCCTAAAAACACCAATACCGTGACATTAACTTTAAAATAAAAGTTTAGTCGGCAAGTGCATTTAATATTAAAAAGTCCATCCAACTTGAATTAGTGTTCTTAAGTCCGGTGTGTTAAAGTTCATAGTTGTGCAAATAGTTTTTTATGATGTGCAAATAAGACTTAATTTTCCACACACGTTTCGCCCATGTACATTACAACACTATTTATAAACAAAAGCGTACTTACCTCCTGTTGAGTTGAAAGTCAGTTATTTTTTATTGAGTAAACGATATTGGACGCACCCTGTATATTAATGGGAAGGTTTAGACTTTTTTTTTATTATAATCTATGGTTTAGACCACATAGTCTCGGGATCATATTACAAGTCTATTAGTACTTAATGTTGGAAATACTTAGTCCATCATAGATATGTCTCTATCAATAGTTGCGTCAGTATATGTGTTGCTTAGTAAATATAGTATCATTATGTTTTCTTATATTATAATTACCTTAAGCGTGGGAAGATAAACTAGATGCATATTTTCAAAACATACTTCTGAAACAATTGTTTTTCATACTATTTGTTTTCGTTTTGTTGCACTTTTAATATGTTTTTTTCATCTTTCTTTGCAATTGTTTGGTTATGCTTCTGCAACTGCACCTTTTTAGGATTTTCTAGTAAGTTCAAAACCATTTTAGATAGGCAACAGATTAACGTACCTACTTTAATACGCATTTATGATATTTGTACGAAAATAATAAAAGTATTGTGGAGTTATGCTTTAACAATTTAGTTAGCAATAAAAACCCCGCTTAAAAAGCTTATTTATTTATTTCTGCCAAACTATCAAATATGTTGAAATGCAATTACACAAAATGTTGAATGTTTTAATAATTATTTATTTCAAAAATAAAACAAAATGCAAAGGTCAGTCTCAGTATACAGCCATTTTTCGTTGTATCTACCAAAACGACTATCTTGAATTATTTTTGCAGCCAGAGTGATGGAGACGTCCTAACTTCAGTAGATATTCTCATAACATTATTGTATTATTGATTGTAGACAAAACAAGAGTCAAAAGCTGTCAGTTTAACTCGACTGACAACTTCTTCTGTCGTGGCAACTTCTCCACCACTCTCAACTATGCAAATAATGCTGACAACTCACTGCAAGAATGCCCTTATTAATTACTAGCTGTGCCCTCGACTTTGTTCACGTGGACTACAGGGATTTTTTCGCAATAAATGGTAGCCTATCTCAGGGTCCAAAAATTGCCTGTGCCAAATTTCATCAAAATCGGTTGAAAGGTTTAATCGGAAAAGCGTAACAGACAGACAGAGTTATTTTCGCATTTATAATATTAGTAGGGATGATGTAAATGTGACTTCCTAATAATAATAAAAATGCGAATTTTTGTATGGATGGGTGGATGTTTGTTACTCTCTCAAGCAAATATACTGTTGGATTGTAAAGTCGAAAGCCAGGCTATATACTTTGGACTGTGTACAGTCCTTATGTCCCAGGTATAAGATCTAAAATCAAACGGCAAATGTTTACATTGACGAGCTGTTCACCGTATCTGATATAATTTTAATAGTGGTACATTCGTTGCAGAAATCCGCACCGCAAGGGGAGATAAAATTTTTCTGTTTCTAATATTTAAAGTTCGCTAGTACGGCGTATAGTACTACAAAAATAATAAAATCGATGTTCTTGATTTTTTCCATAAAAATTATTATTAACGATACTAGTTTCACCAATATATTAGGTTTTTGTAGGATGTTTTAATAAGTCTGATTTTAATGTTTGCTGTACATTACGTGTAAGAGAATCTCTGATTACAAAAACGCTACAAATGCCGAAATAACTTAATTTAGTTTTATTAATATAGTTTACTTAATATGATTTCAGTAATTTATTTCAACAATACAATAAACACGTCAATATTTCTCATGAATTTCTTCATATTGACCCTAAATCGTTGGCATAAGAGTCAATATCGAGCTGCAAGTGTTTACCACACTGTGCTGTTGACTGTAAGTTCATAAGTTAAAGTAAGGTTAAGTAATATTTGACTGGAAGAATTCGATAGATTTTGACAAATAGAAGTACTACCTACATGTCGTGGCATCTTCATCATAAATGAAATAATTTGACACAGTCATGATATTACAACACGACTTGAAAGATTGTTCTAAATAATTTATTCCAAAAGTGTACATTATATTGCAGTTTTAACGACAAACACCAATTGGCTTCTTGACAGTGTTAACAATAAAATATAAAAAGTGTTAGATATGTTAGCTTATTAGTTAAGTAATAATTTTACATTTTTATTTTTTGATTAAAAGCATAGTTAGTATTTTATTTTTGTAAAATAAATTTTACTTTTTTGATCTGTGGAACAAAAGAACCGAAACGGAAACCACCATTGCAATTCGTAAATGACAGCTGTCAGCGCAAATTATTTATTTTAATGTGGAGAAACAATTATTATTTGACCGATTTAATTGAATTATTGTGTCGCTAATCGTATTAAGAATGTATTTAAACATTTTCCGTTTATGTAAATTAAGTCGTTCCTATGCGATCGATTCGATGTCTAGAACGTTGACGTCATAATTGCAACAGTGACGTGACCTGGCGTTTTGCGCGCGCTTTTTAAGTGTGTTGCACAAAATCTTATTTTTCTCTAGTTATTTACATTTTTTCCAGATAAATCGAATTGCGTGAGATATAAAATGAACGGGCGCACATTTTACAATAATAATAATTTTCAAAAACTGTCAAGTAGCCAATTACAACAGTTAAAGAACAACAATATTTCGAATCGGTGGTAGAATACTCAATTTTCACTGACGAATCATAAGGGTTTTTGTAAAGCTTACCTACATAACATTACTTTATATTATATTATAATCATTAGACATTATTAGAGTGTAATTATTCCACCCCAATCATATCAGCATTTACCCTATACTTGGATCGGTATTACAAGGCTTGTAGAGCAGGTGGCAGCTTTAACACCGTTAAAAAAGCTTCTTGCGCGCCTTGCACATATATTGTGTAAAACAGCTTTTTATTGAACACTCCTTTCTTTGACCTATCGTTTTCGACCACTTTTCAGTTGATGTAAGGTCAATGACATTTCAAGTATTGATGTTAAGTTCACGATAAAAGCTTTGTTTTTTTTGTATTGAAAATAATTAAGCAATTTTATTTTGGGCTTGATCAGTGATAGTAAATAATCATTATGTTTAAGTATGTCAAATAGATTTTAAAAATTGTGTGTTTAGGTCACTTATTCGTAAATACTTTACAAATCGGTGACTACACACTAAATATTAACGCAATGTGTCTTAGTAAATAATTGCTTACATGTTAAGGATAAAATATTTGTATTACAATTTCTGGTTATCCAATTCTTGGATAAAAAGCTTTTTTTATTATCAACCCTATTATGTTGTCATTATAATTAGTTCTGTAGTCCAACTTGCTTTATGGATAAATTATTTGTACATCCCATCTATATCTTTACTCCTAACAAGGAATTGTAAAATACTTAGTTTAATTAAGCTTCAAAATTGATATTGTTTTTTACTCAATGATCTTCTAGACATTACTATGCAATGTTCAACCAATTGAAACATTCAAATCAGGATCGTTACATTTAAACACACACGTCATTACACAGGTCCATTATTCCAACATTGTCATAAACCGTATACAATTAAAATTTGCGTTGCAAATATCAAAGGCAATCCAAGTAGGGCTATGAAGTTCAATAAATTATAGGAAGACTGACAGCTTCGTCTAGACATCATAATAAAGAGTTATGAAAAAGAAAACATGAATTTGTTAAGGCAGCCATCAATCAAAAAACATTTAAGTGAAAAGTTATACATTTGCGACTAGGCATTTCAAGACATTTCTTGTTGGTAACACTGTGATGAATTCAAAGTACCTATCAGTTGCGTGAATTTTTGCTCTACAATGTATTGGACTTGTTATCTAGCCTCATCACATTCCAATCAACAGTTGATGTATCATGTATACTGTACCTATAATTTACTTACACTTTTTCTGAATACTTTCATCGTTTTATTATGTTGCGAGCGTCGAGTTTGAAGTGATCACGTTATAATTACGACCCTTTTAATAGAGCTGCTTTTCATTTTAGTTTATATTCTATTCCTCATTACTGAGGTAATAATGAGAAAGTACACAGAATTATGCGACAAAACCACTTTAAGTGGACACCTCAATTTCCCTTGACGTCGTATTTATTACATTGGACGTAAGTATCAAATAATGCTGGTTGGTAAGAAACAGGCTCACGAAAAAAATGCAATTGTAAAGGCACATTTTGATAAGTTTATTATGGAAGTGCAACAATAATTGGAGTCTATCTATACTTCGGTGTGAAAATTTATGTTACTTTTACGTTTTTTAATAGTTGGTTGTTCTGGATATATGCACTGGAATGCGTTTTTAAAAGGAAATGTGCCCTTTACAACAAACAATTAGTGGAGTTTTAGGCCGGCAAATTTTATATTATTGGTGAAAATATTTTGTGATAAATTCTAATAGTACAGTCTAAAGTACGTCAGACTTGACACTTTGGACTTTGTATAGCCCTTATGTCGCGCGCATAAGATCTAAAATCGAAAGCAAGATTGATGTTCACCGTACCAGGTCAAAACATAGAGTTACAAAGGCAAAGGTTAGGGAAGTTCAAAGTTCCAGTTCGATTTTCTATCAGGTAGATATCTTTTGTGAGGGTAGGGCATTGGCTCACCTATCTAAACCAAATGTTTAAGCTTTATTTGAACTACCTATTTAGTAGATGGTTTATGTGAAGTTTGCTTAAAATCGGTCGAGTGGTTCTTTATTTATCACATTCATGCTTGCGACGCCGCGGGCCGATAGTAATTTATACGAGTATACCAATTGTACAATAATCATACATCAATTCAACTATGTAGATGTTATTGTACTTATATTAGTTGTGTTCCAAACAACCATGAGTGATAGTCCACCATAAGCAACGCTTAGCTTTTTCTAAATTTCTAAGAGAAAAAAATCTGTCGTCAACAGAATACAATCCTATTAGTCCTAATCTACTCATTAAACGTCTACCACAATTTATTACGCGCCACAAGAATGCATGGAATTCCGAACATTCGTACACAAATTAAAAAGCCGACCAAGTGATAATAGAAATCACACTCCATGGTTCCGCACTGTATTCGTTTAATTTCAATGTAATTTGAAATATTCATTCCTGGATATATAATTAGATAAGACAAACATTTACAAAAAATAAACGTTTATATTTTATACCCTTTATGAATAAAAAGTCCATATTAACCATACAACATACGATATTACTATTTATTTCACGTTATTACATTTACTAAGCGCAGAAGTATTATTTAATTTAAAAAAATACAAAAATATACATTAATAATTATACTGTGATTAAAAAACATTAACCAGCTTGCAAGGGTACATTTGTCTTAATGTATAAAGGACTAATTCATTTGTTTTCATTACTTAAATAATAGTTTTATATGAAGTTTTCTTCAAGCCTTTTAAAAGCCATATCAGTCATTTAAAATTTCGTTTCCCACAAAACTTAAAGCTATGACGATGAACAGTATCGTTTTTCGCGTTGACACACAGACCCCTAAAACCAAACCTTTAATACAAAGAAATCTTGCTTCTAAATAAAGTGCAGATAGCTTTACAAATGACTTATGTTTCTGGAATTTATACTGCAAGACAAAAACAAGCAAATTCAATCTTTACGTTTATGCCCGAAGGATTGTTTTTGTTTTATCTCCATCGGACTTTTACGTGGTGACACTGAAATAAAAGGGTTTTAAAAGTGAGAGTTATCACGAGGGCCCATTAGGTCGCACGCGCGGGTCCACAGATAAAAAATGAAAAGAGAAAAAAAACCGTAGCGTTTTGTAGTGGGGTCGTAAAACGAGACAGTGCGACGGATTGACTCCTGTCCTATTTAGAGTGGCGATAAGGGTAATAAAGGGCAGTCGCCCTCATCGTGTGGAATGTGAAGTTGACTTGACGCATCTTCGTCAAAAAAAGGCGCCTTAGTTTTATGTGCGACAAATTTGTTGTTTTGCTGACGTTAGTCAGCGTAATCAACAATAGGAAATACTTCTGACGAAGAATCTATTATCGGCATTGGGATGATAATTATGACACTTTTCACGATTGATTTTACGTATGAATTACGTATGATTTGAACAATATTGGACGTTAACGTCCACTCCGCTCGTCTCTCGACTACGGAAGTCATCCCGGTCTAGCATGCGCCACGCGACTAATTTTTAACGCGCTCTTAACAAACGTCAAAATCAATTGAAGTCAGTGCGTCAGCTGCTGATTGGCTGAAAATACGAGTGCAGTGTTCACTTTCAGCCAATCAGCAGTATTGAAACTTTTGTCGTCTCATGCGATAAATTTGACGTATTGCGCATGCTAGGCCTAATCGGAAGATGCATTGATTCGATTTGATAATTTACCTACATACTGCTTCTATGCATATAGCATTATAGCATATTACTTCACTACTGCTAGGCATGATACATTATGAAAAGCGTCTATACCTCTAATGTCTATGATTGTGTGTGATTTTTGAGAAACTGTAAGGGTCAGTGTAAACTTCCTTGGCCTTAAATCAATATATATAAAAGTTTCATCAGCTTTTGATCCTCATAAATTTGATTAAAAGTATATTTATTATGGACTAGCTGTGCCCGCGACTTCGTTCGCGTGGACTACATCCTTTCATGGACGGTTTTACCCCTATCTCCTAGTCTATATTTTAACAGAGCTATATTTTCATATCTCTAATTTTAAAAAATAAACATTATCCTGTATAAACTTTCAAAGGTGGCATTACCCCCCCCCCCTTACTTTCTAACAAAAAGTAGCCTATGTCCGTTCTTAAGGTTCAACGTATACCTATGCCAAATGTCATCAAAATCGGTTGAGAGGTTTAAGCGGGAAAGCGTAACAGACAGACAGACAGAGTTACTTTCGCATTTATAATATTAGTAGGGAAGTTGGGATTAGTAGGGATTATTTAAAAGTGAATTTGAAGAATATTTAATTCCAACCATGTAAAATAACATGAATTAGTCTTTTTTAAACATTGTTGATCTAGAAATTGAGTCTATTTTTTTTATGAAAACTATAAATCTTAACATTTATTAAAATTATTATGAAAAGCGAATGGAAAGCTAGGAATATTAGTTTTTAATGGATAATTCTGCAAGACAGTTGACACTAATTACATTTTAATATTTCAAATTAAACGACACAGGAATACATTTGTACGTAATACAATTGAAGTAAGCAATTACTACAGTAATAAACATATTATAATTAAATCTTGATTGCCCACAACAATTGCTTCTTGCAAATGCAACGTACATCGCGGGGTGCACACTGGGTCATAAAGCGATCGTTTCTGATTGCATTGGAGACAGGCAGTGGACTCACTGAGAGCGACAATAGGGGAGCGGGCTGGGTCAAGAATTACTGATTGTTTTTATTTAAATAGCTACTTATAAAAACATATTTGACAAGTACTGGAGGCTTGTTATGTCACTGCTGGGTAATACATTTTTTTTATATTGCACTTCAAGATTGACCTCATCCCACCTGATGTTAAATGGTAATGAGGTCCTAGCTTAAGGGTGACAAGTACAGCATAATAGATCTGTTACTGGACTGGTCGCCCTTATCTTGAAGGCTTGACCCCTGCTACTAACGTAGCACCCCCCAGGAGCTCTGGAAACCTTACTCACACGCAGGAACACAACAACACAGAAGTGATTGTTATTTGGCTGCGGTCTTTTGTAAGGTGGAGGTATTTCACCAGTCGGGCTGCTCCAGTTCGAGCGATAAATCGCTATGCCCTAACTCTCTTAAAATACATGTACCTATTAATGACGTCATGTGACAATTGAATTCAATGTTTCGGCGTTACTTTTTGATTGGGTAGTAAATGCAATACGTGTCCCATATTTTTGGAAAATCTAAAAGACACACTAAAACAATTATTTGTCTGCTTATAATATAACACTGATGAAACATCTGCACAAACCAAATGTTGGTGCCACCGGTTTGGATTTTAGAACTTATATAATTATCAAGAGATCCGTCGATAAGAAATTTTATATTCAACGATGGTTAAACAAAAATTAAATTGTACACGAGATGATACCTACTGGGAAAGAAATTCAGAAGTTGTGTATCAAAAACAGCTAAACAAAAAATAATTTAAAATAGTAATAAGTAATAACTACTTACAAATATAATTAGTTATATTTTTAGAAGAGATTGCACGAATCACATATTGTTTTCCAAATAGAACTATTTTCAAATAAAGTAAGCAGTATTATCAGATAGATGCACCACGTACTTTTAGACATTAATTTTAAATAACCCTGTCTCATAAAACGTCAATAAATTAGAGCTTTTTTCTAATAGTGAGTTTTACTATCAATAGTTCAAGTTCTATTTGTTATAAATTATTACCTTTATGTAGTTTTTAGACGTCATAAACACAGCAAACTTTGAAATAGTCGCACTAAATTGCATATTTCGTATCGCTTAAATTGTTTCGTAACACAAGAAAAAACATAAGTACCTTACTTCAAATCAAAAGCTTCGTAATACTTCGTAAAATTTTAAATTGACTTTTCTATGCACAGATTTTAAGCCCAGATTTAAGTAATCAATGCCTAATGAAAGAATGCTACTTCAGCTTGATCCATCAAGTTGAAGTAGCTCTTTCTCATTAAGTAATAAGGTTTATTGTATAAGTATGAATACTTTTATAATGAACCCAATGGACGTGATTGTCTGCTTGTTCGCACACTGAGTTTATTTGTAAGTTCTCTATAGTCCTAAATATTGTATTAGATTAGGATGATAACTGAGACTTCTAGCTGACATCTTCATTGTTATATTAAATTTCCTACTGTTGGTATATGAATAAATGAATTGCTTATTATTATTACTTTTACCCCCTTATTTATAAGGATTCTAATACAAAACTATGCCTTTTTTTCGATTGGAATGTTACAAAACCACAGTATTTCTGAATCGGAAACTATTCTCACGTTGTTGAAATGTTAGCAAACTTAACTAAGATTATGTTGTACGTTAGCTGACATTTTAAACGAGAACCTTCTACTTAGCCTATTTAAACGAATCGCAAGAAGTACAGTACACAATTACCCACAATTTAAACAGCGACGGTTTGTAATTGCGCCGCAGGAGCGCTCCGCTTACACTGGAGCCCCACTTTACAGTTCCGGTAATTTGACTGACAAGATGAACCATTAGCAGATAAGAAAAAAATAAAATAAAACAAACAACTCCGTGGGTAATTTGCTAGCTAATGACCTACCTTATCTAAATAATTAAAATGCGATTTGGCACGGAGCTAGGCTCGTTGGAAGTTATTGTCACATCGGCCGATCTCTATCTATGATTGTTGCCGCGTTTTCCTATGAATCTTTGTTTTTTCTTAGAATTAGTGTCAAGACTGTTATTAATGAGCCACTGTGTAATTATAGGCTGCATTGTAGCTGTCGAGCTGTAAAAATACGTGGAAGCGAAATACCTAATCCTGAAGATACTCTAAAATAGTTCTAAATATGTTCTATACAATATATAATTTACAAAAATACTGTGAGAAAACTTAACTGGACCTACTTGGGTTTTGTGCTATTTTTTTAAGCATGTAAATTTTACAAATTTTCACTTTTATTCGTCTCGTAGGTATTGCTTTAGTAACATATTATATGTTTATTTAATATTTCTATATTTTTTTACATTTTATATATTGAGTATTGGTTCTATACACCACGATATGTTTGGCTCAAATTTGTAGGGGTGATCGTATTCAGTATTATTTTTGAATTAATAAATACATACAATGCAATTTAAATATGTAGGTACACAAATAAATAAATATTTTTATTTTATTGAAAGTCTAGTCTAGGTTCTGTTTTTTCCGGCTGAAAACTACAGGCTTGAGTATATGTATACTCAAGCCTGTAGATGATCGTACAAAGAGTTGTCTCTTTGTACGATATTTTAAAATCATTGTTTTCGGAGTTTAATGGGATTGACTATTTTCTCTATTCAAAGTCATAATTACCAATTTTTCCCGCAACGCACAAATAAATTCTACAAACAATGGCTTATATTGGAAATCAGGTGAATCTTATAAAACTGTAAGATATTTCCTTCAATAACGATTTGTTTTTATCTCTATTTCAATTTACGTAATTAACAGTGTTCAAATATCATAAGAAATTGTACTGACTCGGAAAAGTATTTAACAAAATCAAATTTTACAACACTTTACGACACAGGTAAAAAAAAACAACGATAGTTGACCAATGACCCAAAGCACATTATAAGCAAGTTAGGATGTCCACAAAAAGTCCCAACCCTTCCTAATTCTCGTGACAGCGACGAACCCGTAATAAAATTCAATTTATGGACCCCTGCTAAATGCGTGACACTTACAAATTTCATACTTTTTGGGTCATTACATACGTATTAGGAAGCTATCTACGGTAATGTAATTTTTATTGTGTTTTTATTTTTTCAACGCAAAATACGATGAAGCGCATCAGGGTTAACAATCGCAGTTCAAATTTGGTTCTTATGCCCGCAACATAAGGGCGGTGCAATGAAGTTTCTAAATAAATATAAAACCATAATATCCACTTCTTAATTAAAAAAAAAATGAAAGCCTTAGTATTTATACTTGACTAGTGCCGCAATCATTCACACACACCCTCACCCACACCCACACACACACGCACACACTTCACTTTCACATTCTTTCAAATTTTATTTGTTTAGTTTTTAATTCAATTTATGTTTATTTTGTCATAATAGCTCATTGTTTTATATCACGCTCGAGCTGTGTTATTTGGTACAATATTTGGTAACCGGAGTCTGAACTCTGCGATACAAGCCATGCTTAGTGCAGGGTTCGCTAGTCTTAAGTTCATTGTAAAAGCATTTAACTGGCAAATAAATGATTTTATTATTATTATTTATTCATTTATCTTTGCACGAATAAAATATTTCTCAATCCATAATTCCATGTTTGATGAAGGGACTTTTGTAATTTAAATTTAAATTCTTTCGCAAATTAAAGATATAGTAGTTATCTGTCATACTTATTTTTATAAATATCGTTATATTAGGTACTTGATTTTGCTGTGCAAAACAACAAAAAACAGAAGTGAAAAATCAGTTTTATCTTCTCAACTACAATCCCTACTTATATTATAAATGCGAAAGTAACTCTTACGCTTTCTCGCTTAAACCTCTCAACCGATGTTAATGAAATTTGGTATATAGGTATACGTTGAACCTCAAGAACGGACAAAGGCTACTTTTTGTTAGAAAATAAGGGGGGGGGGGGAGTTCCACCTTTGCAAGATTATATGGGAACATGATTATTTTTTAAGTTAGAGATATGTAATTTGGCTCGATTAAAATAAAGACTACTTTTTGTTTCGAATATTAGGGGAGATAAGGTAAAAACCGACCATGAAAGAATGTAGTCCACGCAAACGATTCGCGGGCACAGCTAGTTAAACATAAAACCATAATATACACTTTGTAATTAAAATTAATTCATTAGTCTTCATTAATATCTTGTCAACTACTAATAGATACTACATGACCAAGTTAAATTAAGAATATGCTTACGGTGACACGTCGGCATACCTAATCCTATCAAAGTGACACACTCTAATTTAGACTAAAATTTTAGCACATATATAGTCCATTTTGCAATTTGCATAAATCAGGCAGGTTGAAACGTCGTAGTGTGTATTAACTATCTCAAGATTGTTCATCATTCAAAATCATCGAGATTGCGGTCAAAAGCTTATTTCGAATTTATTTAAATTATATGTAATATAAACAAAGTATTAAATTAGCAAGATATCAGTGATTTAAAACTTTTTACCTTCAAAAATACTTACTCTCGCGTCGTGCGGCCGCCACCGATGTGCGTGGTGGTGACGTGCGCACGATGCGCGCGAGTTAGTAAGCTATTACAATTATATTTGTATAACAATGGGATTGAGGACTTCTTAATGTGTGCTTCTAACGTTAGGCTAATAAATTAGAGCGGTCCCCGACGTGACAAAATTTAATTAAAAAATTCATACGTACGGTCAACAGCAGGCCAAGATAACCATTTGCAGTTCAAAATTAGCGGTTATGCCTCCGACATTAAGGTGGCACAAAGTTCCGAATAGATAGTCTGACACGCTTTAGTTGGTACTAACGTAGTGTTAAAAATTATTTTATGCTTTTTTTAGAGTTTAGCATTTTTGACCTTTTGTCATAATAATTGCCTACTTTTTTTGGGTCGGGGGTTTTATTTAATTTTTAATTGAATTTTTTTTATTACGTTTAGTTTACAGTACCATTATAAAAAAAATTAAAAATCCTTTTTTGGAAGGGTACAAGTACTGTTAGTAAATTAACGCAAATGTATCTTTACTTCGAGTACAAAAATGTTCCAATGTTTTTACTTTCATAATTACCGCTGTGAGTTCATCGATTATAGTTTTTACTAACGTTTCGTGCAGAAAAATATACCTGTCCAATAAAGCTGTGCCTAAACCGCTCGCAGATTTTGTGAATTACTTTCTTGCAACAAAAACAACAATTCGCTCGCGTAAAACATACGTTTTTACGTGTTAACCCTTCAGCGCGACCGCCGAAAAAGTCGGTCGACAAATAATTATAATTAGTCGCAACTCGAACCACACACGGTGAATGGGCAAATGGGTTTTTTTCGCTGTTGCAGCCAAATTGCTGGGAACGATCCAGTATTAAAAGTACATTAGGTGCCTCTGCCGGTAACGGCACCGATTAACGTGTAGGCTTCTGTTACAGTTAGCGTGGCATTGTCGTCGCTATTTTCTAACTTTGGTGTGATTAGTTAAACTACACTTTAAAGGGATGGAGGCAATTGGCCTTGTTAATTTTCACACGTTCGAATCGTTAGTGCTTTCACTTAGACTTCCCAGTTAAAGTAAAAGTTTAAGAGCATTATTTTTAATTAAAGGACTAGTTACTGTCCTTAATTTATATTTAAAAATAATTCCACTACTGTACTCAGTAACAGAGCTCTCAAGACATGATACAGTCAGCAACTTGAGTTTCTTCACACATCAATATCTTATCATTATATAAGTAAGTACTTAGGTATATCAGTTTTCAATTATTATTATTATGATTTCACATGTTTGACAAACTGTGAAACATGTCAAATCATAATATAATAATTTAGTGGTAAATAGGGTAACTTGCACAGATAGATAATTGGAGGTTTTATATGACATGGGACTGATTTATACATTACTACTAGTCCGAAGTTTACGCAATAGTAGTACTATGTCATTTTAAAAAAGAATTCAGAATCATCATGTGTCCAAATTCCTAATTTCAGCCAATACGCAGCTGAAATACTAAACAGTAATAAAACTCATGATTTAAGATCACTTTTAAATTGACTTATTAACTTGTACAGGCAAACATTATATGCGTTCTAAGTAGACTCACATACTTGTTAATAACTAAATTTGAATGAATAAGAAAAAAAAATAATGTTGCGTACACATTAATACCTAATTGCCCGTCATTTGAATACAATCTAACATACATTCACGCACGTATTTCATGATTGGTTAGTCAAACTGTTATTCGAAATAAGGCATCCAAATTACTGCTTGAAAGACCAACAGGCAAAAAATAAGACATATCAGACCACTTAGGAAATCGAATTCTCCATACAAGTAAGTCATATCGTCAACGTTTACGAACGAAACAATTGTAAATAGAGCAATCCAATTTGTGTACTTAATCGTTATCAAACCACTAACATCGACATATTAGTAGTAATATCGTTATCAAGTTATAATGCTATCTCGTTATGGGCAGTGCTGCGCGTGGCGGTTTTTTTTTATCGTATTACTGTGTGATTTAGATATAATTGTTTTTTTTTTAAATTGCACTTCAAGATTGACCTCATCCCACCTGATGTTAAGTGGTAATGAGGTCCTAGCTTAAGGGCGACATGTACAGCATAATACATCTGTTACTGGACTTGTCGCCCTTACCTTGAAGGCTACCCCTGCTACTAATGTAGCACCCCCCAGGAGCTCTGGAAACCTTACTCACACGCAGGAACACAACAATACAGAAGTGATTGTTATTTGGCTGCGGTCTTCTGTAAGGTGGAGGTATTTCACCATAATTAATAATAATTTAATAATTAGTGCCTATATCTGAAAGTTACTGTATATAAACAAATAAAAATTTGGATTGATTCTGTGGTAAGTAGCTAATGCATTTGTGTTATAGAAATCAGAAACAACGACGGTACCACAACACCTAGACCCGAGGCAAGTTAGTTTTCTATATTGACGCGGGAATCGACCCCGGGACCTTGGTGATGGCACGACACCAAAGTCCGGCCCGCTCACCTCTTGGCTACGGGAGTCGTAAAATATCTATAAGTATAATCTTATCATAATATTTACTTACATAAATTTAAAACACCCAGATACAGGAAAAACACATAAGCTGGGTAGTAATTGAACCTACGTTTCGTAGTGGTTAGCGTAGATTCACTGCAACCTAGCCAGTAAGACAGCAAAATCTACCTAAACGTTCCTTGAATTACCTAGATATGGTGCATAGAAATAGACTTATTCAAAAATAATCTCTCTAAAACAACAGGATAATTTATTTTAAATAATCGTGATTTATTATTATTTTATTTACTGTATTCCACTAACCTAACTCTAGTCTTATATATAAAAATTAATCGCTGTTCGTTAGTCTAGCTAAAACTCGAGAACAGCTAGACCGATTTGGCTAATCTTGGTTCTGAAATAATTGTGGAGGTCCAGGGATGGTTAAAAGGTTAGAAACTAAAAAATAGGCGTCACGAAGTTCGCCGGGACAGCCAGTTAAGAATATTTGTGTAGAGAAATATAAGATTATTGTATTTTATTCTATTCTATTATATTGCATTACTAAAACCTTATCTAGCAATGTACTTTGCTTAGCACTTGTTGCCGACCTTTTTGTCATTATTTCTTTTTTATTTACTTTACACTTTTTTTTTAATTTATAATATTACTATTAAGTAAGTCTTTTTGTGTCAGTGTGTGTAAATAAATATTAGTGTGCCCACTTATAAATGGTTTTTCTCATTCCTGTGCACAATAGCACGGTTAAATAAAAGCAATAATAAAACTGTCTGTTCGTCGTCTCTATCAAAAATATCACGTGACACGTCCCTTCCCTAATCTACCTAACCGCAGGATTAATGTTCCACAAAATTGCCCACTAATGCCTAACAATGGTCGTTAAGGGAAATTCGTTCGACTGAAACTTCTTGTATTAGGGTGATCAAATTACCTGATGTCATAACAGACGGTGTTAGGCGTCGAAACGGAATCCATTCATGGTTATAGTGAGGGAGGTGACGAAACATTTTTTGGGCTGTTTTGAAATGTACTCATTGTTATTTAATTTTTATTTTTTTACTTATAAATACACAGATCCTGTGGATTTTATAGAACTCTTAGATACTATTACAAATATGAGTAACTAAACTTACAGCTTATCACGATCAGCTGCTTCCTTCTTGTCGTAGCAAATAAAGAAATCTGCATACGATGTATGTGACTTATGAACAAATATACTAGTAGGTAGGTACTGTGTGGAATATTATCAAGTCAATATTAAACGAGTATTTGGAGAATATCATGACGTTTCTTCGCTTACAACTGTTTTACACCTTAGGAGGAGCTGAAAGTACAAAAAGTGTTTTAGAATGTGTTTCCCTTCATCCCAAGGTTTTGTAAGCAGATAAATAATTAAGAACTGATGCAATTTTATCAAAAACTTAGTTGTGATTTCTCAACCTACGAGAGAACGTTTCCTTAATAAACATACCAGTTCGCAGTGCTAAATTGACTTGAAAGTGTCAGACAAAATTACCTTGTTTAATTTCATATTTTAACACTATGCCATTCTTAGCTATTAAAGTCCGTATTTGAAAAGGAAACTCGGGTTTGTTAATTTGTTCTCTGGTTAGGAAATTAATGTATGCTAAAACTCGGCATAAAATATCGGAGCAAGCATTAATGTTGACTTTGTAAATATTGCATGCATTTCTTTATATTTTACAATAGATTTATTGCAACTGCCGTTTTTGTTTAAAATGGATACTCACAAGACAGGAGTTTTCTAAGCGTGGAACCCACTGTGATAATTTTTTCTCTACTAATATTTTTATAACACTATTATTACTAGTATGTCTTGGGTGTGGAAATCAAACTCTCGACTCCTAGCGCCTAGAGGGCAGATAGTTTTGATATGAACCATCATTACTGGGATTACGCCCCCAGTTAGTATCCGTCGTCTGGTACTCATAGTACAAGGGAAAACCTTAGTTTGAGACCAGATGATTGGTGTGATTGTCTGGCGCATTTATTTTATTTATTTATTTATCATGTCAGCCTATTCAGCCCATTGTCAGTCTTTCTTGAATCTGATGATTTTGAGAAATCCAGTATTCACACCCAAGACATACTAGTAATATAGTGACAAAATGTAGTGAACATTAGGAAAACAGGAAAATTAATTAAATTTTCGAATTCTGTAAGAAGTATTTGTTCGCACGGTTTAAGGGAGCTAATCTAGTTTGTTCACACTTATGATGGTTCATATCAAAACTATTTGCCCTCTGTACTAGGAGTCGTGAGTTTGATTTCCACCCAAGACATAGGTACTTTCATGTGATGAACATTTGTTTTTTGTTTGGGTGAACAAAGTATATTTAAATTGTGGTAACTTAAAGACCAGGTCTATTAATGCTATGTTGCCTAATTGTAATTAAAACTAAATATAATTTACTTTTCTGTAAGCATTATTATACTGGTGACCGCCTCTTGCACTATAATTTCAATACATAAATAACTAATATACATTAGGACAATTGAGTTTTTATTGTTGTGGTTTGCTTTGTACGTATATCCATCTGACATAATAAATGAATCGTTTGATAAGAAATACATTATTTATATTTATGTAAGTAATAATGGATTGAATGAATTACGTCCTCAAAATAAAATATGGAAAAGCTGTATTCACCGTAATTTCTTTGCTTACTTTGTATGATTGTATAATGTTTCACGATAAATAGTACCTTAGCTGTTGTACAATTTTATCGTCCTCGTTTTTTTTGTAACTCAATATTATTAAAACATCGCACTCTCGCGGCGAGACTGTCACTTATGCAAAACTGCAATTGTTAAGTAGAAACATTCAAAACTTTGACCACTCAAACAACTATAATATTTCAAGATTTAAACAAAATGTATTTTACTACGAATATATATTATACTTAGCTGTAATAAGAACAAACAACCTGTTAGTAATTGAGTATATAAACTCTGTCACTATCAACTGGCGTCTAAAACAATCAATTGTGTCAATTTATCTGCAGTATCTCAATTCTAGCTCAAATTACCGAAGTAAGCGGTCACGCCCGGTCACAACGAATCGGCGCGGTCATTCGGTAATGACTTACTTGGCCCCACTGGGCTAAATTGGGTTATTCCGTGAATAGAAATTACCCGCGATTACTGGAACAGCTTTGTTAACCTTTAGTTGGCATGTTTGTTTGTCTAGTTGGCTATTCTTGGTTAGAATGTTACGTGCTGATTTTCGTTTGAGTCGAGAATCCTCGAGTTTTATATAAATCTTTTAAATCCAAAATTGAATCGTAAGATGTAAGTTTATGTACAAAGCAGCATTTTAATTGTAGATTAAGCCTGTTTGGTTTCTTACCGGTTTTCTAACACGAAAATTGCATATTCTTATGGCATTTCTGTGACAAACCATGAAGTCTGTATAAAATAACCTAAAACTTATGTAGGTATGTGTAAGGATTAACATCGGAGCAATGCGTATGTAATTTTGGGTGTGAAGGATGATTCGTTAATTGTAATCTCAAAAAAATATGTTCATTGATTCCAAGAGCAAGTTTATATAACATAAAACATAAAGAATACTAGATATATGTCAGAGTTTAAATGTAAACAGTTTTTCTGTCCTCTCTAGAATAAATCTTCCCATCTTCGAAGAGGTTTGCCAAACGTTGCTCACAAAAAGATATAAATATGTAATTTATAAAAAGAGCTCTCGTACAAAAGCTAAGCGGGATATATTTTTAATAATTTCACTATGGCGTTTATTTAAATTTATTACAATTAGAACAATACCCTCATTGTAATCTATATCCGGATTTTGTCCAAATAAAAAGAAAATATCGAAATTCTTCTTAGTTTCACTTACATACTCACAAACTCATTTTTCTTTTTTGAACTTCTTATATGTAAAAAAGAACGGCTGAGAACGTTTAACATTACGTGTTTTGTACAAGAAAAGATTTCACTAGTAATTCACATAAAACAAACATAAAGTACTAATACCGTTCTCGAGAGAACCCATTGCTAATGTTGATATAAATATAATGGCTGCTTGTACTTATTCCTCCGAGCAATTAACTTGAAATTATTTAAACATTACGCTCATTGTACAATAATACAAACAAATCGACCTTTTGCAAAAACTACGTACATTACGGATGTGATCTCTGTCACTAAGTCGACATAATTATACTAATCATTGCTCGGTGGGGATTTTATAGTATTTTCTATGGAATACTACGTAATCGTTTAACACCATAATTGTAGGGAAAATTATTTGAATAACATTAATTTTTACAAATACAAATACAAATACTTTATTTGCGAAATATGAGTGATGACAAATTAATATAAATAGAGCTGCCATATTCGGCCAAGAGCGGCATGCAAATATACAATCTAAAACTATTAAACTTTACTTATGTTTAACTTACATATAATTACTTTGATTTTACCAATGACGATTGAACGTTTTAATTTTGATGTCATTTGATGATGAGATTCTAAGTTTCAGTGAAACATAGAAGGATGGAGTCGCTTTAAGTTCGCTAAACAACTCGCTATCATCGCGATCATCCATAACACGAACCTACTTGAATTGCCTTCAAAATTATTTGCCTACATAAATCATCAGCAATCTTCTCTCTACCTACATCGCAAACGCTGATTGTAAAGAAACGCGACAAAATTCTATTACTCTTGTAAGGAACGTATGTTCTTTACTAAAAGTGGAAGTACTTCCGCCGAGCTAGGTGTTATCTGCTCGGGGACCAAGGCCCAACTACCAATCTTGGTTTGTCGTATATATGTCGCAGTCATCTGGTTGAAACAGCTATTTGATTGAATCACTAGCGTGTTTATTAAATGACGACGTTTAATTGAATGACTAGGCCGAACGTTGAATGAATAAGACTCACTGAACGTCCAACAAGTTAGCGGATTGTAACATAGCCCTTTGAACATAGCGGACGTAATCAGTCAGGTGATTGTAATTTAGTTCATTTTTTTTCCACTGCGGCGTTAGTGCTCATCAAAACAAAGATGGCGTCAAACAGCTGGTACAGATATAATCGAATAGGCCTGTGTTGATAATTTTTAGAGTGAAATTGAGATATAAAGTGACTTATTCGTAAAAAAATATTTTTTAGCCTAATTGTCTTAAGACTTAAAATTGTTAAAACGTATTAAAAAATCTTATTAAGGTGTGATATGTCATGTCTGTCAGCTATATCCCATTCAACGAATATGCTAAATGACGTTCAGTCAAGAAGTTGAACGTTATATTAAACAATTTGACGAGTTGTCCTTTAGTCATTCAATTAAACGTCGTCATTCAATGAACGCGCTAGTGATCCAATCAAATAGCTGATTAAACCAGATGACTGCGACATATATACTTAGTGGCGACGAAAACTCTGATATCGCGATGTAGGATATCGATGTCACGCATTACGTATGGAGCGTTGTTTACTACGCCAATTCTGCTGACGCTGTATTTGTGTCGACTTGTAGGTAATGTCGTAGGTCGGCACAGTACTCCCCCCCTTTGGAGTCCAAGCACGTGCCCGATGCGTGTAGTTGCAGGGAGGCAGCTGCTGCTACGCCGGCGTGGACCAATGACTCGGTCGTAGGGCTGCGATGGCCTGCTTCATTACACGGGCCCGGAACCAGGTGGCTTTGTCAGCTGAGGTGGTCCGGTGCTCTTGTCGTGGCTAAGCTGGCTGTTGAGGGTATGGAGACATTGCCTGATGCTAGGGCTCCTTTCTTCTAAGGCTGCTAGTGTTCAGCTCAGTCGGGGTCACCATTGTAAGGAACGTATGTTCTTTACTAAAAGTGGAAGTACTTCCGCCGAGCTAGGTGTTATCTGCTCGGGGACCAAGGCCCAACTACCAATCTTGGTTTGTCGTATATATACTTAGTGGCGACGAAAACTCTGATATCGCGATGTAGGATATCGATGTCACGCATTACGTATGGAGCGTTGTTTACTACGCCAATTCTGCTGACGCTGTATTTGTGTCCGTAGTTGACCGGCGGACGGCGAGACGCGTGGATGTCGACGGAGCGGCGAGCGGCGCGCGACGTAAATACGTTGCTTTAAGATGATACTGTATGTAGCTACAGTACTCCCCCTCAAGCGAAGCGTACAGGCCTGATGATTTTCCTGCCGAATTTTGACGTCGTTGGCTGCGATGCATCAGGTTTCACAGATGGTGTAGGCAACTGCGGTGCGCTTGAGACTGGATCAGCTGTTGTGACGTCAGGGGCGTTGACCGTAAATGCCGGTTTCAGTCGGTCGATTGACACCACGGCTTCTCTTCCTGGGAGTTGCAGCTTGTAGTACTTGTCGTTGCGCTCCAGCACGGGGTACGGGCCTTCGTATGGAGGTTGGAGAGGCCTTTGTACAGCGTCGACTCGTACAAACACGGAGTGGCACGTAGGTAGGGCGTTGTGCACAAACATACTACGCTTGTTGCTATGCGGCAGGTATGTCGGCGTGAGCGATGTTATTGACGTGCGTAGTTGATCCACGAAGTCTTGATCCATGTTGCTTGATGATGATGATGTTGATGCGATGAAGTCACCAGGCAGGCGCAAAGCTTGACCGTAGATTAATTGCGCTGCACTGGTATTGGTGTCGGTGCGGATTGCGGCGCGAAGTCCCATGAGCACAGTAGGTAGTTCATGGATCCATTTGGTGTTTGACTCCAGACGAGACATCAAAGCGGCTTTTAAAGATCTGTGCCAGCGTTCGATGATCCCGTTGCTTTGCGGGTGGTAGGCAGTCGTTCGAGTTTTTTCCGCGCCCAGTAGTTGTGTAAGGGCGCGAAACAGTCGACTCTCGAACTGGCGGCCTTGGTCGGTTGTTATTGACTTCGGACAACCGAATCTTGAAATCCAGGTATTGTAGACTTGTTCTGCGACCACTTCCGCGGAGATTTCTTGCAATGGTACAGCTTCGGGCCAGCGGGTAGTGCGATCGATCATTGTAAGTAGGTACCGGTGTCCGCGGTCGCTAGTTGCGAGCGGTCCAACGATATCAATGTGTAGGTGATCGAATCGGTCGCAGGCGGCGAATGTACCTACGCCTGTGTGCGTATGTCCTTGAATCTTCGCGCGTTGACAGGGCAAGCAGGTCTTTGTCCAGGTACCGACGTCGGAGTTCATCGATGGCCAGAAGAAGCGATGTTGGATCAATTTTCGTGTCGTCCGCGTTCCAGGGTGACTGACCTTATGCACGGCGTCAAATGCAGTGCGACGAAAGTCAGTAGGTAGATATGGACGGATGTGCGGAGTTGAAGTTTCGCAGTAGATTTCGTAGTCTGTGTTCGGTAGTTGAATTTTCTTAATTTTCAGGTTGGCTTGCTGTAGTAATGTGGGTAACTCAGGATCTTGATGTTGTGCTACGGCTAGTTGTTCGTAGTTGATGGGCGTCGGACACGTAATCGACTCGACACGTGATAGTGCGTCGGCGACTACGTTGTCCTTCCCGCTGATGTGACGGATGTCGGAAGTAAATTCGGCGATAAATAGTAATTGTCTTGACCGACGCGGTGTTTCGCTGTCCGATGTTGCTTTGTGAAGCGCGTAGATCAATGGCTTGTGGTCGGTGAATATTATTAGTTCTCTTCCTTCGAACATTTTTCTAAAGTGCTTCATTGCCATGTATATTGAAAGTAGTTCCCTGTCGTAGGTACTATACTTTTGTTGCGCAGTTGAAAACTTCTTCGAGTAATAGCCAAGAGGTTGCCACGACTTGTTAATGTACTGTTGTAGTACGGCTCCAGCGCAGGTGTTGGACGCGTCGCAAAATAGTGCGAACGGAGCGGAGCTGTGCGGGTGTGCGAGTAGCGCGGCGTCTTGAAGGCATATTTTCGCTTGTTCGAATGCTTGAATGGACTCGGTCGACCACTTGATTTCGGTCTTATCGCGTTTCTTCGAGTTATGTAAGTATTCGTTGAGCGGAGCTTGAAGTGATGCGGCGTTCGGTATGTGTTCACGGTAGTAGTTTATCATACCGAGAAAAGTTCTCAGTTGTTGAACTGTAGTTGGTCTTGGGTATTCGGTAATCGATGATATTTTCCCTTTTGGTGGGATGATGCCAGCTGACGAAACTTCATAACCAAGGAAGTTGACTGAAGTCTTGCCAAATACGCATTTTGACGGGTTGATCGTTATACCGGCGTCGTCTAGTCGTTGTAGAACGGTGCGTAGATGTTGTTGATGTTGCTCTTCTGATTCGGATGCTAACAACAGATCGTCGACGAACGGGAATACAAAGTCGAGTCCTCGAAGTACTTCATGGATAAACCGTTGAAAGGTTTGACCGGCGTTTCTGAGTCCCGGGCACATTCGAGGGAACTCGAATAACCCGAATGGAGTCACGATTGCAGTTTTTTCGATATCGGCTTCTTTGTTCGGTATTTGTTGGTAAGCTCTGTTCAGGTCTATTGTGGAGAATATGGTCTTTCCGGCGAGTTGATAGGTAAAATCTTTGATTCTTGGTATTGGATATCGATCTGGCTTCGTTATGCCGTTAAGACGGCGGTAGTCCCCACAAACTCTGAGATCGCCATTTTTCTTCGGCACGACGTGTAGCGGACTGGACCATGGGCTTTTGCTCGGTCGGCAGAGGCCCTGCTGCATCATCGACTCGAATTCTTTCTTCACGGCTTCGTATCGGTGTGGCGGAATAGGTCGAGCGCGACAGTGCAGCGGTGGTCCGGAGGTCTCGATGTGGTGTTCCACACGGTGATTCGGCGTGAGACTCATAGAGTTGAGTCTGGTGGTACCGGGAAATTCGCTCAGTATTCGGTGGTACGACTCTTCGAGATCGATGCTACGGACAGTAGGTACGTCCGTGTAGCGGCCAGGAGTGTGGATTGATAACTTGGTTACGTCATCAATCAGTCGTTGACTCTTCATGTCAACCAGTAGGTCGTGGTGGCACAAGAAGTCGGCACCGATGATGGGCTTGCTGACATCGGCTATGATGAACTTCCATTTGTACGGTCTGCGTAGGTTGAGGTTTAACTCAAGGGTTTGTTCGCCGTAGGTGTTGATTGTGGTGTTGTTCGCAGCGTACAGGGTGAATGGCATCTTCTTCATTCTTGCTCCTCTCTTGCGTGGGATGACTGAGACGTTAGCACCGGTGTCGATGAGAAACGTCAGTCTTGAGTTCTTGTCGTTCACGAAGAGACGGTAGGATTTGTTGCGAACGTCGGACCCCGCCTCGTCTAACGTTCGGTCGAGTTTACCGATGACGACGAGACATCTTTGTTCTTGTGTTGCGAGTCGGTAAATGCACATGGTGATTGGCATTTACGTGCGTTTCGCCCAAAACGCTCGTGGTAGTAGCAGAAAGAGCGAGGCGAGCTCTCCGCGCCGTGATAAGCGCGCGAGCGTGAGGCAGAGCGCGCGTTAGAGCGAGAGCGCTGCGCGGTGCGCCCGTAGGGTGAGCGCCCGCGGTGATAACGCGACTGATACGCGTTGCTTCGCAATTCGGCGACTTCGAGAGATAATTTGCGTATCTCATCGAGTAGATGCTGTGTGTTGATGGTATCTTGTGCTGATGATGCAAGTGCTGGATGCGATGAACGAAGTGTGGCCCGCGGCGACGGTGAAATGGCGCTGATTTCTTGCGTTTGTTCTAGCATCTTGTCTGCTAGAAGTGCGAGTTCGTCGAGTGCGGCGGTCTTGCTGATGCTGTCGCTGACCACGAGTACCGACCTCACGTGGGCAGGTAGGTGGTTCATCCACATGAGTCGGAGTGTGGACTCGGGGACTTTGTCGCGAGCGAGGTCTCGCATGCGACGTAACAGCTGCGACGGTCGTTGATCTCCGAGCTCCATTTCGGAAAGCAACTTTTGGAATTGCCTTCCTTCGGATTCCTCGTAGACGGAGATTAGTCTTTGCTTCAGCGCGTCATAGTAGTTCTCTGCCGGCGGGTTATACAGCAGATCGCTGATTTGCTCTATGTCGGTCTTCTCCAGCTGGGCGATGACGAGTTGGGCGAGTTGGGTTTGGCCTTTCTTCAATTCGCAGGTTGCAGCTTCGAACGTAATAAACCACAATCGCGGTCTATCACGCCAGAACGGCGGTACGCGCATTGATAGCGCAATACCGGCGACTTCGGATGCCTTTGGAGTGGAGCCTGTGTCTTCAGCTTGAGCCATGTTGATGTTTGAAGTTGGTCTTCGAAGGTTGATTTTCTTCCAGAGAGGGGTCACCACTTTAGGTAGTCTTGCTTCAATGAAACTCCGATGAGAGTAGAGAAGAGAATGTGTATATTGGTAAAACGAATCAAATTATGTACAATAAAATGGAGTATAACTAGTGGGTAGTAAAACAATATAAACTTATAACTAAAAGAAACACCAGAGGGCGTTGACGCGTCGATCAGCCGGTCGGCGCGCGCGACGCGAACTTGCACACGCATAAATAGGCGCGGCCGGTAGGCCCGCGCTCAGTTGACCGGCGGACGGCGAGACGCGTGGATGTCGACGGAGCGGCGAGCGGCGCGCGACGTAAATACGTTGCTTTAAGATGATACTGTATGTAGCTACACTCTTTTTAAACGCTTCGAAATGGGACGCGTATGTCTTATTTTTACCAACTGCATTTAAAATAAAAGAAAGTAAATAAAAATATAACACACTAGCTACTGTTGAATCGTTTTGGTAATTGGTAACGAACAAAGCAAAATTTCTAAACACCGGGTACAAGTCCAGACACTCATGTGATTAATAAAATTTTGCCTACATTATACCACTTTTAAATTAGTAATTCGTACTCCTTCCTTTTGTAACAATGATGATGATACCAATAGACAAATACCCAATCACATCGAAAGAAATCCCAACGGGTCGGCGATTGCGACCGCATCCGGCGCGCGCGCACAAAAACCGTGAAACCGGTGCGCGCGCGCGGAAACCTCAAATAGGAGCGATTTCTTCCACTGTCGCTGCTGATGCCTGTTTGTCGCTGCTATTTGTATTAGCGGCCATTTGTGATTGCTCTGATGCAGGGGCGCGCAACATTTCGCAAGTTTGCAACGGCCGTTTTAAACATGGGAGATGCACAATGAGACCTTTGGAGCGGCGTCTTTTAGAATTAAATTGACCCCGAGTTATTACGAGTAGTAGCCGAGTGGCGAACGTGTCGGACGTTGGCGTTGCGTCATCTCTGAGGTTCCGGGTTCGATCCCCGGTCGGGTCAATATGAGAAACTAACTTTTCTGTGTATCTCGGGTATATGTTGTGGTACCGTTGTTGTTTCTGCTTTCTGTAACACAAGTGCTTAGCTACTTACCACAGAATCAGAGCAACGTATGTGATGTTGTCCAATATTTATTTATTTATTTATTTATTACTGGTTGTCATTACTTATAGCAGTGGGTTTTTAGTGTTAACCTTTGTATAACCTACTCTTGGCAGTATTTCGGTGCATTGGGAGAAATATTAACATTAATTTTTTTGGAACTAAGAAATCCGGTAACAGTAAACCAGCTGCGCAATATTTTTTTTGCTCACATGGATACCTTGTAGGCAGTCGTAGGCGACTTCGGGTGTTTGTGGTCTAGTGGGTATGACAATCCTCAACCTATATAAGGATTCTATTCAGTATACTCGCGACAATTAATTACTTTATCTCTAGTTCTACGTTTACTTATTTTGCTGGCATAGTTTCCTTTCCAATTTCTTCTGGTTTGATGCTTAACATTTTAAAATTTCTTTAAAATTCTTTGCCAAGCAAATAAATTTGATTAAAGCTAACTTTCATATAGAAAAAGATGTGTGATGTTATTCAAGACAATGAACCTTTAGTTTCCCTAATCTGGCAATCTAAGATTTCCCGAAACTTCTTCAATCGAAACAATAGTCGAATAAAGTATCCCACGGCTTAATTAATGTTATGTTTTAGCCAAATCTAATGCGACTCTGAATAGAGACGTGATTTTTTTTGCGTTTGTTACCGAAAAAATGTTGTGACTCCCTGGCTCGGCTCGTGTCTCTTGAACCGCTCCATTTCACTTCACTCAATGACCATTCAAATTGCCCACAGACCGCCATCTTTTTATCATCAACCTTTTTCCGTTCTTTCAGTAATCGTTGATTAAACTACAGTTCAACGACCCCGACAGACGTTTTCAATTTCCAATCATCAGATGACTGGATAGATTTCTTCAATAAACCAATTATGGAACGCTCATATCATTTTGCATAGATTTGGAAGGCCACAAAAACTTAATGGACCCATTTCGTCTCACCCCAGCTACTCCCTATTATAATGAAAATCTAATTTTTTCACCAAATCGCTGGAACACGATCCACCGTTACCCTTAAGAGAATTCGTACACGGCAATTTTGTGAACAAAGATGTTCACCAGAAACAATGCAGAACCAATGCAAGCTTAATGAATTTGTGAGTTAACAGATTCCCCGGCATCGCTGTATCCTGAGAGCGAAGCGGAAACAATAAGGCGTTGTTGCCCGCTATAATTTCATAGTCGATCCGCTAACAATATCTCAGAGCTGATAAAAAAGTGATTTAGTATTATTAGAGGATGGTGCGCCGGAGATGCGATCGGAGAGAATCGATTTGGCGTCGCTGCGTGAAGTTTGTTTAGCGGAACGGTAGCGAGGTGCGCGGGAGGAGTGGGGGCAGGGGGACATGCGTCCGCGCCGCATCACTCCCGCCTTGGTTACGCATTATACTTAAACAACCATCATTGACATCGACAAATGAGGCTTCGAATAACTACCAGTTTTCCTTTCTATAGTTTAGCACACTTGATCACCTAACGGTTAGATAACTCTTTCTATTATTCAAATTTATCGTAACTAGAAGCGATGAAAACTAGTCACCCGTCGTTTCCAGTGATACAAATCTGGAAAGCAATTTGGGGAATGAAATTATCATGTTCGGTGTGTAAGTGACTGGGGTTGGGGTAATAAAGCAGCGTGTTCATATAACTAAATTTACGTAGATCGCGCTAACGACTGTAAAAATAATAATTACGAAGGCGAGATGGTTATCTGTGTAATCGTTTCAGACTAATTCCGGGCAGTAGTCGGTTTACGATGTACCTACGTGTGTATAACACGTAAACTTAAAGCTAAATTAAGGCAATTTACCTACTGTGAACATATCCATGTTAATAATATGTTAACTGCCTCTGTAGTCTAGTGATTACTTATTAGATTGGTCTTGGTTGAAATCAGTAGGGACGATATTATAATGTTAATATACCTAAATGCGATTTTGAAACAAAAAGACATCTATCTCACAGTGATCAGCGTGTAACAATGTATAAATTATTTCGTGATGACTACTACTTAAAGAGCTTTGAAAATTTGATTCATGTTTTCTCGAACAAGTACAAGAGCTTACATTATTTTTATATTACCAAATCAAATGTTCGTGATACAAGACAAATCACCGGACAACGAAATGAAAATGTTTTCAAAACACCTCTTGATGACAATCTTAACTTCCGGACCACACCGTGAGATGAATTTACTCTATTATTAGGTTGGTACCGAATGACGGCTTACCAACCAACACGTGTCTTCGACATTGTAACCACAATGTATAACGTCAATCTTCTTTATGCCGATTGTAAAATTAAGTGTGCCGATTAAACAAAGACATAAGGTTGGAAATGGAACCACTTCTAAGACTGAATGTGGTCTCGTCAGTAATTCACGCCACAGACAACAAAAAAGAACCAAAGCTACCGATGGCGCCTTGTCATTAGCAACTTCCGAAAAGGAGCCAATTTTTTGCAACGTCTAGCGGCTGAAATACAAAAGACAACAAACTGACAAATTGTACCAACAAACAAATTAAGAAGCAAAAAACGCCAGCAAATACCCATTGGGTACTTTTATTTTATTTTTAAAGTCCTAAATCAGAGTCTTAAATTGAAATTTAATTAACGATTCTGATTTGAAAACAATTTGTTAATTATTCTCTATTAAATTAACGAACAAAAAGACTTAAATTCTAAAAATATTATTTTCTTGCGTTTTTGATAGTCAGTTACTGCGATCTAGTATTAGTTATTTAGTTTGATCGAGGTATTAAGTTGTAACTAAAATCAATTCTAGACTTATACAATTGCATAATTGTTCATATAAATATCGGTGGCTATAAAAATAATTGGTTAACAGTTTGTAACTCAAATAACAATAAATAATTTAGTAGTAAAAGATTTTTGTTTTTATTTGAAACTCATCAACAAGGATATAAACGTCAACTGTCAAACTCGAGTTGCCAAAAATAAATTAGTTAATGTGCATAAAGTGGCCAAGCTCGTGACTGGCCCCGGTGAACCCGGAGTCGAGACACCATCCCATTTTTATCTTTACGTCAATTCGCCTCAGTGAAATATTAGCACTGATAAAGCAATAAGGCTTAGTAATAAGGTATTTCCTGTCCCATTCGCCACTTTGCTTACCAATTTGATTTGTGTTTATAGTCGGACACATTTATAATAGCTTTAACTAGCGCTTTTCAAATGTCGATTTATATATATCCATGCATTTTTTTCTATCCACCCGATTACATTCGCAACTACTGTTCAAAACTGACTATTGTTATTTACTAAACCCGCGTAGGTACACAATAAACGAGCATTAATGATAGTTATTAATCGATTTATCAATTGACTAATTTAAATATTATGCTTGTCATAGCCTGGAGATTGGTATAGTCGTGATCGTAGGAATCACGATCACTATTAATTTAATATTGCCGGCAATCAATCCGCACCCACAAGCAATTTTACTTGAGAGTTCGATACGGACGACCGAGCCGAGGATAATATTATCGGCGTGTATTAATTTATTGGTAAAATGGAATAGGGCTAATTTAGTCTATGAAAGGTGGGGAAATAAGTTTATAGCAGGCGGAGTTGTTGAATGTGCAAGTTGTAAAGGCTATTGGCCGGCGTGCCTCAGGGGCGGAGTCTGGGCCCCATGTTTTATTTGAATTATGGATGAGGCATACGGCGCCCGCTCTTGAAACCAGTTGTGAGTGCCGCAGCCTCGCGCCCGCTCGCCTCTCCTCTTCTAATTAATTGATGTTTTCATTTAATAGCTTGTTCTGTAATTAGCCGGCAATATCTGAAATTGAGTGTTTAAACTTTATTAGACACAGTGATACAGTTAACCAGCACCACCGTCCGTACTGTGAAACGGTAAGTGATGCGGAAATTGTATTTCATAATTGAACGTGTTATATGCTCATTAAAACTCTTTCAAATCACTGATTGATTGTTTTTTATGTGTTTAGAAAGTTTATAACAATCCTTGATTCGATTTTTATATATGTTTCCAATGAATTTAATGTAATTTATTTAATTGAGCATGAATAAAATAAAAGTTGATCTCAATCATTTAGGTAATTGTAATGTGTATTATTCAAGTTAATCAATTGTTATAATTATTGTGTGCTTACATGCTAAATATTCCTTCTTAAATACACTACTTCCGATCATCATTATTTTGTTTAATTCAGACTTTTTGTTCTCTTGTTGCCGAATGCCGACGGCATTTTAATTTGTAAGTATTCTGTGGGTAATTTTATTATGAAACATATTTCCACATCCATTAAAACTATATGTTTTATGTGATGATTAAAGCATCCTTGACTATTTTCCAAATGTTTAATCGTTTGAATGCTATTACTATTATCAACCACGTGGGAGCTTTACAAAATATATTTGATTGTTAAGGTTATACAATTTTCTTGCTTACTAGCATACATCTTTTTTTATAATAATTTCTAAGAATAATAAAAGTATATTTCGTGCCATATTTTTAGTTATATTTTACAAAATAAAACCAGAGCAGGTGCGGTTACAAAATGAAGAGTTTGACAAATGATTTTAAACAGCATAATTAAAAATACAGTTAAAAAAATAGGTATCATTTTATGAAGAAAAATGTTTATGAAATAATATTTGATTAGTATTGATTTCTACTAACAATTTTATGAGTAAAATACTTTTGCGTAAATCAGATGCTACATTTGTTTAATAAATGGGTATACGAGTGTTGATTCATTTTATCGCCAATAAAAGGTATTTTTTTAACTGCGCATAACAAGTTGCTAAAATATTTTTTATGAAACGTTGGTAAGCTTTCGGTGTCTCACTATTGAATTGTAAATAACTTAGAAAGCCTTTTTTTAAGAAGTCTTAGGTTCCTTGTCTTCTTCGCATTCCCGATGGTCTTAGGACTTCCTTTTTTATTTTATATTTTAACATCACAATCGCACGATGTTTTTCAGTATTCAAATTTTAATCATCACCTGCACTTATACACGGAATTTACTAAGTCTACATATTTGTTTTAATATGCAAACTTATATATGTCATACTAAACGAAAAGACGTTACAATTTTTCTTATTTACAACAAATCACTAATAAAGACATATTCCATTATGCACAACAATCAATAAAACCTCAAAAGCGTCGTAAATAAAATATTTATTGATCGAAATTACGTCTAAAAGGGCGACCAACGGTAATCTGCGGATGACCACTTATTGAGGGTCCCAAAAAGAGCACCAGACAGAAATATGTGACAGAGGCACGCAGCCATACTACTGAGATAACCCTAAAATGAGGACGTAACAAAAACAACGGGCGAAATTAAAAGGAACGACGAACAAGCAACTAACACAGGCTCTAACGTTTCGTGATAAGCTGACTTTTTGGGCCCGACGTAATTTGTCGAAGGCGCCTTAGATAAAGGCGGCAATTTGGTCGTGGGGACCCGAGGCATGTCACTGGAATGTCAACCGGCTGCGCGGGTAGGGTTAGCACAAGGATTACGGAGCTCAAGGTTGATCTAGATGGCAAGGTCTAGGAAAGTTGGCGTTTGACAAAGTGACGGTTGCGTCAGTTTCGCATAAACCATGTCCATTTGAAGGTTCATTGAAATAAAAGCAAATATCCGTCTTCTTTTAAAAACTAGAAGCTTGGTTGAAATATTAAACATAATCCGACCAATTTGAAAAGTGAGTTATATTGCGTGCGTTGTATTTTGACTTTAGACTACAAAGTCTGACTTTAAATATGTTATTCTTTAGGCTAGATTTTAACAATGTCCCTATTTTTAGTAAAATTAAGTAAACTAAGGGTGAAACTTATTTTTTACATTTTTTGATGTGCTTTGTCTTTACTTTTACAAGATGTATTTATTCCCTTTTTGTTGCAGATTTGTAAGTTTTAATCGAATAGTTGTTGAATCATGCATTCACGCTATAAGGTTGAGATGAATCGGCACATAATTAGTTTTAAATCCAGTCAGTGACCCAAAAAATATGCAACTTTCATTTTAAAATGTAAGAAGATAAGATATTATATTTTATTAGTCAGAAGCAGCGGTTCTGTCGGATCAAACAATTAATCAAATATTTATTTAATCTATTGTATATACAATGCAAAGTGTCTACTACCAGTTCGGAAGGAGTTTGAAGAAACTCAGTCAGAAGAAACAATTATGTAGGTACCTAATGACATAATTGTTTCTCATTTAGTACTTAACATTTCTTTTTAAGAAGTACCTGATCTGGAGTAGACCAGATACCAAAGGATACCATACCTGTTCGTAAGCATGACGTATGTTCACCGCTGTACTCAACCATATTGGACGAAATGTAACGACCTACCACATAACGCCACCACTCATGTGACAGCTTAGTGGGCATGAAAATGAAAGAGAATCAAAATATATCTATTGACCATCACATAAATATCGATACAAAACTTAGTACTTTGCGAGGCCAATTTGAGTTCCACCTCAGCAAATGCTACTACGGCATTTTTAACCCCTAAACATCCAAGCGGTCCCGCCGCACCGGCACCAGCTTTGGTTTTCTGGTGGAACCCATCTGCTAGGAAAATTAGCAAGATCTTGGCCCTTGCTAGTTCCTCACGCAAGTGAGTGAATACTCCATCACCCTTTATCATGTAACTAAAAATTAACTCATCAAAGGATTTAGAAAACCTGGAGCATAAAGTTTTACTGACCTTACGTTAAAAACACGAGCGCGACAATATGTGCAGCTACAAAGTTTGTTTGAATTTTCTAACCATTCGGAATGCCATTAAAATATTCACACAAGATATCGTTTGCATCCCTGCAAAAATACAACCGTTTAGAAGGAGTTGGTGACAAACAAAATAACAGAAGTTCACCTAAGGAAACGGTTCATTCTCAAACTGCATTTGAAAATCCAGTACATGAGTTCACTAAGAACTTTGCGTAGGTAGGTACCTATTTGCCACGCAATAAATATTGGTATAACGCCATAAAAATGCCAGTCAACTGATCTTTATCTCATTCATATAAGGACTTTATTAGCCTAAGTAAACAACTTCTCACTGTTATTAATACCGATATAATGTAAATTGTAAGCTGCCGTTGAAATTAACCAGAAACTAGTGTCGTAATTAAGAATTCCTTGACAAAATTATGGACGCAGTGAAGGGCTGTCCATTCTGATTGGCAACTGGCAGTTTAAACACAAAGTTGTATGTTTGTGTATGAAACTGACATTTTGCCGCAATTTATTAAGTTTGGCGCTGAATGTTTTCTCATTCGAGCGCCTTAATTTTAATAGGTAGATGTCAATATAAAATATCCAATGGTTGATGATGGGCAGGTGCCATGAGGTGACTCGGTGACATTTAATTATGTTTACTTAGCTGTAGGGTTCTCTATCTTAGAAGCCATGACGTGATGACGTTAAAAGTAGGTATAACGATTTACGTCAACCATATTTGTTTATATTTGTTTTCCGATCATGATACGCCAGGAGCGTGCAATTCCATTAAAATGACTTAACATTACAGTGGTCTGTTACAGTTTTTATACATTGAAAGCTCTTAGTTTAAAGCAATGTTACATTTATTACTTTTTATCGAATAACACTCATGACATTGTGGCAGCCCTACGGGTATCTAAAATAAGGTTAACCAAAAGTCGTTCCAAAAACACAGAAACTGATGAATTTCGAAGAAGCATTCGATCGGTAGGTGGGATACTAAAAAAGATATTCCAGATGAGTGTTAGAGTTGTCTGATCAGATTAGCAGAAAATACAAGGCATTTGGAGATACAATAATACATATATCTTTTCGGCCGGCTCATGCGGTAAATCTTATTGACACCAGCCATCTTTGCAGTACATTTATAGTGCCCCGTTTATGCGCAACACATGAAGACAAGCATCTTCCATCCTTCGTTACTCTTACTATCAGAATCATCATCAGAAAGAAACGTTTAATTAGTAACATGACATACATTGATTTTATAAAAAGTTAACCCATATTTATTTTATAAAAAAAATTATGTCACTAAAAGTCAAGCACCGCATTATCGGGCTTACAACCCGTCGTCGTCTTCTGTATATGCCTTTCAAGTGGTGAGCTGTGCTGCATTTCCCGATGTGATAGTAGTTTTATCTGGAGAGAGACTAAGGTCTATTTTCAAACGCAAGGGTCGATGAAGTGATCTTTTAAATCCACGCGTCAACGTTTGCACGTTCCATGCAAAATATAAACCAAGAATTGAACCCTGCGTCATCATTACGTATGCACTGCAAAAAAGGCCCAAAAGCGTAAGGCTTTAATCTAATTCAAAATTTGAATCAGAGCTAAATAAGGCACAATCTTGTTTCACTGTTGCCATATTTTGCAACTGTGCATCTACAAAATTTTTGATCGCAGCCAAAAACAGACCTTATGTCTTCTATCCACAACGTAATCTATGCTTCGCGAACGTCAAATATAAGTCCGAAAAGATATTGTTGTCTCATGATTTCTGAGAAATATCAAATTTTAAGTTTTCTGTCTCTCTCCGGTCTGTCATGTCACCTACCGTCGGTGGTCGCGTGTCCCCACTAATTACGGCATTATCGTGCGACGACTCGGACCTTTTAGCCGACGGCTGGACCAATAAATCTCGTCTTGTATCTGTCGTGGCCATATCGTAGATTTGCTCATTTCATGAAATGCTTGAGTATTTCATGTAATGGTCGCATTTCATGAAATGTTTGACTGTCTATTGGCCACATCATGATATGGTTTGGGCAGATCAATGATAAAAATCGTTTCTCGATGTGGTCAACTGAAAGCGCGACTATTTCATAAAGTATTCAAGATTATTTTGATCACATCGTAAAATAGTTACATGAATTACCGGTAGAGGCGCTGTAAGCGGTTTGTTTATGTGTGAAGATGGCGGCCGCGGACGATTATGTTGTTTCAAATTAATAATTCGTTGTTAAGTGAAGAAGAAAGTGATGACAAAAGATTATACGACGAAAAGGTTCTGGAGTACTATGCAAGTCACGCAAAAACTGCGCTAAATGTAAAAAAACCTTAGACTTCGGTTCGGATTTTACAGGTTAGTAGTTTACTGTTAAATTACTTCATTATTCATTTATTTTATTAAATTACTCTATCCTAGCTAACGTATATTGTATTTCCATTTAATTGATATTATTCTAAGTTTGTTAATTATGGCATTATAAAGATTGTTTTGTTTTTCTTTTTAGGTTATAAAACAAATTAAGGAGAGTAGGGTGACTACGCAAAAGAAGTCCATGGATTATTACTGACTGTCAAAATATGACATTATGGAAACAGCGGACGAGGAATATCTTGTATTCAAGGAAAAATGCGTAAACGATCCTACTATTCGAATAATTCCAGTGGAGAAGTATTTTGAAATATGAAAGGAAGTTCATAAAACTGTTGGACATGGTGGACGACTAAAAATGATTCAACACATTAAAAATAGGCTTTTTAATTCCATGTGATTTTTATATTACTTGTTGTAACTATTAACCAAAGTACGTACCTACTTATTTCTAAGTATTTGATTCTATTCTAAAAATAAATGTGTTACTTGACATGTGTCATACCTATTTAACAAAATTTGTTTAATATTATTACATAAATTTGTATAATTTTGTTACGAAAATTTCATAAGTTTGTGATAATCGGACTTAAATTACAATAAATAAGTTCTTACCAAATTCTGGATTTTTATTAAATATTTAATGGACACCCTATTTATACGATTCGGCCAAACGTGGATGACAAAATCGTGAAACGTAGACGATTTTATGATCTGGTCAAATTGAGTTGCCCACATCATGAAATGCAACCATTACATGAAATACTCAAGCATTTCATGAAATGAGCAAATCTACGATATGGCCACGACATATCTACGACAACGACGCCTGATACGCAGAGTGCTGATTTATGCTGCTGTATCTGCGAGGATTTGATTCGTTAATAGATCACGATTATGGTTTCGCTTTGAGGACCTACTGAGGGTCCGGTGACATTTGAAGGCTGGTGCTAACGATAAAAAAACCCGACTTGTCCGCAGGAATGCCTTAATCAGATCCTAGTTTCTTTATCATGGTATAATTAGCGTCAAATCTGTTCAGTAGTTTTTGCATGAAAGAGTAACAAGCATAGAACTAGGCATCCATACATTCAGACACCCATACTTTCTCACAAACGAAGTCATTTTTAATATTGGTAGGTATAATAATTTTAAACAAGACACGTGTCTATTCCGTCTAGCATTTCCAGAATGCAGTGATCCATACAATGCGAAAGACATGCTTTAATTAATCGCCGATAAGTCGATAATAGAAGCGGCTTACTTCACCAAGCATTGAATTGATTAATTATTTTGCAATCCACTTGTACCAATTAAAAGTGTTCGGTGATATAACAGCCGTAAGAGTCGAACTGGAGCAGCCCGACCGTTGAAATACCTCTACCCTACAGAAGACCGCAGCTATATAACAATCACCTCTGTCTAGTTGCGTGTGAGCAAGGTTTCCAGAGCTCTTGGCGGGTGCTACATTAGTAACAGGGATCAAGCCTTCAAGGGAAGGGTGACAAGTCCAATAACAGATTTATTATGCTGTATTTATTGCCCTTAAGGACCTCATTACCATTTAACATCAGGTAGGATGAGGTCAATCTTGAAGTGTACTTTAGAAAAAATATTTTAACTGTGGGTATTATAACTAGCCTTTATTTTATGTACAGTGAATAGCACCTCAAGGTAAACACTTGCAGTTCGACTTAGTTCTAATGTCCGCGATATAAGGACGGTACAAAGTACAAAGTGTGATCTGAAGTGCTTTCGACCGTACATTGCACAAACGTTCTTTTGAAGAATAATCTGGTTAACTTGTTTCGCATTTTAATTGTGGCGACCTGCCACTAAATTAAGATTAAAATTATTAAAACCTATCGAATAACACAGGATAGTCGGGAGATTGAGGTTAATAAAAAAACAGGTTACTCGTATCGTGGGGTATTAGAATGACCTGTATGTATGTTCCGCCATTTTTGTAGTTTTCGAGTTATGAATTTTGATTTTATTTTTTTCTAATTTAACCTAATCAACACAATTTTGGAATGTTATTAAGTTGAAAAGGGAAACATTCTTAAAAATGTACAAAAAATCATTAAAGCTCAACATTCAGCTTCCTAAAGCTAAGGAACTTGAGAACGAGGAATCAATTCACACACACCTTTTGATTTCATTTGGGCGACAAAAATACTGACTGAACCACAAGTCGCCTCAGCCCAAGAGACTCACCTATTACTTAGCTTAAAATAGATTAGTATTTTTAGATGTTCGATTAAATAGAATCCCTTGCGAACTTGGAAACCGTTTGTCGGTCCAATGGCTACAACTTCCTCGCTCCAATTCATACCAGCGCAGCCGCATGTCAATAAGAAATTATCAAATTAGCCCCATCGGTAATAAAAACTGGACCGTGCCGGCTCAAAGGATGGCAAGCATTGTTCACAGATTTTAAAAATCATCCATAATTAAATGGAATTCCGTTTTTACTCGTGCATTTCCATGATATAAATTCCTTGGCCATTCAAAAAGGATCAACTCGCCACCCTGGTCGCGGACATATTGGGAATAAAATATAAGGAATTGTTAATATTTGTGTAGTTACGCCCTTTCATTGTCCTCTGTGAAACAGTATGAGATCGTTGAGCAAAAAGTGGTTTAACAGAAATGAACGCTTCTTCGAAGAATGCTGCGTGCCCGATTTCTTTTCGATGCGACGCGTTTGACATCCGACATTATTCATCCCTTAATTCAATATACTTGGAACAGGCAACGAAGAGACTTTCAATCTAATAACGTTTTGTAATTTTGATTTTGATGGCGTGTGCCCGACAGCATGTTTTGTTTGGGTCCAATTTAGTATTAAGATAAAGAACGTGTTTAAAGAAAACTGAACCGAAACTGATAATGAAGTAAAATAATTGTGTCACTATTAAATTAAAGTTAGGTTTGCGTGAAGATAATATTTTTGAAGATAATCGATTTAATGAAATATAAACGCTGATTACTAAATATAATTGATCTTTTTAAAATTTTAATTAATGTAATTATAATAACAATATACGATATACTTATTTGAATAATATAGAATAAGATATTAAAGATTTAGTTTTGAAAACATCCAAAGACGTATTAACAAGTGCTGCCCAGTCATTAAGATTTGATTATCAAGTACATATAGTCAACCGGATACTCGTGTTCTATTTGTGATATGGCAATTCTCACTATACGTAAGTAGAATTCGCAAAAGAGAAGCTTAGTAGCCATTCAATACAAGAAGAAACAAAACAAGAAGCAAGAAATCATTTCGGATATATTGACAAAGATTTGGTTTGTTGACGTCTGATTTTGACTCTTATGCGAACCGCGCATCAGTGAATGCTTATTTTCCAATTAACAATAATTGTAAAATAAGATAGTAAAGTTGTTTCATGTTGACTTGACAAATAAGGTCTTCATCTTCTTGGACGTTAGTGTTGGAAATACGAGAATCACATACCAAAAGAGCCAAGGTTATGAAACTAATAATAAAATACGAGGTATAGCAGATAAGGCAGTCTGTCCTGCCACACGCATTCTGAAGGCACTAAGAGCATTAATAATCTCTGTACGATAAGCCATGTTCGCAAAGAGCTTAAATACATCTACAGCAATGACTTGGAGCTTTTTATTCTTTTATCACTGTATCGACGGATCAAAATATCACTCTCAAGTTGGAGTGAAGGTACTCGAATATCTAATTTGTTTGCTTTCTTCGGGTAAGAGTATATTTTATTGAAGACTAGCGACCCGCCCCGGCTTCGCACGTATGTAATGTAAATACTTAGAAATATTGACTTTTCTATTATTTATTGCAAACAAAAACCTTCCTCTTGAATCACTCTATCTATTAAAAAAACCGCATCAAAATCCGTTGCGTAGTTTTAAAGATTTAAGCGTACAAAGGTGTATAAGGACTGAAAAAGCGACTTTGTTTTATACTATTTAGTGATTACGGAGACTATTCAGATTGAGATTTTCCTTTAGATAACAATTCAAGTTATTATCTAGTAGGTATTTTGATTAGACAACATCACATATGCTCGAACTACTGGTTCGATTTGAAAAATTATTTGTGTTGGATGGTCCAATTATCGCGGAAGGGTTTAGGCTATCTAACATCACGTTGCAATAATTAGGTGCGAAGAATCAGTCGAAAGTATAGAAATAAACTTATTGCGCGATGTCAATACGACATAGGAAAAATGTTTATGCATGTAAAATCATATACAACTAAGAAATAATTGGATCTGAAGCTAATTAAGCCAATACCTTTTAAACAAAACACTACAGCATTCTTCACTAACTCACAAAGGGCCGTTCATGAGTACAAACCAATAATTACCAGGAAATTGCGCAATCATATTCATACTTCAAAGACCACGTATTGCGTTATATTTTATAGACGTATTTACGATCCAATAAGATATAATCCACGGTAATGTTTTTCAAATGTATGCATTTCACTATATTTGACATAGTCATATCGTGCAATCTAAATAATACTTTAATTTGGAAGGTAGAATGATAAACTTGAAGACAGAACATTGTTTTGTGGTTTACTCTACCACGACATTAGCCGAGAGGTGAGCGTGCCGGATATTCGCGACGCGCCATCTCTGAGGTCCCAGGTTCGATCCCCAGTCGGGTCAACATAAATGAATAATAAAAAAATAAATGAATGCGCCAAACAAACACACCAATCACCTGGCCTCAAACTAAGGTTTTCCCTTGTACCTACTATGAGTACCAGACGCGGATACTAACTGGGGGCGTCAACCCAGCACACCCAGACCCAAGTCAATTTAGAAAAGTTCGTTTTCCAAATTGACCTGACCGGGAATCGAACCCGGGACCTTACGCGCTCTGGCCGCCTACCTTATGGGAAACTAACTTTTCTAATTATCTCGGGTCTGGGTGTTGTGGTACCGTCGTTGTTTCTGATTGCTGCAGCACAAGTGCTTAAGCTACTTATCACATAATCAGAGCAATGTATGTGATGTTGTCCAATATTTATTTATAGCTGCCCGAGTTCCGACCTTTTTTACTAGCTTCTAGACGGTAACCATATTTATCCACATGAGACGTCATTACGCTGACAATCGCAAAGCGCGTGCGCATATCCAATCGAGATCAACCTCAACCGCCAATAAAATCCTTGAAACAAAAACGCATTCGGCCTATGCACACACTCCTAATGATCATTACTTGCACATAAAAAAACAAATAGGATGTGAACGCTAGCTCAGATAGAAACATCACTATGACAGCACGAAATTGCCAAGAAAAAGTAATATGAATCATCTATGTTTGTTTGTCGCAGCAAGCGACTAATTATGCCGAGATGATCGAGAGGACGTTTTTGCGTCTCCCCCGGCCATTATATCCGCGCATGTTTCCATGGTGAATTGACTTTTTAGTGGTGCATAACTTAAAATTGCATTTTTGTCACCCACCGCCGAGCGAGCCGATTGTGCGAGGATCGATGCTTTTTTTGTCGATTACTAACTCATGTATATTCTGGTGTCTTCATTAGCTCGATGTTTCTTTTTGCCTGCGATACAATGGGCGATGTCCAGCGATTATGTTGATGGGTATCTTGATTTAGATTTGATTAGATGTCTTTATGTCGCAGTCCTATTGATTAGAGATGCTGATGGATAAACCAGATGTGCGAGTCTTTATTTGTTACTGAAAAGGGAATGGCGCCGTTATTGAAACTGGTTGTTATGAATTAACAAGTTATACTATCTACAGTATAGTAAAGTATACTCTCGTATGGTTGTTAGGTGGTCAAAGATATCAAAGTAGAAACTGTTTAGAAATTATTCATAAGGATATTTAAATTGAAAAAAAAAATGTAGTCGAGCTATTACTTTGATATATTTAGCGACACTTAGTTACTTAAATGTATAGACAATGTGCCATGGTTCATAAGAAATTCGGAAGTCCACGAACACCTGCAAATTGGCACAGTAAAAGATGAAATCCGCTCTACTGCCGCAACCTACAAGAAGAGACTTATGGTCCACCCTAATCACTTGGCTCGCCAATTAACTATGAATACATATGTTACACGCTTGAAAAAGCATCACATCATGGAGCTCCAGGACCGAGTGTAGCTCCAACGGAAACGGAGTAGATGCTCTCACTGGAGAGTGTCCTACACATGACAAATGGTCAAACATAACATCTGCTCATAGTCCGGGGACTGATTGCAGATAAAAGCAAAGAAAAAAAAATGTATAGACAAAGACACGTCTGACTACAGACTTTAGACTTTGTATCGCCCTTATGTCGAGTCCATAAGAACTAATATCGAACCACAAATTTTACCTTGACGTGTTATTGACCGTATATAAGTTTCGTATGCACATTTCGATTTACCAGCAAGCATGCGTTGCAAGACTCTTATCACGGATATTAAAAAATGTATTAGCAAAATATCATAAAAATTTAACAACACAAAAACCGCCTATTGAAGTCACTACTGTCACATAAACTGCTCCTAGCGACTTGACAAAAGTTAGAAAATGTTATGCCCAGTTCTAATATTTGAAAAACGATTAGTTCTAGTTACGGGTCGTAATTAAATATACGAGGCGTAAGCTAGAAACGACCGACAGACGTCTGATGACAGCTGATATGGAAAGTAATTTATGGAACGGTATTAACGACTCGTAGCCGGTTAGGGAAAAACGGATAGTAATTTTTGACACATTACAAATCGTAAAATATTTAAACCGGGCATTTATTCATTGTTTGGTGAGTTATGCCCCGTTGTAATATTTTACCTTTTTTTTTTTGAAGTGTCAAAAATGACATTCCGTTTTTCTGCAACTGACTTCGAGTAATTTATTACAATCCGCAAGTAATACGGACCGTTTTTTTTTTCAAATCTTGGAACCAAGCATTAGTCTAACATAAAAAAATACGAGTAGCTGAAAAAACCAAGTGTTACCTACACCGGTACACCGCTAATCCTTATACAGTTTGTAGTTTATAATTAGCTGTACAAGTATTTACTGTATCAACATAAGTACACTGGTTCTTCAAGACCAATACTTATACTTGTGCGTGTTAAGTTGCGTAGTAGTCGGGGTCCGTATGATATTCTAAGAGTACTCTTAGAATACTCTTACATTATTATTTTTTGAGACAAAATACTTTACTTGATTTTATATATAATAATAATAATAATAAATAATAAATGCGCCAGACAGACGACCTCCGTAGCCGAGAGGCGAGCGGGCCTGACTTTGGCGAGCGCCATCTCTGAGGTTCCGGGTTCGATCCCCGGTCGGGTCAATATGGGAAACGAACTTTTCCATATTGTCTCGGGTCTGGGTGTTGTGGTACCGTCGTTGTTTCTAATTTCTGTAACACAAGTGCTTAAGATACTTACCACAGAATCAGAGCAATGTATGTGATGTTGTCCAATATTTATTTATTTAGACAATCACACCAATCAACTGGTCTCAAACTAAGTAGGTAGTAATAATATGTTAAACATGTTTATATATATTACTATATATTTATGAGTTTATGTATGTTTATCATGTTATACTATGAATGTAATTCTAAAATATAAATTGTATTTATTTTGCACGGCCGTACCCATTTCTCGCCATCTACTATTTCCTCTACCTTAAGGTTGTCTGGAAGAGAACGCTTTCTAGCGATAAGACCGCCTAAATTGTTGTTAATCAAATGTAAAACCCATTTCTGTAAAGATTTTGTGCAATAAAGTATATCTATCTTCCTACCTCATTAAATCCGTTCGGGTGGGACCATTTCAGTTGTCGAATAATTTTATTTATACAGATTTTATCGTATATTCTCTCTCTATACATAAATAAATGAAATGACGCTACCTGTGGTACGAAACCTAGAACCACCGAGAAGATGGCGACAAGAAACTCGGTTTTTTTTTACAAATAAATGCTAAACTTATTGCTAATTTTAAACCAAGACATACAGTTAGTTTGTCAATTGTAAATAAATGCCTTTTCATGTTTATCTCAGTTAAATTAGGTTTTAATTACTTTAGAGCGATTTGACCCCTTAACTTATTTGAAATATTCTACAGGGGCCCGATATCGACTATATGTATAGATTGATATGTTGATAGTTATTATGACTTGTGTGTTTAGTGTTTTAGTGACGTCATTATTTCTCATTACTGTAACACAAGTGCTTTAGCTACTAACCACAGAATCACAGAAATGTATTCCAGAGAGGTAGAACATAGCGATTTATCGCTCGAACTGGAGCTGCCAATACCTCCACCTTACTGACAGTAGACTAATAACAATCACTTCGGTGTTGTTGTGTTCCTGCGTGTGAGTAAGGTTTCCAGAGCTCCTGGGGGAGTGCTACATTTCCGCTATTCTATTAATACCATACCACTGTGGCTTATGCTGAGACAGGCACCTATTGACCACTCTGTTCATTTTCACTTAGTCTGTAACTATAACCTTTTCTATTTTTGTAATTTTTTTTCTGTTTCTTCTGTATGTATCCGTGTTTGAATGGTCAATAAATGTCTTTTCTTTCTTTCTTTCTTACATTCGTAGCAGGGGCAAGCATTTAATCTAAGGGCGACAAGTCGAGTAGCCGCGATATTATGCTGTACGTACTTGTCGCCCTTAAGCTAGGACCTCATTACCACTTAACATCTCTCAACAGATGGGATCTAGAATTGCAATATAAAAAAACTATGTACCTATACAACGTGTAACGGAAAGGGTATAACAATATCAAAAATACCAAAGCAGTTAACGGTTACAAACTGTATGGGACCATTTGTAGCTGTGTACACGCATTTATTGATTCAATATTTTTTTTTGAAATATCAGTCAAATACAAGTCAAAATTTTGACTAAGTCACGCTTGCACAACACTATCACAGTATTGTTGGAATCGTCGAAAGACTTGGATGTACCTACCTATTATGCTATTAATTTAAATATCACAATGGTGGTTCATCTTTTAGTGTTTACTGAATCACATCTGAAATTTGTTGGTTTAGCGTTTCTCATTTTGACAATTCAGTTAAGTCATTGAGTTGTCGTCGCCATGACAACATCTTGTGTTTTTGCCTTTCTGGATTACCTACTTACTACGGATAGCCTAGTGATATTTCGTGATGTCTTTGAGCAATCAAGAATATTCGAGATGATTCTCTGTGTCGGAGCAACCGACGGCAGCGTGATGGCCGACCGAGAGCTAGAGAAAGAGATTTACGAAACCATCAAAACGCTCGTTTCCATCTGTGGATTGGGCGAGGAGGTCGTATCACATGGCCAGCTCGGTCACCAGACCTCACTCCGTTGGACTTCTTCTTGTGGGACTACGTTAAAAGGAAGGTGTACGCTGTAGCATGCTCGTCAAGGGAAGAGATGATAGAAAGCATCAAGGCCGCGTTCTGTACAGTGACACCACAAATGTTGCATAATGTTCGCGCATCTTCTAAGAAAGTACTAAGCGCGCATGTCGAGGAAGGAGGTGGAGAAATTCAGGATCGCAGTGATTGTAATGAAGTGATAACGTGATTTGGGGTCGCTGACCTCAATAGTGTTGTGATGCGTTTGTTTACGTTTTAGTCAGTCATTATAGTTAATCATTTTTTATTTCATAAATACAATAAAGTGTTTATTTTAACTCGGGATTTCGTATATAGAATCTATACAAGGTATAGTATCCACCTACTTTCGATTGTTACCCCCTTTCCGTTACAGGTTGTATATTGCACATGTTAAATTTTTTTTTTCATTTGTTTTACGGATAACGCCTTTCTATTAATTTAAGGAACTCTAAAGTATGCACTGCATACAGTAACGGTAGTCGCCACGCACGCTAAGTCATCAAATAGTGGCTGATTAATTTTGACCTCTATTCCTATCCCCAGAAGAGCTACTTTTACATCTGTGCCAAGCTCTCATGAGGCCTCGACAAACATGGCTGCTCGTCGTTTGCGCCCTTGGCTAATTAAATAAGCCGTGTTCCTGGTATCGCTCCCGCTCTAGACACTAGATACTATCTAGGGTTTGAGCCAGGGGTGATAAACCTTGCAATTCAATTTGGTATTGTAACGCTCATTGATAGAGTTGCAAAGTTAATAAATGCGCCAGACAACCACACCAAACACCTAGTCACAAACTAAGGTTTCCCCTTGTACTATGAGCATCAGACGACGGTTACTAACTGGGGATGTCATCCCAGCACACCCAAACACAAGTCACTTTAGAAAAGTTAGTTTCCAAATTGACCTAACCGGGAATCGAATCTGACACCTTTTGGACTTTGGCCGCCTACCTTAGCCATACACACTTTTGTCCAGTAACAGTTTAGGGTGCAATAACCGTGCCCCTATATCATTTCACCACGAGTACATCACGTTTTTGTTTATAAATATCATTAAGCTTATCCAATAATTAATACAGACAATATTTTATGATTGATGGTCATGAAATAAACAAATAAATAAATTGATAAATTTATAAAATCTTGTCATTAGTGTCCGCTAGGGCTGCTAAAAGTATTGTTTACTATTATAGTACTGCTCACTATCAATACATGTTTGCAAAAAGACAAAAAGATTCGCGGATTCTAAAATTCCATCGCGAGTGTGCAATTCTCGAGCAAAGTTGGCCACCGCTGACTAAGGTCTATGGCCACTAGAACCGGCACTAATTACTTGCTAATTCGCGAACAAGCCGTCAGCCACAGCTATGTCTGCCTGCTATAGTGCTAATGTTACTGTTATTCGAACTATTTTGTTAACAGCATAGTCGGAATTATTTGCGTAGGCATTTCATTAAATTCTTCTGCTTGAGTAGGTATGCGTGTAATTCTTGTTATATCGAAACATATGCTGTACCTGTTAAATTGATAGCTATTTATCAAATTATCAGAGTATAGATCCATACCGAAAATTCAATTTGGTTTTTAAATAACATATTTCAATTATCCCGTGGTTGCAAATACATTTTTTACTATACCTCCCTGCTAACAGGGTAGGTGATATAAAAATCTATTTAATCTAACACATTAACAAAAAACTATAAGATATATTCATAGATTTTCTTTTATTATGTATACAAATGTTTATCCTAGCATTCTGATTACTTCAATAAGTATAAATGATGCAAAAATTCACATAAATAGCAAATGCAGTTCAATGTTATTCATTATTTGTCAGAGCAACCCGGTATAAACATAATAGACGTTACTGTCAGACTACATTATCTGAAATTGCACAGAAAATATAAATTAAAATAGATAAAAGAATGTATCGAACATACAGCAAATCTTTACATAATTTTTTTTATACTTTACCGATATATTTGATGTGAATGCTTATTTTTTACATACGAAGGCATTAAATCCATTATTCGGGCACTAGGAAAACAGTTACCACCACAAATTGAATGACCTTGACTTACCGGCTAAAACCAATGAAAATGTTCGATTCTGCATGCCTCATTAAGGCTTATACAATACCGATTGCCTAACTGTGAAATTATTCGATGCCGAGCCACGGATGCTATACCTAAAGGTCGTGAAGATTCGCGGAATACCTATTATAGCTAGGTACTGCTAGGATCTGAGATCAAGGCTATGGGTTTTTATAGTTCCTTTGCCGACTTTTTGTTTATGTGAAGGTATTTGACTTGCTTATTAATGATTGATAACAGCTTGTTAGTTAATGATTGATAAATCGTTCAATTTGTTTAAAAAGTAAAGAGGTTTCGTAGACAAAAGTTTACCAAATCAAACATTTTTAGTTTGTAATTGAAGGATGGAGAGATATGCTTTTATTCTATGGATAATATTTTCAACTATATAAAGTGCATTAACAATCGATAAAAATAGCATGATAAGATATACAGTTTAAATACTCGTAAAAGCCTTTTTAGTAAACTGGTTATTTATTTGTGTTAAAGTAACATTTTATATTTATTTACCAATTTTGGCATATAAAAATGTAAAGTAAAAAATATTTAAAATTTACATTATTATTTTAACCCTGATTACTTTGCGAATTAAGATCCAAATCCGATTAAGGAGGGGTACTCTCAAGATAATTCAAAAGTTTGGGAATGAATACGTGGTTTTTGATTTGCATAAATAATATTTTGTTTTTTGAAAACGCTTAATTTGCATTCGAAGTGAATTATTACAAGCTTTTTTTATGATTATGAGGATTAAAAATTGCTATCCGTTGTCGGATCCGACATATTTCGTTTATGAGAGTAGACCCCAAGAATATGTTTGATACTACTGGGTCAATTGCTAGAAAAATATTTAAAAAAAAATCATAGATTACTCCAACAGACCCGATAGACGCAGAGAGCACTAGTTAGTATAGGTACACTATATATAAATAATATGTATTCGTTACCCACGTAACATACACATCAGTACATTATATTGAATGCTATCATAGCCATGGTTGGTACACATTGTTACCATTATGTTATGTAAGGGACTATTTTTATTAAAAACCATTCAGTTGGGAATATGAAACATGACATGCTTCGTATGACAATACAATTACGATGGAGTGAAATATATGTCTATGCTACTGGTGAAGACCGCAGTTTCGTGATTCGATAAAATTTTGTTAGTCGCGTGCTAGAACCATGCTAGGCTATGGTTATCTGTGCTACAAGCGGTAGCGTGTAGCGGCTTAATAAAAACGTGGCAAGTAAAATCTAAAGTAGATACCTGTAGTAAGCATTTGATCACATCAAAGGAACTTTGACCGGCCATGCGTTCTTATTTATTGATACTTTATGAAGAGAACCCACAAATTCGTTTTTTTTTTAAATGAATTAAAAACCATATGTTATGATGATAGGTTTCTATCAGGAGATACTTACTTCAATACCCAATTAGTTTAACAGTACAGTCAGATAATAACTGGCATGAACAACATCAACTCACTGCTTAGATCATTTGATCGGCTAGCTTTGCATATATTATTGTCTGTGCCTTTATAGAGATAATATTGGACGACATATAACATGATCATCTGTAAGTTATTAACCCCTAGGCAATAAAATGATTAATGAAATTTAAATTTGAAAATCTTAGAGTTTATTACACGCTACCGCTTATCACTTAGCCCTCACTAATCTCCGTGTTCAGTTGAAGCGGCCGCGGAAACGAGCAATTTCCTCTTCCATTATAATTGATTGGTGTAATTGCGAGCGGATTCTTTCGCGAACAGGGCTCGGCTGCATACAGGGTGACTGGACAGGCGACATTTTAGCCGAGATTTTTATATTAAGGCATCATTCTACTGTTGCGAATCTTATTTTTTAAAAGACTTGAAAAAATTACCAGCCTTACCTACTGGCTTTAGAACATAAAAATATGGTTTAAATAAAATTATAAAAAGAAAAAGAAAAGAAAAGAAAAGAAAAATATTTATTAGGTACTATTAATACATAGGTGAATAATAATATAACCAGGTGAACTTCCGCAAAGACTCGAATTATTGACATTTTGATGTGTAATTGATATCCATGTGATTATTTGGTTGGTTAAAAACAAATTAAGCGTAGGAGTCAATATAAACAGTGTTAAATAAAGCCAGTCTGATAAAAAAAATATTAATACGTGTTTAAGAAGTTTTTATCGTGATTTACTGTTGACGGTACAAATACGAAAATAAAACCTTAAAAAACCTACATATTTTAAATAACCGGAAAAAGACTCTTGCAGTATTGAACTTGATTCACTTTCAAATAACGAGTGACGCTTTTCTAACTTATCTAACTTTGTATTTCTGTTTTACTAAGTCTAAGCCTTTTATGCCCCCTGCTGGAAGATTTTTAAACTACACACACAGTACTCTTGTGAAAGGGGCTCCCTTTTTACCACTGTGGAATGGAATACTAAACAGAATTAGAGACTCAATTACTTTTTGCCGAATCCAATCGTCGTTGATTCATTCACCCGGTATTTCAACGCATTCCTTCATTCGGCTAACTCGTAGGAATTCGGATTGATATAATGTTCACCGGCTCATTAGTTATGTAAAACTAGGTCGTAATTACGACTATATAAATGATTAACACATTACTTAGTGGTTTTTATACGTTTTCACTGCAATTCAATCGCAATCGCGTGGTCGGGCGACACGGTTTGATTGCGAACCACAAAAGTGTCTTTCTGTTTTCTGATCAAACCTAATGTTATAAATGTTTAGACTTTCGCGTTCCATTTTAAACATTTAAAATAATTTAACGGGACAAAACGCGACACCATTTTTATTTAGTAGTTAATACGAACTACTTACTGCCCGACGTTTCGGTTAGGTTGCACCAACCGTGGTCACGAGCTGACATTTTGACCCGTTAAATTATTATAAAACCTAATGTTTACAATAAAAATACAAGTGTGATAAACGAAGCAATAAAAAGTTAACCACATAGAATCGTTAATTGAACCTTTGCATACAATTACCGTCAAACTCAAATACTTTATTTAAGTTGGTTACATAATATGACATTTTTAAATCGTCATTGAGTACAATGCAAAGTGATTCTACTAACGGTTTAGAACCTATATCTATCGAGAAGAAACAGGTTAAAAGACTCAGTAAATGAGTTACAGTAGCAGTATCTTGTAGCCATGTGTAGCTCACTTTGGACCAAATCAGTAGTTTTGTTTTGATGAGCGATGAAACAATTAAGTGCTCAAGTATGTATTTATTCCCGAGATGTAAGCTGGATCGAATAATGAATGACACTCAGGGTATTTATACAAAAAGATGCAACTAAAAAGCCAATAATTTCGGTACATACAAACAAGGTTTCCATACTTCAACGTCAACAATAGGATCGCTTAATAGGCCGATATATTTAAAATGTCATTTGCTCCAATATTATTGACTTTTTGATTGCGTCTTATTATGAATATAAATCCTGATTATGTATTTGACGTCGACTATACCGACGACTCATCGAGAGACAAAAATAGTCGATTTTCGATTGTGCGTGGAATTCTGGTTAAGGTGAGTTAATAGACGAAGTGGGGACACTTAATACTGACATTTGACGACCTCGGTGGCGCAGTGGCTAAGGTAGGCGCCCAAAGCGCGTAAGGTCCCGGGTTCGATTCCCGGTCAGGTCAATTTGGAAAACGAACTTTTCTCCATTGACTTGGGTCTGGGTGTGCTGGGATGACGCCCCCAGTTAGTATCCGTCGTCTGGTATTCATAGTACAAGGGAAAACCTTAGTTTGAGACCAGGTGATTGGTGTGATTGTCTGGCGCATTTATTTATTTTATTTATTTCCACGCTAAGGCACGGATGCCTTAATATAATTAGTTTCTCCCTCTCACGCTACTTTTAAATGACAAATATTACACCAAGGCTTAGATGTGAGAGTTATCGCCATTTGTTACTTTTTAAAGATATTTTATTCTAACTCTAGTGGTGTCTATTCTAACTCTATAGGTCTTCTGTTGCCTGTGTTGAACTGCCTCCTTTCTATTGAGGAGTGAAGATCTAAGAATGATATTAAATCTACAGTCGTCCATAAGCAGTGTTGACGAATTTACGATGTTCATTCACAGTTATTTGTGAATGAATACTCCCAGTGTCGGTGGCACACCCGTAGACAGTTGAATGAATTTGATTGATTGATCCCGATATATATCGATACGCAGATCCGATAATAAAAATCATAAAAAAATAATGTATTAATCAGCGGATAAACTTATAATTTATGTTACTTTGTCCTTGCAAAAGATTATAATTTTTGGACTGATAAGGTTTGCAATAACTGAAAGGTAATTGATGGACCATGAAGACATGACATTTAAAAACCAGCCGTATTGTCAAATAATTAAGTATGTTATTCTGTGAGTTTTGACCAGTCACTTCTTACTTACTGGTCTTATAAAATACCGTGGTATTAGGTGCGTTCTAAAGGATTGCGATTCCTCTTGATTGTAGGTAGGTACCTATAGATACCGTTTGATTATTAGGCTAATCACTATTACGCAAAAGCTAGGTCTTTGATCTGCTGTGCCTTGTACGGCAAATAGCAGCTTAGTCAAAGTCAAAGTCAATCTTTTTTATTCAGATAGATTACATTAGTAATACTTATGAATAGTCTCTATATAAAGCAAATGAAGCTACCTCCGATTCGAAACCTATAACTAAAAAGAAGATACCGGCAAGAAATTCAGTAGTTTTTTTTACATATGAAAGCTAATTTTTTTACTAATTTTGCACAAAGACACACAGTTAGTTTGTCAATTGTAAAATAAAAATTTAAAATCGATTATTGAAAAAAAAATAAAAAAACAAAGGTATCAAAACAATGATATATAATAAAACTAGCTGTGCCCGCGACTTCGTTCGCGTGGACTACATCCTTTCATGGTCGGTTTTACCCCTTTTTCCCCTAATATTCGAAACAAAAAGTAGTCTATATTTTAATCCAAGTTTCGAGCTATATTTGTGCCAAATTTCATATCTCTAACTTCAAAAATAAACATTTTTCCATATAAACTTTCAAAGGTGGTATTACCCCCATCCCCCCCCCTTATTTTCTAATAAAAAGTAGCCTATGTCCGTTCTTGAGATTCAACGTATACCTATACCAAATTTCATCAAAATCGGTTGAGAGGTTTAAGCAGGAAAGCGTACCAGACAGACAGACAGAGTTACTTTCGCATTTATAATATTAGTAGGGAGTAGGGATAACAAAGGTATAAAGTAAGTGTTCCTTGCCTAAAAGGTTCAATTCCCAGACCAACATGCGCATGATAAACATTTTCGTTTTATCTATATCTGGGTTATTTTACCTTTAAGTACTTAATGTGGTACTACCGTTTATTCTGTTAAACAAGTCAGGGATCAGTACCTTTGCCACGAACAAAACCTGTAAATGAGTAGTTTTACGTAGTGTCAGTTTTGTATGATGGCGATTTTAATTGTTCCTATACTAACTGCTGCGGTATTCATTCGATTTCCATGCTATGTTCTCACTACATACTATTTAACAGCGTTGTTTTTATGCTACAAATGAATTATTCACTTGAACAGAAATAAAACAACTAACTCACTCCATACACTTCACACTCACACGTATATTCTGTCAATCAATAAAACAAGAAAACTAGGAAACGTTATGTAAAGAAAGGTAAAATTTTAAATTAATGAAAAACATTTAAAACTTTAAATATACTTTAAGGCTACCTTGTAAGAAGGTTCAATAAAAGTTATATAACCTATAAGTTGAGTTTATAATGTCAGCAACACGTCAGTTGTGTGATCGATGGGTAAAATCTTGCCTGATATTAATACATTTTTAAGACCGATTTTGATTCTTTAAAACGGCAACCAAATAACAACCAAAAATCAATGTGTTGTTGTGTTCCTGTGTGTGAGCAAGGTTTCCAGAGCTCTTGGGGGGTGCTACATTAGTAGCATGGGTCAAGCCTTCAAGGTAAGGGCGACAAGTCCAGTAATAGATTTATGTACTTGTCGCTCTTAAGCTAGGACCTCATTACCGCTTAACATCAGATGGGATGAGGTCAATCTTGAAGTGTAATATAAAAAAAAAATACAGATTTATTTAACCTACAAACACAATTAAATTATCAGCAACAAACTAAACCATTACGAGTAAACACGGAAAGCTGTCATCTCGAGGCAGATAACACCCAGTCTCGATATACTTGAAGTTAAAGAATAAAAGCAGCTCAGTAATAGCGGCCCAGATCTCAGTGAGCGATGTTCAAGCAATTAATGTCCAACTAGGCCTTGCATTAGCTGACAAGTAAACCTATGTCGTTGAGGTTGTATGCAGCCATTGCAAAGGCTAATTGCAGTAGGTAATTTAATATGTTCAACTACCGGGATTAATTACGAACGTTGAGGAAACTTCTTCTCTTGTGACTGTAGTTAGTCAGTTCACCTTTTATAAATCTCGGATGATTTACCTACTGAAATTAAGGACCAATCTATACTAAAATAGTAAATGCGAAAGTAACTTTGTCGTTCAGACTGTTTGTCTGTTTGGCTTTACACCACTGAAGCGATTTTGATGAAATTTGGTATCGGTATATGTTGAACCCCTACAGCGGACATAGGCTATTTTTGGAGGTACCTAAGACTGCCCTTAAAAGTTTAAATGGGAAAATGTTTATTTTTTAGAGATATGAAATTTGGCACAAAGATATCTCCGAACTTGAATTAAAATATGGACTACTTTTTGTTTCGAATATTAGGGGAGATAGGGGTAAAACCGACCATCTATATTTATTGCTAGAAAAGCCTAAGTCCACGCGTACGAACTCGCAGGCAGTCGCTAGTATTATATAATTTATTTGACCTATGTTTAAAAAACCGGATTTGCAAGGAACAGGTTTGACGGAGAACCAGATTTAGAAGTATTGACATATGATATGACTTAACTTAATGAATTAACACGCTGAAGTGGTAATGGCCTGGCTATATCTCATGAAAACGACCACTGATGGGGAAAAGGGGTTATTGTGTGAAGAATGCAACACAGCAAACGTATTGTAGGACTACCTTCGGCTAGCTGAAAACGCCAAGCTGAAGACAGGGCGCGATACTGTGCGAAAGCCCCCCTTCATTATGTTGTTGATGTGAACAGCTATATTTCACGGATTCAAGGGAACATTCTCTAAATTGATAACTATAATAGTTTCTTCATGGAATACTATAGTGTGGTATCTTTTTCTTATTTTAGGATGTTAGATCCCTTTCTTTCTTTTTTAAGTTTTATACGGGTGCTGATTGTTTTATTAATTATGTAAATATAAGTATAGCGTCATATTTTATATATATATTATATTTATTCATGTATGTCTATGTATACTTAATTGTTTCCGAAATAACTTTTGTAACGCTTGGTAGTTACTATTCTCGTGTATTATGTTTTTATTTTTTAGATTTCTTATGCACTTTGTCACTATTACCGCACCCATAAACTAACTCTCCGCATGACCCAAACATTGACTGGTAGAGAATGCCCATAGCATTAAGTCCACCTGTTGTACTTTTTTTGTGCAATATTTTTTTAAATAAATAATTAAAAATTATTTTATGTTTGCATATACTGCACTAGGAGACAAGAAGTGTTAGATCACTTTATACTGGAAACAAACATTTGACAACTGAGAACCCAAAAGATTACCTACCATATAGATATAGTACCTAAACAAGGCTGGTTTCTTTTTTAAGGGTCACATAGTAAAACAGATCTTAATCTACTGCTTAGGTATTTACCTGTACGGTACAGGTGGAACTATTATAGTCCAAATAAATGATTTAGATTTTCACGACATGAACACCTATAATAATAAGGTCCACGATGCAATTTATCACAGTAATGCCGGATTTCCGCAAGATATACGTGTCATCTACCACTTGGAAATCTAATATACAAAGTCCCACAATCGGTGACTATAAATCCATTAAAAAAAAGTATTACTTTCCATTGTGTATTACTGTCCTGTGTTTGTTAAAATAAAAAAAATTGCTTGTTTTAATTTAAAAAGCCGGAGTCGGAAGTCATTTCTCGCAAATCCTCCTCAGTTCCCAGCAATTAGTGCTGCTAATATTAATTGTTACAAATAGCACATTTTCTCCAGTTTCACACCTAGATATGTAATTAACTGCGGTTCGAGGAATGTTATTTTTGTAACGAATTCTGTCCGATGACAACATGAGAGCCATTGCAGATGGAGAGCTAGCGAAGTTGGGGCGCGCAAAACGCATTAGAAATTGCGCGAAAATTGTGTTTGCTTGTATAGTCATTTTCAAGTCAAAGTCAAAGTTAATCTTTTTTATTCATATAGATTACATTAGTAATACTTACGAATAGTCTCTTTATAAATCAAATGAAGCTACCTCCTCCTCAAGACATTTGATCACTCTTTCCTGTTTGCCTAACTTTAAAAAACCCGACCTATTGAATCATAGTAAGACCAAAGTTGTCGTCGTAAACATGTCTTCAAAAGCACTGTGTCATGCGTATCAGAATGCTTAACTGACTGGCGGTGATTCAAGCCGGCAATGCCCTAACCAAACCGGGAATAAATCACAAAGTGTACGTGTTACCCGCGGGATTTGATACTGCGACCTCCAGGTTTTTAAACCATACCCTCTAACCACTAAACCATGGGGCTGAACCCATTTGAACTTTAATCATAATATTATTGAATACTTTTTTATTATTATACATAATCATAAGTCTTATCAAGTGCATATTTGGGGCATGCTATTATCACTTTTTACAGTCCTTATGTCTTGGGCATAAGAAGGAATATTGAATTTAAAATATTTACAGTTTTGCAAACCTTTTTGATGTATTTCTTTTTAATTAATTTTGTTTTTAAAATATTTTAAATATGTATTAATGATTTTGTCACAAAACGGTTTCAAGTAACGAATTTTACCTATTTTATTGTTTCTTTTATATTTTGTACGCAATATGTACCTACGTTGAGTAGATATTATTTCTTAACAACGATCGATGCGCACCAAACTCTAAAGCTATTGTTCTATGACTACGATGAGAAGCCACCATTGTGCCTGTTTTTACGACTTTATGTAGACTCATTGTAGGCTAATACAGTGTTTTGATTAAGCGTAGATAACAGTTTAATCTAGACTTGTGCTGCAATAATCTTGTTAGGTGTTAAGGCTACGATGACATCCGCTTTTAACAGATTATGAATGAGAGGTATTTATTTAGATGGCCAGCTAATTAAATCGCAAATTATGTGAATATTGTAAAACTTATTAAGAAAATAAAAATATTGAAACTTAAAAGTATTGCTTGATTTCCATATTTGAAATATGCAAACTAATGTCATCTTTAACCATACTGTAAAACGTATCAACATTTGAAAGATATGTTACATCACATAATTATCTTGCATCTAAAATTATTGCTGGTACAAACCGTACAAAGAAACCACAGGTTGTACATCACTGACCATCAAACGGTTTTTACCGATATACCTAACAATAGTTAGAGTTAGATAGTAGGGATAGAATAAAAAAACATTTATTTGCATAAAATATGTTTTTAGGGTTCCGTACCTCAAAAAGAAAAAACGGAACCCTTATAGGATCACTTTGTTGATTGTCGTAATGAACGAACTTTGTAAACCTTGCAGGTTTGTATGCAAACTAATGTCATCTTTAACCATACTGTAAAACGTATCAACATTTGAAAGATATGTTACATCACATAATTATCTTGCATCTAAAATTATTGCTGGTACAAACCGTACAAAGAAACCACAGGTTGTACATCACTGACCATCAAACGGTTGTTACCGATATACCTAACAATAGTTAGAGTTAGATAGTAGGGATAGAATAAAAAAACATTTATTTGCATAAAATATGTTTTTAGGGTTCCGTACCTCAAAAAGAAAAAACGGAACCCTTATAGGATCACTTTGTTGATTGTCGTAATGAACGAACTTTGTAAACCTTGCAGGTTTGTACGGAACCCTCGGTGCGCGAGTCCGACTCGCACTTGGCCGGTTTTTTTTTATATGGTTTAAGACCATACTTAAAATATATTGCTATTTCGAGCGCATATTTCACCAATTATTATGGCATGGTAATAAAAAAAAGTATATGTACTCACAAAAAATCATAAGTTTGCACTGGCTTTTACCTTATAAAGATGATGTAAATAATTTGGGTGACAAAGTGCTTAAACTAATAATAATTGTATTATTAAATTTCGAGTATGAACCTCACATAATAATTAAAAAAAATAAAAAGAAAAACAAAGTGCGGGAACGATTTGACATTTCAAATTTAACCAATCAGAAAAGAGTGTCCCACCGGCCAATAAGTTTAATAAAGTACGCTCTGATCTACCAATAATATAATAATTGTTCTTATTCTTAGTTAGTAATTATTATTTTTCCAAACTATTTCTCAAGATTCGCGTTTTTCTTATCACTATTATTTAATTTATAGCGTTACATAGACTTTGTACAGTAGGTTCTAGCTGATGCACATTTTACATTAGTAATTATTAATATATACGGCAATAATCACAATAAAATATATTTTTTATTTCTTTCAAACAAATTATACCTACGCGTGTCTAAATTACTAAAATTTGTTAAAATTTATTCTAATTATTCTACATAATTCACATGGAATGTAAACGTAGGTACATATTGGTTTTTAATTCTAACCGATGTTATATTTTTTACTTTATAAAAGTCAATCCTAATGTGGAACAGCTTAATAAGTTATTTCTAAACATAGCAACCTTCGTACAATTAAGTTTTACAAAGAACGTTTCACCGGTTCCAAAGAAAACCCAATTTAGTCATTTACAACGCTCATATCTCTAAAGTACAGTCCCCCTGCTAATTACCAACTTACCTTACTTAGCATACGTCTGCAATTCCAATAATTAATTGCATTCGAACGTTCCGAGAACTTAATTTTTTTTTTCTTTACTTAACTAAATTGTTGCAAGCAAACTTAAATGCGAAGGCTAGCAAATTGCCGACTGTTCTCAATTAAGTTATAGGCCCGGGTACAGTTGACATGAAAAGCGTTTTAATTTTTTCCACCATGCGAGGAAGTGATGCATAAATAACGAAAAACGTTAGGTTTTTACATCGAACAAAAAGGCTATGGAGTAGTACGCACTATCTGTCGAGCTAGCTTCAATACTTTTCTAAAATACGTAACAGAGTTCTCAGAAAACGAAAAAAAACTAAGTTGTAATTCAGTTAGAGACCGATTAGGGAAGCACGAAGTACATTATGTATTATCATGGTGTATATTTTCCTATGGCCTAATTTTTTCATCCGTGTATAATACTATGTTACACTTTGACCTTTTCCAATTTAGACATTAGAACTAAGACTTGACTCATTTCAGCGAAAAGTTTTCAAGTAAATTTGTACTTTATTTTTTCTTTACAGGATAGGTTTATAATAGTTTTTGCATATCCACATTACATCAGGTATCAAAATGGCGTGAAATTACATTCTTTCTCACATCGTATGCATTCTAAACCACTATCACACAGAGTAATAAATTATGAAAATGCTCATTAGTATGCGTCCTTTGATGTGTTTCATAAATTGAGTCCATAATTGAAATGGGAAATAGATTGTCCGATGGTCTTTAAAATAGCTTTTTATTACGAGAACCAGGCGCTAAACAAACATTAATTGTAAAGCTATCTCTGTCTGACTTGACATTCGTAGACTCTAAATACAGTTTATTTTTTCTATCACCATCTTACAGGTGACGTTTTAATTAACCTTCCTAACCAGGGCATAATTAGTAAGCTTACCACAAAACGTTTCAATTACCCTACATTAAATAAATTAAAAATTAACATGATGTTTTTAATTGCGATTACTATGGAAATGAGAAGACGATGAAAATAGCAAAAATGTTTTTGATCTCTTACGCGACGGTATTACATATTTGACGTTCTTTTCAACTATTAATCAAACTAGAAATGAAAACGCACACGCAACGCACTAGATATGCGATTTCTAAAACAAATGGGCTTGCATATTTTTATACATTTTTGATGACGAATACAAGTATAGCATTGAAGACTACCCCTAACAGGATTATGACCTTTCCGAAATTTATACGTTATTTATACGCGAAATATTTTGGAAAAAGGTCGGTTATTGTAATAACTTCTAACCTCATTCTTCATTTCCGTACTTTTGAAGGCACATGGATTGCATATAAACCCAAAAAATATAATTATAATATTTTTTTTAATTTTGACTTTAAATTCCCTGGTAGAGTATACTTGACATAGTATTGTCAAAATAGCGTCAAGTAACGTCAACCTTTTGTCTTACGACCCTCAAAATTAAGGCTCCATTTATAAAATGGAATTGCTTTTTTCACCGCCTAATTTCCATTTAAACGTGTCACTTAAACATTGGTGGAATCACTGCGCTATCATGACCACCTGTCATCGTTCATAAAAAAACGCGAAAATCAGTAAAGTCTCTCTATCCGGCATGTCACTCTTAAAGCCTAAACAAAGAGTGAAAATACTTCAAACATCCCGTTGTCGGGGCGAGTGTACGCAACGGAATGAAATAAACGTAATTGGTAAATTATGCTTCTTTTACTTGTAACTGCGCGAGCGCAGTCCTCTACCGCGAGCCGTCATGTCTCTGTAATGAAGAGATTTATTGCTGTTATTAAGCCTTCTATTTAAACTCTTACAAATGTAACGGAGGAAAAATGCACCTTGTTTTTATTTACCTATGCATTTACAAGTCCATTACTGCAGCGTTGTGAGACAATAAAATATCTACTAAGTGTCAATTTTTCAATCGCGAGGTAAACAAACAGCATTTATTCGATTAATTAATAAATAAATATTGGACAAAGCACATACATTGCTCTGTGGTAAGTAGCTAAAGCACTTGTGTTACGGAAATCAGAATCCACGACGGCACCACGACACCTAGGCACAATAAATCCTAACAGACTCAATAGTAAAAATATGCATTTTTCAATTATCTTTTTTTCCATGGAGTCTTTCCCGCTTTTAAGATAACGCGGTGATTCCTCCAATGTCAAGTGTTTAAAAAGTCGCGATTTAATGTAAACTGAATTGACAGCAATTTCAATTACAAAATAAGATTACAAAGTCAAAGAATTAAATGGCACATTACAGATAAGCATAATAACAATTATAATTAAATTTCATACAGTTTTTCAATTCTCAGGTTGGCATTATGATAACGTTTATTTAAATGAAATCTAAATTGTTTAAGGAACATCGAAAGTTTTTATAACAGCTAACAGACAACCAGCTTTTTCAGACATTACCTTGACCAAAATGGTTCTGAAGCCAATTCCTTTTCAACAATAACAAACTCAATATACCTACTTATTTGTTTCACCGTTCTGAAGTTTGCAACATCTAGTTATTCATTTGATAAATCGATAACAACATATTCGCATGATAAACAGTGAAATAACACTATTTATGGAATAGTTATCATTCATTTTATCTAAGGACTGAATAATCGGCCCTTAGTGTTTTTTATTTGTGTCAAAAGAGATTTTCAATATATCCTTACGTCATGTCATAGTAGGTACAACACATAAATTAAACTTTTAATTAAATAATCTTTATGTATGACATTAAAATTGATGCTTTCTATTTAATGGAATTCAAGCACAAAGATGTAAACCCTAAGAGTTATTGGAAATTTAAAATAAATTATGCGATCATATAAAAATTGAGGCTTGCCCTCGATATCTCCAGGATTCTACCATCAGATGTTGACCTAATGGCTATAAAACCAACCGATTAGAATAGGTACCGTTATACAAAAAATATATAAATTGGTTAATCAGGTAGCAGTCATAAAAAAATTAAAAAGTTTGAGGTGCATTAAGGTCTTTCCCTATTAATAACAAATAACGTACACTTATCTCGAGCCTACATGATTTTTTAAACTTTCGCAATACTTAAGCAGGTATTTTTTTAAGTAGGTTTGTACTGTAATAATAGGAACAGGATTAGTAATATAAGTTACTGGTACAAATAATGTCAAATATCTCAGACTTACGGAGTTATTTAAATACTCTTGATTAAAATTAATCTGAACCATGGTTTCATCTTTTTGTACGTATTGACAAAAATATAAATCCTTACAAAATAACAAAATGAAGGAAACGAACCACTCCGATTGCCGATCACAAAAACTGTGAAGTAAATTCAATTAACGGGTAAAACATCAGCGTAACTTTTAAGGCAACTTACCTCAACTCTAAGGTAACGGCGAAAGCTCTGTTAAATACTGGCAAGAACGTAAAAGGTATCACGGATCACAAATTACGACGCATACATATTCATAGCGATACAATAAAATAGAATTACCTACTTCCACAATTACAGCAACATTTTCCCTTTTGCAGTGCAAGAATTCTTTTACGACCGAGAAAAATCCGGACTTTTTCCCATTGTAAGACCAGCCTCCCCGGTGGTCTTAATTCCATGAAAAACGCATTCAAAATTTGCATAGAAATCCTGGGAACGATCGCAATCCGATACTTAGTTTCTTTACCTTACGTGAGCACCATTTTTTGATTACGTCACATGTATTTAATTAAGTCTAAGAATTTCTCCAATGAGTGGACGGATTGCAGTACATACGAAGCCTTAATTTGTATGCAGCAGAGACGAGAATGGTCCGAGATATGTTGGTACAACTTTGTACAGTAACGGCCAAACATAACCGAATACTTTCAACCTTTAGCATGAGAACAGAAGAGTTAATTTAGTGAGAAATTCGCCGAAGTAAAACGGTATTTACTAGTAAATGCTTAGGTCAACAATTTTACAGCTTCTTCTGATTGAAAGCTTAAAGATTTTTTGCAGATTTGTTTACTAACTGGCTTCACACGCGTACTATTCTTGTTATTTCCATATTTCCCACTGAATCTTTGCTCCAATTTATCCCAGCGTGCTTATCTTAGCTTATGGACTATCCAGGCCATTTATCGAAGGAGGCTTTAGGCACACACATAAAGAATTGTTCAAATTGACGAGTAGTTTCTGTGATGAGCGCATTCAACAAACAAACTCTTCAGCTTTAAATTTATTAGTATACTCGTATTACAATGATGTACCTACTAGATGATGATTGCTAGCTGGAGTATTGACCAGATAAAACCGAAACCAAATCAATATTTAAAAAGGTTTCATTAATTGACCTGATCGAGAATCATATCCGGGACATTTTACGCTTACGTAGTGTACCTTGACACTACACCACCAATTGTTTTTTTTCGAGGGTTCGATTCCTGCACCTAATATTTTTCTGTTTCTAATATTTACACCACCAATGTTAACGATAAACTTTGAAGAATTTGAATTTAAATTTCGCTCTTACGCAAATTACGAAATTAATCTCGTGATGCATCTCTCTTTTTAAGCAAATCCTACCCACCGCAGTAGATTAAAATAATACCACAATTTAATCCCCTTACACACAAAATCGCATTACTTTAAAAACCGTCACAACAAGAGCTGAGAACGGAAAGGCTCCTTAAATCGGCCACTGACAAATCCCATCAGCACAGCTGATAAAGCTGAAAAAAAAACATCGACCTTATGAGGTTAAAATTAAGGTGCAAATCGTATATTCGTTTTTGTAACATTGTACCGACTTGGCCTCCCAAGATTGATCCAGTTTTGCGCAAAAATACGCCTGTCAAAAGATTGCCTTTTTGCTGAGCGGGCCGACTGAGTTTTTTTGTTGTTTATTAGTGCAATCATCAAGTGCTTCGCGTTATTTCATCTTGAGGGTCATAATATTCGTTAAAATGTGTATTTTTTAAAATAACAAATGGTTAAACAAATGTTCACATAAAAAAATAAGATTATAATCGTAGTAGACCATGGTTACATAATGAATGCATAACCGGGAGACTTGCTGGGAAAAAGAAAAGGAAATGATCCTCCAAATATTAAAACTTGAAAATATTTATTTTTTGATGTTAAGATGTTTGTTAATCTTTCACTAAAAAACAACTTAATATATTGCTGGTATCAAACTTGTTTGATTTTATACAAACATGTAAGTAAGGATTTCATGGTAATAAACTAACATTACCTCAAACTTGGTAAATAAAATCGTATTATATCTTATTAAAATGAATAATGATTCTCATAAGGTTGAGAGTGAAAATAAACAAAACTATTCATTCATTCGTACGCATTCAGCATCCATCAATTAAGATAAGCGATTTATAAAAGTTAAAATAAAAATAAACAATCTTAATTAATGAAGAGATTAGCAAATACATTGACGTAATAAAGCCCATTTTAATTATGATATCACACTAGATTTGGATTATCGGCAACTTTAAAATAGTATCAACTTTATCATCATTACCAATTCATCAAGTTGCGATGGATCGTACGATACCATGTTTGAATGACAAATCAACGAAGTATATGCAAATTCTATGTATCAAAGTCTATAAACACCTTTTATCGTAAAAAGGTGATTACTTAAGATATTTTAAGTTTAAGTATTTTATAGGGAGACGATAAGATATTTTAATTTTCTCTACGTTGAACTCAACCTCGTACTTCAAAGAATGAATAAATAAATAAATGCGCCAGACAATCACACCAATCACCTGGTCTCGAACTAAGTAAGATTGTAACAATTGTTGGCAAACCTAAATAAATAAATAAATAAGCTTTTTCCCTTGTACTATGAGTAACAGACGACTGATACTAACTGGGGGCGTCACCCCAGCACACCCAGACGCAAGACAATTTAGAAAAGTTTGTTTTCCAAATTGACCCGACCGAGAATAGAACCCGGGACCTTTCGCACTTTGGCCGCCTACCTTAGCCACTGCGGCACCGAGGTCGTCAAAAAAATATAAAAAATAATAAATTAGTGTAATCGGTTAGCTGTTCTAGAGATTTGCGCTCAGCATCATAATCAGCGATTTAATTTTATTTTAAAGATTTAAAAACTTTGCTCACAAATAAATTGTAATCTTTTTTTCGCCCAACCATCTTACTATAGGCGCGATAGAAATATTTATGGAAAGACTAACTTCCATGGTTTCTTCATTATCAGATCATAATTAAGAACATTCTCCTCAAAGTCACAGATAATTCTCGCAATAGCTTAACTTCCGTGAAACCAAATTAATTTAGCGGACAGTGCAACAAACAGTCGTAATGCAAGATAAATTAAGCAATGTGTATTATGCATTGTAGCGTGTGCTACAACGCGTCGTGTATCATATAAATATAAAAGTGCATTTCCTGAACAAAAGAATAATCACCATCTATCATTCCAAGCATTATACATTCACGCATTAAATTGCTTAGTTTACTTTGCAAATGCGGTAACGTATTATGTTACTCTTTTTTGTTAAGACACTAGTGATGTAGCCGTTATTTTGTTACAAATACCCGAATACTTTATAGTAGCGATTACTAACATCAATGTGCTGCTACTGAAAGCCGAAAGTGTTTTTTTGTCGAGCCACAGAATCGGTGCGGAAATTAAGTTCCTGCTTAAAATCCCTCTATAAATTAAAAGTTAGGCATACAGTTTTTTTAACCATAGACTTAATACATTTTCCTCCATCCTCTTAGACTTGAATGTAAATAATCACCAAAGACATCTTTCATTAATTTATCAACAACGGTGGGGGAACAATATTAAAATTAGTTGACGTCACAGTTCACCGTTTCGTTAGAGTTCTCATGTAAGATGAACAGTACATCAAGGTTAACACCCGCTGCAAGGAATCACGCACAAATTGTAACATTACATATTGCGAATTACACTGATCGGTTCGCTCTCTCGCCGATGTAATACTCGACTCCAACGTTACAATACCGTCAATCAAATCATCCAAGTGAGAGAGTACCTTTAAGTTTTACAACCAGTCATTGTTCATAAATTAAAAGCGACTAACATTGACCTTTTTATCGTATATTTAATTAAGGTGTCAGTCCTACACAACGGTTCGCTTGCCTTTGTACGAGTAATAAAATACTTGTTTTATACCTAATCAAGTTGAATAGGCGCAGAACATTTTTATGGCGCAGTTAAAATATTATGCAGATTTTTAGTGCAATTAAATTTTAATATTAAATGTTGACTTGAATTCGCGTTAACACTTCTTTATTGTTCCAATTAAGGTGCGTCAAAAATTAACAACATTGAATAATTGGTGGCCACACATAGTCTAAAGAATTAAAAAAAAAACTGAAGAATTGTTATTGTTTTTAAATATTTTTTATTTATTAAACAAAACAAGTAGGTAAGTGTAAAAAATAGGCGGAGTACCACAAAACTGTTCACGCAGTTTGTCTGTGGGATTGTTGAGCCAGGAGGTACCTGTGCACTTTCTTTTTATAAATATTTTTTTTTGGCTCTTGTCGGACGTTCAAGAGTAAATTATTTAAAAGATAAGGTAATATTTAATAACGTTCTATCGGCACCAACCGAGTTTGCTTATATTTAATTAGATATTTAATGGAATGGACGTACTTTCCTAAGTACAAATTTATTTTATTTCAAATGTTTCAACAAATATTAGAATCGTTTTAAGGGTAATTGAAAGGTATATAAAAGGTCATTTTAATAAAAATGGAAGTTAGAATTTCTTAGGTCTGATATTATTGCAAATAAACAAATTACATTTATTTGCACTTTAAATATGCATAACATATTTTTGTACTAAATGAAATACTCTTTAAAAATGGTATTAGTGGATTACGTAAACACCAAAACAACACCGAACTTTGATACTTGAAACTAATCTCAACATTTTTACGATCAGTTCAGATAATTCCAATAAGATTCCAAAATCATATTTTTATGAGTTTCCAGGAAGTTTATACACAGGTCTATCAAACCATCTGTTTATCCTGTTATATGTAGCTATTTTACTAACAAACGATGTTAGTCATTTGTGAAGCATTCGTTCAATCGTTCAAGACGCCTAAGTGCATTAATTGGCGCAATAACAATTATAAATGCAGTCGTAAATCGCGTGATTAATTGGCACAGATCTCATTGCAGTGATTCCCGATGCAGTAATGGACTAGATGCGGTTTAAATGTATTTGTCTGTTTGTCTGAATGATGATAATGTGAATAAAACTGTTTCTCTTAGTTTACAAGGTGTTCAACCGTAATGTATAAACTTAAACTCAACTCAAATTCAAATATTTCTTTATTCAAGTAGGTTACATGTAACACTTTTGAATCGTCATTGAATACAATGCAAAGTGATTCTACTTCCGGTTCGGAACCTATATCTACCGAGAAGACACCGGTAAGAAACTCAGCAGATAAGTTACAGTAGCAGTATCTAACTTATAGCTATGTGTAGAACACTTTGGACCAAGTCATATAGTTTTATTTTGATGAGTGAAAAAAGCATTAAGTATTATTTTATTTTAAGAGGTAAGCTGGAGCGGACCAGTCCCCAAAGGTGGCACCTGTTCACAAGCATGACGTATGTGCCAACCATCGCTTCACTCAACCATATTGAAGGGAATGTAACGACCCGCCACATAGCGCCACCACCCCAGTGACATTTTAGTGAGCATGACTAACTTCCAACTCCCTTTGGAAAGTAATTACAATTTAAGTCATCAAACTTACAAATACAAATCTATATCTAACTAGCGGTCCCGGCGAACTTCGTTTCACCTTAGAGGATTTTCCCGCTTTTCTGTTGAATTTTCTTTGCTATAAACCTTACGGAAACCGATACCTTTCCAACGAATGCAAAACACATAGGATAGTTAATTTTTTTAAAAAGGTTTTCGTCTAACATGATTATGTAAAAAAAACAACACTTATCTCGTTTATATACATAATTATTGTGTTTGTATCAATATAATTACTATAATTGATTAATCTACTATTTAAAAATAAGTCGGGTTTTCCTTCCTGACGCTATAACTTCAGAACGCACGAACCGATTTCCACGGTTTTGCATTCGTTGGAAAGATCACGGGCTCCGTGAGGTTTATAGCAAAGAAAATTCAGGAAAAAATTCAAAAGAAAAGCGGGAAAATCCTCTAAGGCGAAACAAAGTTCCCCGAGACCGCTAGTTATGTTATAAACATCAAGAAGAAGAGAATTATGTACATCAAAATATTATAAAATTATCATAATAAACCTACAAATAAAAAAAATGGGTAACTGCCAAGGGGCATGGTGCCAAAAAGGCTGGCTGCGTTTCCTCTTTGTATAGCCAGACTTATTTATCTATTTCTTTTTAAAAAGGTCGTAACATAACAACGTTTATGACGTGTCAATAATGTCCGCTCTTTTTACCTGTAAAATAATTATCGGCAACTGAATCATCCTCTGGTGCCACAACATAATAATATAATTTTTATGCTATTTAGCATCTAACTAATTCCACGGAGTTCAACTAAGATTGTTTTACGTAAGACTGACTTTTGACCTGTATATTTAAATGGCCTATATAAATTTTAACATTTCTTGCTTCATAGCTCTAAGCACTGTGACCCGACTAATAGCGCCACCATGGTGTCTGGTAAAATTCTAAATGAATATTTAAAATAAATATTTTAGTTGGTAGAATACTCGGTTGTGTATCTAGCCTTACTCTGATTAAAATGGAGTATTTCATTGAACCTCGGTAAGCGACTTAATCATACAGCCGAGAGTGCGTATTAATTGGCTCATTATGCATGTTAATCGCGTGATTAATTAACGCAGTCTATTCCACTCGACGATGCTGCACTCTGTATGAAATGTGGGCTTAACATAGCACCAGCATAAATTCATTACTAGCGGTTGCTTGTGACTTTACCCGCGTTATATCGAGATAAAAAGTTCTATCTTAACCCTATATGTTGATCTAGTATGTCTTGTATCTCGGGTCTGGATGTTGTGGTACCGTCGTTGTTTCTGATTTATGTAACACAAGTGCTTTAGCTACTTACCACAGAATCAGAGCAATGTATGTGATGTTCTCCAATATTTATTTATTTATTATTTAAACATACATCTGTATGTATGGTAACGCGAACTAATCTTATACTTCCATAGTAAGTGAATGACATCAGACATGACGACTAGGAAGAGGGTATCTTGCTGAGGTCAGTTTTTTCCGGAATTTCTTGGCAGAAGTGTACCATTTTATGACTCGTCTATTTATTTAAAAACTTTATTGCACAAAGAAAGTACAAAAGATGGACTTAATGCTAGGAGCATTCTATCTTCTGTCTATGCCTTCCATCAAGCGAGATTTCGGTCAAAAGTGAGCTAACCAACTAGTTTAATAGACAAACTTTCCATTGAAGCATCGTGTGAATGTATTGCTAAATTTTAATATCACCGGCAAGTCTATTATTGTCTTTGTTTATAAGGGGAAACCCTTCAATTGCCGGTTATCTTTATTCGTAGTATTGCCCATACCTAAATACTTTTCTTTACTAGTGGTTTTTAATACCTCGTGCAGATAGCATCAAGAATCGACGCAGATATCGCGTACGTGCGCACGCGCACCTCAACTGTATGTGACACGATTAACTCGATCCGATGATGACAGATTACACGAGATTACGTCTCTCCGTTTGTCTTCTTATTGGGAGACTTTACAATGCTTTGATTCGGGCTTTAGTCTTAGTTTTTTTAGGACACCAAAATGTATGTGGGGAACTTAGGTAAAAAACAATGTGTGAAGCAAAATGAACCCTAAATAACAGATTAAAATGGAACACATTTGTTTTTTAATTTCAAAGTTTATCGAATCACCATTTAGCCATTGCTATAAATATCCTTTAACATACGCAAAGGATTTTTAATTTCATGACTTTACGGCTTTAGATCAAACGGGTGCACATGATCGTCAAAGAGCTTAGCTTAGTTTGTTCTAAGTACATAAATTGTATCTATCTACATCTACCGCATCCATCAAACGATTGTATATCTATCTATTTAAAACAGTTTCAAAGTCCGCATCGTGATATTATTTTGATAAGTATCAAAAAGCGTTACTATAAACAACATAACTAACCCTAACAAACCTAAAACAAGTCTTAAGGTAGGTTCACCTAAGAATAAATGGATTAATTAAGAAAAACCTTGTAAAGTCAAGAGTTAACCCGTGAACGTGCGCCCACCCCCGGCGCGGCAGGTCTTATCGGCCCCTATCCGTCTCTCGGCCGAGATTTATGCACGTCATAAGCCAGACGTAGGTATATCGGCCGATAATACCAGTCACTTGTAGGGTTGATACTTGGAATAAGTACTCACAATATTTCAAAGAAACTGCAAAATTTCATCTCCCCTTGTGGAATTCGAATCCATGTCACTGACGTATAGCACGTGCTGATCTTCCAACTAAGCAGCTTCTTTAAAATATTTAAAGTTCGCTATTGCTGCGTGAATTACTTACTATAAAAACACAAAATGTTTGTAAAGGCATAATTTAATCAATTCCATTTTCTGACTATCCTAGCAACACATATTGAAAAATAACAATTTCCAGCGACTTAGGTCACTTTATTTTGGGACAAAAAGTTACCTTTACTTTGTTGTAGTGCCTAATCTATCTGGCTACCAAATTACCAAGTTTTTACACGAAAAATAGACAAACATGCATTAAAATCAGCTTTTAATAGAATAGTATATCAATATAATTGAATGCTGCGTACTGCTCAACACAGCTCAATCACAAAGTTTTAATAGTATCAAGAAGTTAGCTAGTAACAAAATGCAGAACAGTTCACAAAATGCAGACTAGCGACCTGCCCTGACTAACTTCACAAAGGTGCAATGTAGATACAAATTATTTTTTTCCGCTTTTCTGTATTAATGTAAATGTATTATATAAAAAAACCCCTACTTTTTAAACACTATATATTTATATAAACCAGCAAAGGGGTGGATGCTTAATTCGCTTAAGTCGAAATAAGTCAAAACAAACTCGAATTTACTTGAAATTAACTCGAAAAACAAAGTCGATTTGGTTCATGTATGTAATGATAGTGTATTTCTACGACCATACTATCAACCCTAGGGAAGGATCAAATCGATCAAGAGCAACACTGAATCGGTGATTCACGCATCGCGGATCCATAGATACACTTGCGCACTCATAATTACAATCGCGGTACACTTAACTGCTCACGCGGCTCTGAGCTCAACGAATAACCATATTGTTTTCCTTTTATTACGCTTAAACATACCTTGTACAGGAAACGGTGTTCCTATTAATATGGAAATGGACGAGAAATTAATTTGCTCCAAACGTTGGCTAGCCAATTTCCGTCTAATACCCATGGCGATCTAATAACCATAAATTGCCAATTCGAAAGAAATAAAGAAACGTTTATTTAGTGATATGGCATACATTGAGTTTAAAGAGCATCAACTTAAAAATAGAATTGTCTCCTGACACAAGCTAATTTAAGCTTAAAAGGAAACATTCACTTGACATTGGCGGTATCACCGTGTTATCTGGACGTATCATAAACGCGGGACAGAGTCCATGAAAAAAAAGAGGTAACATCATCCGTAGCTCATAGTTTAAGATAACTGTATGTTTAAGTAAATAAAAAAAACATAATTATGTCAATAAAACGGCAAATACTCAGCATTTGTAGGTATCGGAGTGACACCCCGCCGCTGGTCATTCGTATATGCCCTTCATTCAAGTGCAGCAGTACCTACAAAATAATATGAAGTGGATCGAAAATGACGGAAAGCAATTTGTAAATATTTCAAATGTATTCGTCAAACCGACTTAAATAAATAAATTCGTAAACCGTTTTTTTGGCATATAGGGTATATGTATAAAGTAAAAAATACTGTAGAAAGAATAAACGACGAATCCAAAAGCTAACTCGGTTTTTATGCAGTTGCCCATCGCGGCAGAGTAATTAAAAACAAAAAAGTATTATTACTGACGACTTGGTGGCGCAGGGGCTAAGGTAGGCGGCCAAAGCGCGAAAGGTCCCGGGTTCGATTCCCGGCCGGGTCAATTTGGAAAACAAACTTTTCTAAATTATTCGGACCATAAAGAAGTGGAACTCGTTGCCGGCTAATGTGTTTCCTCCTTCCTTTGACATGGATTCCTTCAAAAGGAGCGTGAAGAAACATCTTGCGGGCCAGTATGGCGATGCTAACGGATAGGATATTTTGATATCAAATCCGTTGTCATCGCGATGTGGGTTCCTCTCTTGCTTACCATCAGGCTGGGAGGAGCCAATATACTGCGCTACAATAAAAAACAAAAAGAAAATTGATTTGCGTGTGGGTGTGCTGACGCCCCCAGTTAGTATCCGTCGTCTATGGCTCATAGTACAAGGGAAAACCATAATTTGAGACCAGGTGATTGTCTGGCGCATTTATTTATTTATTCAAAACGTCAATCTTCCCCTGATCTTTGATACGCTTATTTAGATTCCAGTGACCTTTCGTCTGTAAATGGTGTACATTGTTATAGGTCACAAGCCAAGATAGCGCTGAACGGTTAGGCCCTGCGGCTACGATATGCCGGTCAGTCCTTACGAAGAACTTACGGGATCCCTCGTCAGTAATGACAGGTGACGGATGCGGGGCAGCTTATCCATTTAGTTCTACTAACTGTTTAATTTTGAGCGAAAGTTTTGATTCTCAGCACTGAGTCGTAACTATAATACAAAATTGTAATTCGAATTCGATAATCGAATTTTGAAAATTGGAAAATTTGTAAGAATGTTTGTTTCTCTATCACAAAGAAACTTCTTAACGGATTTGGATGAGATTTGGAAGGAAGGGAATTTATATACTAGACTAGCTGTCCCGGCGAACTTCGTAACGCCTATTTTTTTAGTTTCTAACCTTTTAAACCTTCCCTGGACCTCCACAATTATTTCAGAACCAAGATTAGCCAAATCGGTCTAGCTGTTCTCGAGTTTTAGCGAGACTAACGAACAGCGATTCATTTTTATATATAAGATACTCTTTATTACCTAACTATCGTAGGCAAAGTCATCGGCAATATATAGTGATTTAAATATAATAACAAATATTTTGGCATTGAAAGGAAATTCTTTTGCTAACCGTACATAAGCAAAGGCGACGCCATTTGTGAGTCTCTTCTAAAATTTGTAGAGAGCAACCACTAAAATCCACCTTTTAGAGCTCGGTAGGGAACTCGAATTGACAATGCATGGTTACGTGATTTTTGAAACTGCAATGTACCTACATTTAATATTCAAATTGGTAAATCGATATTGTATTTCGGCAACAGTCACTTGCCTGCACAACCCTGCACAAATGTGACGGAGCATAGTCTCTTCCTGATACTTGAATTATTTTAACGGATGATTTGGCAGTTGTCAAAACTGTAATTTCCCGTTTTTTGCAATTCGACAACGGTCTTAATTTAAAATATACTACTTTGTGTGACTGTCATATATGAGGATACCCCAGACCACATATTTTTTTACAGTCGAATATACCTTTACGTTGTTTTTTCTACTAAAATTATTTTAGCCTTAGTCATATTGTACTCCTTCTTCTGCTAAATATTTATAAAACTATCTTAACATGTATTAGACCATAATATCTTGTGCCGACCTACGACATGACCTACAAGTCGACACAAATACAGCGTCAGCAAAATTGGCGTAGTAAACAACGCTCCATAAGTAATGCGTGACATCGATATCCTACATCGCGATATCAGAGTTTTCGTCGCCACTAAGTATATAGTATATACGACAAACCAAGATTGGTAGTTAATAATAATAAAATATAATATTAATCGTTCCTACTTCAATTAATGTTGTCTTGTCTTTAATGTGTTGTTTGTTTTGTTTTAGGTACTGAAGACCTCAATTTAGTAAGAAATAGCTCATAGCACCGCGCAGTCTCCTTTTTAGACGTATCCCTCTAGGCACTTGACATTGACTGAATTACTGCGTTGGTTGTAAACGCGGGATAAAGTACTGTCATCAGCACGTCAAGGTAATCACATGCAGTTCGATATTAGTTCTTATGCGTACGACTTAAGGACGTTGCAAAGTTCAAAGTGTGTAATCTGATGTGCTTTTGTGTGTAGGTACATCAAAAAAAACCGGCTAAGTAAGAGTCGGACTCAAGAATGCGAACTCCGTATCATTATCTATTCAACGTTAGACATAACATTGTAACCTTATATTGAATATCAAGTATTGAACAAAAACCAGCAAAAAATCAAGTTTGTTGAATGGGAGCCCCCCTTAAATAATTATTTTATTTTGTTTTTAGTATAAGTTATTAAAGCGGCCACAGAAATACATAATCTGTTAAATTTCAACTATCTAGCTGTCACGGTTCTTGAAATACAAACTGGCGGACAGACAGCGAAGTCTTAGTAATTTGGTCCCGTTTTTTACCCTTTGGGTACGGAACTCTAAAAAACGGTGAAATCATCTGTTAAGGTCCGAGTTAAGTTGGTGCAATAAACACTAAATGAAGCCTCTAACATACGGCCGAGGGGCATGCACAGTAAAATTTGTTTTAGCTTTAATTCAATTCAATTCTTAATTGCAAGTCACATGGGGTGAAAGTTCACATTCTTAAGGGTAAGTTTAATATCATAGGTGGCGCTAGTGTGTGCGCAGGCGCAAGTAAGGGCGATGTTTGCTCGCAATTAGCGCCCGCACGGGAAGGCGCTGTCCGGCGTCGCCGTAATTTATGGTTGCGCGAAAGTATCAGTTGAAAGTGAGCCAGGGTTGCGAAAATGAAGTATTTCTTTTGAAAGAAATAATAAAAATGTTTTATAGGGCAAAAGAGTTTCCTATAGACTTTCGCCAATACCATATTGATTATTTATTATTAAAGTACTTGGGGCTGTGCAGTTCTAGTGAACTGTGGTCACTGCGACCTATCAGATCTATTGTGACTCGCCACCAATTGAAAGCAACTCCTTTAGCCGGGTCGATTCTAGAAAGTCTAGCATCATTCTGTCTTTGAGAGTTTTTATTTCCTCCGTTTGGGCTTCGTGTCGTTCCAACTGGATGCTTTGTTGTCACAAAGGAGTAAAAAAGACCAATACCTCGAGAAATTGGTGTCTTTTTAGTTTTCGGTGTTCAGTCAAGGCTCTAACTAGCGTACTGGCCCTAGGCCTGCGCTGCCAATACTAAAGATAAATCAGTTAGAAGTGGGTAAAAAGATTTTATGTTAGTCTTCTTATTCTTTTTTTTTATGTTACACTTCAAGATTGACCTCATCCCACCTGATGTTAAGTGGAAATGAGGTCCTAGCTTAAGGGCGACAAGTACAGCATAATAAAGCTGTTACTGGACTTGTCGCCCTTACCTTGAAGGCTTGACCCCTGCTACTAATGTAGCACCCCCAGGAGCTCTAGAAACCTTACTCACACGCAGGAACACAACAACACAGAAGTTATTGTTATGTGGCTGCGGTCTTCTGTAAAGTGGAGGTATTTCACCAATCGGGCTGCTCCAGTTCGAGCGATAAATCGCTATGCCCCACCTCTCTTAAAATATTCTATAAAACTATGGAAGTGTCAATCAGCATAATCCCATGGTACCTATTTTCGGTTTCATAATGGTTTTTGTAAGTGAGCTACAATTGAATTCTATATAATACGTATGGTGTTTTAGCTATGTTTGATCAAAAGCCGCCAATAGCCGCTGCCACAAAACGTCGGATTAACACAACTCTTTTAATATAGACAACAAAAAAAGGCTTGAGTAACAGGAACCTATTTTATATGACAAAAAAATAAAATTCAAGTCAAAACTTTCGGGATATTTTAATTATATTTTTTTTGTTAAATCCTTTACATTACAGTGAACAAAAAGAGACTATACACGTTCGACTTTAATCGTTCTTATGTCGTAGGGGCAAAGACTAATACCGTTCTGCAAGTATATTTTTGAGCTTGCGTAAGCCTCACTATTTTGTGAAAATGTGATAATTATACAATTATTGTAATGTTAATCCTTCCCGGCAGCCCTACCGGTGGCCGGGAGCGCCCACAGCAGCTGCTCCCCGACTGACATTTCCGCGCGCAGTGCAGGGTAAACTGCTCTGACTTTAGGCAGCTCGTGAACCGGAGAGTGACAGTCCATTAACGACAGGCGAAGCTTTCCCACAGAAACCTTCGAAAATACAGCTTTTGCCTGCGGCTTCCCCCACTTCAGAAAACTTTATCTCTAACTTAAAAAATACAATAATAAATATTTTTCCATATCGACTATCAGGACCGGTATTTTCTCTGTAGTTATAGGCTCCGAATCCGAGTTAGAGTTCTACATAAATCAATTGGTTTACGTAGAAACGATTCCTAAGTATTACTTATGTAATGTTTATCAATTATATTTATCATATTGCACCCGTGCGGAGCCGGGCCTGTCGGTTAATAAGTGATGAAAATTAATATTTTTTCTATTTATGAAAAAATTTGGACAACTGTACTTACTTGACATTTAATGCTGACCGCCCTCAGAATAAGTTACATACAAACTCGTCCACCGTCACAATGAATACAATCACCCATCAATATGTATGACTGTCTGATTAATAGCGTGATCTGCGGTTTCATAATGCGCTCCCATTAAAAACCGCATATGTTTATTTCCCTATGAGTTCTTGTCTACATATTTTAGAGTAATGACATACGCATCATCATAGATGATATATCTATATGTAGTTATATATCTGAAGATCTATAGATATATTTCAAAATATAGATAATATATTAACCCAAAGGATTGACTGACTGACAAAGTGATCTATCAAAGCCCAAACCACTGGACGGATCAGACTAAAATATGGCATGCAGGTAGATGTTATGACGTAGGCATCCGCTTAGAAAGGATTTTGATCAATTCTACCCCTAAGGAGATAAAATAGGGGATGAAAGTACTAACACACGTACGAAGTCGCGGGCGACCGCAAATCATCATTAAGTCTGTAAGAATGAACGTATGCATGGATGTATGCAAGTTTGAATGTTTGCTTTCTGGATGCCTCAAAGTATAAGAGAGGTAGGGCATAGCAAGAGAGGTAGGGCATAGCGATTTATCGCTCGAACTGGAGCAGCCCGACTGGTGAAATACCTCCACCTTACAGAAGACCGCAGCCAAATAACAATCACTTCTGTGTTGTTGTGTTTCTGCGTGTGAGTTAGGTTTCCAGAGCTCCTGGGGGGTGCTACATTAGTAGCAGGGGTCAAGCCTTCAAGGTAAGGACGACAAGTCCAGTAACAGATCTATTATGGTGTACTTGTCACCCTTAAGCTAGGACCTCATTACCACTTAACATCAGGTGGGATGAGGTCAATCATGAAGTGTAATATTAAAAAAAAAAAGTATGTTTTTTACTCTTTAACCCAAAAAGTACTAAACAGATTTGTTTAAAATTTGGTAAGAAAATTGATAAAGGATTATTAGTAGTATCCCCAATTATTGCGAGCGAATTCGCTGGCAATAGCTAGTCTATATATGTATATGTCACCGTAAGATTGTAAAAATCGTTAGATTACAATCTATCTCGCGAGATTGTAAACTGTCGACAGATTGTGAACCGTAACATTATGATTGCAATTTAACGCGTTGTTTTTCGCTATATTGTAATCTATCGATGAGAATCGGTCAAATTGTGAACTGACGTAGAACGAAATGCATCTCGCGCGCTGATTGATTGAGAGTTGTGTGCCCCCCGCCGCCCCGTCATTCGCCATATTTGTTTGTTATTTCGTTTGTTGTTTTTATACTATTAATTTATGGTATGTTTAAAGGACTAAATATTTGTTTATAAGAGTTTCTTAAAAAAAATCAATTTTTTATTTGTGTTAAAAACAAAATAATTGTTTCATTTTGTTGTAATTTTCAATTAAAATTTTGAGTGTTTGAAGAATAAATATTTCGGTACAATTATTTCTCAAAGTATGTCAGGATTATTGATTACCTAGTAAATAAATACTTGAAGATTTTTTGAAGTGCATTTAATTTATTTAAACGACATCTCTATTTTTTTAAATAAAAGAAATGATTTGATTTGAATTCCATTCCTAACTTTACGGGGACATAGAAAGGCTGGTCGTGATTGGTCGCTCATATAATAAACCGACCAATCAGGAAGAGCTTTCGAACAGTTGACAGTTTGACGCCGGACAGATTGTAATTTAACGGTTTCACTTCGATAGATTACAATACAGCGAAAAATAATGCGTTAAATTGCAATCATAATGTTACGGTTCACAATCTGTCGACAGTTTACAATCTCGCGAGATAGATTGTAATCTAACGGTTTTTACAATCTTACGGTGACATATGTATATATATATAAATAAAATTGGTGTGTAATCTCTGAAATGGCTGCACCGATTTTGACGGGACTTTTACTGGTAGCTGATGTAATCAGGAGTAACTTAGGACACTTTTATTTGAGATAAATAAAGTCATTTAAAAAAAACGAAATCCTGTAGTCCACGCGAACGAAGTCGCGGGCACAGCTAGTTCGTTAATAAATTAATAGTAAATGTCGGCCGCGCGTTAACCACTAGTTGCGCAGGCGGCGGCAACCGCCAATCTTAACCCTGCAATTGGCGCGTCCTTTTTTGCCCATTCTAAGTAACTTCAACCGTTAACCTGTAACACCTATTTTTCTTGTCATTGGAAACAATTAGACGTGTAGTGGAACTCGTGGATGAACGTGGGAGTTAGTTAAGAGGAGCTCGGAGTGTTTGAGTGTATGCGATTTTCGCTTTAATTTTACAGCTATTTGCTTTGATTTTAATGTTTTTTCTATAATTGTTTTTTTTAACCAAGTCACTTATGATTTCATGACTGTAAATGTATCTATAATCGTCTGGTGAATTTATGACTAAAGTAAACTTAAACCACAAAATGCTTTAGAATTAATTTTGGTTACTGCTGCGACAAATAAATGAATTTAAATTAAAAACAATAATATCATTTACGGTACCACATAGGTACTCGAATTGTATAATTGTTATATTGTCATAACTTTAATGAAATACATTTAAATAATATTTTTTTTGTTCGCCGTTTATTTCGGAACTTTTGTTTAAGAACTCAAACTCAATTCATTTGTTTATGTAGGTACATTGCAAGTAACACGTAAAGAACATCAGATGAACAAAATATGAAACAAGATATGTATTAAGTTCAATTTCGTTTTCTCTTAACAAATTTACATATTACTTCAAATCAAATACAAATATAAAATAACAAAATAGTTTTATGTACCTAGTTGGTGTTTTAACAGAAACTGAGTATGTCGTCGATAAATGACATAGTTAAATTTGTAAGTCAAATCGAAACGTAGGTCCAAAGCATTCACCTGGACTTTATGACAGCCTTATGTGGTCGACATAAGACCTAATTTCCAACTGCAAGTCTTTACTATGTGGTACCTACATTTCGACTAAAGTCCGGTTCCAATATTTCACGATTCGTAATGTGACAAAAATGTCATTTTTCTCCTAGTGACTACGAGTTAAGAACGGTGTTTGCTTATGCCTCTTATCCCTACTAATATTATAAATGCGAAAGTAACTCTGTCTGTCTGTCTGTCTGTTACGCTTTCCTGCTTAAACCTCTCAACCGATTTTGATGAAATTTGGTATAGGTACACGTTGAATCTCAAGAACGGACATAGGCTACTTTTTATTAGAAAATAAGGGGGGAGGGGATTAATACCACCTTTGAAAGTTTATATGGAAAAATGTTTATTTTTGAAGTTAGAGATATATAATTTGGCACAAATATAGCTCGAAACTTGGATTAAAATATAGACTACTTTTTGTTTCGAATATTAGGGAAGAAAGGGGTTAAAACCGACCATGAAAGGATGTAGTCCACGCGAACGAAGTCGCGGGCACAGCTGGTAATTTATATACTATCCGTAACCAAAACGTGTCGTTTTTCGAATATTAAAACCGGGCATTAACTCCCTTTAGTCGCAAACTGCGTTAGCACGAAAAATACAGCTACAAGTATCCCTTAAGCTCTTTCAAATTGCAAATGTGCAGACCTTTAAGCGACGTGTGGAGCCAATAAAAATAATGGCCAGTAATTGTCTATTAGCACGAACGACGAGAGCGATCGATTTTGTGTGAAACTGTTTTGCTGTTGTTTTTAACCGCGCCTGAGTACAATTGCGTAGCCGATTGGCCATGCGTGTCCATTATCAGGAACAACCGCAATAGGGCATTGTTAATAAAAATCAGTGACGCATGTATGAATGCTACGTTTTTGCCGTGGCAACACCTTTTGTATCAGAGACTTGATTTTTCCCCGCGTCTGCGGCCACGTCTTTATGAGGCATGCATTATCATTTATGCTATCCTAGTAACTTCGAAATTTCATCCAAATGTATTGAGTGGTTTGCGCGTGAATCAGTAACAAACATCTATATATCTACATACAAACACACTTTCACATCCTAAAAATATTATCTACTAGTTGACCCGACAGACTTCGTCCTGTCAAAAAGATGTGGAATGTGGCTTGAATCCAAATTTTAGTTAGATTACATTTGTACTGGAAAAATAAAAGGGCTGTCTTTAGAGTTTTCCCGGTAATTATTGGAATTTTTCTCCCCTTAAAAACCACCCTTGAACTTCAACGAACATTTTAAAAAAAGAATTGTCAAAATTGGACCAAGCATTATGGAGTTATGCGCTTACCAACACATTTTGCGATTCATTTTTATATAATAGATGTAGGGTAGACTGGGTATGGTTGCAACAAACTTTGTTTAATCAGTCATAACTCGATAACTGCGAATATAAACAAAAGTAAACTTAAAAAGTAAATAATAATTCTTAAATTGTCATCTTCAGAATGAAAAATATTCAGTTATGATTAACGCAAGGAAAAAATCTTAATTTAATCTATATAACATATTTGAATAATTTTTTTTTTCATATTGCATTTCAAGATTAACCTCATCCCACCTGATGTTAAGCGGTAATGAGGTCCTATCTTAAGGGCGACAAATACAGCATAATAAATATGTTACTGGACTTGTCGCCCTTACCTTAAAGGCTTAACCCCTGCTACTAATGTAGCACCCCCCAGGAGCTATGAAAACCTTACACACACGCAGGAACACAACAACACCGAAGTGATTGTTATTTGGCTGCGGTCTTCTGGTAGGTATTACGCCAGTTCAAGCAATAAATCGCTATGTTCTACCTCTGTTATTTAATTTTCAGTTACGAATACCTAACAAATACTGCATTAACTAACATTTAATGAACATTATCAATCTAAAACCGTTCCTGTTCCACATACAAACAAGTTTTTACTAACACCTGAATACAATGGTTGAAATACCGCGAATAACGTATTATCGATACCACAGATCTTTAATCTATATTACACAAATCCAATAGTGAACACAGAGCGGGCAATTATAGTACGATTGCGATTCTAAAACAAATTCAATGAACCATCGATCAATGTTTACTGATACGATCAGCCTTCGTGAAGCGCTGTAATTATTTTTTAATTTTATGTAATTGAAAATGGTAATGTCGGCATTCGATATTAACAGATATCTCCAACAATCTCGGACGGGAATCGCGGTGAATTAACATTAGTCTTAAAAATAAGTCTACTTACTAATAAGCGAGCCGTTGTGATGTATATGATGTCAAAGTCAAGTCTCTCTTTATTCAAGTAGTTTACATGCAAAACTTGTGAATCGTCAATGAATACACTGCAAAGATATTCTACCGCCGATTCAAAACTTATGTCTACAGTGAAGACACTGCTAAGAAACTCAGTAGATTCGTTGCAATGGAATTATCGAACTTATTGTTGTAAACCACTTTGGATCATTTAATGGTCATGGTCATATAATTTTCGATATTTTGAGTAGGTAATAAATCTGCTATATTTCCCTACAATTTTAATTTTATTTGGCTGATGTATCTTTAAATATATCAAAGCATTAATTATTAAGTCATTTTTGGATAAGAATTTGGTTTTACACCCAACAAACATTTCATGACAATCTGATCAACGGATTTAGCGCGCAAAGGACAAAGATACAAACATAATTCAAATTTTGGTACGATTTTTCAAAGATACAATTATTAATTAAAATTTTGTTACAATTTATTAAATACCTTTTGAATGTATCAAATATAAGCAGACCCTACTAAAGATATCGTAACTAACGAAATTCAATGAACTATTGATCAATGTTTACTCGGCAGATAGCATCAACCCGCGCGAGCCGCCGTGTTATTACTGACTGTACTATTATTTTTTAATTTAATGCGACATCACACGCATAGGGAATTTAATTTCCTTACGAATTGTCGGAAGTGGGAGTCAAATTAATCTCACCTCATACTGCTTATTTATTCAGTCGTATATTTACGACAAATTGAATTTCCTCAGCCAGTAATAGTGTTTTGTCTAGTTGGTACCTAATTTTCATAATAAGTACTAAAATACTTCTAATTTAGGTACTTATTATGAAAATTACGCAAAACGATTTGAGTTTATTGCTGATCCGGTGTTTAATTAGTCCGAAATAAATCAGTTGTGGAAGATGACTTAATCACAAAATCATTAATATTAAACCTAGTGTTTAGATTTTGTATTTAAACATTAGTTAGAACAGCGATAAGTGTGATTAATATTAGTGTCGTTAATGACATATAGCAACTATCAAATGATGTGAACCTGTTATATGACATAGGCCATAGCTACCAAAACACACTACTTAATTCGACACTCCCACATAGGAAGTTGTAGTCTCAAAACTTCAATGTGTCGTTGTACTGTGTATGTATTAACTCTTTTAATTAATGTTCAATTAAATTATCTACCTCTTGTTATACAATTACGTTTCTTACAGTCCACCATATATCATGTTATGCGGTCCTCCCGTAAACTTCCCCTTACTTTCTACTCATTCTTCTGAATTCTACTCCCAACCCTTCATTGTCCAATCTATGCGCTTATGAAATTCTTTATCTTTTACCTATAATTTATGCTGCATGGCATTTTCCGTCATCTACCTACAATTTCCTCTAGCTAAAGGTTGTCTAGAAGATATTGCTTCCTAGCGATTAGACCGCCTAAATTGTACTACAATATATCTGTAAAACCACTAAGTAGGAGTGTTAAATTATTAAATACTAGCTGTTGCCAGCAACTTCACCTCCGTTATTTCGGGATAAAAAGTATCCTATACGTTAAATATTATGCTAAGTATGTCATCTCTCTTCCTCCCAAATCTATCAGTTATTGCGTAATAGAGTAACCAACATCAATACATTCTTGTATTTACATATTAGTAGGGTTCACACATTTTTCAATACTGATAATCGGAGTTTTAATTAAACAAATAACACACTGCTTATATCAACTTAAGATCTGCGATAAATAATCTTTTAATTAACTGGTAATTTGCTCACAAATGCCATATTAAAAAGGTCATTTGTTTAAAATTAATTTCTACCTTCTTTCTTTGAATAATAGTTGATTACTATTTAGTTTAATGACATAGCCCGTAGGATTAGTAAGCTGAAGTGGCAATGGGCTGGCCACATAGCACGAAGATCGGACGGTCGATGGGGCAAAAAGGTTCTTGAGTGGAGACCACGTACCACCAAGCGCAGTGTGGGACGGCCATCTACCAGATGGACCGACGACCTAGTAAAAATTGCTGGGTCTCGTTGGATGCAGGTGGCAATGGACCGGCCGCGCTGGAAATCGGTTGGAGAGGCCTATGTTCAGCAGTGGACAGTAACAGGCTTAAATGATGATGATGATTATTATTATTTAGTTATACCTATATAAAAATAAATTATCGCAAATAGATACAAAACTTAAATTGTGATAAGATTCTTTCAATAATAAGGTACAATTATCTAGAACTTAAGATTGATAACTTATTTATTCGATAAGACATGACACAAAAATGTTATTCACTGGCAGATCAGATTTATTGTCTAATATTTTTACATCCAATTTCACATGCAAATGAAAGAGTAGAGAGTAAACGATCAAAGTCCTTTATGTTTTCAACTTAAAAAGTTGGAGTCTGGATATTTTGGTATTTTGTTTAACAATATATGTGATGTTGTTTTTATGAAAGTGGTGATGAATTTCGAGAACACCAGCGCTTTAAAAATAATGCCGTAACAACATTTGCTGACATTGAGGAACCCAACTGGCCTCACAATGTACAGTCAGCGTCTAGTTTGTATACAACTCAGTACCTTGTCACATTAATCTAACTGTCTATTTCACTTACTCAGTCACATGGACGTTTAGTGTGACAAGGTACTGAGGTGTATACAAACTAATGATGCTGACTGAACATACAATGAGTTCATTGTTTGTATTCTGTATCTATTGTGAGTGTGATTGGCAATAAATATATTTCTTTCTTTCTTTCTATAATTGAACACCATGATATCTCATTGGTTTCATTTAGTTTTCAAATCCTTATTTAAGTATAACACAGGAAAATCCCTAAAAGTAACAAAGCATGTCCATTTCATTATTAAAATGAAAATTTTGTATTTTTTTGTTTTTTTACTTTTATCGTTTTTCTATTGTAAGAATATTGTTTGTTATAAAGCAGAATACTTAGCAATTAAAATCCCCTTCAAATCTTTAACTCGATTACTTTATTTTTATGTAGTTTTTTTATTTTTAATATACTACTAGTAGATAAGTACGAATAAAACACGTCAGAATATACACTTTGGACTTTACACCGTTCTTATGTCATGGGCATAAGATCTAATATAGAACAGTAAGTGTTTACCAATGTGATGTTGACCTTATATGGTCCAACGCCTGGTTCCAATATTTGAAAAACGATCCGTTCTATTTACGCATAGTAATAAATTATACGAGGCGTAAGCTAAAAACGACCGACGGACGACTGATGACAACTGAAATGGAAAGTAAATTTGAAATTAGAATGAAAGACTCGAACAAAACGGATAGTCATTTTTAAAACATTACGATTCGTAAAATATTGGAACTGTGCATAAGTTGGCCCATCGACGCTGGAGGGTTCGTCGTTACACGTCACGCGCGTACGCACTCTCTATCTGCGCATCGATCTATAATTGTCGGAGAAAGTACAATTTTTTCCCGCGTATTCGCACAACGGACTCGCATTGTTTATTATTACTACTTACGCGGGCAAGGGTAAATCATTAATTGAATTAGCATTTCTTTTTCCGGTTATGGTATTGAAGAAATTCCGACTAACTTTTATAGACAGGGGTTTTTATTTCAATTGTACAATACTTATCATTCTGATACATCTTCTCATATTTTTTCAGATTTTTTGTTTCGATTTGCAAGCTCCTATTATTTGTATGTGTCGATGCTTTCGCAGACTAAAACAGATAAGAAACATTCGATAATCTCTTTTAAACTATATTTTAACATTATTTTCTGCGCTTCGCTTACAGCTATTCTACTCGGAATTCTTAAGGAAAACTCAATTAGTAGATAAGATATACAGTTTTAAGCATATTATGATAAATACTTCCAGTTTAAGATAAGTTCCTATGCCTACGGTATAGATACATATTCCAACTCGACTGTACATAGGAAGTTAAACACCTTCTTTGATTGTACGTCATAAGACACCGCCTTAAATCACTCTATTTTCTAATTCCAAGGATCGACACCATAATTGTAAATTAGCTACATTCTCAACTCCATTTACTTCACACATAACATGGCCCTTGCATGCATATTAAATGAAGTAAAAACTAGAAATAATACAGACATGGCAAGAAAACGTTTACATCAAGCCGGCCCGCATTAACTGACAGTACCTGACCGATGATATGTATTAGTAAAATATTCTCAATATCTGTCATGAATATTCCATTTAGTATCAACAGCAAAAAAAGCGCATCCACACAATTGCTTAGCTCCGTGTTACCACTGTCAATTCAAGTCGTTGCTATTTCGATTCCATTTTTTGCATTCTATTTTGACGGTCATAACAAGAAAAACTTCAACAGCTTATAGAGTATTTATTTTAAGTTTTAACATCTACCTACTTGGAGACGGAAGGTATGCATTGAGCATTCTTTGGACTTTAACAAGACCGCCTAGATAAATTACATTTAACTTAGTAACGAGACGTAATCAATTTTTCAATTCATCGATTAATATACTTGTTCCAAGTTAAATATAACTTCCAAAATAAGCTTAAATACAAACCTAAATACAGAGCAAATTAAATTATTATATATATTTTACTTCAAATATATTTTTAAAGGGGAGAAATTGCATTTACGCACGGTACCGCTGCCTTATTTATTTATACTGCGTGTGTCTCTGCGGGACTCCCCCGCTCAGAAGGACGAGGATCTACCCAAAGATAAAACTCCCCCCAGGCTCTTACATCCAAGATATGCGTTAACTAGCATAAGCGCTTTGTATGTTGAAGGGATCAAACTTAATCAAAAGGCCAAATCAGTGTAAATTTTTAATTAAAATGAGCTACTTGTTACTAATCTTTTTTATTTTCCAAATCACAATCAATATTGCCTAAAAACTTGAAGCCAACGCGCGCACGTATGTATGTCTGTGAGTTACAATAAATTGCAGTCCACAAAAACATCATTACAGCCGCCCGCAAAAAATACAATGAAAACGTTTCGCGCTAAAACAAAAACGCATAAAAAGATTACGTTATTTGATTAGCCCTAATTACATTTCTGACCATAATTAACTTGCACGTATCATTCCCTTTGTTTTATTACAAACAACAGCAAACTTTACGGCTGCCTGTCATAAAGTCAGTTATTGAACAAATCGGACTTTATTCACTTACGCGTTAAGGCTGAGTGAGATTGTTCGAACTGCAAGGTTATATGGGGGCCGGTAGATGTCTTAGGTCGAGATAAGCTGGTATGTTATTAAGGCATAATTTACGATGTAAATTATGGCGATTTGTTAATTTTACATTCAGCGATGTTATAGACTGACGACGGCACATTTAGATTGAGTTCTCTTGTTTTATTTTTATCTAGCTGTTTTCGCAAGCGGCGCGTGAAACTAACATTGCCTGGCATAATATCTCACTTCCGTGGTTAGATTCGATATGGAATTCAATTAAATTTAATTAAACACTAACATACATTACTTATGTTTGTGTATATCGATACTGTGATCGAAAGTAGTTCCTAACTTTTTAGCGTAAAGGTTTGAATTTAATTAGAGGTATACTTGCGTAAAGGAAAGGTACATCTACCTTTTAATTCTATAATGCAATCAGCGTGAATTAACTTACATGTTAACGTATTTTTTAAAATACGTTTTATGTTTTTAAACCGAATTCAACATTAAAATTAACATCATCTAATAAATGTTCCGTTAGTTTCCGTGTAAGAACAAAAAACTAAATGACTAAGTACATAAACTAAATGACTACATAAAATAAAACAACATAAAATATTATTTCAAACCGTATTTTACGCAATTAAACTTATGAAACTTTATATAACTTACAACATAATATTTATGTATTTGAATGAAATAGTTATTATTCCTTTATTGAGAAACATGTAAAGACACTTAATATATAATAATTATTGGAGTGTTATTACAGCCAGTTAAAATATTATTTGTAAAACACTGTATGTTTTGATAATAATACATTATTAAAATATTATTTTTTACTATTTATGATAAACCCAAAGATTAATTAATAGGTTACTAACCAATATATTCAGTTGTACTTTTAGAAATATAGCTGCTATAATTATTTCCATAATATGGATGCAAAAAAGTAGGTTTTCAGTTGTGCCAAAATTTATTAATTGTTATAAGCTATGATCCCTTGAGGGCTAAATAAACTAACGATTTAAATATGATAAATTAAAAGTTTATTAAACTCTACTTCACACCCCTTAGCTGAGCTCAGTTACAATATTAAAATTAACGTTTAATTCATGGCAACCCATTTTCCAAGACCTTTTTGCCTCAAGATAGATTCAGAATATAAGCACATTTCTATAAGATAACCTCTTTCGTTATTACCTCAGTGTGGCGATGATCATTTAAAGGTGTAATAAACATGTTATCCATTACATTACATTAAACATTGTCAGTGGTAAAGCCCCGTGGAAGGAACACCGGTCGAGCGCTGCAATGTCGCGACCTGGCAATTAAATAATTACGGACAATCATTGCCCACGCGCATCCGTCAACGACTAACCTGCAGAACTACTACGGGATATAAAGTCGATCGCGTATCACCCATAAAATCAGTTACAACCGAATCTTTCATATGACAGTGCGTGCGTACTAGTTTTCCCTAACAATCGATTGTTTTGTATAGATAACTTTCATTTGAAAGAGACGGTCCTTTTGATATATAGGACTATAAATAAGACGACCTCCGTGGCCGAGAGGCGAGCGTGCCGGACTTTGGCGTCTCAGAAGTTCCAGGTTCGATCCCCGGTCGGGTCAATATGGGAAACGAACTTTTCTGTATTGTCTCGGGTCTGGGTGTTGTGGTACCGTCGTTGTTTCTGATTTCTGTAACACAAGTGCTTTAGCTACTTACCACAGAATCAGAGCAATGTATGTGATGTTGTCCAATTTTTATTTATTTATTATTTATTATAAATATGCTATCGATAGTTGGATAGCTCCGAGTCTGGCATGTTATTTCATGAATGCTATACCTACCAAATGAACCTAACTATTATATATTATACTAGCTGTCCCGGCGAACTTCCTTTCGCCTTAGAGGATTTTTTTTTGAAATTTTTCCTGATTTTTTTTTTGCTATAAACCTCACGGAGCCCGAGGCCTTTCCAACGAATGCAAAACCGTGGAAATCAGTTCATGCGTTCTGGAGTTATAACGTCAGGAAGGAAACCCCGACTTATTTTTATATAGTAGATAACATATAACCCTATTATTATTGATCAATAATATCGATAGTGTCATTACAAAAATCTTGCTCTATATCTCAATCGATGCTATTGAATCTATCGAAAATTGATTTATACTATAGAAAAGAATAAAAAAATTTTTGCAACTACATTGCACCCTTCCACCAAAACCAGGACGATTCAATAAAACTAAAACGTTTCATTAGCTGAAATCAAATTACGAAACCAAAGGCTGACAGGTTACATGCATTTTTTAAAGTAACGGACTTAATACAACAATAATTACATTGACGGAAATAAAAAAACAAGACGAGTCGCGAGCGAGTAACTAAAGTAACACAATCTGATATGGCGAATGATATCAAAGTGTAATTACATTCAATTAAGAAATAAATTACACTGCGTCGCTATGACCTGTGTCTGTTATTACTGCAATCTAATAATGCAGACAGCAGGCCGTAATAATTAGGATTGACGTTACAAAAATAACCACATTGTATTGACGGTTGGTGAGCACAATGTAATCAACAACAAATGTAGCCTTTAACTTGTAACGATTCCAGATATGTGATGATACCAAACCGAAAGGAATTGTTTTCACTTCAAGCTTGACCTCATCCCATCTGATGTTAACTGGTAATGAGGTCCTAGCTTAAGGGTGACAAGTACAGCATAATAAATATGTTACTGGACTTGTCGCCCTTACCTTGAAGGCTTGACCCCTGCTACTAATGTAGCATCCCCCAGGAGCTCTGAAAACCTTACTCACACGCAGGAACACAACAACACAGAAATAATTGTTATTTGGCTACGGTCTTCTGTAAGATAGAGGTATTTCACCAGTCGGAAACCTCCACCGTACAGATCACTTCGGTGTTATTGTGTTCCTGCGTGTGAGTAGGTAAGGTTTCCAGAACTCCTGGGGGGTGTTACATTAGAAGCAGGGGTCGAGCCTTCAAAGTAAGGGCAACAAGTCCAGTAACAGCTTTTTTTTGCTGTATTTGTCGCCCTTAAGCTAGGACCTCATTACCACTTAACGTCAGGTGTAATGAGGTTAATTTTGAAGTGTAATATTAAAAAAAAAAGTTCATGCAGGTTTTTTTGTGCATAGGAGCTGTTTTAATTACAGTTGAGTACAACAGTTTAAAATCAAGCCAAAATATCCTAAGCAATCTAGGACGAGGAACACTCACATACTGGAAGTGCCACAGTATTTGGATCGAAAATGATTAGCCTTCGGTCTGCAGTGCCGACATGTTCGGTCCAGGTAATTAGGATATCTTGATATTTACCCTGGTAGCAAAAATCAAATAGTTCAAGTAAATGACTTTTTGAGATACCATACAGATGGAGCGTTCAAGCGGAGTAAGAGTGAGAATGACACCAAAATTACAGCCAAATGTTAAATTACAATAAAATCTGTCGGATTTAGCTACCAACCTCTACCAGCAGAAGGTCATGAACTAACTTTTAGACGCAATTTGCAAAATCCATAACCTTTTTTATATTGAATAACTGTAATTCATGTTACCAATGTGTAAATCTTGTCTCAATCCAAAAATAACTATTTTTAAGTTACTGGCTACCATATACAGCAAAAGTCAAGATATTCAGGATTGGATGATAACATATTTAACATAAGTCAGGCTTCCAAGGTTTCCAGTAGCCATCAATGTGTTTACAGCTGGTCGTTCCGCCAGAGGCCATTCATTTCTCGGACTACATTTAACCCACATACAACCCCACATCAAGGCACTGATATTTCCGAGTACAGACAGTACCCGAGGCATCCCAGTTTCTGTAACTCCTCTGCTTTTTATTAAAGACTAACTACTCAATAGCCTCAGGAACGTAATGATGAAGCTGAGAATGGAGTTCTCTGGGTACGTTCAAACATATTTACTCTTTGCTGCAAGCCATTAAAGTCGTACTTATCAGGAAATAAAGAATAAAATAACAAATTCCACTCAAGAATGTTTGTTGTGAAAATAAATGTACATAAAAAGGAAATTGTGGACTAAAAATTTATCTACATCTATATATCTATATATAAAAGAAAGTGGTGTTAGTTACACTATTAATAACTCAAGAACGGCAAAACAGATTTGTCTGAAAATTGGTGGCGAGGTAGTTTAGAACCAGGAGAAGGGCATAGGATATTCTTTTATTAATTTATTTTTGCTTTTTTTTAAGCCTCTAAGGCGGAACAAAGTTCGCCGGGTCCCCTAGTATTTTATATTTTTTAAACTTCATAGAAACTTCAACCATAATAATGAAGCCACCAGACTACTGCTCCTTTTGGGGGGTTTCATAAATAATCTCAGCGATTTAAAAGGATTACAGTATTAATTTTTTTGAGCTTAATACTTTCTTAAATTTTAATATGAACGTTAGAAATTCTGCATTCTTTGAGATCCAATTCGAATTAATGCAAATATCTATTTTTAGCACTTGCCATCCCTAAGTTTGATTACCTCTAATATTTTGTTTACAGTGCACAATTTCCTGTTTCTCTCAACATTACGTGTTTAATTTACTGCTGATTTTATTGTCCTTAAGTGCTCATAAAGATTCTTGGTACTCATTAACTCATACATTGATAAACTTTGAGTGGCAGCTGTTAACAAAATCTGTATCAAAAGGCGTCACCATATTCGTAGATAGGCCATTCATGAATCGATTTGATGCATGAAATACCTTCGTGGTTCGATAACTGTAATTGAAACAAAAAGCGGAAATGATGTAATAATCTAATCAGCAAACATCGCATTATCGCATGAAAATCATTGATGATGTAAAACTTGATTGCCTAGTTGTTATTTTACTTAGGATTTTTTGCAAAAACAAAATCGAATAATTTATCATTTTTAAACATTTAAAATAAATTAACCCGGTAAATTATTTTAAATGTTTAAAATGGAACGCGAAAGTCTTAATTTTTTTATAATTTTTATTAAAAAATTAAACTCGCCCTTAATTTTATTTTCTCCTTATCATGGTAACACGGTTGATTGACCACCTTTTCAACAAAAAATTGTTAAAATCGATTTATAAACAATGAAGTTATTGGCGACCACTTAAAACATCCCTACTAATCCCTACTAATATTATAAATGCGAAAGTAACTCTGTCTGTCTGTTACGCTTTCCCGCTTAAACCTCTCAACCGATTTTGATGAAATTTGGCATAGGTATACGTTGAACCTCAAGAATGGACATAGGCTACTTTTTGTTAAAAAGTAAGGGTGGGGGGGGGTAATGCCACCTTTGAAAGTTTATATGGGAAAATGTTTATTTTTTATATTAGAGATATGAAAGTTGGCACAAATATAGCTCTATTAAAATATAGACCTTTTGTTTCGAATATTAGGGGAGATCGGGGTAAAACCGACCATGAAAGGATGTAATCCACGCGAACGAAGTCGCGGGTACAGCTAGTACATAATCAAAAAAAATCAAAAAAATCAATTTCTTTATTTTCTTAAAGACATCCATATAACAAATAATGAGGGACTTCCGTTTTAAGTAACAATACTTGTGTTAGGGGAGTCCCGCTCTCTATAAGGAAACGTAGACAATTATAAAACAAAGAAATTGTTGACACGTTTAGCATAAAGGGTTTACATCTTATTTGTTATGTTTTTAATGAGTGTGTGAACGATTATGTGAGTATTGTATGTGTTAGTAAGTGTCTATGTGTGATTATTATTATTATTATTATTTTTATACATACTGTTCGTATTATATGATGTTTTTATGTTAAACACATATTGGTTTTCTCTAATTTACCTTATATCTATATTATATATCTTTATATTTAAATAGTTTTTAATTCTTATAGTAGTGCCTCAGTATCTGCATACGATTTAGATTTTAGCCACTGCGTTAGCACTTTCTTACATTCTCGGTATGTCATAGTGTAAATATTAATTTGTTTATTTATTTTGTTGTATAGTTTTAAGGATTGAATGTAGAATTGTTTTGTAGCAAATGTAGTTCTTACCCTATTATATCTAATAACTGAACCCGGATTACGTTTTTGTAGTTTCTTATTGTCTATGGGAACATGTTTATGAGTTATCAGTATAGCTTGCAAAATGTACAATTGCCGAACCGTCAGCACGTTTACTTCCTTATAAAGTTTGTTAGTGTTATATATTCTTTTTTTCTTAAGCATTACCTTTAATATTAACCTTTGTGCACGTTCTATACTTATGAATTTTGATTTAAAAGTACCTCCCCATATAGTAATACAATATAGCATAATTGATTGCACAAGTGTAGTATAAATGTATGTTAATAATTGAATATCGGAAATATTACGCAAGTGTTTAAACAGCCATATTAATTTCCTTGACCTGCTGGATACAGCATCAATTTGAGGATACCAAGACAGAGTAGATAATATTGTCGAATTGAGAACTCAAACTCTAATATTTCTTTATTTAAGTAGGTTACAACGTGTAACACTTTTGAATCGTCATTGAATACAATGCAAAGTGATTCCACTTCCGGTTTGGAACCTATATCTACCGGGAAGGCACCGAGAAAGCTCATTATTTTGATGTCAGTTAAAAATACCAAAGATGTCGTATGCCTTACTTGCTTTCAAGAAAAAGGAAAAACATAACGGCTTTATATACCATAAATAAAATACAATAGATTAGGTATTATTGGTAAAATCAGGATCAACCTTGGATAAAAAGTAAAGGAGACACCGCTGTTCAAAGCAAAAATATGTACATCGCACACGAATACTTATTTTCCTGTGAAAGATGTATGACGAGTTGTTTTTTTGTTATATAACACTTCAAAATTGACCTCATCCTATCTAATGTTTAGTGCGTAATGAGGTCCTAGCTTAAGGGCGACAAGGACAGCATAATAAATTTGTTACTGAATTTGTCGCCCTTACCTTGAGCGCTTGAACCCTTGACCCCTGCTACGAATGTAGCACCCCCCAGGAGTTCTGGAAACCCTACTCACACGCAGGAACACAACAACACAGAAGTGATTGTTATTTGGGTGCGGTCTTCTGTGAGGTGGAGGTATTTCACCAGTCAGGCTGCTCCAGTTCGAGTGATAAATCGCTATGCCCTACCTCTTTCACGTCACAAATCGCGTCACATTTAACTTCCACCTTTGAGCCGTTATAATTTTGGCAATAAATTGAAATCAATTAGTTAATACTAAATCATAAATAACATAATACCTAACCTTAGACTAATGGGATATAATGTCTTATTCATTGTTATGGAGTTAATCCAATTTGCGATAAAATCGCATAGTACCTATCAGTCGTTATCGCTATGCCCTATCGGCACGTATTTAATCGTCTTTCAATTTCATTCATAACTGGACAATTGGATCAGATAGTAGTGTGATGGTGGGACAAAGACAACCTTGTATATTTTTAGAAAGGATTCGCGAACGTGAGTTGTTTTTATGTTGCTAATTAATTTCACCCGTTTTCTTGTGTAGAGCTGTCGTTACTGCCTATTATTACTTTTTGGCGTATCACTTACTATATATATAAGACAACATCACATACATTGCTCTGATTCTGTGATAAGTAGCTTAAGACCGGGGATCGAACCCGGGACCTCAGAGATGGCGCGACACTAAAGTCCGGCTCGCTCGCCTCGGCTACGGAGGTCGTCTATACAGTTAAATAGTCCTATTTATATTAAAATAGAGAGTTTGTAAGAATTTATAAATGTTTGGATTTTTGTAACTCTTTCACGCAAAAACTAGTTATGATGATGAGTTAACAGATTCAGAGAAAATTTGGCAAGAAGAAAGATACTAGATTAACGTAATAAGATATTTTTATTCCGGAGAAAGGCGAAGTCGCGGACAAAAGCTAGTGTTAAACATATTATGCACGCAAAATAGATTTTGTACATGCTAAAAAATATAAAAATATAATCTCTGCTTTATGTTCTTCATGACGATGACGTGTTGAAAAACTTGAGGAAAATTTCCTTACCACGCAACTATATGTAGAGAATTTCGAGAGTTTGATGTAAAGCTGCGTTCTCATTAGGCTACCAAAGAGTTGCTAACTCAAAAATGTGTTTTACGTTTTACGTGTAAGCCGTTTTAAAATTTGAGCTCTTGTGACGGACGGAAATTTGGTTTCGTTGCAGGGCAGAGAGAAGTAAATAGGCCTTTAATAGGTCTCATCACAATTATTAAATTTAATAGTTTATTCTCAAGCTCCATAAACCCAGAATCCATTCATCATTCATCAACTCATTAGGGTAAAAACCTATCGCTTCTCCAAAAACACGGTGAAGATGGCTATAAAGCTTTGTAGCCAATGAGACTCAAGCCGACTGCTTAACTTGCCTTCTATTGGACGGCGTTGCAGGAAGCGTAGATAATCGTTTCCGTCCACTACTAGGTACTCAAAATGTATTGAAATGGTTCCCAAACAAATATATGCTTTTGCTATAATCTTAAATTGAACTGAATATTGTAAAAAAAATGTAAACGTTATACAGTGAACAGCACATCAAGGTAAACATTTGAAGTTCTATATTAGCTTTTATGCGTACGTCATAAGAGCGGGGCAAAGTCCAAAGTGTGTAACGTAATTTGTCTATACAAAAAAAGCCGACTTACACTTATCAAATTTTAACATTCAACATATTAAATAACTTCGCACACGCGTCATTCAGTTTCTCATTACTCTATTTTATCATTATGATCATATTATCCGCTAATTTGACTCATAAGATTGCGTTTAAACGTAGGAACTTCTTAAGCTATGTGAGTAATAGTAACTTATGAGTTAAACTGATGTAAACAAGTAGGTACAAATCGTAACAGAAAGGTGTCAGTAAACAGACATTTTTGGTCAATAGAAATATATTGATTTAATCCTGTAAAAAAGGTTCAAATTCTGTTTTAATCTGTTTTGATTCGGTTAAATGTAATGCCTTAAAAGTGTAACCGTGTATTAACTTGTTCATGATAAACTAAATATCTCGTGTCACTCAAAAACAAAGTTATATTGCGTAATGGTGATATTCCGCCTTTTCAATTTCTAATTCGATGCGATACTTTTTAGTTTTTTCATGACACTCAAAAACTTTTTTTTATATAATAATATAGATTTTCGTAATGTCATATTCTTGTACTTTTAAATTTGTAACATCATTAAATAAAGCAGACTATTATCTATCTTCAGATAATTATTAGAAATAAAGAGCTAATGAAGTTGGAGCACATGTATCTTAATATTATCCAACCTTGATCCGTTAAAATTTCGGTCTAGTTTAACGGCCTTGGTCTTAGGCCTCATCTACTTTCATAAAGCGAGATTGATATCAAACGTAAGTCTATTTGAAATAAAAAAAAACAGATCCTAGACAAGTGCATACCGAACGCAAAACGCAAGGTGTTCCCGCTTTTCATTAACTTCATTAGCATTATCAGCGGGCTATAAATAAAATAACCCGTGTACGGAATTGAATAATAATTTCCTCAGAAACCACAATAGCTACCGACAAAACCGCATTCTGAGTTAAAGAAAAAAATATTACGTGTTCTGTTAGGAGAAAATGATAATGGCATAATATACGGGTGTAAGAGGGACCCCACACTAGCGTCTTTCGAGCGTCAGCGTCTTGCCGCGCCGACGTTGTTTGGGCGTTGCGTCGACGCGGCGCCCGCTCAGCGTCGACGCGGCGCCCTCTCAGCGTCGACGCGGCGCCCGCCCAGCGTCGGCGCGGCGTTTGAGCGGCGCTTGCGCTGGGCGTCCTCTGCACATCGCGTTCGAGCGTCGCGCCGCGCTGACGTCATGTACAGTTATTTCGAAAATGGAAATGTAAGATTTGAATAACGCACAATATAATGTTTTATATTGCAGTGATAAATTAATGCTTTCAACTTGTAAAGGAAAAAATATATTTTACCTATTTGACACATGCCACGAAAAGGCAACTTTAGCATTTATTTTCTCGAAAACTAAAAGTACTTAATTGAAAATGGGTTTCTTTGGCAATATAAGCTAGTATTTTAAGCTACATCCATATTTGCTATCAGCTAAAAAGTCTTCTACCTACTGATTCTAAAACACGGGCGGGCCGAAACAATTGAGTTGATCATTGTACTGTTGTCAAAATAAACGCTGCGGCAGGCGTCGGGCCGGCGCGGCGCCTGTGGAGCGCAGTCCTGGCGTTCGTCATTTCGACCGCGCCGCTGCGCAAGCGTTGCGTCGGCGCCGCGTCGACGTTGCGTCGACGCCGCGTCGGCGTTGCGTCGACGTTGCGTCGGCGTTGCGTCGACGTCGACGCTCAAAGAACGCTAGTGTGGGGTTACGCTAATTTGCTAAATGGACGAGGGGAACGGTAAAAACAAACGTTTAGCGTAACCCCACACTAGCGTTCTTTGAGCGTCGACGACGACGCAACGCCGACGCGACGTCGATGCAACGCCGACGCGACGTCGACGCAACGTCGATGCGGCGCCGACGCAACGACGCAATGCCAGGACTGCGCTCCACAGGCGCCGCGCCGGCCCGACGCCTGCCGCAGCGTTTATTTTGACAACAGTACAATGATCAACTCAATTGTTTCGGCCCGCCCGTGTTTTAGAATCAGTAGGCAGAAGACTTTTTAGCTGATAGCAAATATGGATGTAGCTTAAAATACTAGCTCATATTGCCGAATAAACCCATTTTCAATTAAGTACTTTTAGTTTTCGAGAAAATAAATGCTAAAGTTGCCTTTTCGTGCCATGTGTCAAATAGGTAAAATATATTTTTTCCTTTACAAGTTGAAAGCATTAATTTATCACTGCAATATAAAACATTATATTGTGTGTTCAAATCTTACATTTCCATTTTCGAAATGACTGTACATGACATCAGCGCGGCGCGACGCTCGAACGCGATGTGCGGAGGACGCCCAGCGCAAGCGCCGCTCAAACGCCGCGCCGACGCTTGGCGGGCGCCGCGTCGACGCTGAGCGGGCGCTGCGTCGACGCTGAGCGGGCGCCGCGTCGACGCAACGCCCAAACAACGTCGACGCGGCAAGACGCTGACGCTCGAAAGACGCTAGTGTGGGGTCCCTCTTATAGTTGTCTGTTGCGGATTGTCTATGCCGACGAGTAGTTAAAAAGTTTGGCCAAGAACGTGTCGTTTTGCCCAGCCTTTAGTTCAATAATGGGTTTTAATATTTGCAAAAGAGTCCGTTCTAGTTACGAATAGTCAAGGCGTAATCTAAAAATGACTGGTGACAGCTGGTATAGAAAGTAAGTTATGGAACGGTATTAACGACTCGTTAACGGTCGATGAAAAACGGATAGTTTTGACACATTACAAATCGTAAAATATTGGGAAATGGACATTAGTCCATACAAGAAACCTCCGTAGCCGAGAGGCGAGCGGGCCTGACTTTGGCGAGCACCATCTCTGAGGTTCCGGGTTCGATCCCCGGTCGGGTCAATATGGGAAATGAACTTTTCCATATTGTCTTGGGTCTGGGTGTTGGGGTACCGTCATTGTTTCTGATTTCCGTAACACAAGTGCTAAAGCTACTTACCACAGAATCAGAGCAATGTATGTGATGTTGTCCAATATTTATTTATTTATTATTTATTTATTTATTTAAGAAAGTCCACCGTTACTAACTGATCTAACAACACGCTGCCGCCATCACTGATCGGATTGCCTAAAATATGGCACGAAGGTGGTTTTTACGACTTGGTGGAACACCGCATTTAGAACAAGCCACCGAACAAGAAATATGGAGGCCCCTGGCCATTAATATGTTTCAAATAAAATGGTAATGCTTTTGCAACCAAGTTTTCCAAAAAAAGTATTTATTTTAAACCTGTAAAAAGTAACAAAATTAAAAAAAAAGAATTACCTGTCAAAAAATATTTAATACAATCGTGTTTGTATAAAGCACTTCTGGTTAAGGAAAAACACAAAAAAACATCTTCAAAGGAGGATTTTTTTTCTCCTCGATATGTATGTATAGTGGATGCCCCTCTTTTGTAGAAATAACTGTAAATCCGATTGCATTCTCTTAAATCTAAGTCAATTGCCTTCGTGTTAATGACAGAGTCCACATACCTTTCATTAAAATGTTTAAGATCTTATGTATTAATAAACTTGAATTCATAGCAAATAAATGAATCTTATCACATAAAATCTACATACCTACTCTTTATAATGACTTATTTTTGTTTAATAAATAAATAAATAAATGCGCCAGACAATCACACCAATCACCTGGTCTCAAACTAAGGTTTTCCCTTGTACTATGAGTACCAGACGACGGATACTAACTGGGGGCGTCATCCCAGCACACCCAGACCCAAGTCAATTGAGAAAAGTTCGTTTTCCAAATTGACCTGACCGGGAATCGAACCCGGGACCTTACGCGCTTTGGGCGCCTACCTTAGCCACTGCGCCACCGAGGTACTGATAATGTTTAATGTCATGCAATTCGGAAATTCGGATGGCTAGGTTAGTGACTAAATGTTAACTGATAAGATTTGTTTCATTGAAATATTAAGTTGGTTGGTATCAGAACTCGATAATTAGTGTGCAAAATTTGTAGATTTGTTAAATTACGTGTTGTTTTTAAAGCATTCGGCATGCGATTGCACGTTAATCACATATTTTGGTTGATTAATGAAGATACGTAATTTTAGTTCCATTTTTATAGTGCATCAAAATAGTTTAAGGAAACAGAAAGTTTCGTCTTGCTGGAACGAATGTAGCTATGAGCCAATTATTAGGTATGTAATTTAAAATTAATATGACAGAGGGCACTAAACAAAAGTCTTAGGAATGATCATAAAAAAATCAACTAAAATTACTTGCAGTTAGCTAGCGTTACCTATGTGAAGGTCATGGATTTTCATCTCACAGTCCTAGGAGATTAAATTGCCGTGTTGACCGACTGGTCAACATATGTGGTCAAAACATGACTCTTCATGAAACTGTTTTAGTTTTAAATATTACAAAAATAGATGTCTTTGACGACTATTTGCTAAATACGCCTTGCCTTGCCTATGCCTTTAAGCTGAGTCTTAAGGGCGCATTCACACTGGATACCTACTACTATAACGATTCGTTAAAAAACACGATACACCTCGACGGATAGATGTTCACATAGAATAGTCCAAATACTCGAAATGATTTTAAAAGCCTTTATGTGATTAATAACAAATCCTAATTTTTTAAAAGACTTATCTGTATCCGTCATTTTTCACGATTCGTGAAGCGTATGACCATGAGTGCTTAAAAAGATATTCTCCTGTCAAAAAAATAATGAATAATATATAACACTATTCGTCTTCGTGTGAACAAGCTCTAACATATAATAAAAAATCGATTATCCTCAAGTCTCTTAGTTTTCATTTCATTATTTGTAATTTTAATTAAAATCGATAAGGATCCGGACTATACAAAACTTACGACTTCTTTATTTAACTATAAAACGTGCAGGCGTACTATACTATGTGATACCCGCATAACTGCACATGTAATAAAGCGCTACAGGATTTCCTACGTAATGAGATTAGCATTTAGCGGAACGCGAAACGGTGTATTGTTTTGTGTTATATCGTCCTCAATATGAATTAAAGATATCCATGTCTATTTCTTAAATTTCAAGACACTTATAAGAATTATTAAAGAGTGAGATTTAAACTGGATGACCAAAAAGCAAGATCATTACATTTTAATTTTCTTTCACTTTCGCAACATTTTATTTAGGGTATGCATTTGAATGACTAATAAACTTTACCCTACCGAAGGTGATCTAAAGCGAATTCTAGCGATCAGGTCGCTTAATTTTACCATAATATGTCTTGAATATGCATTACTTTATTTTTAAGTGCAATAAAAAAATATATATTACTTTGATTGTAATTGCATCGGGTTGAAAGAATCACAATGGATGATAAAATGTTTTGGCAATCAAATGGGGTCTAATCCCGATTAATTCTATAAATGTGTAGTAGGGATATGCCCATTAAAAAAATTCTTATCAATCATAGAGCACTTGGTTCCAAGTAAAAATAAAGATTGACGTCAATTATGATAAGCAGCCTTTATTATCACATTCAATCTCACAAGTACAATCATTTAATATTTTATCCTAGTCACTTTAATTTTATTTTTTACTAATATTAATAGAAATAGCGTTTATGTATGTATTTTTATAAATAAATCATGGATTTTTATTGTCATGTATATTTGAGTTTGTATGTTTATTACGTTATGGTATTTTAATTATAGTTTATTTTTTATTTTCGCTATGTTTTGAACAGCCGTACCTAATTCCCGCTATCATCTATTTCCTTTATCTAACCGTTGTCTGAAAATATTACTTTCTAGCTTATCCCACCTAAATTGTGGCTTTGTGCAATAAAGTATCTATCAATAAGAAATTTCATGATTTCGTTTTCCTAACAACAACCGCATGAATAAAGTATTTATAACTGTGGAAAATATTCTTAACATACATTTTAAATATCTACCTCTGTATTCTAATTGCGCTCAATAGATCCGCGCTTAAAATCGCTCGGCCAGTGCACCATTCCCCTCCGCTTGTCGCTCCGCTCGTCCATAGACACGACCTCAGCATTCGGCATGCATACACGGACCCACATTAACGTGCATTCTAACACAAGCAAATGACTTATTCCTGCGAACTAACCTTAATAGCCACCAATTAGGGATATAACGCCATAATAAGCGCAATTAACTTAATGACATTTATCTATTAAATGACAATTGATTACAAGAAACTCGGGTCGAGATTACCATTGTAATAGTTATAAATCACGACAGGTTTTTACACGGTCAGCTGCGAGTGAACTTTGATCATGTCGCCTGGTTAATTGAATTAATAAAGCGATCGCCTGTCGATGAGCAATTTAGTTTAGTCTATGATCCCAGGCTCGATTCTACTGGCGTATGTTTTTTACGGACTTAATTCTAAATGTGGGTTGAAGAAGTATTCAATGTATTAGCGATAGGTTGCCTTAATAAGTTGGCCATCATTAAATGTCATAATATTGGTAAATTAAATTACAAATATCCCTTTATTTTAATTATTTTACGTCGATTTGCGTAAATATAAAATTGTGTGTATGCTCGAAATATTCTTGTATAACCTACACGAGTAGGATGATGGAGGTATCATGGGGTATTCTATGTCATCGTAATCTCAATAGATAATCACTACATAGTATAAAACAAAATCGCTTTTTATATAAATCTCTATGTATGCTAAGATCTCTAAAATAACGCAACGGATTGTTATTTTTTTTATAGGTAGAGTCATATTTGAGGAAGGTTTTTCTGATAATCCATACATAAAAATGTACAGAAAAGCCGAAAACTTAATTTGTATTTACTGCACCCGTGTGAAGCCGGGGTGGGTAGCTAGTTTATTATAAACTATATTGTTAATCGTTCTCAATATTTTTTGTAACGGGTGTAAGCTTTCCAAGGATAGGTACTGTGAATTCCACGCATTAATATGTTAAGTCATTTAATTAAACAAAGAAACCTAGTAATATTCTCAATGATCTCATAATCATACACTTTAGACACCATTAAGTAAACTTAATATTCAACGCTTGAACTTTTCATAATGGAACAATAAACGATAAGCACTAATTTTGCCTTAAGGGATTGCAAAACCCTTAAACATATACGTGGTCTAGGTTTCTTAGCGGCTTTAAAATGGTCTGAAAGCAGTCGTTAAAACGACATTAAAATAAATGATATAATTGCACCCAATTTATCCCACTTAAATGAGGTGCATTAATTCAATGCACTTCGTCGGTCATTCATCATCACTGTTGCAAAATAAAATAACAAGCAGCCTATCAATAGTATTAAAATAAGAATAAAAATTACCATTAAATAAGTAACATCCCATTATGTTCATAAGGTCGCAACTAGTTTGTCAACGTACAGCTATGTAAATAAACTAGTTGTGACTTGTGATCTTTTAAATTAAGGAAAAACGAAACAGCTAGACCAATTTTGAAAATTGTCTTGAGAACAATTACTAGGTAACCTAGGTACCTGCTATAAAAACGCATCTGAATCGGTTCACCCGTTTATAAGCGGCGGCTTCATAAAAAGACACGCGATACAACACTATTTTCTGTCATGGAGTTTAAAAAGTATTATTGACAATACACTTCCATAATTTATATGTTGTATCAGCCCACAAATAAAAACATTACTGTGCAATGTGAAAACTTTTTATTCCGTAAAAAAAGGTCGAAAGGAAAACATATAAACAAAGGTGACATGGAATAAATCTAATAAAGTACTCTATCAGCAACTTTTAACAAGTGTCTTAAATTTGTACACAGTTAAATCAACAATAATTTGAGGTCATTTATTTAAAAAAGTTATACTTAAACCAACAAATAAATGATCAATCTTAAAAACTCTACGTTCAGGGACAACAAGCTTGTGTTTATTTCTAGTGTTAATGCTAGGAGAGTCTGATTTTTTAGGGAAAATATGATTTTTTTTGTATACGTACATTAAACAGTTGAAAACGTATTGAGATAAAACTGTTAAGATTTTGAATTCCTTAAATAAGCTTGTAAATGGCTCAGATGGCCCTCTTTTGTAACACAAAGATACTACTGTATGTCGGCCGCAGATTCGCATAAAAGCAGACTATACGACATGACGTTGTGAAAATAGGCAAAATGTACCAATCTCGCCGTCTACAAATTAGTTAGTTACAGCATAACTCAGCGTAACAAATAGTCAGATAATGCTTGCTTTGGGCCTATTTATTGGGTAAGGCATATTTCTTATTGTACGAGTAACCTTACAAAGTGGAATTTATATCTTATTAATGACTCGAAAGCTATCATACTTTGTAAGACTAGAAGTTTATTTTTTTGTCTAGAAAAATAAAGACATAGCTCTGTTTACTTCTATTCGTTCACGCTTGAAATCCCAAATAAAAAAAGACACAAACTTACAAAGTTATTGTTGAAAGGTGTTTCTTAAGTGATTTAACCACATGGCTTAACTAATAATAATAATAATAATAATAATAATATTCTTTATTGTGAATCACAGGTAATAAATACATTATGGAAATTTGGTGTAAAAGTTTCTCTGTGTTCCGCCTAATAGGCATACAATAATTTGCTTAATACCTACAAGTAAATCTATAATTAAATTACATGCACATGTTTTGAATAATTCATTTGTATAATTTAAATTACAATATAAAATTTAATGATTAGCTTTTGTGATATTAAAAGTTAAAAGATATAAACTATAAATATGTAAAAAAAGGCTTGCACGAAAAATTCAAATAGATGTCTGTCACATTTTATTTTCCTATTAGTACTATGGTGGTATTTACTATTATGTAAACAAATACATAATAGAAACTCATACCGACATCATCACGTGGTGTCACGCAGTTGAAGTATCGATTTATTTTGCATGTACTGCATGCACCGCCATTACTTCAACGCTTTTTGACAACACAAACATAAACAAATATAATAAATAATTAAAATTTTTCGAAAATAGGCCATAAGTTGAAGTTTTAATATCTTCTGTCCGCCTTTAAACCGTTTTATTTTATCATTTTTGTTTTCCATAATTTTGTCGTAATATTTTTGTGCCGGAGCATGGTGACATAGACCTCTCGTCTCAACAGAGCAACCACGACTGATTGATGAAACAAAACATGCTGACATGCATGTGTCAGGTGAAATAGAAAGACAATTTTCTACACGGAATAAAAACGTAGTAAGCGCTGAATTAGGTTTTTTAAAATATCTCGCAAAATAAATAATATTTTCAAAAATCGCTAGTACAGTCCCTCGATAATATATTTTTCTGTTATGCATTAAAATATAAATTCAGTTGCATGTATAGTTTTCAAAACAAATCGAATCTAGTTGAAAATTAGACCTAACTTTGTGATATTTTTCTATCGAGAAAATATTACAATTTCATGTTTCTGCTCAGACCAGTCCCTTTTAAATATAGTCTTATATTCATATTAAAAAACTGAAATGATTTAAAGCTTGTTTTCAAGTGAAAAAATCGAATCTAAAAACGACAATTTGGCATGGTACCCCCTCTTAAATGCTTATGCCCCGACGCTTCTACTCTGCCACCATGTAGAGGAAGAAAGAAACAAGATATAGGCACATACATACTTTAAACTACTTATTTTTGTAACTAATCTCATATATTAAAGTGTATTTCATGAAAATAACGGTCAGAAATGAAATTAAACCTAGTTATATTGCGGATTCTGCATATATTTTAATAATAAGGGAAAAACATTTTTACTTCTTTTATAATTAAAGTTATAATAACGGTTTACCTGTTCCGATAAGCAAAAAAGAACAAAATAGAATCGAAACAAAATAAAGAGGCGAGTACCTACCAGTTTTTCATAATGTTGCCATTTATTTTCCAAAGCATGTACCACATTAAGCCTCATTACTATCGTCATATATTTTTTCTCCAATGTAACATAAAAGATGATACTCCCGAGAATTGCCTTAATGAACTAGTAATGTAGCGATATCGATAATTTCATTATCGTATCGATACTAGTTTTCACAAACACTATTTCGTTTACTAACACTGATTTTACACTTCTGTTTTACACAGCAAAATCAAGTAATATAAGGATATTTACGAAAATAAATATTTCAAAGAACTACTATATCTGAAAATTTCGAAAGAATTAAAATTTAAAACACAAAAGTCCCTTCAGCCTAATCAAACATGGGATTAAGGATTGACAAATCTTTTATTCTTGCAAAGATAAACTAAATACTGCAAACACACAACGGTTTAGGGAAATCAATGTGAGCACGATAGTAACTTTCTTGTTCTTTTAAAAATTTCAATATCAGTAAGGTTCAGTCAGTTAACTACTTATTGGAGTAAAACAGGTCTCGCCATTTTACCAATAGTATTTTACAGGACACATTTTTTTCTGTGTCGTATGTTCCAGGGCTTAGAGAGCCTTTGTGTACCTCGTAAACTAAGACATCGATGGACGTTCGACCGCACTAGAACAATCCAGTTTTTGCTATACTCACCCAGGATGCTATTTAAAGCAACTATTAGAATGTGCTAATTCAATCATTCGCCTTGTTACGAACGCTGCGCCGGCGCAGTCACGCCAACTCCTGCAGCCAATTAATAATTATCAGACAAATTGTTTGAACCAATTATTGTCAATTAAACGACATAATGCGGGTGTCAACGGTTACTTTGTATGTGCTGCACGTGTCGTCTTATGTGAATGTTCTCGGGTGGCCATTAAGTTCTTAAAAGCATTTAAAAGGACGGTTTAAAAATTTCCAGAAGGTGACAATTTCATCAACTTTCATCGACTCAACTACCTTTTATCGACTGAACCACCTTTTATCGATAGCATAGAGATGATTAATTTCTCGCAACAACGAATAATAACGCGAGATAATTCCACTAATCAACTGATCTCAAACTATGGTTTTCACTTGTAGATATTATGAGTAGCAGACAATTGATATTAATTTGGGAGGAAAACTCGCTTTGCTTCTTACGCTTCACGTACAAAAAATATTCAGAAGGTTTAAAAATTTTAAGGCCTTGGTTCCCAATTCCGCGGGTAGAGGATTCATGGATTCGCAACCGGGTTAAAACTAAGAGCTGAATAATAACAAACCAAGGTTGTTCCTGAAGGTGTGTCGAGTGTAATTAAGCCTTATCTGCCATAAATAGTTATACCTATGTTGCATTATCTAACTCGTAAGATAACGATGATTAAAACTTACGACAAGATATTGCGTTTTTCTGGTAACAAATAGGTGGAATCTTCAGTTATACGACGACTAACACTAAGATCCCATAAAAAAATATATTAAGCGGAGCTTTTCAGAAGCACCATACGTTTTCTTGTTATATCTTCTATATAAATGTCTGAAAGATCTCGCTTTCCAATATTAATACTAAACTGTACAGTCACAGCAAACATGAAATGTAATCACTTGAGCTCTTATTAAGCTAACATAAGGTTCGCTTTAGAATGAGTTTGTATATATCAATACAAGACTGTACCATACTGTACAATCTAAATTCTGTTCTGTTCTGTGCAATAAATAACCTATCTGTCTATTTATTAGAGTACCATTTCCTCTTCCAGAATACTACCATCAAGAGCAGACGTACAAATACAACCCTGCCATGGGCGTCTCTGAGGCTCCCAAAGACGACTCGCCCCGAACGACGCCAGAGCTGCCAAGGACTGACCAAAGCCCTGCATCGGAGCGCCCCCCTCCAGGATCTGCAGACAGTGATGACGCAGATGAGTTCGCACCGAAGAGGAAGCAGAGGCGGTACCGGACTACCTTCACCAGTTTTCAGCTCGAGGAGCTTGAAAAGGCCTTCTCGAGGACACATTACCCTGATGTATTTACGAGGTGAGCATCCATACTTCCATACTAATATTATAAATGCGAGACTAACTCTATCCGACTGTTTATTTGCCTGTCCGGCTTTCATGCTTAAACCACGCAACCGATTTTGATGAAATTCGGTATAGATATCCGTTGAACCGTTAGAACCGACTTAGGCTACTTTTGTTTTCAAATTAAAGGGGATGAGGATTGTTGAAGGTTTATACGGGAAATAGGTTAATTTTTTAAGTTAGAGATAGCAATTTGGCACAAATATAGCTCGAAACTTTCAATAAAATGTGGACTACTTTTTGTTATGAATATTAGGCACGATAGGGGTTATAGGGTATAGGGTTTATTATATATTAGGGATGTCCATGAAAGTATGTAGTCTACGCGAACGATGTCGCGGGCACAGCTAGTAAGTTATACCTTTGACGACACCAATTATCCTTAGGTATTATAAAAAAAGCCAGATTTCTATTTGTGTGAGTATATGTATGTAATGTAATACTCAAAAACGACTATGTCGATTTCATAAACTCTTTAATAGAAAACCATTGGAAAGCTACATTCCCCTGAGTAACAAAGGTTTTTTAGTGCTAGGAAAATTAGTGATCCTTACTATAATTTCACCTTTGGGCTTAGAACAAACCACTTCCGCGCACACGAAGTTGCGGGCGGCCATTAGTATTAATATGAACAAAATGTATTTCTTGAACGAAAATATAAACATCTTGAACAAATAAATGCTATATGCATATAGATAATTCTTATTAAGTTTCACTATCTGATTCTGCATTCATTGAAAAATAATAATCTTAAGTAGCCCACACGAAACTGATACGTAGCTAATTAAATTTATTTTCGCTTAAACATGAATGCTGGCGATTTTATCAAATAATTTTTTATTCCATTAAGTTGAGATAGGTATTATTGTAGCTTATAGAATGTGATTTTTGATTACGTCCATCATCTGTTTATTAATAGGATTAAAGCGATAAACTTTTCCTTAATTAATAAAAGCCATTTCCGCTGATAGCAAATATTTAATCGATTAGTATTATTTTAGTGCAACAGCTGGGTACCATATATTTATAATATTAAATTAAAGTTTTTGACAATGTTTTTTTTAATATTCTTAATCGAATATACTTAATTGTTCTCAAAAGATATTTAATTCGGTCATAATTTAGACACAAAATGATCAAAATTAATAACCAGGTTGATGTAGGAAAGTTAATTAATTTATTTAAAACATTCGTAATTAATATAATATGTTTTGTTTCAGAGAAGAACTAGCCATGAAGATTGGATTAACAGAAGCTAGAATACAGGTAAGATGATATCCAAGTTAGATGTTTAGATTTAACAACAGTATATATAGAGATTCGATTTATACTTCATTGCACAAATTCATTTTCAGAAATGGTTTAAGAGACATTTGATAACAAATTGAAGCGGTCTTATCGCTAGAAAACAATCCTTCTAGAGAAACTTTAGGCATAGGGAGAGGAAATAGCAGATGACGACAAATGGGTAAACGGTCGTGTAAACACAATAATTGAGTTATTTTTATTACCGAGCTTTTGTTTAGAATCAACAATAAAAGAACCCGACCAGAGATGGTCCAAACACTTCAAACTACCCATGTTGAACTTTGCACAGCTCCTATAAATATAAAAATATTAAATAAATATTGGACAACAGCACACACATTGCTCTGATTCTGTGGTAAGTAGCTTAAGCACTTGTGTTACAGAAATCAGAAACGACGACGGAACCACAACACCCAGACCCGAGACAATACAGAAAAGTTTGTTTCCAATTTTGACTCGACCGGGGATCGAACCCGGAACCACAGAGATGGCGCGACCCCAAAGTCCGGCACGTTCGCCTCTCGGCTACGGAGTTTATGTAGAGGGCATAGTGACTTAACTCGAACTTTGCAATATTTTCTTTTTTAGTTACGACCAAAAAAAATATGTCGGACTATACACTTCGGACCTTGCCCCGCCCTTATTCCGTGTGCCTAAAAACGAATATCGAACTAAAAGTGCTCACCTTGACGTGCTTACGCTAGTCATCCCTAAAAAAAAGCTACAAAGTGTACCTACATTTAATTTTGATAAATAATCCAACAATATTAAAGTCGCGATTCGCAAATTGCAGCTCTATTCGCTGGCCTCGCATTTCAGTCATGCATTGTAATTCTAGCCCACGCACAGACAAAGAAAGACACCTTAATTCTGCGTCTTGAAGGACCAAAGGACAGCCTTTAATCAAGACAGAACCGCGGGACACCGGGACCGCTTTCAACAATCACTGTAATAAGATACGGAACCTTAATTTACGAAGATAACTGCGCTCTTAGATACGGCTTTAGCAATGCTCCGTTGAGATATCGATTCGAGACGAATCGGATGCGTGTTTTACAAATTAAGTATGTAGTTGAAGTATGTACCCGACAGTTTAATACAATATTAAAATGAGATGTGAAGGAAGAAGTTAAAAGATGAGAACACTAAATTCTGTTACAATCGCGATAGTTTTTAAGCATTTATGGATATGGATGTCTGAGTATGTTTGATACTTTTCGATGCATAAATTACTGATGAGATTTGAATGAAGACTGAATGTAATACCATGTTGACGACCTCGGTGGCGCAGTGGCTAAGGTAGGCGACCAAAGCGCGAAAGGTCCCGGGTTCGATTCCCGGTCGGGTCAATTTTGAAAAACGAACTTTTCTAAATAGACTTGGGTCTGGGTGTACTGGGATGACGCCCCCAGTTAGTATCCGTCGTCTGGTGCTCATAGTACAAGGGAAAACCTTAGTTTGAGACCAGGTGATTGGTGTGATTGTCTGGCGCATTTATTATTTATTATGTTAACATTTAGGATACTTCCCGAAATAATGTAGGCGAAATCGCGGAAAAAAGCTTGTAATTAATAATTTTAATTGATTTACATTGTGTAAAATTGGTAACTTAAATTATTTCTACTAAAAAAAATATGTTTTGAATCTTTATAGGTGAAGATGGTTATCAAATAAAAAAAACACTGTTAATAGTAGGTAAATTGTATGCAGAGCACACTAGAAAAATCTCAAAATTAAGCTTTATAACGACACTTTTCATTTATTACTACTTTGCTTTCCTCTAATGTCCATAAGAATATTTTTATAATTCACTTAAAAACTTTTTTAAACACACAGCCTTTTTAACAGCAATTTTAATCTATAAATCAAATAAGCGTAAAAGTTACCGCATCCACACTTAGTTCTCGTTCAAAAGCAATGTTTTAATGACATAGAGCAGACAAATATACAGACTGGCACTCGCTTATTTGCCCAATAGTCGGAACGCCTCCCGACCGCGGCCACTTACCCGAATAGGCATTAAAACGCGCCGAATGAAGTGCTCGATACGATTGTTGTGCAAAGTTAATATAACGTTTGCATAATGTTGCATTAGTGTACGGTGAACAACACATCAATGAAAACACTTGCAATTCGATTTTAGTCCTCAAGCCGTCGCCATAAGGGCGGTGCAAAGTCCAAAGAAAAATGTGTCAATTTTTTAATGCCGCCGCAAGATAAGGCTTTTTTTTGTACTTGCTAATAATCCGATTAAGGTAAGGGAGACAAGTCCAGTAACAGATTCACTATGCTGTACATGTCGCCCTTAAGCTAGGACCTCATTACCCCTTAACATCAGGTGGGATGAGGTCAATCTTGAAAAGAAATATAAAAAAAAATGATATTCAAGGATGCTTCAATATTTTTATATGGCCGCGACCGGGGTAGTATTGAATTAGCGATACAAGTGATTACTTCGAAAGCGATCTTGAAGTGCGACTTGGGAGTGATTGTGGTTTTAAATAGTGCGTTTTAAAGTTGTAATTAGTGGCGTTTAATTAAAGTGTGACTTTTAGTAATTTTTATCGGCTGTTTTCATTGTCACGAACCCGAAGCTCGTAACAAAATGTCTATAATTTTTGTAATTATTCAATTCTGATATTTCATTTCAATAGAAACAAAATTTCTAAATGATGTGCCTTATAGGTCCATTTAATTAACTTATATAACATTAAACATACATACATACGTACAGACAAAAGCACGTCAGACTACACATTCTGGACTTCAAGTCGTACAGTCAACTTTAGAATGATTAAAGAAACATGAATCGATCTTATTACAACGACTCTCAAAGTAGGTTTTTTTTTACATTTGAAGGGAACAAGGGCAAAACAAGTGATGTCGCAAATTAGAAAAATCGACAAATACGCAGTTGACAATACAACCTGATCTGTTACGCCAAGGCATTTCCCTGTGGCGTAACTGCGCATGATTTCAAAATTTTAAAAGACAAAGAACTGTCAACAGTTTCTTAATGTTTTGTTGATGCAGGGTGAAAATAAAGGAGTTACATTACTTTTGGGGTCATAATCTGATTTTCGAGTTTTATGTGACATTGCTTGTTTTTCCCCTGTATCCTTCATTTGGAATTTTCATACATTTTTAAATTTCAAAGGTGTGCACAATCAAATCCACATCAGGCTTTAATGCTTAAACGGGGACACTGTGCCGTCCTTAGGTATGTTGTGAGCATAAAAACTAATATCAGTGTTTACCGAGATATTCTAGTTGCAGTGGCGTATCTCTTTAAATAGCTAACACGTCTATATACAACCGCGATCACTTATGGAGTGAAATAAATAAATAAAAAGATTTAGGCTATTTTTTGGCTCAATTTAACTTTCAACCTTATCATCAATTACAGATAAAAGTAAAAATTGTTTAAACTTTTACTAAAACTAAAGCTATTTTAAAACTTACATTCTGAAAACGAAATAAGTATTAATTAATTTATTTATTATAATTAAATTAACAACACTTCTTAATTTTACATCGTATGCCTCGCAAACCACCAGTATTGGGTTATTTCGTCTAGTTACTTAAATATTTGCAAGAAAACATTGCTTAGTATTTTTAACTTAGCACAGAAATAAGTCTCATTAATATAAATACCTCTTAAGCAGAACATAATTAATGATGGATGAAAAAAAAACTACACTGGAATATGAGTACAGTTATTTTAGAACTTTAAATACTTGCTTTTTATACTTGCACGTTACAGGGGTACCTATATTAAACAGTTACAGTACAAAACCTATCTAATTTAATACAACGAATTCCTCATTACAAGACCGAACTTTAAGTGAAAGACAATGTGTTATGCCCCGCAGAAGTTAATAGGATCGTATATTTCAACCCGTTGTTTATTAAACGAGGTCATTAGCAATTTTCTTGTATTATTACCAGGTGATTCAATCATGCTTTCTTGCGCGGCTAAAATTACGCTTAACTTAACTCTGGACGGGTACAGTCGAGAGGAGAATTGTGATCAACAACTTCGATATGGGCCTATAATGGACGTTCTATTAAGAACTTAATGAGATAATTATATGGTAATAAACAAACCCTAGAGGAGATAATTTTTCTTTTTTTTTCTGGACGTGTTAAAATCCATGAAATAAAATAATGTATTGCTTTGTTTCGGTGGTTGATGTTATATTTTTACTGAAATCTAATTTTGCTGCCCAAAGATTTGTGTGCGTGGAATTTTTAGCAAAAAAGTATCAGATGGCATCAACTCAGTAGATATTATTTTTACTACCAACATCAAGATATCAATTTACACAATTTTTTATCTCTAATTGTATTCATGGGAAATAAAAACTATTTATGAAACCGAAATACATACCTGAAAGAAAATTATCAGTGCAAATTTTGTTTTTATTCGTTTCAGAATTGGATTAACATAATTAAACAGTTTTATTACGACCAATTTTGAAATGAATCCTGTCAATTTAGTTCTTGTAAAAACATAAAACGCATAATAGCTACTTAAAAATTTAGTTTCGTTTAGTTTGCGCCAACAGAATTGCCACCATTGTCAATTCAAACGATCCAAAAACTTCGGTTTCTTACAAATTACAAATGTTCAATAAAACGAATATTTAAGCGTCACTTTTCATTTTAATAAATTATAAGCTGACTAGCTGTGCCCGCGACTTCGTTGGCGTGGACTACATCCTTTTATGGTCGGTTTTACCTCTTTCTTCCCTAATATTCGAAACAAAAAGTAGTCTATATTTTAATCCAAGTTTCGAGCTATATTTGTGCCAAATTTCATATCTCTAACTTCAAAAATAAACATTTTTCCATATAAACTTCCAAAGGTGGTATTACCTCCCTCCCCCCTTTATTTTCTAATAAAAAGTAGCCTATGTCCGTTTTTGAAATTCAACGTATACCTATACCAAATTTCATCAAAATCAGTTGAGAGGTTCAAGCAGGAAAGCGTAACAGACAGACAGAGTTACTTTCACATTTATAATATTAGTAGGGATTGATAAAATAATGTTTGCAACAGTGTATTTTGTTGACGGCTGTACGAATAATTCCTTTGCCTTATGTGTTGGAGATATTAATAGTCCTATAATTATTTTAAGCGGTTCATTTAAAAGATAATTCTTCCTATAAACAAACTTCGTTACGTCGAGTATGTATGATATTATTAAATTGCGGACTTACTACTGTCTTATTTGATTTCATTATAAATATGAAATGGTTAGCGTTCCTGAATGTTCAACCGAAGGTCTTAAGTTCGATCCCTATTCAAGACAAACAAACATGAGAGAAATATTTGTGTTTTCTCTGTAATTGTGTGTTTTATTTGCATTTAAAGTACGATTACACGAATGCTTGAGCTACTTAGGTTCTTTGAAATCAGTTCATACATCGATATGTGATCGTCATATCGTATCAAGGTTTTACCTTCTAGCCACTCTTTGCCTTAATTACCCAAGTAAACATATTATCCTGGTATAAATAAACCTATTAATAGGTATTATCGCTTACTTAATAGTACCCATTGGAAAACAGTAGCTTGCCCGCTAATTAGTCCCTATGGAATGTATTGTTTCTTCACCTTAGATTGCGAATTTTTGAAATCCTTTGCCGCTGATTGCCTACGACATAATAATACTATCCGTGTGTCAAATTTTAAAGCGATCGGTTCAGTGGTTTTAGAGGGTCTAATCCCGAAAACGAAACTAGACAATGTAAGGTACCTATCCTTTATAAGATTAATAATTTTATTGAATGGAATTAATACGTAGGTTTTGGAATTACATACACATTATGCTGTTTTTTGAAGGCGCTTAATTCGCATTCGAAGTGAATTGGGTACGATTATGAAAATTAAAAATTGGCCAACGAATCCGACTTATTTCATTTCCGGGATAGGTTTCCAGCTGTATATTGATAGAAACGTCAGTCACAGTAACAGTACATTTAATTTTATAAATGAAAAAGATATATTCGATGTTAAAAATAAATGAAATTGAATTTAATGGGAACGATTATCAAAAGGTGCTGGTGCAGCGTTAAAAATTATGATCGACATGCCTTATTGACTCTGTGACAATTTGGACAAAATAATGTCCCCCCATATTTACAGTAGTGACAATGTGCAGTGACAATTTGCCGACACGTTATGAACGTAATTGTTCTATTGTTGGATTAAGTTATATAGCTCCAGCATATATTATTTAATACTTGACCTTTTAAATAAAAAAACAGGCATCAGTTTGGTGAAAAGGCTTATATTTATCGTAATGGTGGGACTATTGTTGACTTAAGTTCAATATCTCCAACATATATTATTTAGTACCTACTTGACCTTTTAAATAAAAAAACAGCCTTCATTTCGGTATGAAGTATTTTCAACTCTAAAGTTTTTTTAATTGGTATGTTAACTAGTTAACATGTATTAAAAAAGAGACAGCGTTACTGCAAAGTCTATCCTTTTGGATTTTTAAAATATTTATAGTATAGGTATAATAGTTTTAATTAACATGACCCTTAATTATTAATCACTCATGATTCAGTAAACTTAGTGTCTGCAGCCATGTTACCAAGTACAAATAACAATCACCTTCTTAAGTTTACTCCATGACTTTGATGAGGAAATTAAACATACAATTTAACAAATTGAATGCACTTTTGCTATTAAGGTATGACTTTTAGTCTCTGTGTACACCTTAAAATATTTACTTTGACGCCCTTAGATTATTTCAGACTTCCATTAATTATCAGTGACAAACAATCGATTACAAAAATGTATTCCTCCAGTAACAAACTAGGTACTATCGCTAAGTACGCCATGCAATTTTCACATAGAATAATCTGGTTTTCGTTTTAAGCTAATAAATATATATCCATTAGCTTTAAAGTTGAAGCTTTTAGCTTGAAAGTTGCAGCTTTGAATAACATTTTCTATAATGTTTCCTCTTCTACCAAGATGTCCCATAACTTTCAACAACCAATTTATGTTAATGTTTCGTGCAAAACAGTATATCTATATGTCATACAGGATCATACTTACATATTTCAACTATAGCAAAGTATACTCTGTGTCACATGCCAAACGAAGATGTTTATGATTGTTTTAGCGGACCAAAACATTATTATTAGGAAGACCTGTAAAAGGCGTATAGTATCAAATTATAATCGAGGCATGTTATATGACGGTCCAATTTTCTTTTCAGCAACTATATTTGAACGTGCTTAACCCAGTTGTTTAAATATCTGATAGGACTGGCTCCTCCATTGGAAGGTAGCGTGCGCCATTTTAGCTCACTCTTAGCCGATAGCTGCAGGCAGCCGTACGCAGTCATTACCTTAATGCGCGACTCTGTTAAGCTATTAAACACAGCACCTGACTGCAGCCTTTTTGCAGACCCTACCCGCATTCCGAAGGCATGTTTGCCTCCAATTACAACATTTATAAATTCGCCAGCTCCGCCGCGTATGAAGTCATATTTATAATGGCCATTGTAAACTCAATAGAATAAATCAACCAACTCAAAAACACACTCAATCACACTTACGTTAAAGTTTAAAGTTAACTGGCTAAGCTAACGGTAAGAGCAGCGGCATTTCTTATTTCGCACAGCATCCGCTAAAGCGATGTGCACATTTACGGAATCGCATTAAATTTTTTACAATGCAGCGTTTATCATAAGTGAATTAATTTAAATTGCCATAAAAATACAAGTTTACATAATGATGCACAGTTTCGTTGTGTTTTTTCGTTTCATAAATGTTTAATGCAATACACATTGCATGCAGTGATATTGGTTCGGTTGTAAATCAATTTTTATTACGTTCTACTGACTTCGTTTCTGTATTAGACGGTTTTTTGTTGGCATCAAATTTTAAATTGACTGTCAATTCTAATCTATTGATCTTTGGCGAAAACAACACGGGAATGGTAAATATTCTGTCAACTTGTTTTTGTTAATTTGTTTCATTATCAGGTCTGTTAATATTTAATCGGTTTTATCGCAAAAAAAAAAACGCAATTTATGGTCGGACTTAATAATCGACGTCTACGTCATGCACGCTGCGCATCCAACATAAATAAATTTATGAAATATTTTTTTAAATAAGTAACGCAATCGGTTCAAATATTGAAACTCCACTAGTGTAGGTACACCAAAACCTATACAAACCCCCATTTTCAAAATTAGCGGAAAATTTTCCACGTAACCCCATTCTTTGCACCAAATTGTATTCTGAACTGAATTATATCTTACTAGCGGTCCCGGCGAACTTTGTTTCGCCTTAGAGAATTTTTCCCGCTTTTCTGTTGAAATTTTTCAAATTTTACCAAGGATCCCTAATTTTGTAGCCTATGTCAAATTGGAAGAATGTAGCATTATATTGGTGAAAGAATTTTTTTAATCGGCCCAGTACTTTTTGAGCCTATTCATTACAAACATACAAACATACAAAAATAGGTACAAATCTTTCCTCTTTATAATATTAGTATAGATATAACCTAAAGCCACTTTAAGTTACAAATTTACGAACTACATGAAATTTCGAAATCGATGACAAATATAGGCAAGCGAACCGGACTTTGGCGTCGCACTATCTCTGAGTCCCTGGTTCGATTCCCAGTCTGATTGTCCTGATTTCTGTAGCACAAGTGCTTTAGCTACTTACCAAAGAATCAGAGCAACGTGATGTTGACATATATTTATTGTATAGAAAGAAATATATGTAACTAAAAAAATCAATGATTTCTTCTTTCAAGGTATGGTTCCAGAACCGTCGCGCGAAGTGGCGGAAACAGGAGAAGGTGGGCCCCCAAGCCCACCCCTACAACCCGTACCTGGGAGCGGGTGGAGGGGCGCCTCCCCCCTCTGTAGTCGCCTCCATGCCCAATCCTTTCTCGCAGTTGGGCTTCGGCTTCAGGAAACCGTTCGACACAAACGCCTTGGCGTCTTTTAGGTGAGCATTCGTTTTTAACCACAATGTCAGACAATTAAAATAAGTAATCAAAACTAGTTTATTAACTCTCCATTATCTATGTTAGGTCACATTTAGAAAAATGTGTAGGTATAACTAGTTATTAAAAAGTTTATGGAACCTATTCGTAATTGGCTACTTGACAGTGTTAACAATAAAATATGAAAAGTGTTAGATATGTTAGCTTATTAGTTAAGTAATCATTTTACATTTTTACTTTTTAATTAAAAGCATTTAGTATTTTATTTTTGCAAAATAAATTTTAGTTTTTTTATCTGTGGAACAAAAGAACCGAAACGGAAACCACCATTGCAATTCGCAAATGACAGCTGTCGGCGAAAATTATTTATTTTAATGTGGCGAAACAATGATTATTTTACCGATTAAATTGAATTATTGTGTCTCTAATCGTATAAAGAATTTATTGAAACATTTTCCGTTTATCTTAATTAAGTCGTTCCTATGCGTATCGGTTCGTTGTCTAGGACGTTGACGTCATAATGGCAACAATGACGCGACTAGGCGTTTTCGCGCGCTTTTTAAATGTGTTACACAAAATCTTATTTTTCTCTGGTTATTTAGATTATTTCTAGATAAATCAAATTGCTTGGGATATAAAATGAACGGGCGCACATTTTACAATACTTTTTCAAAAACTGTCAAGTAGCCAATTCTGCACTCTTATAAGTAATGGATTCTATTCACGGAATAATCTAAAGTTCCTTAATTTTAGTAGCTAATTCGTTAATTTGCGGGAAGAATTTAGTTTCTACTTAAGAAACCAGATAGATACATTCCAAGTGATGCTTATTTGCTAGTTAAATTTATGTTTTATAAACACCTCCGTAAATTATTTTTTAATTTGTTAATTTTGCTTTATCTCCCTTCTTTTAGTAACTAAAAAAAAAGAGAAAGTGCCTTAACAGACAGAGACAAAACATCGTATATTCGTATCGAAATCATATTTGATGATTTCGAGCAGGGGATTGAAAGAAGTTGGGTATTAAATTACAGCAGCATCCTACTGTAAAATCTATTTTGAACTATATTGTTGTCTGCAAATGCGTATCGTTACAAATATTACTTCGGACCTTAATGAAATGTAATATTTTTCTCCACAGATATGCCGGTGCACCAGTGCTCGGCGCCCAGTACCTAGGAGTGGGGGCGCCACTCCCCCGACCACCGCTCTTCAGCACCCCCCTCTACACCTCCTCGCCCCCCTTCCACTCCCTCCTAGCCGGCCTCGCTGCCCCCCCTCGACAGTCGCCCGATCCCCCGCCCGTTTCGCCTCCAATCTCACCCGGCAGTGAATCACCTCCCTCCCAGCCTTCAGCTCCAGAAGTGGAAAGGCGAAGCTCCAGCATCGCTGCTCTCAGAATGGCAGCAAGGGAACACGAGCTCAGGCTTGAAATCCTCAGACAGAGACATCACACTGACCTGATTAGTTGAGCAACATTCAACTGGCGTGAGGAAATCATTCAGTTGGAATAAGAACACCGTAGCGAGCGGACGTGTGGCATTCGCATCAGTGTTGCCGTGTAAGATAAATATTAGTAAATAGTGGATTTTATATTCGTAACTAAGTGGGATTTACAATGTGCATTTGAAAATCATTAATGGACAACCATATAACGATTATTTTGCATCAATTTTTAATATGATGCGACTATGTAAAAAACCAATTTCGGCACATTCTAAATCTTACCTTGTTTAAGATAAGTTTTTTTTCTGATCCGTCCAGTGAAGACCTTATTGTTATTTATTGTAGCTATAAGCATACTTAATATGATAAGCTTGACGTAGGTGTAATAAGTAATACAAATTATGTATTTAAAAACTATTTTGTGCCTCTGGCGTGCCTTTCTGAAATACGTAAGATAACATGTCTATTGATAAATATCTTGATTCCTGAATTGTGGTATTTAGTGTGAATTTTATTCGGGTGATGCATTCGTAGATTTAGACAAACACTTTTTGTTGAATCTTCAAATCAAGATGAAAAACGAATGTTTTTATGAATTGAATGATATAGAATGAACAACTCAATTATTTTCTATGATGCAAATGTAAAAATAATTTACAAAACTCAAAGTTAGAACTGTTTTGTTTAGTTTGTTTTCAATCAAATGTTTTTAAAGTAAAGGGAGTGCAATAATATTAATTAACATAAACCATTTCTGTTCAATGATTGTAATAAGAATCGTTCGAATTGCATTAAAATTTTATATTTTAAGTTCTTGCTTTTATATAGAGCTTCCAATTTTCTGTATCTACTTTCGATATTATGTTTGTATCTTAAAATATACTTAAGAACGATACGTTCCAACTTGTTTCAATTTGAATTACTGTCTAGATAAGACATCTATTGTAGATACTAGTGGTTTTATTGTATTAATCAATGTTTTGGTTTCACACCAAAGAAATACATGTGAAATCAAACATTTTTCATAAACTGGAATCAACCTATGTGAAAATTTTAACAACAAAAACAATTATTCCGTTTTTCATTTCAAATAAACAGTTTTATTGAAAACGTCTTTTTTGTTACCAAACACTGAATACCTATTTGTGAAAAAAAATGTTTAATTGTAAACATCTTGAAAACTATATCATTATTTTTAGATAGGTACTTCCCGGAATAGCATTTTCATCGCTATCAGATATCTATAATATACCAAAAAAAATTTTAAAAATCGGTTCACAAACCATGGAGTTATGACAGAACACATATAAAAAAAAATTATATACGGTCGAATTGAGAACCTCATCTTTTTTTGAAGTCAGTTAAAAAGTGTCAACAGTTGCAATTGGATATTAGCTCTTATGCGTACGAAAAAAGGGCCGCAAAAAGTCAAAAGTGTGTGTGCTGACTTGCTTTTGTCTGTCCCTAAGTTTAAGTGATAAATTTGGCATTTTTTTTTATATATGGCACTTCAAGATTGATCTCATCTCACCTGATGTTAAGTGGTAATGAGGTCCTAGCTTAAGGGCGACCATATGGACAAACAATAAAAAAAAAATAACTCCCAAATTACAATGTGTTACCGTCTAATAGTAGATTTAATAAAACCGACCAAGAGTGAGTCGGACTGAAGCACGTAGGGTTCCGTACTATTATTCGTACTCCAATATTGAGCAAGAAACGATAACAAAACACATTATATTTTGGTGTTTAAGCGACAATAGAAAAACATCATCTGTGAAAATTTCAACTGTCTAGCTATCACCGTTCTTGAGATACAGTGAAAGTTTCAGGTAAAACTTAAAAAACGTAAAACTACGTGATATTAATATATTAAAGTTAAAAAGTAATACTGAGCATTTATCCAATGCAGCTTTATGATTGTAGGAAGGCTGTAACTGAGTGGCTCACAGCCCTTAGTTACGATGATGTTGAAGACATTTTAGCCAGAGTTACTTGAAGGTGATAGCATCTTACATACCCATTCTCTCTCTCAAACACACACACACACACACAAACACACACACGCGCGCACACACACACACACGCACGCACACACATCCTGATAAATCTCACAAATATATGTCAAAAACTGGATTATCTCACTATGATACATGTAAATCGCAACTGTTATGTTTATGTTAGAAGAGCGAGGCATTCCCTACACAAGTGTCTTTTGACTACTTTTTGGGAAGCCCCGGCAACCTACTTGTTAAGATTTACTTGAAATAGATGAGGCCTTCGCTTACCAGTGGGATATTTATTTGATAGTTCGGAAATCTCTATTCAAATCAATCTCTGAAAATATTTAACCTGAAAGCGATTTTAGTCGACTTTAAAATAATTTGTAACACTTTTTTCGGTGGCGTCAATAACCAAGGATTTTGAAAACTAAAGTGGCAAGGTTCAAGCCACTTAGTCTGCAGTGGCAGATGCAGTATGGTGTGGCAGAAAGGTTCTAAAATGTAAATCATCAGAGGATATCAAGCACCCTAAAAGGTGAATGACCTTATTGCGGTAGGCGAAGGATAAGTAAGTATATAAATACATGTACCAGATCAATTACACCAGTCAACTGGTCACAAATTAAGGTTTTATTTTATACTAGCTGTCCCGGCTTACTTCGTAACGCCTTTTTTTTCTAAACTTTTAAACCTTCCCTGGACCTCCACAATTATTTCAAAACCAACATTAGCCAAATCGGTCTAGCCGTTCTCGAGTTTTAGTGAGACTAACGAACAGCGATTCATTTTTATATATAAGAAGATTATGAGTGACAAGTACCTACGGGATAAATCCAGCACACCCAGACCCAAGCTACAAGTACAAAATCATAATATTTTTTAATCGTCTTTCTATGTTAAGGGGGGAGTACCTAACTATATTAGTCAAGATTAAGTAATTAATGCCCGGTTCCACCATTTGAAAAACGATCCATTTTTGTTACGAATAGTTATAAATTATACAAGGCGTAAGCTTAAACCGTAGTCGGTTGGAAAAAACGGATAGTAATTTTTGACACATTACGAATCGTAAAATATTGGAACCGGGCACATTACTACTTGAACATGAGTAGAATATGTTCAGTTACAATCAAAAACATTTGTCTTTTAAATTCGTACTTATATAATAGTTTAAAAAACTAAAAAACACGCTTTTAGCTCGCACTAAAAATTACAAAATAATTCAGACATTTAAGAAAGAAAGCGTGGAGCGTTTATGTTTACTCTTTTTGGACAAAACGCTCCACGCTTTCTTTCTTAAATGTCTGAATTATTTTGTAATTTTTAGTGCGAGCTAAAAGCGTGTTTTTTAGTTTTTTTAAACTATTATTTTTATTTTCTACTTTTTAGTTTTCTCATGTATCAATAATTATATAATTCTTTTTCGTATCCCATTCAGCAAACCCTTTCATTTAATACCCATATCATAGGGGTGCATTTCAAATAGCCTGTCCGTTATCTTGGACGCCCGCCATATTGGATTTGAATCACGTGACTATTTTTTTCGTATTCCTGACAGCAAACCCTTTCTTTTGATACCCATATCATGGAAGTGCATTTCAAACAGTCAGTTCGCCATCTTGGGGAGGCCGCCATATTAGATTTGTAATGACGTTTCTTAGCTAGTCATGTATTGTCATCAGAACTCAGAGCGTGTGCAAAATTTCATCTTAACACTTTCAATGCTCATCAATTTTCATGTTTCTGCCACACGCCTAAAACTGAGCAACGAGTATGTATAGGACTCGGTAGCCGGGTGCACGGGCGCCGCGGTGACGCACAGCACGCGGAACATCGCGCCACGCCGAGAACTCGCCTCCCGGGTGCACTAGGGTTGTACATTTTCGCAAAGAAAATGTAGTCTTTTACAGTTATATTGAAACATTATTTTGGCTGTGCATAAAACATGGAGGCGATTCGTAAGCGGATTGTAGTTTTTCTTATATTTATTTCTACTTATACTTCAAAGGCGTGGTGCATATTTACGCGATAAGGTTTTACAACAAGGTACATTTATATATTTGCTTTCAAATACGACACCAGGTGTGCGCCCAAAATACTTTCAAGTACGTTATATACTATATTAAGATGCAACAAGCGGCACCACGCTTTCCCGAAAAAGTAGCAAAGATAGAATTCATTATACATTTTATGGTTACAAAATTGAGATATATAATCGCGGCAAATGAAAGTAAGACTCAAATTTTTGCAGGTGTAATTTTATACTTTAATCTTATGGACATTAGGATGAACTTTCAATGAAATACTTTCAAAGCGCGCGCCTCGTGTTCTTATTTTCAAGGGTGGATTTTTTGTAAGGAGTTATATTAAAATATATTAATAAAGACTTGTTCTGACATTTGTATAAAAACTTAGTTAAAAACAGAATGGACAGTGTTAAAAAACCACTTGACACGTAAAACAATAAAATAGTAAATTTTAAGACAAAAACAAAACTACTTTCATTTGGTCTTAATCCTGCAGGTGCACTTTAAAACAGTTGTAAAAACAATTGTATCAGTTACACACCTGATCTTTCGGTATGGGTCTTTGGTGACACTAATAAATGAATCATAAAATTAAAATAAAGGATCATCCTCTTTGTCGGCTAGCTGCGGCGCGGACTACAATAGCTGATTGCAAATAATAGATACTTGACCATAAAACTTGGAACCATAAAATAATAATAATAATAATGATTCTATTTTATTTTTTCAATTAGTGTGTTTATAATAGGAACGCCGAAATTCAAAGCGCCTTTTTTTGACAATGAGCTAAGTAAAAAGGGCACCGCTCAGCACGTGCACAGCATCGACCGAATTTTTTGTTCTAATTGTTAACCGGGATTACTAGTGACAAACAATACAGGTTGTAATTCTACATTTATTTTTTAATCTCTGGTATGTCTGGACCAGGTAGATTACAAGGGCTATAAAATTTATTTGTTGAACAATAACAATGACTATTTTATGATGTTAAAATGCAGTCCGTTTATTTTTAGAAAAAAACATTGCAAAGGGTTTGAGCACAATCTAACATTGTATTTATTTTAAACATCACCTTTCAATTATTTACTTTACGGATAATTGAAAAATTCATTAAAATAAAACAAACATTATTTGAACTGTGAATATTTTTGACAACCCTTGCTCTTGCTACTTTCGAGAGAACAATAGGACCCGGCTAGCGGGTGCTGGGCGTGCGCATAGGCGATGTATAAGCTGGCTATAGGCCGACTCGGGAGTCTGGCGAAAATACAGTAGCACCCGGGAGCCGGGTTTTGGGCATTGTAAGTGTCAAAGACCGGGAAGTGGGTCAAATTAAGATTCAAAGATTCCGTTACATAGATACATACAACCCGAACTAATAAAAGCGTGTTAAAAATCAATATTTTTAAATCGATCTGTGTAAGGACTTCTTGTATAGGTACGGTCAAAAGCAAGTCACATTGGACTATCTATGCACCCTTAAGTCGTACGCATAAGAACGAATATCGAACCGGAAGTGTTGACCTTGACGTAAAGTTAAGACGAAGCTTTTGACTTCTCAATCTCAGTTCGAAGAAGTATTTTAAATTCAACAATTCCGTTTTATCTAATACAATGCAGTGTATAGGTACTAAGCCCACAGCCCACAACATCCGTAAGTTTTCTCAATAAAAGTTTTATCCATATTTATTCAGACATACCATCGTAATAGAGTAACAAACGTCCATACAAGCAAACATCCGCACATATTATTTGTAAAATAACTGCTAACCCTTTACCGTTATGATATGATTAAATCTGTATATTCCATAACTAATCACGTACCCATTTAAATCTACCGAATTTATTATTTAAAACCAAAAACCAGTTATCCGAAGATTTATGTGCAAACCAGCGCCGGTTGACTTTTGAAAATCCAACCTATTAGATACACGCCTGCCCAATATCCGAAATACTTCATCAAGCTTAATTAAAAATCGCCTTATATGCGAATTCTATTAACTTCCTCACCGAGTATTTACGCTAAACGTATTAAGGCTTAATCGGTAATTTCGTTACATAAGGCCTATTACCCACGAATGCTCATTCGCTTAAAGCTTGTATTACAAATTAAAACTACCGGTCGTGAGTCACGGCTTTCTTTTTGTACCGTCAAACACATCGGTTCATAATTGAATTTTAGATTAATAGTCATTACGGAATCACAAACCCAATCAATGGCGGCCCACGCGCATCCCACGTCCCTGTCAATGCACCTCTTATTGAATTACATTTTAATTAGGTACGATTATGTAATTAATGGTGGTTGCATTGTTTCGGTGAATCGTGATGGATGACGGCTGCCGGCGAGCTGCCATATTTTTCAACTTATGACGTGTAATAAGACGGTGATTGATAGAACGCGATTGTTGAAAGCCGAAATTGGATTATTTCTCTTTGGTTTCTTTAATGAAATGCATCGTTTAGCGTTCCGTCCGGCTGTGGGTATTGACGGGAGCGGAATGAAGTGTGTTGTCGAGGCGTGGAAAATTTGCTTGTCGTGACGCGTCGTGTAGGGTGGGCCTTAGCGTGTGTACAAGCGGAAAATTTACAAATTATTATTAGTAAAGTTTTTAACAATGTAAAATAAACATACAGCAATATAATCACTCCAATAAACTGATCACGAATTAAGGTTTTCACTTGTAGGGCGTCAAATTGACACACCCAGATCAATGTCAATTCCGAAAAATGTTACTTTACCAAATCGACTTTACCGAGATTTAAACCCGGGATCTTTCGCACTTCGGGCGCCCTATTAGCTAGTAAGTGCATTTTAATAACATCAAATATACCTATTATTTTGTAAATTAATGTAATTCTAGTCATGGAAAGTTGATGATACGGATTTCATAGGTCTATAGAAAAAGGAAAGACAGTTGTAGAATTCACGCATGTAGGTGTTCAAGTATGATTGAGCGTTATCTTCATTCGCCTCTGAACGTCTTCCCAAATACGTTAATTATCGTATTTTTTAAATAAACACCCGTTTACATTGTCCTTCTCACGAAATATACGACCTATATTTTTTACTTTTTTAGTAGTATTGGCACTAAAGAAGTAAAAAAATATATATCTAAATAGTGTTCGTAATACAAACTAGCACGTTTTTCATTTAACAATACTTTACATCTCGTAAAACAAAAACAGCTGCTAATTAATCAGATAGCTATTAATGAAATATAAATACATACCGGGTTAATTTAATTGTAATCGAATTTTTATCCTTCCCAACTCATCTGGCGGCCCGCCCCCCGACAGGCTTTCATTATGGATGGATGCAAACCATAAGCGGAAGCGATTGACTCTAGTCTATGAAATTCCTACTCCAAAGACAGAAGAATTGTTTCCAGGACTAAACGATAAGTTCTTTATTTGTAAAGTAAACCGGTTTGTTGTCATATTGACAAATATTTATGTTTAGCCAGTCAAATAACAATATCCTTCCTTTTATGTTACTTCAAAATGGTGCGAATGATGCTTGAAGTCATAAACAACTGGAACGCGTTGGAATGGAATGTCACTTAAATACATGTTTAAATAAAATATAAATAAAATTGTATTTTCTTAAGAATATAACTTACCCCTATTTTAAGTAATTGTTGCTAATCTAGAGTTTTCTGACTTATAGAGATTTAAGGTAAAGGTATGAAAAAGACAATTACTAGATTCATGTAAAAATGTGGCACCGTTTTGGAAACGCAACTTTCGCTAAGCTGTAGTCCGGTATGGGATGGTTAAGTATTGCGTCCTAATTAAGCTTTTGGTTCCGACTGATATTTACATATTGCTGTTAGTCCTAATCAGGCCATTTGGCGGATATAATGCAGCCATTCACATATGTCCTATTGCCAAGAACAGTGTTAGCCATAGGACATAAATAGCTGCATTATTTTTTTACTAAAAGTAAACGCAGTAACAGTATACTTTGAATATTTGACCTTTTTTTGTTAATTACTCACGTCTTACATAATAAATTAGAATAAAGGGTAAATATAATTTGTGTACAATTAATATGAATCAATAATTATATTTAATGGAATCGTCACAGAAAAAATAGTCTTGTTTCTTCGGTTAGCATATAGGTTACTAAATGACTTACAAATAAGAAACATGCTTCATCGTTCATAGTTTGCACCACACATTAGTTTATCTTGAAGGATGTTGCTTCGCTAAATCTAATTATGGGCAGGAACAAAAAACACGGCGAAATACAATTTTTGTATGTTTTATAGAACATCTAGTAGGTTGTGTGAAACCACCGCGCCTTTTAGGACTGCCCATTATACCCGCTGCCTATCAAGAATACACTTTTTTTTTATGGAACGGTATATTTGGGTCACCGAAAGTTATGCATTTTAATTATTTCCAGAGCAAAAGGAATAAATAAACGTCATAGTTGACAGGTTAATTCAATAGCGAAATTAAAGTTCAAATAAAATTTAGTACCTAACAATGCTGTTTTAATTGAAAATTCATCACATTATTTATGGGTTCTTTATGAACATCGTGTGAAAATAAAAAAAATTGAGAACGAATTCTACTTTACACGCTTAGTTGGTCTTAAAAATGGGTGTAAATCGACATCTCTGAAGTTAGTGTCAGTTTGTTATTCATATAGGTATGTAATTAGGATGGAGAAATTGACAAGAACTTATTCGCTTGATAAACAGATCAATAACTTGGATGTCGTGTATCACCTTGCATTTTATTTAAGGATTAAAAATATGGCGCTAACATAAACACACCGTAACTGTCGAAGTTCATCCGAGATTCGATTTCAATATAATTAAATTAAAAATTAAAAAAAAACGTAAACGAAGAATTGTAAACAAAATAATATTAGCAAACCATCAATCATTTACACAAGCCTAACCTTACAAGGCAAGCTATTTCTCTCCTTAATGCCGAGCTTAGAACGAGTCGGCTCAAACAGTCGTCTGATTATGAAAAATTACGCATATTTGTCCGGCAAAGTTACATAACCCGGCAATTATGCAATTAGTCAGCGATATTTATGAATTATGAATATGGATACGCATTAATGTGCAGTGTTAATTATGGTGGGCAAATTGAACTCTACCATAATAAGTATGAGGATCGTTGTTCATTTCAATTTCTTGGGTATTAACTGGTACTTTAAAACAACGGTGGATTTATCGGGCATTTAACGTACTAATGTCGAATGAATTAACTTACGTTAGATAATAATAAACGATAAAAGTTAGGTACTTTAATAAGAAAGATACTTTTAAGTAGATATGGATAGTAAAATATTTACATGGATAAAATTATATGTAGGTACTAAATAACAGCTTGGAATATGAAGCTGAAACAGCAGATTAACTACTTATTATTCACAGCATACCTAAATATTGTAGAACATTTTAAATTTCTTGTTAAACTGGCGCTTTAACGGTGTTGAAATGTAATGTCAAGTTAATGACGAACGTTCTCGATTTCACATTCATATCGTGGGTTCAATCAAAGTTCAAACATGCCTATGTCGTTTAGGCCACGCGAGTAAATTTTGTCACTTTAAACTATCGTCAAAATCGATAAAATTCAGTATGTTAGCTGTTGATTGGCAGAAAATACGAGTGCGGTGTGCTATCAGCCAATCAACATTGACGAATCGTATGTCGTCTCGTGCGAAAAATTTGACGTGTTCCACTAGTAATTCGTAATCGAGGGCATCACCTCATTTTGTAACTAATTTTGTTACACATACAGGTTTTCAGAACACTGATTTCTTACGTTTAAGATCAAATCACGGAACAGTACCTCACAAAAACCGGCAGCGCGGCCATTTTCGAAGCAGCCGGGAGGGAGGGCCGCGGCTGCGCAGGCGGCGTCCAGCAATTAAACAAACACGAAAACGGCACATCTCGTTAGCGGGACACGCCCCAGGCTAATCAATTCCAGTAATTAATCGATTCCGGCTAAATATCGATGGGGACGGCGGTATCGATGCAGCGCGTGAGCTGTTGTGATCCGCTCCTGTTTAGCTCTTGTGTGGTTCTGGCCGCCTGGTACTCAACTCTGATGTTGGTCGTTCTTAAAGTACCAAGTTGTGGAATTAACTACCTGCTCAAAGTTTGCCTAGGATTCTAGTATTCAACTACCTACGATGGTCTGCAATCAGTCATAATAGTATTCATGGGTGAATCAACTATTTTTTGTTTTTCCTTGTCCTTGTACTTCATTTTGTATTTACGTCTAAACTAAACTAGTTTTTATGTTAATATTATTATAAAACTAATTGAAATAAACAAGCTGTTAGCGAGATATAAATTTAAACGAATATTACAATATTTTTTTGTTTTTCTTTGGGTAAGCCAGCGGACAATTTTTGGTTCCCATATAAAAATATGCTGTCCCCGCAACATCTCGTTGTTACATTTTTGAACCTGGCGTGAAATAATTGTACCATCACAATTAAATATTATATTGTATCAGTAGGAAGAAAGTCCATAGTTCTTGGTTTGTCATAGAATATTCACGAAATTTCTTAAATTATTTTTTTATTTTGGTTTTCTTACGTGTCCCTTAAAAGTAGGGATACTGTTGTCTCCTTACTTACACAGCATAAAGTGCGAATTATATTGTGAAATGGTAGCAGTCCTATTTGAGGCAATCAGGAGGTGTTTTAAATATCACCTGATCGAGTGCGCGAAACCAGCGGCTGTCGTTTTACTAGGTCATATCCTCTAAGACAAGAAGCATGAGTGGGTGGCCTTATTGTTGATCTACTGGGAGACCTCGATTTTTTGTAAGTATTTTGAACTTTCTACAGTTTTTTAACTTTAAAACATCAAAAATATGCTCTTATATGAGGTGTAAATATATCTTAATGAGATTTTTTAGATAATTTATCGAATAACTTAACTTTTTCGTTCAATGTCTCCTGAGTCACCGGTCCCCTTGCTTACTTTTCGGGTGACCCAAGAGACAATTGCGGTGACTCAAGAGATCGTACGTTGGTGTGTATAAGGATTATGTTGAAATTAGATAATTCATCAAATGATATTGTATCTTCTGAACTAAATTACACATAAACGAATCGCTTGGAAGTGCTTACAAGTAATCATTGCAACTAGCAAATGAGTTCTAGTAAAAACTCGGATTTAGTCGGTGCGAGCCCGACATACCACTCTCTATTCCCTGCTGAGAGTGACGGTGCGGTAGGCATTTCCCCCTCGACAAAAAAGGCACTAATTTGATAGTTTGATAGCTAGTCAGTTGTGTCACAGGATAGCAATGTCTCCTGAGTCACTTATTTGTCTCCTGACAAACGCATTTGTCCCCAGATTGGAGTAGTGATTGTCTGATATTATTAATTGAACAATAGTTATAGCATGGATATTTTTATGTATATTGTTTTTATAGTATGCGAGGAGTTTGCCTAGTATTTCTTTTCTATTTATGGTAATTTGTTATAAAAATATCACAAAGTTTGTGTACTGGTTTTTCATTAGTGACTCCAGAGACATAATTGTTAATGATTTCGAGAAATTCTTTACAGTTTTTGAATAAGTAAAGCCTGTAAAGGTTTATTTTTGTATCATTTTAACTATAATTAAAACAAACTTGCCGTGTTTTTATTCATGAAAATAATAGTCACCCAGGAGACTCATTAGACGACATGTATCTGTTCTGAAGCAAATAACTATATAATTACGATATAAAGATCGTGCCCTATCCTGAAATATTGTAGAACGATAGTCAAGGCATGCAAATAGTATTAATGTAACAAGAAATTCGGATTTATTTTTTATTTCAAATTTCCGCACGTTAGAACAAAAAATAGTTGATTCACCCTCATGCTAATTATGACCACATCCCTACACCAAGTTGTAGCAAAATGAAAATAGTCACTAAATCGTTTGATTTCGCAAGTTAAATATTTGTCAACGTTTCGAAAACGACACTGAAAGTTAAGCTATGCACGCTGATATCCTGTATGGGATGGGTAACGACGCTGAAGGAATTAATAAATATTTATTAAGAGCATCTTATTTCTGAAGATACGCTAAGATGTTGGTGTAAGCTAATATCTAGTTATCAGTCGTTTAGGCTAGTATTGGGAACATCTGGCAATCATTCATTGAATAGTTTTAATAGTTGTATTAAGCCGTACATATATGCTTACGTCAATGTTGAGACGAAGTGAAAATAATCTTAAAATCATTTTCAATCGCATTCTAATAGCCTTTGCTTTGTATTAAGGCCGTACAACAAGCATTACAGTGGGTAGACGAGGGCGGCCTCTGGTAATTAAACAAACACGAAGACGGCAGATCTCGTTAACTGAGACACGCCCAACGAATAATTAATCGATTCACCCGATCGCGAGCATCCGCTAACCGTTTGCAAACTACTATCGATATCGACGTAATAACAATTTAGTACATCACTTACCATAGATCACTAATTCACTAGACTCAAATTGATTGCCTTAACGGAACAATGGTTAAGATTTTGAACGAATGTTCGTTTCCCACTCAGGTAAAATATGCAGGTGATGACCATTAATTGTGTTCGTTCCGTGTCTAAGTAAATCCAAGTACACTAAAATTACTTATTTTCGATGCGAAAGGCATCATACTTATTTTACTAAATGGTGTGGTTGGTGCCACTGTGGACTGTAGCGTGCATCCTACAATCGAAAGACGATTATTTTGTAGTGCATTGAATATACAAATATACCTCTTAAAAATGTACAAACTTCTACCGGCTTCAAAAGAAGAGATAAGAGAAAAAAGCAAGAAGATACTATAGAACAAAATCACCGACCAAAAAAGCAGTTGCGATTTGGCGAGCTACAAAAAGTAAAACCGGGGCGAGCAGCCTGACACAAGTTCTTGAACTACTTACTAACTACTACAGATTAGAACAATGTATGTTATATGATTCAATATAAAAAATAAACGAAAAGCAACTTCTAAACAGCTCTAATTCAAAATTTACTACTATTTCTCCAAAGTAATTAAATAAAAAACAGAAATACTACTCGCCTCACATCTACTGTAATGTAACGTGCCGTCATTTATAGTTTAACTATATTCTCATAATGCCATCAAATTCAAATTCAAATTCAAATTCAAATCATTTATTGCATCCATGAGTATACAGCAGGTCTTACAATAGCTATAGAATAAGTACTTCATGATACCCACTTGAGTATAGCAAATAATTAGTAATTAATTAACAATGTTTAGTTGCATAATACGAGTAGATCGAATGTGAAACAGCTCATAAGTGTGTAATTAATTATTTTATGTTAAATTTGTCTTCAAAATATTCGGTGAGGCTATAATAACTTTTACTTATTAGCATATTTCTAAGGGTTTTAATAAATATTTTAGGGTTTTCTTCATTTCTAATACTAGGTGGCAGTTGGTTGTATATTCTTATTGCATTTATATATGGGCTTTTCCTATACATTTCAATTCTGATGGATGGTAAAGCTAGTTTACCTTTTTGAATTGTTCTTGCATTTCTTTTTATGGATTTTTCAAAATATGATGGGTTTTTCTTAATAAACTTACATAACTCAAGTATGTACAGACTAGTAACAGTAAGAATTTTTAAATTAATGAAATGAGGTCTGCATGATTCCGTTTGCCGTATATTAACAATTATACGAATCAATTTTTTTTGCATAATAAGAATGTCCTCTATATCTGTCCCATGCCCCCAGAGAATGAGACCATAACTTAGCCAGGAGTAGGCATAGGCATAGTAGGCAGATATTGCAGTTTTTTGGTCTGTGCAAATCTTCAATTCGTAGAGGACATAAGCGAATTTGGAGAGCTTAGATTTCAGCTTGTTTATATGCGTTTTCCAGTTGAGGTTGGAGTTGATTTCTATACCTAAAAGTGTACATGATTCCACCCTGTCCAATTTCATATCATTTAAGTTAATCTGTATGTTAAGTGGAGTTTTTTGGTAGGGTAGGAATTCTATTAATTTAGTTTTAGTATAGTTCACAATTAAGTTATGTTCATTTAACCAATCAATTACTTTTCTAAATGTATGCATTATTTGATTTTGAGTGTCTGGTGTTGTATCACACTGAAAAAGGAGTGAAACGTCATCTGCAAAAAGTACGCATGTTGTGTTTATAGCTTTAGGTAAATCGTTTATATAGGCTAAGAATAGTATACAACCCAGCACACTACCTTGAGGAATTGAGCAGTTCATCTTTTTTGGTTCTGATAGGTAGCTGATAATTTCACTTGAGTCTGTATGTTGGTAATTTATCATTACATATTGAAGTCTATCTTTAAGATAGGAACTCAGCCAGCTGTAAGCATTACCTCGTATACCCATATTATATAGTTTAGAAAGTAGTATATGGAATTCATCAATTCATCAATAGGCGAGGGGGGATATAAGTAGGGTAGTCCCCATTCTTCTTGGAGCGGGGGTTCCCCACACACGTAGCTGCCTTTCATTACTGCCCCTTAAAAGATACTAACTGAAAGGTCGTGTTTTAGACTTGATTAATCATGAACTTGTGTATCCCCATTATTTTTATATACAGCGTCTCAAAGTCTACCTTATCATATTTTTAGATTGTTCATTAACATCTGCTTGCAGGTTTATGTTAGTCGTATCATAACAGCGAGTATTTAACCAACTAATTTACTTTATAGCCCCGTAGTTTGATAGCTACCTGTTACAAAGTTGTGAGCACAGTAACTCTTTTTGTTTAACATCCATTTATTAATCATTCGCCTGTGTGGTCGTACACAATAGCGTAATTATTGTTTTGAACCACCTGCTCAATGATTAGACGTCTTGTATTAACGGAGCGTAAGTTTAAACATTTTATTGTTTTCAATTTCGAATTGCATACGAAAAGTTTGCATTTGTTTGCGTTCACAATTATTTAACACTAGCTGTCCCGCGACAACGTTCGCGTGGACTACCGGATTTCGATTGTTGTTTACAAAATTAATTTATTAAAAAAAAAAAAGTAGCCTAAGTTACTCCTTATTACATCAGCTAGGTAGCTTAAAAAGTAAAAGTAAAAGTCCCGTCATCGGTCCTACCAACAACAAACAGACAGACAAAAATTGTAAAAAAAAAATTGATATATATACTGTATATTTATTCAGATTCATGTAGTAAAACAATTTTTTTTTCAATATTTTTCATTTCCTTTCATTTCATTTCTTAAGCCCTCCTCGATAAATGGACTTTCCAAAACAATTACGTTATTCTGTTTGAATCAGTAGTTCTTGAGATTAGCGCATTCAAAACCAACTCTTCAGTATTAGTAAAGATAAGGTAAGGAAGCCGACAAGGGCGCGGACCAGACTTTGGCGTTTGGCTATTTCACAAATGCCATAAACGAATCCGATTCGAGAGGTCAACGTTTTGTCTCTGTCCAACTACGTATGTTAAGAAAGAGGAAAAACATAGTTTCGCGAACTCGAATCCGGTTCCAACGTTTTGTGAATAGGTCAATAAGAAAATTATTATTGTTACGGTTCTGGGTGTTGTGGTACCGGCGCTGTTTCTAAAACAAGGTAAGTAATAATAAACGTAATACAGAATCAGAGCAAAGTATGTATGTATATGATCGTGTCTATAAAAATGCTTTGTGTTGATGTCTGTAAGTCTTTTACGCAAAAACTTCTAAAACATGGTAGCTAGACAATGACCTAATAGAATAACTTAAGATAATTTTATCCCGAAATGACTTGGATGATATCGCGGGCAGAGGTTATTAAATATACTTGGCTAAAATCTTTAGTTAGGTACGAGTACATTTCACGCAAAATCCCAAACGTCTTCACAGCTTGATGTCTCGAATCGAATCGGTAAGTGTAATTGGCGATTTTGAGCAATAAATTTGATTTGCGACATTACAGATTTGGGCTTGCTTTGTTAAAAGATCATTAAACGAACTAAGCGTGCCGAATTGGTGAACGCACATAATTGATGATTTATTGGCAAACACTAATTCAGCTGAATAATTGCTAATAACTCGGGGAATGGCATAATTATATTCAATTAATTAGTAAACATAATAGTCGGTGGATGTACTAAGTGGCCATTTGTATATAATATTTTTTTACACCTTGAGTAGAAGTTTTAGTTAGGATATTTAATGGTTTACCAACAGTATTAAACGTAGCGAAGACACAAAGACAAATTTTTAAGTATTAAAAAAACGGTAGTATTTAAACGTCAGTAGACTTGTTTTTTTTTATATTACACTTCAAGGTTGACCACTTCAAGGTTGACCATATCCCACCTCAAGTTAATTTAACCTGAGGTTATGAGGTTCTAGCTTAAGAGCAAAAAGTACAGCATAATAAATCTGTTACTGCACTTGTCACCCTTACCTTGAAGGCTGGACCCCTGCTACTAATGTAGCACCCCCCAGGAGCTCTGGAAACCTTATTCACACGCAGGAACACAACAACACCGAAGTGATTGTAACTTGGCTGCGGTCGTCTGTAAGGTGGAGGTATTTCACCAGTCGGGCTGCTCCAGTCCGAGCGATAAATTGCTAAGCCCTACTTATCTTCATTTTGGAACACCCTGCACAGTACCCACTTCCAGTGTAAAGTAAATAATCGAGGAAAGAATAGAAGACCATCAAACTCCGATTGGAATCAGAAAACCTCATTATCGAATCGACTCCCACATTCTCACAGCGATTGTTTTCAAATCTAATTAATTACAGACGTTTAAGTGGTTTCAAAAAAATCTTTCCCATCAAGATCCTCGTGATCGTGATCTAGCCACCATTATGCGCCGGCGCAAGTTGAAATAAATCATTGTGGCGCTTCTTGATCCTTATTGGATGTAGCGTGATTGATGGAGCGTTGCTTGCGCCTGCGCAGGCGAGGGACGCGTAACACGGTGATTGGCTTGTTTGTACTGATTGGGGGTTAAATTCGGGTACACGTGTGATTTTTAGTACTTTGGGATTGCAAAACTACTTATATTTAAATTCGCATATTTTGTAGAAGCGGAAAAAGTTCATCTCCCATTGCGGTGTGGGGCTAGAACCCACGGCCTTCACGTATTGCGTGTGCTATTCTTCTAAGTGAGCTAACCGCAAGTTATAGTAGGCGCTAGTATGACGTAAAGCACTTAAACAAATTGTTTAATATTGTTTTCTAATACTGGAATTGTCTAACTCGCAATCCATATTCAGAGAAAATATTAAACTGCTAGGTTATCTTTATTCATAGTCATGAAAAATAAACGGAAGTGTATCGTTATATGATAAAAAAGTATATTGATCCAATAAATTTGCCCTCTTCGCGGGAATATTTATTTTAGGTAGATGAATCTAGAATAGTCAGAAAAAACTAATCAGCCTCTTTGTTTTTACAACCGGGTAAGTGATTTTGGTGATTTGTATTGTTTCCTATAGGAACTTAAGAAGAGCTCTTACCAATCTATACTAATGTTATAAATCAGAAGACTTTGTTTGTTTGACCTTGCTAATCTTAGGAAATACTAGAAAAAATATTTGTGTTTAACCTCAGGAACTAGACTGGTTCGATTTGAAGAATGATTTGTGTTTTAGTATAATAATTATGTTGTAATCCATACTCACATTTTTACTGTTAACGAACTATCTGCAAGACCCAACGGTTGACTGGTAGAGAATGTTTCTAGCATTAAATCCAAATAAATAAAATTAATTTATTGAGGAAGGCTATATAAAATCACGATGCGACCAATCGGTGCAAAGAATCTGTGTAAAAATGAAAAATACTGGGATTAGACAGATATAAAAAATACAAAGAATAAATCCCATTTACAGCAGCCATTTGTGTAGTTCCTATTCAGCATTAACCTTTTACCTTTCCTGTCCAAAAAACCCTTGGCAACAACCCAAAAATACCTGGCAGATAACAGTGTTTATTTATAAATTACGAAGAATAAATCAGATTAACAGCCAGTCACCTAGTCTTCGGTTGTAGGTCGCGGGCGCGGTGGGCGGGGCCCACTGATCCGCCAACAAATGCTTTTGGCTCCCGCTGGGTGCGCCTGCGCACGGCGCGCAGGGTTGCCTCGCATTCAACACTCTGTTTATTCTCACTATCATATTAAGAGAGGTATTTTAAGAGAGGTAGGGCATAGCAAATTATCGCTTGAACTGGAGCAGCCCGACTGGTGAAATACCTCCACCTTAAAGAAGGCCGCAGCCAAAACTAGCTTTTTTCTCAGCCAGAGTCAAACAACATTCATGAATTTGCAATGATCTTAATTGACCGCCATACATGGGAAGCAAGCAGGCCGTTTCGCGACTTTGAAGTCGTTGAGATCCTGGGTCGGGTCATTATGGAAAACCAATTTTTCTATATTATCTCGGATCTGGGTGTTGTGGTGCCGTCGTTATTTCTTATTTCTGTGACACAAGTACATTAGCCACTTACCACCGTATCAGAGCAATGTGATGTCCAACGTTGTAATATTGATTGACAGCCCTGAACCCCACTGGGAGGAAATCATTAATTAGTTCAAGAGAGTTACCCCTAAACGAAAGAAAAAGTCGAAATAATTTCGAGCTCCCATAATTGGATATTACAACAAAAATACAACGTTATTAAAACAAGAATGGACCATTCAATTTCTTACCGGTTCATTTGTTATCCGCGAAGTTTCTCGTTTTGTGTGCCCCGTAGCTGTTTTATATGAGATATGTTAACCAATTTATTATTCTAATTTACGAGTCTGGGTATTAATGTTTGAATAGAGCGCTCGTATTGTTTTTGTGTGCGGAGATAGGCAAGCTTTGAACGAAATGGTAATGTTAATACGAATGCTGTTTCATGCTTGTTGATCAGTTCGTATTTTTTTTATTACATATTTCAATTAAGTGACAACTTTAGTTATTTACATTTATTAACTACCTCCGTGGTGTTGTGGTTAGAATGTTAGACTCAAAAAAGTGGAGGTTGTAGGTTATGTTTTTAATATCTACCATATTTCATACTAAAAATAAAAAGACAATTAACTTACCTTTATCTGCTGAACAAAGAGAAAATTATTAGGTACGCTAGAGAGAGATATATCTATACGCGAAAGTTTACCTGTATGAATGACGAATAAAATAGGATGAAATTCGGTAAGCAGGTAGATGAAATACTAGAAAAATATATAGGGTATTTTTTATCATTTTATTTATGCATATATTCGCGTTCACTAAGTTAACATCAAAGCATATGTGACTTGTGTTGTTAAAGCAAAGATTTTTTTTTTCTATTTGTGAACCTCTGTCAAAGAACGAACGTGACTTTGTCAAATTTTAAAATAAAAAAAATAGAGAGTTAATAATTCCATTTAATGTCACTCATGACATTGATGAAAAAGAAGAAGTAAAAGTAGGTACCTACTAATTACAAACTCTTTGGGATATTAGCCAATGAACAAACACATACATAATCATAAATACGAAACGCACTATTCCTCATTAGCGAGTGCAAAGTTACCGGTGCTGTTTGCATAACATATCTTTACAATAATTAGGTGACTTAAGCATTTACCACGACATGAATAATACAAATGATGAGAATAAAATCGATTTATTCCTCATACCTACCATATTCGTATTTAAATGTGTGAATGGCATTAGAATACTTACGCGTGAGAAAAACGTGAGATTTGCGCACATCTCATAATAAATTACGCTGCGACATTACCCATAGGAAAGTTATTACTTGCAGAAAGTGCAAAAAGGCCGTTAGTGGATGCCATTAGTGAGTATAAAGTCGTCATTGCGTCGCGATTGGTAGGAGGGGCCAGCTCTTGGCCCGGCGTGGGACAAAGGCAAACATTTTCAGTATTTTTATTCTCTACTATTGCCCGCGCCTTTCCCCCCGCGTTATGTCGGGATAAATAGTATCCTATATGTTAACCTAGAATGCCATCTCTCTCTAGGGTTGCCAACTTTTTTTAGCAGAGTATATCTGATTTAAAAGGAGGTAAATAAAGAGTACGGACAAGAGTATCATTTATTTTTTTACTTTTAAAAAGGTATTTTTTGTACTTTTTTGCGGCACATAACAATTTTTCATTGTTTTTAAAGGAATTGTTAAAAAAGACTATTTTAGCGTACTTTATTAGTGTTATAGATTATAGAGTATGCCTACATGATATAGAGGACAATACTCTATTTTAGAGTACGGTTGGCAACCCTATCTCTCTCCCTAGTAAATTTCATCCAGATCTGATGGGTAAGTTTTTGCGTGAAAGAGTTACAACATTATAAGACATTTATAAATTCCCACAAAGTTTCACGATTAAACCAATACTAGCTCATGCACGTTACTTTCTACGCTTTATTTCGGGATGACCGGAGAGTTGACCGACAGTAAATACACCTAACGTTAAGTCAATCTTTTTAACTTTTTTGTGCTATGAAGTTTAAAATAAAGAAGTAAATAAAAAGTTTTCTTTGTGTTAATCTTTTATCTCATCACTGTTCTTAATTTGAGCCAAAACCTTTAATTATTTTTTTGCGTGAAAAAGTGACAAACATACATCAAGACTTTCATACATTCTATAACTATGCTTCTATAATAATATGAGTAAGATTTATTCCTCACTGTTTTCCCTAGGATGTGTCCCAGTTGTGCGTTCAATACGGAGTCTGAGGTCTGCTTGCACTAAATTACAATGTGACTTCTGCAGCCCTAAAACAGAAAATAGACCTAATAAAAGTAAATAGATCATGGTCCGGACCAAGTAAATCTGACTTTTTGAATCAGATGAATCAGATTAAGCTTAAGTGGAAACTAAGATAAAAAAATATTACTCAGAACAAGTACAAAAAAAAATATCATAAACAAAACAAGTACAATTCAGGCAGTATTTTTGCTAAAAAGCGATCACTTTCGTGTGGAAGATATCACTTTCTAGTTACAACACAAATATATTTTATTCCAAATTAATTTTCCCCCATTCAATCGCAGTCATCAACTAACCCGGAGTGAACCTATTACTAAATAATTTGTTCCAAATATCCAAAAGAGCCTAACTATCAACACCCAATTGCATCATCCCTACTAAACAAACACGTCATCGCCACAACTTAAAATGCTAATAAAAGTCGTAAACATATTACAACGACCCTATTGACGTACCGTATAAAACTTTTAACAGTATGTCACTCTAGTCGCGCCAACGGTCATGAAACGTTCACAAAAATTCAATTACCGAATAATTTAAAGAACGTTCACATTTCAAAATTAAAAAAGAAAGGTAATCAAGCCGGCCATTAAACGAGGGTCGAAAAAAATCAACAAAAACCTTCGGAAACAAGCAAATGAGTCTGATTAAGGGCGATGTGACGCCGATAAAAGTCGTAAAGCCGAAAATTGAAAAGGTCGCTTCATTAAAAATGCCATATTTTACGATTTTGAAACGGACAGGTGAACCCTATGGCGATTCTTAGGGTGACCATCAGTACCGGGCCTGTTTATAAGGGTTCCCGATGAATGCTCGGTTCCAATATTTGAAAAACAATCCGTTCCAGTTACGGATTGTAATAAATTATACGAGACGTAAGCTGCAAACGACTGACAGACGACTGATGACAGCTGCTACCTAAAGTAAAAAAACGGTATTAACAACTCGTAGTCGATTCAGAAAAAAAGGATAGTCATTTTTAACACATTAATAAATAAAATAAAAATAGCCTTTATTCTCTGAAAAATTACATGCTACTTACTAACTAACCGTATTACTAATTTCTTATCTTTAACATTTTTCTAAATTTAACATAACTTATTCTAATTAAAATTGATAATATCCGCACTATTTCATTCAGGTTGTCCTCCTCGGACATAGGCCTCCTCTAGAATTTTCCATTTTGTCCTGTCTCTCGCTAATCTGCTCCATCCTTGTGGCAGGTTGTCCTCCCATCTTCTGTGTGGCCGCCCTCTTGTCCTCTTTCCATCTCTAGGGTACCAAGATACTTTTTTAACATATTACGAATCGTAAAACACTAGAACCGGGGATTAGGGGTTTTCCCCTTATTTAAGTAATAAAAAACGGGTGAATGAGAATCAAAGAAGTAGGTATGAAATGTGTAAAAGTTTCTTTGGCCGCACTTAACGTATATCTATAATGCAACTATTGATGTCAGACATCTCGGTACCACTAGCCGTTTTATACAACAATTTGGTTTGAACTTAAGGTTATCACAGGACATCCTTTTATTTCGGGGTATTCCAAGTCATTTCAGCATTTTTGGCAGTTGCGTTTCAATTATTTTTATCTATAAATGCTCGCATTAATGCGCAAAGGCGTCACCAAACTTAGGAGGGAAAATTAATACTTGGTAACACTGTTGATGATTTAAATAATTAAAATTCGAAATTGGCAGTTGTTATTTACGTAGATTAAGTATAATTTTTGTGTCGTTGAATTTTTGGATACTCGTATGCCGTCTTAGAGCGATTGTACTATGTACGGTCGCCAACACATCAAGGTAAACTCTTGCAGTTCTAAATTAGTTCCTATGCGCACATCATAAGGGTGGTACAAAGTCCAAATTGCCTGAGATGCTTTTGTCTGTACCCTAGGGCCAAAAATGGTGACCATGATATTTCCATTAGTTTTTTGACTAGGCCTCTGTAATTACATCACGGTCCATGACATAATTGCGAATTTTTAATTTGATACGCCTCGAATTGATTTTTTACAATACGGAAATCGAAATCGCTTTGGAATGAAATATATCCGTAACGTTAGTTCATTCAAAAAGCTGAAAGGGGTCTGCAATATTGTTAACAATAAAGTTTTAAAACTTTTAATTACTTTATGTAAGCGTCAGACAAGTCGTCTGAAAAAAACACATTCAGAAATCACACGTAAAACCCAGCTTGAGTTTACTTTGTTCCTAACCTAAGCAGCTTTTAATCTGTATTTATTATCATTGTAGTTTCAATAGAAATCTGGTTGAAAACTTACCCTGCTGTAAATATATACTAGTCATTTTATTTCAAGGACCCGCCAAAACCCTTGCACGTCTGTAAATAATTTAACACCAGATAAATGCCCAAATATCCCATAATGAGTAGCTTTAGCACTTGCGTTACGGAAGCGAGAACCACCACAAAAAAAATATTCCTAAATACATTTATGAACACCCAGAAACAGAACATTACAAATGTATTTCACACGAATGATTATCCTGGTCGGGGATTGAACCCTTTTGCCAGCAAAGCTACCCATTTTTATACCGGGCTAGTCATATAGGTATGTTTATAAATGTCGTGACATTTTGTTTAGGTACTTCCAAGTCTGTACCGAGCTAGTCATGTAGGTATGTGTGTAAATACAGTGACATTTTGATTACTGTTTAACATGTCCCATTTTTGATAAGTAAATTAACTCTCAAGGCCACCCTACGGCGCCCGCGCACCCGCAGCGCGATCTAATGAAATAAACTGAAAATCAACACGCGCTCGCGTTTGAGCGAGCCGACCGATCGCGCTTAAAATTATTACAACACCGCCCTTTATGAGCCGACACGCATTGTCCTAAATCGTGCTCTTAATAAACATGTTTGTTTAACGATGTTATTGCTAATGCATGCCGAATTAACTTCGTTTTTATTTAGAAGCCGACTGCAGATGGAGAAGAGGTCAGTTAGAGTCAGTTAGTATTAGAAAGTTCTAATTAGATTTTAAAGAAACATAAAAATTTCATCTCCCCTTGCGATGTGGAATTTCTCTGTTTCTTCTGTTAAAATTCGCCAGTGCGAAGTAAAGCACCATATTTTTTTTAAATTTCTAAATATAATTCTTTTTAGGTACATTCTTTAAAGTACACTTCGTTTCTTACCTTTAGGCACAATTACTGACTGAAGGAAAAACATTAAGATACTCGTCTATATTTATATTATGTCCAATTAAACCTTCCTTCACTATGTTTAACTAACATGATGTTTTAAATGTCAGCTCCTTTCATAGCAAGTACAATTAAATAAACATTTATAAACCACAGTTCATATAATACATTGGATTACTTTTAAAAGCTGGAAATAAACATTAAAACAATCAAACGTGTTTTATTCTAAGTCCAAACACATATTTTCAAAATGTTCTTTCCTAAAAAGCAAACAGTTCCCGCTTATTGCGCTCGATCCCTAATTTAATCACTTTCTGCCAAGAAGTAGGAAAAAAAACATTTCTGCTATAGATATTAGGTACATCTTCAAAAAAATAAGTTTACGATACACTCCAAAAATGTTGGGATACGCTTACGTAGAGACACCACCTCTCATATCCCTCCAAGAATACAAAATCGTAAATCCTGTCCCGTCACAATTCATGGACACGACGTGGCATAACCACGAGTCGCTTGCATCAGCTATTATTGGTACTATTTCCTTGCTCCAATTGCAATCAGCAATGTTTTTGCCGCGGCTTTTGTCGTAAAAAGCGGCAACGATTAGGGCACGCGCGGGCACTGGTTTAGACACAATTTATTTTCCCATTTCACAAATGATTAGTTGTTTCAATATGAGATGTCATCTCGCTGTAAGGGTGAAGAACGTAATAAGTTTAGCCCTTGGGAGAAGTTACATTGACATATTAAATGTTGGTACTTGCTATGTACAGTAAATTTAAAAATTAATCTAAGAGTTAACAAACCTCCTTGGCTAGAAGAAGAGCGGCGTGGAATTTTGCACGCACCATCTCTGAGGTCCCTGGTTCGATTCCCTGTCGGGCTAATGTAAAAAACGAACTTTTTCATATTGTCTCGGGTCTGGGTGTTGTGGTACCGTTGTTGTTTCTGATTTCTATAACACAAGTGCTTTAACTACTTACCACAAAATCAAACGATGTATGTGATGTTGTAAAACAAAACTTCAGATATTAACCTAATAGCATTTGAGGCTCCCTGCCAATTAGGCCCTCTGCACACTGGTCATAAGGGTAGTCGTTTCGTAAACGTATCGTTACCTGCAGTTTTTCAGACGAATTTCTGACGCATTCGCTGCAACATCGCCTCGTGTGTACGCGCTCGTATCGCACTCGTCGTACGCATGTATTACGATACGCTTACGCTACGACAACGTGTGCAAAGAGGCTTAATGCGATTGCAAACAAAAAATCAGCCCAAAACATTTTTGACGTATAAAATTACAATCAATCGCGATAGACCACAACATTGATTTGGTGTAGGCATGGATTTTTTGTATATTTAATATTATTTTTACTCTTTTCGTTCTCAATCATTATATTAGCTTAGCGACTGCTGTGATCCGACCTCCACAGCCCTTTTGGCTATGCTTTTTATATGACAATATATTTTACTTTAATTTTTGATACTACCTTATGTTATTAAGTGATAGATTGTAAGTGAGTGTGTTGCGGTGGTTGTGTATCTAATATATTCTAAGAGCAAAGAACGAGTTTAATTGTAGTTACAGTTCATTAATCCCTTATAGTTCCCAAAAAAAATTTGGCAAATAGCCCAGGCCAATCTAAAACGTGACAATATGAATGTTGCCATGAACGCCCTAAACGAATAGAGAACACTCGATCAAGACGGCTTTGACAAAACAATTTGTTGAGACATTCTAATTTTAACAACTATTGCATTACAGGTCGTGTGTATGAAGTTATTTTTTTAAATAAAATCTGTTTTACAATAATAAGTAAAAAAAGCGTAATTTAAAACAAAAGCACTTACTCGTAGCAGTATTGATATCAACTTTGAAGCAAATCATCCTCAAAATAACGTCCAACTTCTTTTTAATCTCGATTCGTGATGAATTTCTATGTGGAATTAAAAAGATCCTCCATATTTTTGGAATTATCTATTAGATAATGTTTATGCAAATTTAAAATAGATTAGACGAAGAAACCACGATGTCATATACGAACTTTATATACTATATATATATCTATAATCTAAAACAAGGATTTTTTATGAGACTTGCTTAACTAAATAAGGAGTAATAGTAGAGTACAATATCATCCTATTTGATGTTCCACTACAGGGCTAAAACTTCCATCATTGAAATCAAATCATCGTTTTAACAATGTGCAAATATACTGTCTTAATCACAATGTTTTCGTACAACAATGTGCTGGCTTAATTACTACGCTTTCCAAATGTGGATTGAGATCAAAACTCCTAGCTGCAAGTATTAGAAAAATCCAAAACATACTCGAACTAGGAACCGAACTCAAGCTCGTAACGTGGTACTTAAACTAGTAGGTAGATTATTAAGGCGTAAAAATCAACAAAAGTAAATCAATATTTTGCAAATATTAAGCATTTCAACAATGGCATAATTGACTTTCTAAACAGTGAACTGCTAGATCTAAATTCAAGACCTTACCTAGACGATAACACAGAACATGCTAATTCCTTAGACACACCCACTCACAGCTAAGTCAGTTTCTCGAAACTAAATTATAAATGCGCGCAAGCACTTACTCGTGCGAAATTCGCGTGACTCCAAGGTGCAATCAAGCCCTCATTTAAAAGCACTGAAGGAAATAACATTACATGTTCATGGCACGTCTTTAATCATTCCGAGTAACGTGCTCATCCCGGCTTATTAATAATATAATAACATCATCAGGGTAAAGGCACCTGTCCTAGTTCTTTTTAGGGTACTTTTCGAAACGGTGGCGATAAATCCCCACTCTCTTTGGCGTCCCAGATTGTCAAAGTCAAGTCAGATGTTTCTTTATTGAAGTAGGTTACTTGAAACACGTCTTTGAATCGTCATTGAATACAATGAAAAGTGACTCTACTTCTTTTAGTTGACATAGGTATTAACCAAGACCATGGCGCTAGCCAAAGGCGATGATAGCGTGGGGGGAGTTTTTAGTTCGTGTAGTCTTCGCCCCTTCTGGGCGGGGGAGTCCCACACATGCCGCTGCCGTCCCCAAGGCAGCGGTACGGTGCGAAAAAGCATTTCCTCCTCCTTAAAAAAAAGGTATATACCGAGAAGATACTGTTTATGTATCATGTGTAAGTAAGACACTCAGAAGATGAGTGGTTTAGAATTGGAATGGTTTTTGTACCGAGGCATCATCCCTATCGTTTCAACTATTCAAAGCTCAGTATTTGATTTCTGAAATTAAAATATTCCTCTAATAATTTTGTAGAGAATCTTATTTTCACGAACCCGGTTCGTCCTTTACCGATTTTTTGTCGTGGAAACATGATTATTTGCACCTGCAAATCGTAATCGATTCTTTGCCTAGCGCGGAGTCACGCGGCGCCTGCGCACCCCTACCGGTGCCTGCGGTGTTCCATGAGTACTGATTATTCTATTCTCGTAGAATTAAGGTTTCGGTCGAGGGTAGTGAAAGCAAAAGTCATGAATTGCACTAACAATTAAAAATTAAAACTAGATAAATACTAAATGTGCATGTATAAATTTGGAAATGAAATAAGGACATATGTTTTCGACTTTAATAAAAAGGAGGAAGTTCTCAATTCGACCGTATATGTTTTTAAAAAAGGCTAGCTGTTACCCGCGATTTTGATCGCGTTTTTTCAGAATAACACCCTCTTAGCAGATATTCATATTGCCATGTACGCCCTAGAGAACACTCGATCAAGACGGCATTGACAAAACAATTTGTTGAGACATTCTAATTTTATCCACTATTGCATTACATGTCGTGTGTATGAAGTTATTTTTTTAATATAATCTGTTTTACAAACATAAGTAAAAAAAACGTCATTTAAACCAAAAGCCTAAAACTTACTCGTAGCAGTATTGATATCAACTTTGAAGCATTCGTTTGCAAAGCTCAATTCGTGTTAAATTTCAATGTAATTCTAAAAATATCCTTCATATTAATGAAATTATCTATTAGATGTTTTTTTTATATTGCACTTCAAGATTGACCTCATCCCACCTGATGTTAAGTGATAATGAGGTCCTAGCTTAAGGGTGACAAGTACAGCATAATAAATCTATTACTGGACTTGTCGCTCTTACCTTGAAGGCTTGACCCCTGCTACTAATGTAGCACCCCCCAGGAGCTCTGGAAACCTTACTCACACGTAGGAACACAACAACACAGAAGTTTATGCAAAATTAAAGTATTTTAGTCGAAGAAACCACGTTGTCCTATACAAACTTTACATGCCTTCACAGAATCCGATTCTCGCTAAAAACTCCAGTTAAAACAATGAAATAGCTGTCGGCAACACTGACCAAAATGTCAACAAATTATTTTAATTTAAATCAACAACTATTAATCTGTAATAAGCTAATTTGTAAATGGTACCTATATCTAAATTTTGATATTGTGACATGAGTAAATGAAATCCAGTTCAAATCCATTCAGCCGTTACCGTGATTGAACATACAATATTAGTAGGAGCACAAAAACTCGGAATAACACTTCGAACACAAGTCGACACCCCACGGTTCCCAGAATAAGGCCGCTCAAAGACAGAAGGTCAGCTCCATTTAAATGATGAATGCGCCTAATTCAATCATCTGCCGGAGCCGCTGGTAGCTCCCCCCAGGCGCGTGATCTATCGCGCTTATTATACATCTAATACAATGTAGAATTTAAATTCAATCAATTTGGTGGCATGCTGCTCTGAGCGGAGAGGTTGCACCTGCAAAATCGATTTTTTTTACTGTTACCTTGCTAAATTTTTCACAAAAAACAACTGTTTAGTTAACCTGAGGAGTTACTCTAACTGGTGGCGAGTCACAATAGATCTAACAGGTCGCAGTGACCACAGTTCGCTGAACTGCATAGCCCCAAGTACCCCTAATAATAATAATAACCTGAGGATTCATACTTGGTATCGATATATAACCATAATTGAACTCATAAGTTAACTAAATAAATTTTTCGTTAAATCAACTGACCCCTTAAGAATGGGTTCATAAAACAAACACGCTTAAAATTACTTTTTCTATTCCCGGATACATTTACCTCTAAATATGTATGTAGTTGTTAAATCTTCATGTGTTTTATACATATAATGTCGTCGATTGAAAGTAAATTAACTTTATCGAACAAAGTTATTTGTTTTTTCTTGAATAAAAATGTCTATTAACATTTCTTTTTCTTTCTTAAGACACATTATGCTTCATGATATGTACCTATGATTGTATCTGAAAAAAAAATGTTTGAGGATATATAATGTTCATAGTAAATTTTTGATACAATATTGTTTAAGGGGTGAGAGCCATCTGCGCTCCCCCGAAAGCTCGGTAAAGATAATAAGGCTTCGCAGCCATCATCGAAAGTCAGGTAGGAAAAAAAAAAAAGATACAATATTGTAACCTCCTATTACTTTCAGAAACCTACAATTGAGCGAAAGTCTAACAGCAGCATACAAATAATAAAAACAATTACCGTCTTCTGCGCAACTTGATTGTCCAACTAGTACATCAGACATATCCCACTCAATGTCAGAGGTCTGTTTCGTAATGGCAGTCGCGATTGTGAATGTTGAACTATTAACTTTGAAAATCCAACTTCAAGATATAAATTACGCTTTTTATTAGACAGTTTGAACTAGAATTCGTCGGCATCGTAAATGTCCACAGTTTAATTAACTGCGACTTAAGTCGGTAGTTGCGAACTGAAATTGATTGAGACTTATCTGTTACTGTTAAAAATTATGTATTTTGTGTGTCGTCACGTTATGGTATTTATCTTTTATCTTTTAACAAACATATTCTACATTCTTACAAACATTCACATTTATATAATTTAGTATATGTCCGGAGAGAGCAAGCGCAGAACCAACTACTTGCAAGCTAGTACATCACACATATGCATGAACTACTCCCAATGTTTTAGGCTACTTTTATTACATGTAGTTTTTTTTTTGTTTTACGAAAAAATAAATCCAAAATCTTGTAGTACCTACACGAGAATGAAATCGCGGGCATAGCTAGTTGAAAATATTTTCATACATTTCCACAGACACACGAAAAACGTCAAATACATTTTAGGTCTCGTTCAGTTACATAAAAACAAAGCTTCAACACTCACCCGCCACATCACCTCTACAAGACCAAACAGTGTGATTCGTAATAAACCCTTATCAAGATGATACAAATACCTAACTACAGGACTTAAGCCTTCAATGAGATATGCAAACGAAGCTTTATTTTTCATTACGGGCATCATCGTATCGACGGCGGCCATCGAACAAGAAGCAGCATCTATTCTATTCTATTTAACATTCTAATGAGACGAGAGCTCACGGATTATACAGACGACATGAAATATGACTGCCGAGTGATTTATTGTAACAAATTATCTTTTTTCTCAGCCGCCTCGCATCTGTAATGTAAATAAAGTGTCCGGATTTGATTTAATAACGGCGCAGGGACCGAATCGATTTCGTTCTTGTTTGAATACGTAATGGAAGGGTTAACTCGGCTTAAACTTTGGTAATCGGGCGGATAAGTCATAATAACTTACCTGTCACTACATGATTTGAATAAGGAAAGTATGCTTGAGCTAGCGGTCTAGTTAAAACCGAAAACTAAACAATTAACTGGTAACAGTTTTACCTCGCAGTTTTGACAGATAACATTCGCCATTTTGATTTTTCTTGACGCTATGCAAACACAAACAAAGCATACAATAATCGGACAAGGATATCAGTTAAACAGTTTAATCTACAGATTGTACTAAGAAACAAGCAAATGTCCATGCATATCCACATATATTATTTACATACATACATTGTACCTATTTTTATGGAAAAAATATTACCCTAAATGGTCTGCTTTAGTGGGGTTAAATTCGTGTGAGTTGAAAGTGATTAGTAGAGTACAGTCACATGCGCTAACATGTATACAAACTCTTTCTAAAGGGAATATTATGCAAAATGTATAAGGGCTCAACCGTTCATATTTTACGGCCCATGTCTCTACATAGCACATTATTTAAAAGATTAGTTTAATTGTGAAATTAAATAGGACTTACAGATTATTTTTGCTTTTGGTAGGTATACATCATAAGTTAAACACAAACCACTTATTTGAACTTTGATTAGGCTGTTGAATTTGTAATTATGCATAATATACTAATAATGACAATTTTATTGTTTTACACCTGAACTATCTCCTTTAATTTTAACCAATAAAAATGAGAAATAAGTAATTTGACAGGCACCTTTTTAATATTCGGACGAGAGAAATACTGACTGAGCTACAAGTCGCCCAAATCTCACTCCTCAGGGTTACTCACTAAATTTGTGGACAACCTATTATTAAGGTTAGGTAAGGTTTATATTTTTTTATTGCTCAATCAAATAGAACCCTTAAGAAATCAATTAAGACTACTTACAACCGGATTAGCTGTTTTAATTAACAATCGCACAGTAACACAGTGAAAACACGCAGACCAGACCAGGCATTGTTTAATCCAATTTTCACATCAACTTCTCATTGCAAGCGATGTTGAAAGGCCTATTTAACTGGAGACACGCTATCTGCAGTAATTGCAGAAAACAGTCAAACCGCGAGACCAAGCTATAACCCCATATTTCAGCAGCCATCGTAACTTGATCCACTTCGCCTCCTTTCAGCGTTTTCTGCTAGAAGGTAATAGGGAAATTGGCACGGATATGGAAGGTCAGATGAATTGGTGGGCTTAATAGCTTTGAACCTGCTGGGAGGTCCGCTGGTCACCTAGCTAATTGAATGTGTCAATCATTTTAACAACGCAAATGAATAGGGCATAGAGATTTCTCGGCCATTTTACTTGGACCCCTCGCGGGGAGTACTTGTTTGTTTAAAGCTCTAGGTGGTGGGAGGGTTCAGGTAAGATGGTCACTGTGACTGACAGGGCCCGCGGCGGCCATCGGTCTCCGGTGTATTAATGTCCGTTAATGCTGGACAGTACTAATTGTCTGGTAAACTCATTACTGGTACGGCGCTTTGGGCACGCGTAGAAATCCATAACAAATTGGCGTTTCTAGCTCGTTAACAAGTTCACAGTATAGGTGGAGTTTAATTTGGTAACAATAGTGTTCTAACGACTGTTTAGGTTTCGTATATAGATCCCATAGGCATCAGAGGCACAGATTTTAAGTTCAGTGGGCGTCCAAGATATTTTCTTTCACAAATTTTAGTTTCATAATTATTTTTATGACTCACTAGCGAATTTGTTCCATTATTGTTTTGTGTCTGTTAGATTTGTTTCTCTCGTGGTTTTTGTTATAGATAACCCAACCTACCTATTTAAGTGCATATTCTCCGCATTAAACATTTCCTCTGTCCCCTTCGTTTTTTAGGCTGCTGAATTAAAATCGTAAGGGTCGTTCTTATTGGCCTACCGACTCATCCGTGATCAATTCAGTGGAAAACAATATCTTAATGATGTGTAATGGTAAGTACAAATCTGAATAATTCCTATCCTTATGGTTGCAAGGTATATTGAAGCCTATGCAAACAAATTCTATTCAGACTCCTGAGCCTTAGAGCACTTTTCTCACTGTAATTTATCGCGTTACGACAACCGCCTAGAGTGATCGAAATTACTCCACTTATCGCCCGTGGATGTGAAACAGGGAACGTGGCGACACGATATCGTTTTCTGAGAAGCAAATAGTCTTGTCGGGAAACCGTGAGCTGGATAGAAAGCGTCGATCCGCGGTATGTGCTGATATCATTAGAAAGACCATAATTTCATTACTAACTTGCACGGTGTGTACAGAATACGATTTGCGTAGGTATTTGTTAATATGTGAGTAAATGTGTGAGGTCTGAAACACCACGCATTTGTTATCGGAGTAATTGAACGGATGATACCAATATTTAAAAACGATTGGTGGCAAAATTAAAACACTATTTCAAAAATACTAACAGTTGATGGAAAAACACTTTTTAAGAGTTCCACCAGCTTCATCTCCAAACCACTTTTTTCTGCAATTTATGACATCAAGTTTCCATTTAAATATTTATGATTTCAGCTTTATTAGCCGGCCCTAGAGGCAACCGCCCTCAATCAGAACATAAATCGTTTAATAGCATGCCGAGGATGATGACAAGTATTAATTAATGTTTATATTATCTCCTGAATTATGTATTACCGCTTGCGGCCAAATGGTTACGATTCTATGTGTTTACCTAAACATCTAAATTATGTTTGGACATTTAGTAAGCAAGCAAGGCGTTTGAATAGTCAATTCATTAGGACTTACCGTTTTTAGTTAGTGGGTTTTGTTTGTGTTATAAAGTACAATATTTCATTTCTGCGTAATGATGATATATTGACTTCGATTGATTGACAACATACTACGGAATTTCATCTATGCAAGTTACCAACTAGAGCTTTAATACCTTATGAATTTTAATGAATTTTTTTTTATTGGAAATGAACACAAATTACGAAACAAAAAGGTTCCTTTTTAATATTGCCGTAGCATAAGTGGTCCGGTGAGGGGAGGATATGATTCAGGGCGCCGCTTGACAATGGGCAGCAGCATTATCTCTAAACCTGGGCCATGCGATGAGGTCCTCTGGGGGGTTTTAGTGGACAGGCCTGCCTTTCTAAGGGCCGTTTCCCACACACGCCGTCACCTCCCTCGGATGATGGTACAGTGCGATAAGTATTTCTCCCCGTCAAAAAAACAAGGTGGAACGAGAGCAACAAACGTTCTGATTTGACGCCTATATCTTCTTCTCAGACCCTAATGGCACTTTGGTGCACCTAGTGGCCTGCGCCTAAGGCAACTGCTCTACTCAAGGATTATTTTTCCTTTAAAATGTTAAAATCATTTAAACAATATATTTAATATTCAACTTAATATAAAAACGGGGGGGGCAGAAAATTTATGGCTCGCCTCAGGCGACAAAAATCCACGCTCCGCCTAGCAACTACATATATTTTAGTTGTTTCTGACGTTTTGATAGTTGTCATATTCATTCCTAATCATAACCATTTCTTTGGACTAGTTGTATCTTTACAGTGTTATAGGTTCCGAACCGAAAGTCATCATTTTGATTGAGAAATATTACTGATGTAATTCATATAAATAAAAAGATTTTACTTACACTCACTCAATGCAATCTCAGAATGTATATCGCTTATAAATATCTCATCCAAATTAAATTGCATTAGATATAAGTTATTCATATGTAATAAGGTAATTTAAACGAGCTGCAAGTGGAATTTATTACATCACTTATTAATTTTCTCAAATAAATATTTAAACTTGATTGAGAATCCGTAATTAATTATCCCAACACCTATAAATGAGGAAAATGTTATTATAAGACCGCTAAAATGTAAACACTAGAGCTCTATTGGCGTTATTATAAGGTTCGCTTTAGAATGAGGTTGTATGCGTATTAGTCTATGTGACGGGTCATACATACAACCACATCAACGTCCGGAAATCTAAGGCTTCGTTCAAGGGGACCCGGACGCCAAAGTCAGGTGTAGTGGCCCTCGTACAGGCCTAGTATGCGCCACGCGAGTAAATTTTATCGCGCTCTTAAGAAATGTCAAAATCAATCCATCAACTGCTGATTGGCTGAAAATACGAGTACGGTGTACAGTCGCCGTCAGATATATCGGAGATTACAAAGTGACAAAATACTTCTGAACAGTTAAAATGTCAAAAAGTTCCGTACACCACAAGTTACCATTAATATCTGAACATTCATTAGTTCAATAATATCTGAGCAGATGCCAATAACATCTGAACACTCATAACGTCAAAATGACACATTTTGACGCACGTCATGTGTCTCATTTAGCTACCTGTGTAGATGAGTGCTCAGTTATTATTGGTTAGTTGTGTGTATAGAAGTTATTAACTAGCATCTGCTCAGATATTATTGAAGTAGTGAATGTTCAGATATTAATGGTAACTTGTAGTGTATGGAACTTATTGACATTTTTAACAGTTCAGAAGTATTTGGTCACTTTGTCTGTTCCGATATATCTGACGGCGACTGTACTATCCTAATACCCAACCAACGATATAAAAACTTTTGTCTCATGCTAGAAAATTAATGTATTGCGTATGCTAGGCCTAGTAGACCTCTACCGATGCTTGTAACATAAGCATTATCAAATGATGTATTTCCACAAGTAAGAATGGGTAGTATGGACTAATAAATGCGAAAGTAACTCTGTCTATCCGTCTGTTTGTCTTTTCACGCCTAAACTACTGAACTGATTTAGATAAAATTTGGGATAGGTATATGTTGACCCTCTAGAACGAACAAAGGCTACTGATTGCTGGATTGGGTAATAACGCCCTTGAAATTTTATATGGGAAAATGATTATTTTTTAAGTTAGAAATATGAAATTTGACACAAATATTATATAGTATTATAAGTATTATACCTACAGATTAATATATGGACCACTTTTTTTCGAATATTAGAGTACTCAATTAATCCTAGGCATTTTATGACAGCTGCAAGTTAAAACCCTAATATATTGCATAATCAAATATACTCTGCAGATACAGGTTTTTAAGCTTTAAATTAATAAAATAGATATGATCCCGCCTTTGATGGACCATTTCTCGTTGATATTTAATTTAATGAAAGTATGAAATGTAGGCCTTTTTCAATTTACCTACTTTTTTCTCCTGTTTTTCATTTTTGAACTGCTTTTTAGATATTGGTGGTTCTACAAAATAGGTAGTAGGTAAATCATACATTCATATTGGAATTTGTGTTGGGGCACATGTGGAACGAGCCCTAAACCCAATGCCGTAACGCATCTCACAACTGAACATATTCTAAAATAAATTAGCGCCAATTGACAGTCAAATTAAAAATATGTCCAACACCCAATTGTCCATATTTGAGTCCAAACTCCATTACCACAGCGGCAACTATTAGTAGGTAATAACATATGTAAATATCGCCGCGGTGGGTCCGTCTGTCCGTTCGTCCGGTTTTGTTATTGCCCGAACGAATGTATGTAGATAGTTATCCTAACTATTGCCGAAACTAATTTGGTGTTGTTTGGAAGGAGGTTTTCAACCTTTTGTGGGAAAAAAGGCCTTGGAAAACAAGTGTAAGTAAACATACCATAGAGATTAAATCTTTAGGGTCCTCGAATTCTCGGTTTTGGCAACGAACTTTATTAAATTGACTTGGGTCATTTTCTTATTAATTTTTAAGTGGTTCCAGTCGCCGGAAGAAAATTTTAAAATTTAATGTATCCGGCGACTGGTACCGCGTTTCCAGATGATTGTGGTGCCAGTCGCCGGAAGCCTCCTGGGTGTACTGGGTTGATGCCCCCTGTTAGTATCCTTCATCTGATACCCACACAGATTCTAAAATCCAGGTATCTACTCATATCACAAGGGAAAAGCTTTGTTTGATACAAGTCGGTTCGTGTAATATCGGACGCATAATTTTATTTGTCCAGTTCAGATTAGAATTTACTCTCACACTCGTTCTAATAATATGCTATCAAAATATTTTTTTTTAATGCTTCTTTCTATATCTCATTGATGTTCGAAAAGGCTTAGCTGTAAACCTTTAGTAAATTTTTTGTATGAATTTCTTCACAAAACTTAGTTTCTATTTTAAGAAGTAACAAATGTCCAGAAATGACACTTCTTATTTGGGGACTCACATGTAAAAGATAAATATACTCATCACAAGATGATCACATCTATAATAGAATTTACAGTAACGTTTTTCTATTGTAAAGAGACGTCATAATATATTCCTTTTCAAAGACTGATTCAAAAGTTAGAATCGAAGAACGTAGTTGCTTCGTAACGTCTAAATTAAATGTAGCCGACATAAATTAGATCATGACTTTCCACTGTCACTGTGGTTCAGGATTCCGCATACAGGAAGTCTAAACATACAGCTTTTATTTTTTTCTCTTTCTAGTTATATCCGAAACATAAATAATATACTTACTTAATTTTAATATGTTGGCTGTGCACTAAATGTTACAAAATTGAATACTTGTTTTGATAGATAGATAGATATACTTTATTGTACAAAAACTTTACAGAAATAGGTTTTTTTAGGCGGTCTTATCGCTAGAAAGCGATCTCTTCCAGACACCCTTAAGGTAGAGGAAATAGTAGATGGCGAGAAATGGGTACGACCGTGCAACATAAATACAGTTTTTATTTTAGAATTATGTATATTCGTAGTAACATGATAAACATACATAAACTCATAAGTGTATAATATTATATATATACAAATAAACATATTTAACATATTTAAAATCAAGTAAAGAGTTTTGACTCAAAAAAATAACAATAATAATGTTAATATGTAGGATAAGTGAATGAAAATTACTGACAACCAACATGCCCAGCTGGAATTATGGATAGAGAATATTGTTTTGATTCAGAAAAAAAAATTGGATGATTCACATCTTAGGAAATAAATATAATAATATCGGTAAAAAATAGACCAGGATTTTAAGCATTTAAAATAAGTTTACGGGTAAAAAAATTTGTTAGCTCGTGACCACGTCTGGTGCAACCTAACCCAACTGTCGGGCAGTAAGTAGGTACTTCATTTATCTATTAAAAATGTTGTCGCATTTTGACTCTTGACTGATGGAAGGCCTAAGTCTAAAATTTTACGTATCATATACAATCGACCAGGATTTATTAAAATGAACCACAGAGTAGCCAAAACGTGTTTTTCTATATCTTTTAGATTAATACCTACTTACCTACTACAATTACAATCTCAAAACCAGTGCGATAATTATTGGATGCTGCAAATTTAAAAGGCATTAACTTCATGTGCAATTGAGTTATCTAAATAAGCAGATACTTTAAAAAGGAAAAATTATAAATCAGAAGTGAAAATTACCAACCAAAATTTAGTACGGAACATTTGATCTAAGATCGAAATCAAGCTTATAATTTTTTTATTTGATTTGTTTACGCGGACAAAGGAATCGTGTAGCGAGCTATCTATCGGGTCACTATTTCCGATGTAATGAAGTCATATCTGGTTCGTCTTTGCTACTTTTTATGCTACATTCATTTATGAGTGATAATAGCAAAGGGTAAGTCGCCGACATGGGTCATAGATCAAGCACGACCTTATAGTAACATTTAATACCTATCATTGTTTCAATTTTGAATCGTTGAATTACAAAATAAATTTCGTTTGTCACAAAAGTACCGAACACAGATTTCGCTTACGTTATAAAACGCGTAACATGACAATTCAAAATTAACAAAATTACTTCTTTGTTATTTAAATTTTTGTAAGCAAAAAATTCGGACACTCATTTAATTGGAGGTGCACCTTATTTTTAGTTATCTCGGTACCAATCGAATAATTTTATCCAAGTTATACAAAGACTAAGAATTCAATTTAATAGCATTATTAAAGATTAGCCGCTGCCCGCAAGTTCGTTGTTGTTGTTTCGGGGCATAAAGTATCCTTTATCTAAATCTAGAAGAGAAACCTTACTCACACGCAGGAACACGGCAACACCGAAGTGATTGTTATTTGGCTGAGGTCTTCTGTAAGGTATTTCACCAGTCGGGCTGCTCCAGTTCGAGCGATAAATCTTTATACCCTACCTTTCTTAATGTTATTCTTAGTTCCAAAATAAGTTTGGCAATCATGCCGTTAATTTATTTAATTTTATTTTTGATTTATTAGGACAACCAACAAGAAAAACGCTGACAATACATATTTAGGAACAAACAAAAACCTAAAGCTAAGCGTCATCTTAATTAGAGGTTGCCACGGCATGCAATGTGGACTTACGTTTTTATTTTAGAAACTAAGGGAAAATAGGGCTTACAAACATAATGTTTAAGGTAAATTGGATATGAATCCGTCAGTCTCTATTTTGGCGTCATATCAAAAGACCGAAGTATCTGACGCCTAAATTTCTGAGGCTTATCTGCAGAGATGTCAATGTCACATGCTTTGCAAAGTTCTTTAAATTGCCGCTGTAGTCTGTTCATGGTGGCGTGGTGATCCAAATTGGTCCTTTATTTACATAAACATTGCATTGAATGAACGATACATGGGATTAATGAAAATAATGTGAAAATGTAACGGTCAATAGGGAAGAATAGAAAAGGCAAACAGATTGCACCGATCCCAAATAATTTGGCACCAGGACATATGGATGATGAATATATTGCACTGCATAATATTTTTTATTATCTCATCCAATAAGCATCGCTCTAGGCAAACATACTGTTAATACACCGTATTATTATGTCTAAAAGCCACGCTCGCTACGGCGATGGCTCCTTTTTCTGCTTGCCCCATATCTAAGTAAATAATCAGTTGTGCTCTCTTGTAGCTATTATTAAAAATAAAGTTATTCTATGCTCCATTTTACCTGATTATATTAGCACTTTGATTTGTTTTTTAACAGCACAACATCACAATTAATAACGGGACAAAATTCTGTGGTATCAATCAAATGTTCATCAACGAGTATAAGTGTAACTTTTATTTTAATGAGTTCGTCCACTTGGTTCGATTCAGCATTTGATAAAACAACGCCATGGCAATGAAAAATTCCACGAATTTAAAAACTCAAACATAATCCACGGAAATGAAGACTTGTTGAAATCCAAATAAATAAATATTGGACAACATCACATACATTGCTCTGATTCTGCGGTAAGTAGCTAAAGCACATGTGTTACAGAAATCAGAAACAACGACGGTACAACAACACCCAGACCCGAGACAATACAGGAAAGTTCGTTTCCCATATTGACCCGACCGGGGATCGAACCCGGGACCTCAGAGATGACGCGACGCTAAAGTCTGACACGCTCGCCTCTCGGCTACGGAGGTCGTCAATAAAAATACGATGATCTTTCTGTACCTCACTGTTCTATGTGGTACAGGAGTGAGCCGTCATGGCCGGCGCGGGCGCAGCGCAGCGGGGGCAGATTGCGCGCGCATGACGCAGCGCCACACACCGCCCGCTCCCTGGCCACGTAAAAACCTTAATATATTGGCGTAACGTGAATATAGATATGTCTATAGCGAATCAGTGTCATTGGAGTTCGGTGTTTTAAGCTCATTTCGCTTAGAAAACTTGCATAATAATCCCCACGGCCCCACGGCAATGACACTACCTATCTTTAGTTAGTTTAGTTTTCAGCGTGATGTAATCACGGTATAAGGGAAGTAAACCGATTGCTGAAATAAAGCGCTTCCACAGGAGAAGTCACAGATTAAACGCTTTAGCAAACGCAGTTACGCAGTTAGATAATTTTCTCTAGTGTATCCATTTACTTATAAATTTCATGTACCACCAAATATGATCAAAACATTTGCTACTTTAAATAAAAAATATCAGTTATACTCACCAAACTGTGTTATGTTATCAAAAGCATCTGAGTGCTGTAAGAAAATTCCTTGAAGAAGCACTTGGCGCTCGAAGTCATTCCATGTTCAATATTACCATATATTAGTCTCACCAATTTTTGTATTCATAAATGGCAGTACCTTAACTGAGAGACACTTATTACAAAGACCTCTTAATTAGACAAAAAGATAAATTTGCCCGCTGGCGTTAATTTATTGCAATTTAACATTTGTCCCATTAACGTGCGTTGTAACATGCTTGCAACAATGTTTCGAACGGAAACGTTTAGCTTCAGCTGGGCTCAAGCTGGCAAAGGGAAAAATTGTATTTTTTGCATAACAGTTTTAGTACCGTAATATATATTACGTTTTTGCTAATGATTAGCTAACCTATGATTTGTGTATTTTGTATTAAAGACAAATTTGAAAAAGACTTATTTTACTGAATTCCTTTACTGTCCTACTTTTTCAATATGCCAAAATCAAGAACAGAAAACCACCTAGCTACCTAAATCCGTCCAAAAGCGCTTGCGACTGTTTTACAATCATATAATTTTTTCCTATGGGTATAACGTCATTATGACTTATAGACAACTAGCTGTGCCCGCGACTTCGTTCGCGTGGACTTCCTTTCATGGTCGATATAACCCCTTTCTCCCCTAATATTCGAAACAAAAAGTAGTCTATATTTTGATCCAAGTTTCGAGCTATATTTGTGCCAAATTTCATATCTCTAACTTCAAAAATACCCATTTTTCCATATAAACTTTCAAAGGTGGTATTACCCCCATCCCCCCCTTATTTATTATATATAATAAAAAGTAGCCTATGTCCGTTCTTGAGCTTCAACGTATACCTATACCAAATTTCATTAAAATCGGTTGAGAGATTTAAGCAGGAAAGCGTAACCGACAGACAGACAGACAGAGTTACTTTCGCATTAATAATATTAAGTAGGGATTGCTGCTCAGATTCTAAGGAACAAAGGGACTTTTTAAAACTCTAGTATGTACTCGGAGAATTCAAATTTTTCCTTGGTTTAGCCTCAAAATCATCCCTTGTAGACTTTACTATATCGTGAATATGTGTGTATTAAATATTTCCTGAAAACGTAACCGAGCCAAATTAAAAACCTCCTTCTTTTTATATTAAATACTTTCTGAACACGTTATATATTTATGAAGCTGTGTAGCTAAACAATATTTATAATTTAGGTACTCGCTTTGAAATCAAATCGAAAGTTTACTAGAAAACTTTTATAGTTATGGTAAGACTAACTGTGCCCGCGACTTCATTCGCGTGGACTACATCCTTTCATGGTCGGTTTTACCCCTTTCTCCCCTAATATTCGAAAGAAAAAGTAGTCTATATTTTGATCCAAGTTTCGAGCTATATTTGTGCCAAATTTCATATCTCTAACTTCAAAAATAAACATTTTTCCATATAAACTTTCAAAGGTGGTATTACCCCCCCTCCCCCCTTATTTTCTAATTAAAAGTAGCCTATGTCCGTTCTTGAGATTCAACGTATACCTATACCAAATTTCATCAAAATCGGTTGAGAAGTTTAAGCAGGAAAGCGTAACAGACAGACAGACAGAGTTACTTTCGCATTTATTATATTAGTAGAGATTAGTAGAGATGCAGTGCCGTGTGTAGGTACACTTCAATTTCATTTTCGTCGACGTTTGCCTAAATGATTAATAGGTACCATGAAAACGTTAAACAGCAAAGACAGGAAACGATTAAGATTCAAAATATTTGTCTCTAAATAATTAAAGCACCATTTACATGACTTGACTTGATGAGTTTGATTAGTCCCGATACTCCAGAACCGTTTAGCATGCAGATTAACACATTACCGCGTGTTGCGTGTGCGCAGATTATGGACCGATCTAACTGCGCTTGAATGGCCGACAGACATCTCTGTAAATAGTATTTATATTAGACTAGCTACCCGCCGCGGCTTTGCACGGGTGCAAGTAAATAGAAACAAAGTTTTTACCTTTTCTGTACATTAATATGTATGAATTATACATATAAACCTTTCTCATGCCTCTATCTATAAAAAAAGGCATTAAAATCCGTTTCGTAGTTTTAAAGATCTAAGCATATACATATAGGGAGGGACATAGAGAAAAAGCGATTTTCTTTTATGATATGTAGTGATTTTATGCAGTCCAGCATTATTTCCTAGGCAGTGTGAAATTACGGTATACCATGTTTAGTATATGACTGATCTCTATATAGCACGAAAACCAAAAATAAATCGACAAAACTATTGATAGTAGCTTCAAAAACTATAAAGAAATACATAAGTAGACAAAGGTGTACGAAAACGAATCTTAGAATGATCCAAATTTTCTGAGACTAGAAAAGAAAATATCTTTATTTATGTAAGCTTTTGAGAAGCACTAATTTGACGACCTCCGTAGCCGAGAGGCGAGCGGGCCTGACTTTGGCGAGCGCCATCTCTGAGGTTCCGGGTTCGATCTCCGGTCGGGTCAATATGGGAAACGAACTTTTCCATATTGTCTCGGGTCTGGGTGTTGTGGTACCGTCGTTGTTTCTGATTTCTGCAACACAAGTGCTCAAGCTACTTACCACAGAATCAGAGCAATGTATGTGATATTGTCCAATATTTATTTATTTTATTTACTAATGAATCGTCAGTACAAGTTTAGTATTCTACCGACGTGTTCGGAATGTTGATGATGTCAAGTAGCCATTTTAGCAGTAGGTACGTCTCTCAATGATGTCGATACCTGCTTTTAGGACTATTAGCATGACCTTTGGTTAAATGTTTAGGTTGTTGGTATATCGAGATCACAGATTACAAACAGTTTGCAAATAAATGCGCTAATGCATTTGCATTGGCTCTCTATTCCGGGGAGCCTTCCCCGGAGTAGCTCTTGCACTGCCAAGTAGCGTGTATGGGTCTCTCCCTCTCTTTAAGAGCAAATTTAAAAAAACATTTAAACGTTCCCGCACCTCCTCATCGCCAATATGATCCCCATAAGAAAATCCCTACTAATATTATAAATGCGAAAGTAACTCGGTCTGTCTGTCTGTCTGTCTGTTACACTTTCCTATTTAAACCCCTCAACCGATTTTGATGAAATTTGGTATAGGTATACGTTGAATCTCAAGAACGGACATAGGCTACTTTTTATTAGAAAATAAAGGGGGAAGGAGGGTAATACAACCTTTGAAAGTTTATATGGAAAAATGTTTATTTTTGGAGTCAGAGATATGAAATTTGGCACAAATATAGCTCGAAACTTGGATTAAAATATAGACTAATTTTTGTTTCGAATATTAGGGGAGAAAGGGGTAAAACCGACTATGAAAGGATGTAGTCCACGCAAAAGAAGTCGCGGGCACAGCTAGTACTTGTATAAATAGTAAAACTATAGCTGCCAAGGCGTACCATAGCTGCCACACACGCTACATCCGAGGCAGCTCTTTCGTGTGTTAGGTACCTTATTGGTAAATTTGAATTTGTATACTCACAAAAAACACCTAAACTATTAATAAATTAGGCTTATTTTCGCTAAACATACTCTCGCTTGGCAGTTACCCCGTATATGCGCGTACGCCGCGAGGGCGCAGGCCGCTCCGGGCCTCAATTACGCGTCGCGAACTGCCGCACCGCTATTAAACAATTTGGCATAATTAACTACCGGATTTTGTTGCACTACCCGATAGTAATTGCCTTTCATAACATGCCACGACCACCATCATTAAGGCTGCTCCACTCCGCCACTAATGTCTGAAGACTCGTGTAATAGTGATGTGAGACACGCTTTCAATTTGAATTTGGTGAACCGATCTGACCGGTACAGTTTTGTACGAAGCAAGTGCTACTGTATATTTTGATAGATCTCATGTACACGTCATGTTGAGAAGAATACCAAGCTAACTTTGTGTTCTAAATGTAGGTACTGCCTGAATTGTACTGTACTGATTTCAAAGACCGGAGGCGCTACCATAAAGGCAGAAAACCGCAGCAAAATAACAATCAGGTCGGTGTTGTTGAGTTCCGTGTGAGTAAGGTTTCCAGAGCTCCTGGGGGGTGCTACATAGGTAAGGGCGACAAGTCCCATAACATCTTTATTATGATGTACCTCAGTACTATTTAACATTAGGTGGGCTTGGGGTCAATCTTGAACTTAACATAATAACTTAAACTTAAGACCAAACCTTTAACTTAAATTGTACTATATTTAATACAAATAAAAATGTTTCTATTGTACGGTCGATAACCCATCACAAGGTGAAATATTTCTGAGAATTCGTAATTAATCAGTCAGTCAGTGGTATTTGGTTTTTGTACGAGTATGCCTATGCGTACTATCACACTACTATAAATAAATAAATATTGGACAACATCACATACATTGCTCTGATTCTGTGGTAAGTAGCTAAAGCACTTGTGTTACAGAAATGAGATACAACGACGGTACCACAACACCCAGACCCGAGACAATAATTGACAAACTAACTGTGTGTCTTAGTGCAAAATTAGTAATAAGTTTAGCTTCCATTTGTAAAAAAAAAACTACTGAGTTTCTTGCCGGTATCTTCTCTTTAGTTATAGGTTCCGAACCGGAGGTAGCTTCATTTGCTTTATATAGAGACTATTCTTAAGTATTACTAATGTAATCTATGTGAATAAAAAAGATTGACTTTGACTTTGAATACAGAAAAGTTCGTTTCCCATACTGACCCGACCGGGGATCGAACCCGGAACCTCAGAGATGGCGCGACGCCAAAGTTCAGCACGCTCGCCTCTCGGCTACGGAGGTCGTCAATATCACTATCGAGGCACAATCTTTATTGTGCCTCTGAATTGAAAACTCGTACGCCGAGATAAAATAACAAAGACCAACGCGTAAAAGTTTAATATTCAAGGATCGTACTGTACGGAACGAATGTACATTATCCTACAAACCCCACTATCTTGTAATTGCCCCCAGATTTGTTTGGTTTTAATATTTAGAGGTATTAAGGTTTGTTTTTCAGAAACAGAGCAGTAAAACAAATTGCTGGGATAAATTGATTACTGTAAGGAACAGCCGGAATTAGTGTTTCTGGAATTGGGGCCGATTATCGTAAAATATTATTGTTTTAAAATTGTGTAGACGTTAACAGTGATGTAATGAGTTTCAATTACTAAAAATATTTTTTTTAATATAATGTAAGCCTTTCAAGCTTTTATGTGCTACAACACATGTAAGTAGGGAATGAAATAGCGTTTAAGATAATGAGTCCTACGCTTATTTTATTAAGAATGATTGCTTAAAATTACGTAGTGATTAATTTTAATGTTTTAATGATTGAGTTGAAATGCGAAATAGTCGTGAGTGTGTTTCCCAATAGTCTAGAAACGTTTAAATTGGATTAAGGTGTATAATTTTTAAGTTAAATAAGAAATTACCAAACGTTGCAACTTTAAGACGTTGATTTTATTATTTTTATAGTACTATACGCCGTACTAGCGAACTTTAAATATTAGAAACAGAAAAATTTTATCTCCCCTTGCGGTGCGGGAATTGAACCCACGACCTTCACGTATCGCCACGGGCCGATAAGTATGTAGATATAAACATATTCGGCAGAGGGCACTTACCGAAAGGCTAACGGTTGATACAGCAGAAAAATTTCATCGCCTACAATAACTTGCGGTTAGCTCAGTTGGTAAGAGCAGCACGCGCGATACGTGAAGGTCGTGGGTTCAATTCCCGCACCGCAAGGGGAGATAAAATTTTTCTGTTTCTAATATTTAAGACGTTGATCGACCAAACGATTGCAAATAAAAGGCCAGTTTTTTTTACCCATATTTACTTTATTTTGTTTAACTTTGTAGCACTTAAAAACTTACGTTTAAACAAAACCTTTGGCCTACATGCATTAATATGCCCATACTCGGATAAAAATTGATCTACCTAAGTAAATTTGCAGTTTTTACGAATCGGTGACGTAAATACTTTTGCCACTGAACTTTGACGCCTTGGATCATCAATAAATTTTATTTATTTGTTGCTGCAAAATACGCTTTCGTTGTATTTTAAAAATGTAACTGACGGTCTGATTTAAATACGTTATCATCATCGCAATTTTTCATCTCTCAAAACTTTAAATCTCACATGTGCAGCGACTACGCATGTACGGTCAACAAATCAGTATAAACACTTGCAATTCGATTTTAGGCCTTAAGCGAACGAAATAAGGACGGTGCAAAGTCCAAGTCCAGTCTGACGTGCTTTTTTTAGTGTGTACCTACCCCACGGAGCCTTGTAAATACGGCTGAATCAGAAAATTCGTTCAACAGCTGTTCTATTGAAATTTTGACAAACCCTCAAGGGCACACGTGACAATATCCTTTGGCAACAAACTCCCATGGCACTGCAAACCTTCATTACCCGCTGCTCCCATTCGCCGTGGAATTATTTAAATGTCAGATAAATTGCTTTAACAGTCCAAGACCAGTAATAAGGTGTCCATGTAACCTGTAATTTGCTCTCGCATTCAATCACTCACCTCCACGGGGCAGTGTCATGTCAAAGAGTGGATTCGTAGCCGAAAGGTCAACTCTTTGACGGCCAATTAAGTTTATTGACACTTTGACTGTGGTGTGAAGAGCGCGAACAGCCGTTCTGTAAGCTGGTGTACCTGGTTTGGGTAAAAAATTAGTTTAATTTTGTACTAAGAACAATGATTTTTGTTTTCAGTTTTGATACTTTTTTTAGAAAAAAATGGTAGCTTGGTATGTTAATTTACTAATATAGGACAACATTTACAAAATAATAATCCTTGTTATATTATAAATGTGAAAGTTTGTGAGTATAAATATAAATAAATAAATATTGGACAACATCACATACATTGTTTAGTTGTTCGTTACTCTTTCACGCAAAAACTACTGCACGGATCTGGTTAAAATTTGGTAGGAAAAGAGATTATATTACTAGATTGACATATAGGAGACTTTTTATCCTGACTTATTAATAAAGTGGGCGAAGTCGCGAGCAACAGCAAGTTTAAAATAATAACGTGGACCCTTTCTTTGTGTGTAAAGATAAGGATGCTAAAATACATAAATAAGTTTTTTTGACATGATTAAATAAAATCGACAAAGAAAACGAGAAATTTTGTAAAAATGTAATAGCATTTTTTAAGCGACTTTTCTTTATATTTTCTTTAAAATTCATGTAGATATAATTATAATTAATACCGTGCCCGGTGCAAGAATAATCAAATGCTGTGTAAAAACATACACTTACTAATTAACTAGAAAATGAGGTTATCAAGGTGTCAGTTAAAATTCTAATGAGATAGAAAGTAAGGATGCCCAATGCAAAAACCCACTCAGCCAACGTTTAATTATATGGGTTCTTTCTATTCCTTTTAGCAATTTGCATTAGTAGCCACAAGTTTACATACATGCAGTAACAATTACCGTGTCTTTTATCGTATTACATTTCAAGATAGTTAGATCGTGGGCTTCAAGCCCTGCCTTGTGAAAGCAATAATTACGGGAAAAAATTAACGAGTTCAGAAAAAGTTAGTTGTTGAGAATATCCTGCTTTATAATAAAAATGTACGCAATTATAGGTAATGTTCGGACGTAACTATGCACTTTTATTTAGTATCAAAAAAGTGAAAACACCGATAATAGTAATGTTCTACAGAGTGTAACTAGACACCAATGAATTAATTTGTAAGCAAGAATAAGAAATTCTTTACTTTGAACAACCATCCGGTCAAAATATAGATACCTACCTACCAATTTTTTTGTCACGTCCACGCGCCACATCTGAAGTTTAATCTTCTTATCCTACTACTATTATAAAGGCGAAAGTTTGTAAGTATGGATGTATGGATGTTTGTTACTCTTTCACGCAAAAACTACAGAACGGAATTGGATACAATTTGGTAGGAAGACAGATGACATACTAGATTAACATATAGAATACTTTTTATCCCGAAATAACGCGGGCGAAGTCGCGGGCAACAGCTAGTACATATATAAAAATGAATTGCTGTTCGTTAGTCTCACTAAAACTCTACAATGTTAGTTTTGAAATAATTGTGGAGGTCTAGGGAGGGAATAAAAGGTAAGAAAATTTAAAAAAATAGGTGTCACGACGTTTGCCGGGACAGCTAGTATGTATATAAATGTCTCATTGGTATGTAAATTGAAAATTCATTAAAGAGTACAGAAGAAAATAATATATGGCACAAGTTAGACACATCTAGAAAGGTAGTAGTACATTTTTAAATTACGACTGTTACAGAAGTGTTCGAGGCTTGACCCTGAATTGTGAATGCGCGTGGTTTACAAAAAAGATATACATACTAATATTATAAAGCTAAATAGTTTGTTTGCTTGCTTGTTAACGCTCTAATCTCAGGAATTACTGGTTTGAATTAAAAAATTATTTCTGTGTGGATAGTTCACCTACAGAGGGAATCTTTAGGCCAAGTATTACCAAACTTTTACGCTACGCGGCTCACTTCTAGGTTTGGAATTTTAGCGCGACGCCCCTTGCATTGGGGACCTAAACCCTTCAATAAAAAGCCTAGTTGTTGTGATGTGATAGATCCCAATCTGTGCTACTTTACAAAAATGGATCACAATGTTGTATATTTTGTATGGAAGGGAAGGGGGCCCATTGAGTGTACGCTTCGCGGCATGCACCCCTGTCTTCCCTCCAAGACGGACTAGAGCATCGCGGCGCATAGGCATAGGCGGCGGGAACCCCTGAAGCCTAAAGTTTAAGCTACAAAACTTCATGCTGCGACCAATAAGAGTAAAGAATTAGAGGAAAATGTGGAAAACGTACGCGTGCAAAGCCGCGGCGAGCCACTAGTGTATATCTAAAATCAAATTCAAATTCAAATTCAAATTATTTATTGCACAATATCACATTACATTAATAAGGTCTTACATAATACAGGTCTACATGTGACGCCCTTTTTTTTTTTTTTTTTGACGGGGGGAATGCGTTGATGCACCGTACCGTCACCCCGAGGGAGGGTGACGGCGTGTGTGGGACTCCCTGCCCTGAAAAGGGCAGGACTACCCACTAAACCCCCCGGTTGGACCCTCATCGCCTAAGTGGCGGCGCTGTGGGAAATCGGCTCAGCCTTTGCTTCCACAGCGCCGCCGGCGGAAGAGCCGCTTAAGCGGCTCCGTCTGCTCCCCCCACGGTGTTCGGGGGGAGACTGGGGATGGCCGGTCCAACGGGACCATCCCCACCTCGCAGTGGAGACCGGTGCAATGCCAGCTGAGGTGTACATGTGACGCCCTGGTAGGAGTGGTAGGGCATGGCAATTTCTTAAAACTAATAAAACTTAAAGAAAACAAAACCAAAGTATGACAGGCTAAACAAAAGGAACATATGGAATTAGACACTTAAATATCTACCTAGAAACGGCCTATACGATCACCAATGGTCAGGTCAGCCTACCAAACCCGTTGGGTTTCAATTATTAAATTTGTCATCAAAAAATTCTTGTAAATTGTAGTAGCTTTTTTTAATTAAGAACAATTTTAGATGTTTATTAAACATTTTAGGGGTTTCTATGTTTTTAATTGTATTTGGTAGGTGGTTATATATTTTTATGAGCATGATGTGGGGGCTTGAAGAAACTAATTTTAATCTAGAGAAGGGTAACTTAAGTTTAATCATTAACTTGATGCAGGGTTAAAAGAATAAAATAAAATAGAAAATATCTTTATTTATTTATTTATTATGGCATACACAACAGGTTACAATCATAACAAATTTAATTAAAAAACTTAAAAATGATCGATCTAGATTACAACCCAAAACCTCATCACCGTTCCTCACCTCATCATCTCATCACCTCATATTATTTAATTAATAGCGCGTAAACTTGTATTAAAAACAAATGGAAATTCTGTAAGAAAATTAAGGATAGCTCAGTTGAGGATATTTTTTATTCATGTACCTAAGCCTTACAAAAAGCACTTATTAATCGTCAGCACAAATTAAGTATTCTACCGCCGTGTTCGGAATGTAACGTTTAGTATATTTTTTAATTACTTCCTGTTTCCTCTGTACGAGTACGAACTATTGTACTGTACGAGTGTTTTAGATGAGAATCAAATGAAAAAAGTAGGTACTTTCCTAATGAGCCATCTATTCCACAATCGAATCTTTGGCATACACTTGAACACACTTGAAACGACTTTCATTCGCGCCCGGGTGTTGTGATAACTTTTAATAGAGGTCGCAATCATAAGCCTATTAATAAACCTGTGCCGGGGCGTCTTCTCGCTTTAATCAACATTTTCAATGAGATTATTAAAAGCCGCCGAGGCAAGATGGCGGCGCGGTGATGAGTTTTATGATGTGACCGCGGTGGCGACGCATTTATGATGGAACTCATGTCAGGAATAATTGGCTAGGGTTTTCACTCTATTATTTTTCGTCGGCTACCTAATGTCTAGTAGCATTTACTACAGTTAACCGAACTGTAAGTCAACCAAAAACGAAACGAACAAACGAATGGTTTCGTTTTCGATGTTTAATCGAAAGGTCGGGAGTTAGAAACGTGGTTTTTGATTTGCATAAATGATATTTAGTTTTTTTAATAAATAATAAATAAATAAATAAATGCGCCAGACAATCACACCAATCACCTGGTCTCAAACTAAGGTTTTCCCTTGTACTATGAGTACCAGACGACGGATACTAACTGGGGGCGTCATCCCAGCACACCCAGACCCAAGTCGATTGAGAAAAGTTCGTTTTCCAAATTGACCTGACCGGGAATCGAACCTGAATATACTTTAGTCGTATTTGACGTAAGTTTGAAGTTGATTACGACTGTGGGCATTAAAAATTCCCGTCACCGGAGCCGACTTTTCCTTTTTGGGTGTAGACCAGATTTGAGCGTATATTGGAGTCTGATATTTATGATTGAATGTTTAATTAGTGTAAATATTAATAGTTAATAATCCCCTCAATACCTTCAAAACAAAAAGTTTTTGTGATTTTAACAAGCCAAAGAATGGGCGTTTAAAAATGTATTGTGTTTCTTTACTAAGTAGTGTTTGAAGTAGGTAAGTTATTTACATTGTGTGAACAAGGAAATTTGAAATTTAAGTTATATCTTTTTTCCCAAACAAAATGCATGTTCTTTTGTATTTCTTACTCATGACAGTGTTTTACCTTATCATTCTACTATTCATAAAAATGTTTGATATTTAGTTTTAGATAGAAAGTTTATCATAAGTTTATTTTCCAATAACGCCAAAAGTTTCAGAGAAAAAAACCCTATGTTCATAGATAAACTAGTAAACAGTACAGTAGGTACGTAAAAGTATTTTTTTCCAATGGCGTAGCCAAAATTGTTAGGATATCCGCATTTCATTCTGATTGTTCTTAACACTTTTTGAATTATACTAAACCAAATATAAATATATTTTTTTAATTTCATATTTTTCTATAGGTTCAGCCCTAAGTCTAAATTTTTTATGTTAATCACTGTACTCATGATATCACCTATTACAGGTTATTTACTTTTGATCTCGTATTAGATTTGGAATTATGATACCAATATAAATAAATAAACTTGATTACTGGGAAAGTTTAGATTACACTGGTCAACAAAATTTTGTAACAAGAAAGGTACTTACCAATTTGGAATTACCTACCTACCCTCATTTTATCACCGTATTTATTTTGATTCCATCAGATCTAGTTTTCGTGTTACAGCTACTACCCGTAAAATTTAAAATTAACCATTTTTGTTCCACTTTTCCATTCAGAGATTTTATTTATGTGAATAGTATAGTGTTTTTTTCTATTTATTGAGTTAAGCGACTGTTAAATAATGTCAAGAAAGTGCAAAAATGATCCTGACAGGTTTTGTTATATTTGTGGTAACATTACTTTTAAAGCTCAGCGAAGGAATTTGACACCATTAGTGACTAAGCTATATGAACAGTATTTTGGCTTTGCCGTCGGACAGCAAGACAAAGCGTGGGTTCCACACATCTGCTGTGTTACATGTGTGGGTCTTCTTACTGGATGGGCGAGGAGATCTCGATCTATGCCATTTGCAATTCCCGTAATTTGGACAGAACCAACAAATCACTCATCTGATTGTTATTTTTGTGTTACTGATACGAAAGGTATCACAATTAAAACAAAAAATAAAATAAAATATCCTGACCTGCCAACTGCTAAAAGACCGATCCCTCATAGCGAGGAACTACCTGTACCAGAACCACCAGAAAGTTCCGATTTGACCGCTACGCCACCAACAGTGGAAAACGACGCATTAGATCCTGACTTTCAAGAAGCTTCCTCAACTAACGAGCCACATCTACTTTCTCAAGGAGACCTTAACGATTTGGTACGTGACTTAAATTTGTCCAAACAACAGGCAGAACTTTTGGGCTCTAGATTAAAGGGATGGAATTTATTACAACCAAAAATAAAAGTATGTTACTTTCGCAATCGAGATGAAGAGCTAAAAGGTTTTTTTTCACAAGATGATCAGCTGGTATTTTGTAACAATGTCCATGGCGTAATGACTGTCTTGGGTATAGAATATAAATCAGAAGAGTGGCGTTTATTTATCGATGGGTCAAAAATAAGTTTGAAGGCTGTTCTTTTACATATCGGCAATAAACTGCCCTCTATACCATTAGGTGAAGCTTCCAACATGAAAGAATCTTTTGAATCGATTAAATTTATATTGGAAAAAATTAAATATGAAGAACACAATTGGAAAGTTTGTGGAGATTTAAAGGTGATTGCCCTAATTTTAGGTTTACAACTAGGGTACACAAAATACTGTTGTTTTATTTGTGAGTGGGACAGCAGAGATCGAAAAAATCATTATGTTAAGAAAGATTGGCCCAAAAGGCAATCTCTTACTCCAGGACAAAAAAATATTAAAAATCCTCCATTGGTGCAACCTGACAATGTATTTTTACCGCCTTTACACATAAAACTTGGACTTATGAAAAATTTAGTGAAAGCTATGGACAGGAGTGGTGACGGCTTTTTATATTTGAAGGAAAAGTTTCCTAAATTGAGTGAGGCAAAAATTAAAGAGGGCATATTAGTTGGCCCACAAATCAGACAATTGATGAAAGACGACATATTTAAAGAAAAACTCAGTGATTTGGAAAAATCTGCTTGGGAATCTTTCATGAAAGTAACTTTCAATTTTCTAGGAAATCACCGATCAAATGACTATAAAACTATTGTCGCGGAACTGCTATCTGCTTATAAGGCTTTGGGTTGTAATATGTCATTGAAAATACACTTCCTTCATTCACATTTAGACTTTTTCCCTGAAAATTTGGGCACCGTCAGCGATGAACATGGTGAAAGATTCCACCAAGAGATTTCTACCATGGAAAAACGATACCAGGGCAAGTGGAGTCCACGTATGCTAGCAGATTACTGTTGGACATTACAACGAGATGTACCTGAAGCAAAATACAGCAGAAAATCATAAAATTTTATTAAAATTAATACTGTAACATAATAAAATAACTTACTTTTGTTCACAAAATCTCAAATTTTCAAAATGTATATAACATCCAATTACAAAAAAACTATTCGTTTTGAAAGCATTCTAATTCTATTTATATTATCCATATCCTTGTCCTAAACATAGCAAGACAAAAGTTTTCATGTTACACACAAAAAGTTTTTTTTTGTCGACCAGTGTTATTTAACCTTTCAATCTTAAATATATTTGCCTTATTTGTGCATCATCATTTCAAAACGACTATTAAATCGTCTTTCAATGTAAGAAATAAATGACTTGTGTACGTAAGTATATTAACTTTGACACATCAATACAATTTAAGTAGGTACATACTAGCTATTAGCGTTTGATAGCGCAATGGTTAAGCTTAAGGCGCCCAGACCCAGCCCAATTTAGACCATGATTTTTATAAATAAGCTTGAATCCTTGAGACTTCAAAAACTAACACTAAAAATCTTCCATCCACTCATCAACAAAACCTCACATGAGGTATGAACCTCGTACGTCAAACGTAAACCGTTGAAAGCTGCTAGGTTTTGTTTTTACCGTTCCGTGCCCGAAGGGTAAAAAAGGGACCACATTACTAAGACCTTGTCTATCTCAAGAACCGTAATAGTTGAACAGATTTGAAACATTAATAAATCATGTATTTCTGTTGCCGCTATGCCTACAAATACATAAAACAAAACAAAAATAAATATTTAAGAGGAGCTCCCATACAACAAACAGGTGTTTTCCCTTTTCTGCTGGATATCAATAATAGCAGGTAGGCAGGCACTGAAATCGGCAACCTCAGTCGCAACTGTTTCGCCGGCCATTTGAAGAGGATTATCTTCATTTCTTAACCTTACTCGTACTTTATATAAAAAGGATTAACGTGATATCAAGAACTAGCTTAGCGTACAGTACAACGGCTAGAGTGTCTCCGTGGTCAGTAATTGTAGGCCGGGTGCGCCCGCGGCTCTGACTGACTTACGACGTGCGAAGTCCGCAATTACCGAACTCATTTGATTGCAGCTCTTAAGCCGGCCCTGCCAGCCACCGGCCCATTCACGGTAAGATCGGGAACGCTAAAAGTGGAATAAAACTGTTAATTAGAACACATTCCCTTCAAAATGTTTGAGTGAAGCGATAGCTGGCTCATACGTCATGCTTGTGAACTGGTGCCACCTGGGGACTGGTGAACTGCAGCCTAACTCTCAAATATAAATTATTGCAGCTCTTAAATCGGCCCTGCCAGCTATCAGACCATTCACGATAAGATCGGGAAACGCTTCTAAAAGTGGAATAAAAACTATTAATTAGAACACATTCTCTTCAAAATGTTTGAGTGAAGCGATACCTGGCTCATACATCATGCTTGTGTACTGGTGCCACCTTTGAGGTCAACTGCAGACTAACTCTTAAAAATAATTGATTCCAGCTCTCGCGCCGGCCCTGCCATTACTAGTGCGTTAGAACATAATTCTTAAAGGAAATTAATAACGGCAGTTTGCATTCTTAATTTCGTTAAGCAAATAGATCCATTGACGACATAAACAGTCGCCCCGTCCATAGTCGCCTTCAAAATTGTTATTAAGCGTTCATAATTATACCACACATAATTCGATCTTGTTAACAACAAATTCCACGCAGTCCTATTATATGCCATTAGTAATGCAATAATTATTGATCAAAAGCTTGTTTACAAGATGCCGATGGATTTTTTCTAGTTGTACCACAATTATTTTAATAACCTGACGAGCAATTAGCTCATTGTGTATGGCAAACGAGTGACGTTTAATGAAGCCATAGGTTTGATCGACCTCGGTAACACATTCATGATTCCAGGAACTCCAACCGTGAAGATATGTGACTGCTCTCCATGATTCTAACATAAGCTAAGGCTGATATTCCAAGATAGACGTGAGAGGCAAGTAGGTAAGCGATGCCGATGGCGCTATGGCCCTTATAGTTTAACTAAATACCCATAACGCTATAAATTACCAGTGAGAAATACCAGGGGTTTTTATTAGGTAGTCTCCGCCTACCTTTTCTCAGAGCGGGGACTTTTATAAAAGTCTTTTCTCAGAGCGGGGAAGTCCCACACGCGCCACTGCCTTTTTCCCAGGCAGCGGTAGGGAGCGCCAATGCATTTCCCTCTCCTAAAAAGGGATGGGAGAGATATCACAGCCAAATTATTTCGTTTTCCTTAGCTAACTAAACTAAGCCATAAAATAAGTTTAGACAAACAGTTCTTACAGTAAACATATCTATTCGGTTTTATATTAGGTAGCTCGTATGCGTACAAACACATAGCCAAAGTAGTCTTACGCTCTTTTCTACTAGAAATGTGCTAAGCTTTGCAGCCAAAGATGTTAATGATATAGACTAAGTATTGTTTATTATCATAGCTTAGCTTGGCAGTGCACTCGTTAAAAAATTAAACATTTTGCAAGTGTTTGGTGGGCCCAGACCACTCAATGCATTTATGTAGGGTTGTACATAATCACAGATTTAATAACATAAGGAGATCAGTCAAATGGCTGAGTTTATAGGAAATCTGTGTAGTTAATGTTACAATCAAACATGTAACCGTATAATCTTAACTTCGCATATCATTTATTTGAGCAAAAGATAGACCAAAACATCTATATCACAACGACGGTAGGTAAATTAAATATTTATTAGAAACAGATAAATATTATCTCCCCTTGCGGTGCGGGAATCGAACCCACGACCTTCACGTATCGCGCGTGCTGCTCTTACGATACGTGAAGGTCGTGGGTTCAATTCCCGCACCGCAAGGGGAGATAAAAATTTTCTGTTTCTAATATTTGAAGTTTGCTAGTACGGCGTATAGTACTATAAAAATAATAAAATAAATTAAATATTGTATTACATCTCTTAATTTTCTCGACCCTACATTGATTTTATTACATCCATCATATCCATACAATTCGATCATCGTCGTAAACTTAGTCGTAGTTAATTAAATTTACATGATATTCATACCTACTACATAATTGATTTAAACTGTATATGGCTGAGTATGAGGATAAAAACAAGTTTCAAATTGCTTTTAATTTATTAAATGGTTTACGATTAAACAGAAAACGTTAATTTAATTAGATTATAAGTTATTCAGTCGAATTTTTTGTAGGTATATCCTTATACGAACAATTATTTTTATTAACAAAATCAAATAAAATAAGAAAAAATTAAACGTTTATTTAGTGACACACCTACATTATATAAATATACATATAAATACATTGAATGTATAAAACATCAACTTACATTTATTTGGCAAATAAAATTATGTTAATAAAAAGGCAAATACTCAGCATGTATCGAAGTATGGCAGTGACACCCCGACACTGGCCTTGCGCATATATTTATTTTGTTTTTTGAAAACACTTTATTAGCATTCGATGTTATTTGCGATTATGATAATTAAAAATCGTCATCGGATCCGATATATTTCGTTTTTACTCGAAGATCTTCAGCAATGGAAACAAATCCCGGCAAACGTGTTGAATTACGAGGTGCTAAGATAGTATTACGAACTATTACACGGCTAACGCAATAATGGTGAGTCTGACGAATCGGAAATGCATCTCGCTTGTATTCAAGCATAGTGCACGGGTGCCGGTTTACCTACCCTTGCTAAACCGTCCATTTGAATGGGGTAGATTCTGTTCGGCTTACGCAAATTCTAGTTCGTTTTTGAGAAAAACACAAACATAGCTACACGCTAGTATCTCCCGCATTTCAGCGCGTATAACCAAGAGGTCGTTGGAGCCATTTTATTGGAGGTGGTGAGTTCTACTTAGTGCACTGTAGGTACGCAAATCCACTTATGCCCGGTCCCAATAGTTTACGATTCGTTATGTACATATCAAAAATGAGTATCCGGTTTTTCTCAAACCGCCTACGAGTCCTTAAATAATGCCGTTTCATACAGCTGTCATCAGTCGATTTTAGCTTACGCTTCGTATATTTTTTACTATCCGGAATTAGAACGTATTATTTTTCAAATATTGAAACCGGGCATCAACTTACATCCCAGCCTCTGTCAAAGATTCTCCCCCTCGAGCATTAACTGCAGAACTTTCATTACCCCCAAACAGCTACCTCGGCAGAATCACTTTAAAAAGTGAACCAACATAGTAACGAAATTACTCTTAACACACGCGGCATTACGGTGCCCATAAAACCTTATGGTGGGCACTTCCATTACGCTTCATAAGCGAGAGGTCCTTATAGAGAGCGGCGTGAGTTATCAGCTCCCGTGGACCGATGCTTTATAGCCACTTAAAGTAAACGCAACTATATGAACACCACGCAAACACGCGCAGAAGGGTAACTTCTTAGTACCCGAACATAACCGCCAAAGTCAGCTGATGTCCTGGTGCATTACAAGCAATCAAATGTAAACACTTAAGCTCTTATGGCCATAGGGTAAGGTTCATTTTATACGCAAAATGAGCCCACAGATGTCGAGTTGCGGAAACTAGCCCTATATATACATTAGGTTAAGTTTAGAATGCATTTGTATCCATGTTAGTGCACTGTGCTTATTGGTCCCATAGGAAGCTGTTGGTTCAGGCTTGCACCTCGATATTGGTCGTTAAAGCTGGTCATAGGGCATTTAGCAGGTTGATTAAATGTGACAGGAAGATTGTTCACATGGCATACGCTCCCCACCACCGTACTTGGCCTACGTGTCGTAGTATGTATACGTATACTTAGTTGAGATGAGCCCTATGACCAACAGTGGAATATGCGTGGCTGAATTCCTATGTAAATATCAATCTTTTTGAATTATAATTGGAAGAATTAACAGCTCTCTGTTTGTTTATTCTTTGGTAGGAGTGCAGAAAGCGCGTTTAACGTAAAGGCCGGATTACACGATGGGCACAGCGCGGTAATTGGAAACCGCGGACCTCAGGCCGTGTAGTGTTTGGCTTATGGATTCATTTGGGTCTATTGTCGTACTCACTGCAGTCACAGTTCATCGATTTTCAACCTTAAACCAACCGATTAAGATACAGATCTTGTGAGAGTTGATCACCATTGCCAATTGGGTGTTTAGAATAAGGAATTGGCAGAGATGGTTATCTGAATAGGCAGGTGAACGAAGCCGTTATATTTCTGAGAGGATTGATAGTCTAATTGTGGATTATGCGGGCTACAGTGCTGTTTTAATCTAATTTGGATGAAGAATACGTCATAGCGACTACAAGAAAATTTAATAGGGGCTTATTAATATGCGGGTCACCTGGTAATCATTTGCCTACGTCCTACTCTCACAACATCTGAGGAGTTTTATCATTGGGCTGTTACCCGAATTCCTTGTTTAAGCTTAGATGTCGCAATTTACACTAGATTGCAGCTATCAGCGTAATGGCTCTAACTGGGCGTGATGAGTTATACAACCACTATACTACCACTGGAGCACGCGCTTTGTAGCTGCGTGAAATATGCCGCACTGTAGGCTGATTTTCGAGTTTCATAGACTTAGGGATCACTTTTGGGAATCTTATTTTTTTTTGCCTGGAATCGCTTCTAGATACATAGTTGTAGTAATATTATGGTTTAATAATGTGAGTGTTCATGTTTACGTGCATTTTTTTTCATTTGTTTGTAAAATTTGTATGGAAATATACCTTTAAACATTTTTATCTCGGCTTTCGTGCGACTGCCCCTAATATCCTCTGGCATGATTATTCATCATATTTTTCTTCAATTTTTGACATATTGCACAGTGCGCGCACTCGCTAGATTTCAGGTGAAAAAAAATAAAAACTTATTTTATTTTTTTAATATTATATTTAAGCGTTTAAAACTATGTCCCTAGTAGTAAATAACATAATAATACTTATAAAATTATGCGCGAAAAAAAAACACAGTGAAAAACTTAATGTCCACTTATTTTTAATAATTTATTGCATTTCGTGGTACATAATAAGATATGTAATACAATTCCGCACATAAACCCTGTAAGGTAACTGCAAAAGTAATTCTAAAAGTAACATTTCTAAAATATAAACATAATTAAAATACAAAACAAAAAAATATTTCTTACCAAAATATTCCTCTAGCGTATGAAAACAAATTAAATACTTTTTTGGAGCTTTATCTTACTAAACAGACTAATTCCTTAAAATTATATATACATACACAAGTCATAATAACTTTGCTTATATAATAAAAAAATATACGAACATCTATCAAAAGTATACAGCTAGTGAAATAAATCAGAACACTTTTTTGTGTGTGTAATTAAGACTATTTACATCATATTTTATACACTCCTAATACAGTGGGCACACTAGCTTAGGTAAAAAAAAACACATTTAACAGTTCAAAACATTGTACCCATTAGTAAATAACATTCTACATTAGACTTCTATATCCTACATAAACATTAGACTTCTATATCCAAGTCATCTGATTCTGTGTCGCTATAATTAATACAACTAACATCACAGAATTCAACATCAGAATTTGCTGGCTCGGATATAAAGAGGTTTAGTGTATCTTTATGAAATTGTTTATGCCTGAAATTGTGCATTTTTGGCCTCGTTGATGAAATATAGGGATCAGAACTAACGATCATCATATAATAATATCTTCGTTTGAGTTTTTTCGAGTATTCTTTCTTGAATGATGTTCCCTATATCTGCGAAAGTCCTTGTTACGGGCTTTAAATGCCTCTTCAGACAAAATTCCTATTGGAACAATCGAATTTTGAATGATGTCGGCTCCATGGATCAATAACTTATGCACAGTTGCTGACATACAGTACCAATTGTATAACTCTACGTATTTCTCTGCGGTAGCCCGTGTATATGACCTGAATTTGTCCACATCAATAGTTTCACTAGACGTGACAGCCTGTAGAATGACAGCAAACCTGTGTACAAGTTCTTGATCCAGACCAGTTATTGCTGCTGCCTTTTCAGGGAACTCAAAAAACCTTCTTGCCGTATTACCGTCATTGGTCGTCCCTGATCCCTGTTTCACTATGTCTATCAGAAGACCTAGCTCTTTCTGAAATCCGTCTTGAATGGACTTCTTTCTCTGCAACATGATATTCTTGTTTTCTTCTCCCCTCACAGCCCAAACCTTTAAATCTTGCCTATACGGAATGTGCAAAATGCACTCCATTGCGTTGATCTGTGCATGTAATGTGGACAATCCAAACTTGTACATCTCCGTTGCAACTTCTTACTGCAAAACTGTATCCAAGTTGTTCATTTGTGATGGTGTTGCTAGGCACAGGTAACATGAAGCACTTGAACGTGCTTCTGACAAATAAGTACACACTTTTCCATCAATCATAGTCATAACTAAATTATGTGACACTTGGACACCATCACAAAGAGAAGGACTTAATGATTCTATCTCTGCTTCCATTTTTCTCAATTCTTCTTGCACCACTAATTCACTTTCTTTAATAAATTTAAATTGAACGGGTCGACAGTACATGGGCGAACACGGTTTTGGATTTTCCCATATTACTTTTGAATCTGAACCAGCAGTTAGTTTTAGCGGGACCAAACTAGTCATAAAACTGTGGAAATGAACAGTTAAATGCGCGCCAATTTGATGAAACATACAAATTGCTAAATAAAGAATTAACTCATATAAAATATATTGACCTGAGATACTCCTACCTAGGCCTACCACGAAATAATCTTAAGCATGTTTGTCGAAATATTTTACAAGAGATATTGCGAATTGAAATGAACTACAAAGTAAGTAACTGCCGCACAAAATATATACAAAATATGTTGAAAAATTCCAATAAATCGTCAAACATCTGTCCTAACCTCACCAACACAGACGAAAAACAAACATACCAACAAGAAAATACAAAGAATGTAGCCTCTGAGGCAAATAAATGTAAGATGTTTTTTCGTAAATAAATTAACAATATTGTTTCAAAATATTCAGAGCATAAACAATAAGATCCCTACAATAGAACAATTACTACAGGAAATAGATCTAGAAGTGATTTGTTTATCAGAAACATTCCTTACCAAAAATAAATTAAATGCAATCCAAATCTCTGGATATCAAATGGCCGCAAACTATTGCAGACAAAAGCGAAGAAGAGGAGGAGTAGGCATACTGATAAAAGAAGATATAGAATATGTGAATCGGGATGATGTAGCTGATCTGTCGGTAGAATTTGTGTTTGAATGCTGTAGCATTGAAATAAAATCTTTGAATTTGTTAATTATATGCATTTACCGAAATGAACGTGAAATGGAGGTATTTATAGATTCAATTACAAAATTATTAGAACTACTAAAAAATGAATTTCACAAAAATATTATTATTGGAGGAGACTTCAATATTGATATGTTAGGTGACACAAGATTAGCATCAGACTTTAAAAATTTACTGCTCAGTCATAATTACATCCAACAAGTGAATCAACCTACCAGAATATGTAAGACAACTGCCACTTGTATTGATTTAGTATTTACAAATTTTAAGTGGACAAATACAGAAGTGCAGGAATTAGGACTTTCTGACCACCTTGGTATCTTGGTACAGGTAGAAACTGACAACTTGTACCAAAGTAACACAACACAAATAGTTCATAAGAGAATATTTTCAGAAAATCAGATTGAAATCTTTAAGAATAAATTAAAAGAAATAAATTGGGGAAACTTGTTAAATCAAACCAATTGTATCAACAAAAACTACTTAATATTCCATAATATAATGCAAATGCTATTAAATCAGTGTTTTCCTAAAAAACACATTGTTATAAAAACACACTCATACAATAAAAAACCTAAATGGCTCACAAAGGGTATAAAACTCTCATGCAAGCATAAAAGAATGTTACGTATCATGATAAACCACACAAATAATCATATACTAAAAAAATACTATAGAAAATATAGAAAAATATTAAAAAAGTCAATAACTATTGCCAAAAAATATATATTCATTAACAGAATGAATAATGCAGAAAATAAAACAAGGACTATGTGGAAAATTATCAAGGAAAAAACAAATAAAAATAGTAACTTACACAGGAAAAACATAAAACTAAACATTAATAATAAAGTCATAGAATCCCCTACAGAAATATCAAACCTCTTTAATAAATTTTTTGCTACAGTGGGTGGGCCGCATCAAAATAAAAATACTAAAAGATGCCAAGTGATTGTTGATAACATTGAAAATAGTATGTACCTAAGACCAGTAGACGCGCGAGAAATACAATCATTAATATCAAATATTAAAAGCAAACATAGTTTTGGTATAGATGAAATACCCTCAACATTATTGAAAAAATGCTCAAGTGAACTAACTCCACCTCTCCATCTCTTAATCAATCAGTCTTTTAATGAAGGTAATTTTCCAGATCATTTAAAAATAGCACTTATCAAACCAATCCATAAAAAGGGAGAAAAAACGAATCCAACCCAGTATCGACCAATCGCTCTGCTTCCATCAATTTCAAAAATTTTTGAACGGGCGATGTCAAACCGGTTATATGCTTTCCTCGAAAAATATAATATATTAGATGAAAATCAATACGGTTTTTGTAGAAATAAGTCAACTACTTTAGCCATTTACAAATACATCCAACAGGCGCTCAACTTTTTAAACGAAGGATATTACTCGGTTGGTATCCTATTAGATATGTCGAAAGCTTATGATAGAGTACATCATGATACTTTGCTTCAAAAACTTAACCAGTGCGGCATTAGGGGCAAAGCCCATGAGTGGCTAAAATCATATCTACAAAATCGGGTACAATATGTACAGATTGAACATACAAATAACCAAACGGGAGCAACCACAGAACATAGATCAGAACCTGAAACAATAAACTCTTCTATACCCCAAGGCAGTGTAATAGGATGCATTCTCTTTTTAATATATATCAATGACCTTCCTAAAATTATAAATACAACATGTGTTTGTTTTGCAGACGATGTATCCTTACTCTATAAATTTAAAAATGCAACTAAAACTGAACTAGAATTACAGAAAATATTTATGAAAGTTAAAAATTGGATGGAACAACATAACTTACAATTAAATTACAGTAAAACTAAACTAATAGAATTTAGACCATACCAAAAATCACAATTAAATGTACAACTTAAAATTGAAAGTAACTCTATAGAAAGTGTAAACACATGCAACCTACTAGGACTGGAGATTGACTCCCATTTTAATTGGAAAAATCACATACAAAAAGTTAAAGCGAAATTATCACGGTTTACTTATGCACTGTACCAACTTAAAATAAACACGGACAGAAAAACGGCAATAACAGCTTACTTTGCCTACGCACACTCATGGTTGAGTTACGGTATTATCCTCTGGGGGAATAGTACAAATGCCAGTGATCTATTTGTGTTACAAAAGAAATGCATAAGAATTATAACGAATATAGGAAATATGGATACGTGTAAACCATATTTTAGAGAACTAGAGATCATGACACTAACTTCACTATACATAATGGAAATGTGTATGTTTTTGAGAAATCATCCTGACATTTTCGACAACTCATTATGTAATAGGCTATATCCACCTCGTACGAACAATCAAAATAAATTTAAACTCCCAAACAGCCGCATGGCAATGTTCAGTTCCAGCCCATATTGTAGCGCAATTAAAATACATAACCATTTACCAAACACACTAAGGCTAGAGACAAACATAAAGATTTTTAAAAGAAATCTAACACAATTCCTAACTACAAAGTGTTTTTATAGTATTAATGAATATTTCACAGACCATTAAAAATTACATTTAATTTTAGTACAATTGAAATATAGTGCTCCGTTACACGTTCATAGGCTATGCCCAAAAGGGTAACATGTTGTACTGGCTAAATTGTATTACCAACTGATTTACATTCATGAATGCAATAAAGAACTTTGAACTTTGAACTTTGAAAAAAAAAAAAAAAATGGCTTCGTCACTTTCCCCTTCTTCAAGTTTTTTCTTGTATCGGCTTTGACTTGACGCCCCATCAAATCCCCACTTAGACAATAAATTTAAAGTCTGGTCAGTCGATTGGTATTGCACAGTTTTTAGTATTCGCTTTACCGTAACATCTAAAAGAGCTTGGAGATACACTTTAGCTATGATATCAGTCACTGTAAAAAAATCTTGTAAAGGATAGCACTCGGTTTTCGCTTGCTGAATTTTATAATAGGAGGGATATAGATTTGGAACACCTTCTCGAATAGCAGATTCCCGTAATGTTATATACTGCCACTTAGATAATTTGAGTGACAGTAACAAACCCAAACCTTTATCAGGGGTGAATTTGGTGGCCCTAGTCTTCTCCGACTTTTGCCAGATGCCAATAATATTTTTTCTAAAATATTATTGGCATCTGCACGATTTTTCATTATGTACTCGATTACGGATGCTAAGTCTTCTTCGCCATCTTTCTTCAACTTACTTATTGTCGCGTAAGCCAATTCACTGCTGTTTCCTTGCTTTTCAAGTTCGGAGACCCTTCGTTTTCTTTGCTTCATACCCAAGTCATCAAAAGGTTTACGTGGACATAATGTTGCAGTTGATGTTGAAACGGATACTGAACTTGTTGAGGGTTGTGGATCACTTAAAGTTTCACTTGTTGTTCTTCCCAATGTATTGAAAGTATTGGTAACGCATGTCGACCAATCAACATGAAGTGCCAACCATTCCTCGTATAGCCTTGTGAAGGTTTCCGTGTTTGATTTGGCTTGCTTCCATCTTTTTGTCACAGCTTGGCTAAATCGTCGACAAAATTCCTTTAAAATGTCCAAGTCTTCATCGGAAACACTTAAACGTATCTGAGACACAACTTTATGTATTATTATTATTATTATCACTGTAGTTACTAAACTTGCCAGATTGTTTTAAAATCACGTACAGATCTAGATTGGTAATTAAACTGGATTGCTCCATTTTGTAAAGAAAGATCGTTACTCTTCGGAAAATCAAGGTCAATTGTAAGAACTCAATAAATTCAGTCAATTTAGAAAACCACGTTAAAATTACCCCCACCAAATAATTAACTAATTATCTAACTACCCGCTAAGTCTCAAGATAATTTCTAATGGAACAGATTTTACTCTTTCATTGAAAATATAATCATCATTTCTAATGAGGTAGTTAGCTAATTACCCCAAAAAATTGGCCAAAACTAATGATTACTGGTGATATAATCGTGTCATTAGTAATTTTCAAGACAATTTGCATTATATTAATATTTTTAATCCCCACTGTGTACTAATGTGTTAGGAGGAATAGCTCACAGGCAGAATATAAATGATGTAAATAGTGTTAATTGCACTCACAAAAAAAAAGGGTGTTGTGTTTTGCTTCATTAGCTGTACACTTTTGATAGAAGTTCGTATATTTTTTATCAAACAGACCATAATAATTGTAGTTTTTGAATTTACATTAATTTTATCATTGTGAATTTTTGTCTCGCATAATTTTATATTATTATGTTATTCACTAATATGTACATAAATTTAAACGGTAAAATATAATATTAAAAAAAAAAAATAAGTTTTTATTTTTTTTCGCCTGAAATCTAGCGAGTGCGCCCACTGTGCAATATGTCAAAAATTGAAGAAAAATATGATGAATAATCATGCCAGAGGATATTAGGGGCAGTCACACGAAAGCCGAGATAAAAATGTTTAAAGGTATATTTCCATACAAATTTTACAAACAAATGAAAAAAAATGCACGTAAACATGAACACTCACATTATTAAGCCATAATATTACTACAACTATGTATCTAGAAGCGATTCCAGGCAAAAAAAGTTAAGATTCCCAAAAGTGATCCCTAAGTCTATGAAACTAGAAAATCAGCCTACAGTGTGCCGGGCTGGCTATCTGGCGCGTCATTGGGCAGATGGATTTATGCGTGTCTGGCCCAGATACGGCGAATCGTCTTTTATGTTATATTTTTCATGTTCTTAGTGGCCGCTTAAACTTTTCTTTGCTTCAAGAATTATAAGTCAAGACTTCCTATAAAAATTACCCCAAACCTACATAACAATCAATTAGAATTATATTCGAAATTAATCCATTTGATGACTATTTGTTTATTTATGTTTGTCTGCTAAACAATGAAAGAACTATATTTAGTAGAAATTATCGACCAATCAAAAACTAGATCGTACAGATTAAAATTAGATAAGTAGGTAACTGTAGTAATAACTTGTTCTAGAATAAAAAAAGACCTTGAAGTTAAATCTAACCTTAATTTGCATCCTAAACATCTCCAACATTCCAAACTAAACGCTCCTAATTAGACCGCAACACCGACCCATCTTACAACCGCAAAGCGCAGCCGGCGATGACATTCGCACAAATCATTCTCACGAGTCCTCTAGGCCAATAAATCCGGGCATGAGAGCGGCGCCGGCGCAAGGCCACGCGGTAAACGGTCCCCCATCAACTTTACAGCATCTGGTCGTAATTTAATTAAAAAATTCACAGAAAACGACCGGCCTCGACGCAATCTTCCAAATTGCGCTCCACAGCAGCCTAATTCCTTTAAACATTATTTTTGCCTCGTTCCTCGTATATTTTGAAATTAACCAGGGCCGGGTAATGACTGTAATACGGTCGGTTTTGATTAAATTCCCTCAAAACCAATACTTAAACGTTATCAAGCGTTATCGATGGATGTAGGCGCGTGGACAATTTGTGCTCGCTGCAATCTGATATGGTCACAATGAGGTGAAGAGCAGCGAGCTTCACTCTTACCTCAAAACTATATCACACTGAAACTGGAAGTCTCTTTCTGGTATATTAAAATCAAGCGTCTAGTCTGCTTCTAGGCCAATAAGAATGAAAAAATGTCAAATTTCTCGCACGAGATAACAAATTAATGATACTGCTGATTGAGCGTTAGCAGCTGACAAATTGAAATTTATCGATTTTTATATGTGATAAGAATGCGATAAAATTTACTTACGTGGCGCATCCTAAAGGTTAATAGGTATAGAAGTAAGTATGTAAAGATATGACTAACAAAGCCTAATTTTCAAAGTTTACTCATGAGAGTCATAACCTTAAGATTGCTTTCCATAGACCTAGAATTATCCCGAGATTTACTACACCGGAAGTTCTGAAGCAGAAATAATGGAAATAATGTTAAGTAAAGACTGTGCAACTTATTGTTATGAGTACGCGAATTCGTCTTGCACCTGAAAAGTTTTCTTGTTTAACATTTTTGGGTGGCTTAGCTTAGAAGGATAAAGTTTCTTCGCTGATAGCGCCTTTATACTGCAATAAGCCGATCATTATCAGCTGTTACACCTCCGCCAGACCTCAGCGCCTCCTCTTTTATGTCCTCCTAACGAACTCCGCTAAATCTATCTCTTTATGCAAATTATCAAAATTTTACAGCAAACTTAACTTGATTACGCGATTAATTTTCAATTGCGACGTCTTCATGTCGTTGCCGGCTTTATGGTACCGATTTATCATGTGACTTGAAAATCCTTGAACTTATTGGTTTCATTAAGATTTTGCGTGTCTGCACCGCACGCGAGAGTCATAATGTTTAAATTAAGTTATAAATTATTGCGGTAGCCGACTGATTCAAGGCTTGTTGCCGAAATGTAATTTCATTCAATCTATCATTTTCAACCTGTGCAAACACATTTGGTTTTCAAGTTAATCTCAATTGATTTACAACCATCTGATTAACAATATTAAAGAAACCGGCCAAGTGTGACTCGTCTATGAAGGGTTCCGTAGCAGCAAGTGACATAATATAAACGTTTATATTGGAGTTGATTGAATTAAAAGTATTTTGCGGTTTACGATTTATGACGTATTAAAAAAAACTACTTACTAGATCTCGTTCAAACCAATTTTTAATGAAAGTTTACATAAAAATTGCGTAAAAAATGTACATCTTTCATATCTTACAATTTTATTTTTTTATTTTTATCATTCTCTTATTTTAAAAGTTACACTTATTGGTTTGAAGAAAAAAAAATGACTTTCAGTAGCTATATCCCTAAAATGTATTGTTTTTTTTATTGTTGTGAAAAATCTTAATCCCATTCACCGCATACCAAGTTTTAACAGGTATAGGTCTTATATATATTTTCGGAAAAAAAGGCTGTGACGTACGGACAGACATGACGAATCCATAGCGGTTTTTCATTGGCTCCATTTGGCTACGGGACCGGGAGGAGATGCTCTGTCGTAGAGAGAAGGGGAGAGGCTGATACGAAAAATTTTCAAATCTTTTCCATAGTTAGTACAAACTCTGATACATTAATTCAATACTCAACCAATTAGGAGCCTACATTGGTCCGACCAGCGTCATTACAAGTTCCCTGACGCGTCAGTCAGCGCAAACAGAATCGCGCGCGCAGCTGATTGCACACTTACTGCCCATTAAGAAGGCAAGCGTTTTACATTTTTTCGATTCGCCATTTCCCGCGCACTTGTCTGGGATCAGACCTTGGTAGGGCTACCAGCTACCAGGGCTTAAAGCTTAATTGCTGACGAACACCGTGGCTGTCGTTAGTTGATTAGTAAGTAGTAGTGCTACAGGAGACATGACACTACTAATCACTTAGAAGTGCCGGAAGAATATATAACCTCTGCACTTCTGATAGCAAAGTCGGGTCTAGATAGCTTTGAAATTTTAAGGACTGAGTCTAGTCCGGGCTGAAGGCTAAAGGGGAGTCTATGCACTAAAAACTCAAGTGTGATTGTGAAGTTCCCCCTCTATTGAGCATCATCCTTCTGACACTTTCATATTTAAGTAAAGTTCCGATTCTCTTCATGATAGAGTCAGAAATAAAGATATCCATAGTTAGTACTAAAGTCACCGAAATAGCTTTAAAAAACTAAACACTTGCAGTTCGATATTAGTTGTTATGTGCACGAGAAAAGGGTGGTGCATAAACCCAAATGTAGAGGTATAGTCTGACACGCTTTTGACCATTCTTATATGTATATAGTGGACATGTGTGGTCAGCGGCGGCCTTACCTTCGTAAAAAGGTCTGGTTGTTTGGATTGAAACATACAAAATTTACGGAATTGTCATTTTAAAAATTTTACGTTAAAAGATTTAATAAAAACAGAGATGTACAATTTTAAGATTGTTATTTGCGACTGTTTATGAGCGTAAAATCTTTCTCAATTTTGCTTTGTTTGTTGCGTGAGGCCCCTACAAGAACGAGGCCCGGGCGATGGCCCTGTATGTACGCTACCTCCTAAGGCCGCCAATGTGAAACCTTTGAATAGCGTTCTGCCAAAAAACGTTCACCGAGTTATATGTACCATCCCGTCATTTGCTTTTTCGGGCTTTTTCCATCTGGCAGCCCTGCCTGCTAATAGTAATTTGAGCGATTATGTCCAGCAACACTTTATGCTGCATTTGCATAATAAAATTACCAGCGTCCGTCAGTGTGGCATCATCGGCAGCCTGTAAAAAATGGGTCGTCGACGGACGTTTATGGTATTAAACGCGAAATCGATTTGTGGTCGATAATAAATCGAATTTTCTGCACCGGCAATTTGCTCATGCATGAAGCTTTATTCACACTTGGTCATAAATATTAAATAGATACAACGGCCCACGTCAAATCTTGGAGAAAAAATGTCTCCGCAATAAACGTTATGATTAAAATTCCAAGTGCAACATCTCCATTTTCAAGTAAGCTAACGAACTGTGGCGCCATTCTAAATTGTTCAGAATTTCTGATTAACATGTAGTATTTTTTCTTAAAGCAATTACTTACCTATGGTCGATCAAAACTACTGTCTACCAATTTTAAGAGTAGATGTCATTTGGACATCAGTAGGTAGGGAACTCTTATTCTTTAAATCTAGGTCGGTTTAGATAGGTACACTAAATTGTTCATTTGTTTTTACATACATATTCAAGTACAATTTAGGCAGTCTTGTTGCTAGAAAACAATATCTTCTAGAAAACCAGGTTTAAGTTTCTTTTTTTATGAATCTTATCTACTTAGGTTCCAAACTATAATATAGTATTGACCTGGTAGAACTAAAATTTTAATTATTAATATGTTTCGTAAACATTTAAAGACTCACCCAAACTTAATTCGAACTGAGAAGATAAACAGATTTTTATACTTTTGTGCTTTAGAAGTTTTGCTTACTTTTCAAATATCTCTTTGTTTTGTCTTTCGACAATTCTACGAATTTCTGAATTAGTTTTTTACCCATTTAAGCCTTTTTTCCAACAATAATCAGCCAACGTCCTTACTTAGTTTATAATTTATTGTTATGCCTAATTTTATAAAATTCAGTTTAGTGGCTTAAACCTAACATCAAAACAGCCATGAATGGGGATTATATTTCAATGGCATACATTCTGATTCGATGTTTACTTTCCGCGTTCCCCCTTAATTTGGCGTCTATTAAACATTTCATAATATCCTGATGTAAAATATATGAATAAAAAGACTTCAGAGTCTGATTCAATAAAAGCAATCACTAATAAATCTGTGGACCAATAAATTAAGTGGCACAGATGTAACAAGAGTGCGCTAATAAAACGGCTAACCTGTGTAACTCAGCTATTTGTCGTTAGTTAACTCCTAAGTTACTAACAAAGTAGACCGCCAGACAATAGGACCAGCGATTATTCCGAACGTATTAATTACGGCCAATAAACGCTGCAATTGCGTTTAGAAACCGCGCAAAGATGACAAGTGAAAAGAACAATGTTGCGATAGCAGTGGCATAGAATACGAAAATACAGACGGAACGATACGTCTCATGGGTTCCGATATTTTACGATTCGTAATGTGTCAAAAACGACTATCCGTTTTTCTGCAACCGACTACGAGTCGTTAATACCGTTCCATAAATTACTTTCCTTATCAGCTGTCATCAGTCATCTATCGGTCGTTTTAGCTTGTATAATTTATAACTCTCTGTAACTAGAACGGATCGTTTTTCAAATATTGGAATCGGGCATCAGTGGACTTGCCCCTTTTGTGGTTTAAGAAATTTATTTCTCAAAAGAATTTAAACATTCACTTACATGAGATTTTTTATAAACTATAAATCTTCATGTTACTTTCGACGTGACAAGGTCTAATAACTCGATACTACGGGCTTCATGCGCTAAAAAGATGACGTCATTGTCCCGTTCCGCTCATTGTCGCGTTCCGCAAGCGAGTATTCGACGTGACAACGTCTACTCGATACTACGGGCTGCATGCACTAAAAAGATGACGTCATTGTCGCGTTCCGCAAGCGAGAGCGTGGCACGAACAAGACAGATCGGCTAGAGAGATCGGATTAGTACGGTTACTGTAATGTTATCGTCCGTAAAACGACTTTCTTTCACACCCATGTAGGTACGCAACTATTAACTAACTATTACTATTGTTCAGACCCTCTGTACAGTGTACACCTTGGCATTACGTATTACGACTCCTGCGCACATTGACATCGCGTATAATTCATTTTTAACGAGCAACACACAATTAGCAGACGTTTCTGCCGCAATAACAATTTACAATATAAAATTGATGCCCTCCTGCGACCATTCGAGAAGCACGTTTACTTTGTGCCAATAATGATTAATAAACATAAATTGGCGAGAAAGGTCAGAGAGAATAGGTGGTTTTGGTACAGTCAACCACTTTAGACTACTTTGGGCTTTGTAACTCCCTTATATCGTAGGCATAGAAACTATTATCAAACTGACAATACATTGACTTCCAAACGAAAATATTTTTCTGTTCAAAAACGACTCACGCTGCTGCTCCGTATCATACCAACCTACTTTGTTCTCAGCGACGACGAATAGGACAAGTTCTTTTTGTTAAAAAAGCAAACTCTTGATAGTACCTAACCCGAAATCAGCAGAATATTAAATAAATAAATAAATTCGCCACACAATCACACCAATAACCTGGTCTCAAACTAAGGTTTTCCCTTGGACTTGAGCACCAGACGACGGATACTAACTGGGGGCGTCATCCCAACACACCCAGACCCAAGTGAACATACAAAAGTTAGTTTTCCAAATTAACCTGACAGCTTTTTCCACCTACCTTTAGCTACTTCGCCATCGAGGTCGAGTTTATGTAAAAAACTTTTAAACAAACCTCAATCCCTGAAGGTTTCTTTTTGTCTATTGTTGCAAGAAGTGTACTGAAGAGTCATGGTTGTCGCAACAATGATTCTTCAGGCCCCATTTAGGCTAAAGGCATATCATAAGGTCTACCTATATGCAAGTCGATGCTTCCTTGAGCAAGTCAAGTGTAGGTAGGTACATCTAGGAGTCTGGGTCTTCTAGTAATTACATCTGATCACCAAAACACTTAGTGAACAAATAACGTTTAAGGCTTAATCAGGCCCTGGCTAACCGCTTAGGTCTTAAGTATGGTTTAGCAGATTACCGTTGAACGAATTAGCTGTGTGAGCGCGCATAATTTCATAACATTTGAATAGTAAATGGGTATAATAAGCAAGCGATGTCACAAATTAATAAAAAACGAGAAATTTACATGTTTATCTACTAATATAATACAAGGCTGAAGAGTTTGTTTATTTGTTTATCTGAACGCTCTAATCTCGGAAATGGCTGGGTAGAGTTGAAAAAATATTTTTGTATTGAATAGTCCATTTATCGAGGAAGTTTTTAGGCTAAATACAATTAATCTGCGACCAATAGAAGCGAAGAATCAGTAGAAAATGTGGAATTTCCTTTAAAATACAACCTGATCTATTACATACATCAATGGATTATCCTGTGATGTAAATACCCGTGATTTTAAAAAGTTTGTAAAACGTCTGATCATCATGAGTACCATAATTTTTCGTTGATACAGAGTGATGTAACTTTTGGTGTCAGCATAATCTCACTTTTTATTTTTATGTGACATAGCTCGGTTTTCCCCTGTACTCTTTAGTTAATATGAGTGGTGTATGTGTTGCTTCGTCACGCCTTATTGGTGTCACTGGAACTAAGCGACTAGCACGACGACACGGCTCGTAAAACACAACTTGTGATAATAGCGGGTACTATTTTCCTAGCCTAGGTATTCAGAATTCTAGTATACCTACTTAGCTGATAAGTTATGAGTTAAGCGAACTGTTGGCAAGTGTCATAGAAGACAGGTAGGTACGTCCGATCAAAGATTCTGTAGCGTAAATGCGACCAAAAAATTACACCGGCATAACAAGGCATCAAACAGAATTAGGTAGGTAGCCTTCTTTTACTCTCGATTGCGTCGTGGCCTTATATATACTTAGGTACCCCAGTCACATAAGGTTTAAATAAGATTAGACTAAGTAATTGTACACTTCACCAAACAATCCACCATCTATCGAATCATCTAGAATCATATGTAAATGGTCCTATGAAAATTGATTGACTAAACATACCTAATTATCGGAAGTTGATTAATCTTTAGCTCATAGAACGCACTAGGTTACAACCACAAAAAAATAAGTAGACAATCCACTGGCTTAGAAATAGCTTCAAAGTTATTAAAATATTGGTATACCTTTAACTTTCAAAATAACTGCAATTATGGGAGACAGATGTCGGAATCCTTTAATCGTAACAGAGTCCCAAGTAAGCTAATAGCGGGCAAAATCAGATATTAAGTTGTCATGTCATGATGCTGCCGATTGTCGACGGTGTCTCATTTCCTGTCTTTGATTGCTTTATTAAAAGAAATTTGTCCCATAATTTAGTCAAAGCGGAGGATGAAGCATGTTTGATACCTGCTGTCCGCGTAACCTGACTTGGCTCTCACCTTTGCATCGCATGCAATAAATCCCAAAAAAATAAATAAACGTAATAAGCCTATCTTTATAGAATTAGAACAAAAGGCCCAGAGCGAATCAAGCAATAAAAAACGAAGGTTCAAACATAAACTAACGGAGTTTTGGAGAAAGCGAGGAGACTCGTTACTTTAATTTTTTAAAGTAAAGTGTGTGGATAATTTTCTTAATCTCTATCTTATTTATGAAATACAGTAAGAGCCTTACCTTTATAAGCCAGGCCTAGCATGCGCAATACATCAAAATTATCGCATGAGACAACAAAAGTTTGTGTACCATTGATTGGATGGCACTACACCCTACTCGTAATTTCAGCCAATCAGCAGTTGACGCATCGATCTTGACATTTCATAGGAGCGCGATAAAATTTACTCGTGTTGCGTATGCTAGGCCTGCTTTGTCGGTTACCTACCTGTTGATAAAACCTTTACAAATAGGAGTTCACATTCATGTAAAGGATCTCACTAGCGTTTGTTCATATGTATGTAGGATAAATATAATTTTGTTGTTGATTTGTAGAGTAACGTTCAAAGTAAGTGATAAATAAAATAGTGTAAAAGTTTACTACCTTTAGACTATTTTTTTTCACTTGCACATAGCGCATGCATTGTTTAATCGAATCGAACGCCTTTGCCGGACAAATACTTTTTACTCTCTACTAAAAATCTTACTTGGTCCTATGTTTTATTTTACCAGAAAAAAATGGAACCCAAAAATAAATGTTCATCAAACTTGGGCAGTCAAAGTATTACACGAAACTGGCTTAACCAGCTACCTGCTAATCCTAACCACAGCCTTATCCTAATAGCAGGACGAACGGAAGGCCGCGATGAAGCAATTTGTGGCAATCAGAGGACAATCCTGGCAGTTATCGCTATTATCTTTGTCGGCGTCCAACGGTCAACTTGGAGGTCTAGCCCGGGATAATTGGGCGAAATAATCGAATTATGTTATTAGTGGGGAAAACAGCTGTCGGTACTTGACAAACACTATACAGCACTTATCGAGACGGTATTTTATCGTGTTTGGGCAAATGTTTCAAATTAATATAACTTACCGAGATTTTTTTTGCGTTAAGCAAATTATTGTTATTCTGTGGTTTTCTTGCGGTGTTTTTTCGCTGTAGTCCCGCAGAAAGGGTTAAGAATAAAACAATTGTCTTGAAGATAACTATTTCGGGAGCAATTTTTTTTCTTTATTTTAAAGAAACAGTAAAATTTCATCCTTGCGGTATGTGGCTCAAACCCACGACCTTCACGTATCGCGCGTGCTACCTACTCTTCAAATGTTTCTGCTTCTTTAACACGTTCAATGTCGGCGACACGCCTAGCGTGTCCTTGTGAATGTCATTAACCATACCTTGAACACGCTAGTCGTGTCCCGAATCTTTCAGCAATATTTAAAAAAAGAAACCCCTTTGGCTCTTAGGATTCTCAGTACGTTATCCTCAAGCAATAAACTAAAGGTTTTTGAAATGACCTCCGGAAGAAAGGTCATAATTTCGCATTTAAAAAAGCAAGATTATGCAATGCCGAGAACACGCCAGGCGTGTCCACCTAAATATGTTTATCATAGATTGTCAACCATTGCACAAAACGTTAAATTTAAACAATTATCATCAAAATATGAAGATACTTTAGGCTGATTTGTCTATTTCGCGGCAGAATGTTCGCCTGGAATGATATAGCACTGACAAAAAACTTTTATTCTCTAAATTTCTCATACGAAAATAGGGAATCCAACAGTTCCCGAGGACCGGTTTATCCGATTTTACGCAAAACATCCGGCCACTCTTGCTTGCGCCGCGCCGCCATCGCACCACTGCCATCCCGCAATCACCGTTTGTGTTTTGATGGACGTCACACAGACACGGCCCACACGCATGTGCGTTTGAGAAATATCCAATACAGTGCTGTGCTGTAAGCCAGGCCGCACACCAGGCATTCAATTGTTTCTCCACAATTGTAGCGCCTGTATGTATAATAAATTTGTTTATTTTATTTATTTTAAACGTCCATCTTTGGTACGGTAATGAAAATTCGCTAGAGTAAACAAACTGATTTGGATATATCACTAATAACCTGAAAAGGTTGACGATCTCTGGCAAAATCCAGATTATAATTCACTGCCGTATTTTAACACCTTGATTCTTACGCACCGTAAGGCAAACTAACTCGTCGTCAAAATTGAGTTATTGCGGAAAGAAGAATACCTATAGGTATCTCCAGGTGCCACTGAACACGCCTGGCGTGTCGATGTTTAACTAGATGCAATGCCGCCGACATGCCTAGCGTGTCCAACTATCTTTTTAGGGCGGCATGGCTTAACAAGTCAAAGCATTGAACGTGTTATAATATTTAAAGTTCGCTAGTGCAGCGTGAAACACTATAAAAAAAATTACAAATCTGTTTTTTTCTTGTTATCGATGATGTGGGATATCGCTGTATTTCCATGTTTTTTGTAGATACATCTCCACCACTTTTTTTCTCTAGGTATTCCATAAGATTCGTCCATAAAGTCCCCGTGTGTCACATGACCTAGGTTCAGGTCAAATGCATTGCAATACATGCAAAGGGTTGGAGCAGTGTTGGGCATTAATCAATTAATATTTCAATCATCGTAGTAATTGACTAAAAAATGTGTTACAATAATTTTAATTGCAATTAATTTGTTAGTTGCATAATGCAATTAAAATATTGCTACTAATATTTTAGTAATTGCAAATATTTTTTATTTTAACAATAATCAATTATTATTTTTAATTGTACCTTGCAATTAAATTTTGCCTAACACTGGGTAGGGGAAGGCTGAAAGGTAAGTTTTAACATAAGTCTTGTTTACTTTTCAAAAATTCACTAAGTACACATGCGTCTTAAAATTTTCTACAAATGATGTCATATAATTTTCAAATTCACTAGAAGTCTGATTTTTTTCTTTTCTTTTCTAACTGGGTCATATCAGCATATCAAGAGAAATTGTTATGTACAGCCTAATGTATCTTTTAAAGAGTAATGCTACATCTTTATTTTCTCAGTTTCGATAAACCAAAAGCCCAAGGTCAGTATGCAGCCCATTACCAGTCACTCATCATCATTCTTGAGATAGGATAGTACCATAATAGAAATCAATTAAAATATTTTTATTTGTGCAGAATGATTTTGCGAGAGTACTAAGAAGACAACTTTTAATAAATACTTAGATAGCAAATGCAGACTGATACATACACAAGCTGTTTTGGCATTTTGTCAATATATAAAGACTTCTAGAGATCTTTCCCCAAAAGTATTTGACAAAGATTATTTACTAGTTGTAAAACCCCTTCGGTTTATTTATAATATCAGAGTTTATTTATTAATAAAATACAAACTGTGACATTACAATTTTATTACAAATCAATTGTTTTGCTTGGCCTCCTTCGCGTTCTGCAGTGCCTGAGTCAAGTAGAGCTTGGCCAAGCTCTGTGAGCAGAACTGACTTATATGCTGACTGTATGTGTTGATTTGCCCAGCCACAATCATTGGGTTCAGCCTGGGAGGCACAGGAGGTGGCTTGAATAGCTTGTTGACATCCTCCTCGGGTAGAGCAGGCTCGTCCTTAGCAGCCCGGGCTGCATTCTCCTGAGCCCGCTTGACCATCCACCGGTGCTTGTCCTGTTGCTGTCGGACAACCAGCTGTTGGTAACGATTGAATTTGATCGCCTCTTGATTCAGTTCGTCCACGCGCTCCATCAGGCTACGGAGCTGACCTGAAAAAAACACCCAGATGGTCATTTAATTATCTTTAAACTTATAAATAAATCATTAAATGTACAATGGCAAAATAAGACAAGGAATATAATCAAAAAATAGCAGTGGCTAAGGTAGGCACTTGAAAGGCAAAAGGCTCAATCTGGCTCAATGCCAAATCAGTTTATAATCCATCCACAAGCTTGCATTAGCCTTAACATTACCCTTGACAAAAACATAAACATTATCTTTCAATACAATCAACTAAATTATTTGAATAATACAAGTTACTTGATACCTTCGAGCACTGATGCAGTGCCAAGATCCAAAAATTTGGAACCTTCCTCTTCTGGAATCATTTCTTGCAGTTCTGACATCATTATATTGGTCAATGGCGAATTGCGGATCACAATTGGCACTTCGATAAACAAACTTTCATAGCCAATCTTCAGGTTGCGAAGAGCTTCTGGAGTGTAGTCACCCTCCTTGTACATTGCAATGGCCTGTAAATGGACAATATAAAACTTTTAAGCAAATGTATTGTACTTGTTGCCATTAGATATTTTTATTTTTCCTAAGCATTAATTCATTATCATAATCATCATCTACAACATCAACATCATCATAATCACTATCAACAACATCATCATCATCATTATTAACATCATCATCAACATCATACTTGGATAGATCAACTCGATACCATTGTAACATATGGTATGGAGGCGATCTATGCGAGTATGATGTTGCAAACAGACACAAGTTTGTCTGTCTGTATTGTGAGCGGCACATGGAATTATTGCCAGAATTAAATGGAAATAAATAAATATTGGACAACATCACATACATTGCTCTGATTCTGTGGTAAATAGCTAAAGCACTTGTGTTACAGAAATCAGAAACAATGAAGTTACCACAAGACCTAGACCAGAGACAATAAAGAAAAGTTTGTTTCCCATATTGACCCGACCGGGGATCGAACCTGGAACCTCAGAGATGGCGCGACGCCAAAGTCCGGCACGCTTTTCTCTCTGCTACGGAGGTTGGTAAAAGAAAAGTTATAAGACCATTGGCGAGCGCCATCTCTGAGGTTCCAGGTTCGATCCCGGGTCGGGTCAATATGGGAAACGAACTTTTCCATATTGTCACGTGTCTGGGTGTTGTGGTACCATCGTTGTTTCTGATATCTGTAACACAAGTGCTTAAGCTACTTAACACAGAATCAGAGCAATGTATGTGATGTTGTCTAATATTTATTTATTTATTTGCATCAAACCTTTCTTTGACAACATACCTGAGGAGTAAGACGATAAGCCTTCAATGTGAGGAAGCCTCTGGCAGACTTCTTAGTGTCATAAATGACAACAACACTCTCCTCGATTGACGTCTGGTAATGATACTGGGATTCCAAAAGCGACTGACTCAGAAAATTGCCAACATCTGCACTCTGGTACCTGAAATCAGTAAGGAGAATTTGTTAAAAATCGACAGGTTCCATTTTAAGCTAAAAAAGTATCCAAATACCCAAAAATACCTAGTTTGAGTTCAGATAATAATTTATAGTGGCAGCATTTAATTAATTGATTTACATTTTGACAAAATAAATGTAGCAAACAATTAGCTATTTATTCATTTAACTTCTGACTTTTGGTATATATGTTTATCAAAATAAACTTATTATTTATATTATATTATTTACTAGCCTTTTCCCGCTACTTCGCCCGCCTACTAACTACTCTTGTTTCCCCATACAAACTTTGAACCCACATGAATTTTGGAAAACCCCTTCTTAATGGATACGTACTAACGTTATATAAACTACCTATTGTGAAAAATTCAGCTCTAGGTCCAACGGTTTGGGCTGGGCGTTGATTTGAGTGAGTCAGGACTTTTACGTTTATGTATATAGATAACAACCCGCCCCGGCTTCGCACGGATGTAATGTGACTACTTAGAAATATTGGCTTTTCTATTATTTATTTCAAACTAAAACCTTCCTCTTGAATCACTCTTCAAACCTTCATCTATTAAAAAAAACTGCATCAAAATCCGTTGCGTAGAAGATTTAAGGGATATAGGGACAGAAAAATCAACTTTGTTTTATACTATGTAGTGAAGATACATTACTAATACATTTCAACACCATTTAGAGCATAGATTTAAAATTTCAAGTCTCTTATTTCAGAAACACATGACTTTCATTAAAACTTCCAACCATCCTTTTTTACCCTCTTTGGAATTGAGTCTTGTAAAATTCTAGACCTAATGTGCATACTTTATAAGATGCTACTTGCCAAATTTCATGTTTGTGTGGATATACTTTCATACATTTCATTTATAATCATTTATAATCAGTAAGTCAGTAAGCGGTATTTCACTTTGATATTGAAATTATTGTTATTTCTATATTTGCAAACAATACTTTTAGTTGAAATAATGCATTGTTGTGATGTCCTTCACAATAAAGATACAGGGACTGACTTCTAGTAATGAAATGTAGGCACTGAAGATACAATGTATAATTTCATAAAGCTTTAATTTGTACAATCGTAGATTTTAATCACTTATTCACACAAACTTGAATAACTAAAATTAAATCAAATAAAACTAAAGACTGTAAGTAACTTCTCTAGCTATTTGGTATATTTTAAAATTTATCAGAATATAATATACTCACCATCCCACATGGAAATGATCAACATTGACTCTGCGAAGTCTCCTCATCATATCTAACTGATACTCTTCTTCATCCATTGTATCATCATGCTTCGGGAAGGGAAAACAGTTGGTGATCTCCAACCGGTTCTCAACAACCAATCCGAGCAGGGCACCTTGGGCCACTTCCATATTACTGCATGACTCTTCATGGCAGTGTTTCACTATTTTCATCACCGCCTAAAATACAGAAAACAGAAGAAATGGTCAGAGGGTAGTCTCAAATAGAGTTTAAGAGTTAATTAGTTTTCTGCAATTTGACTGTACCTCATATTGTAAGATATGAGTATTAACCAAATAAGTTGGGTAACATTAGCAGCGACGGTTTGTAATTATATGGCCCAATGACCAACCTAGCTGATTCCTGATTTAGTGTTCATACAAAACATAACCTAAATCTTGATCCATCAAACATTACTACCCATTAGAAATGTTTATTAGCAATTGGTATATGTAATTCACAACATATTCAACGCATTCCAAACAAAAATAATGCATAATTTAGCAAATTTAAAGCAAATAAATGACGTGTCGATCATATTTCAGAGAGGTTAGTTATAGGACTGCTAGACGCTTGTTAAGGTGTTTTTAACTTAAAAACCTCAATAAAAGGAAACTAACCAAACCATCACACTGTACGTAAGTGATTGCAGCTTCATTTTCAGGAACACGTCTAGCAGATCCACCGCGATTCGCCATTTTTAATACAAAAAGAAATTTTACAAAGGCGGACGCTGACAAAATACTGTCAATTTACTTTTTGACAGATTACTTTTTTGACAATTAAATAATGCGAGAAATCTTTTATTACACAAACTAAAAGTATGTCTGATTTCCTATATTTACGTTAATACAAGTGACAATTAGATTTAATTATTAAAATATAAGTCATTAGTAGTAACATAATTTAAAATGTTTAACTACGTTATGATATTATTCAAAGCTAAGCAGCTCCTAATGGTTTTGTATAACTATTACAGTTTAAGAAAAACATACATAGTTACAGTTTTAACAAAAATTTTACGAGGGCTCATTTTTAATCATCAATCAGATCCAAAATAATAAACCGATAAAGTTAATGCTGTTTTAATTAAACACGTCATTCATTTATTAAGGCTAACATTTAAGTTGAGTCATAACTTATGACTCAACTTAAATTTAGATCCATAGCATGTTGTCGTTTTTAAGATGATAGGAATCAATAAACCCTAAACATATTTCCATGCGTTGAACGGAACGTTACGCCTTACCATAGACAAAATAAATAAAAAATCTGTCAAATCTGACCAGAATCAGAATAATTGTGCGCGGAAATGTCAAAATAATAGATCCATTCGTAAATTACAAAGTCAAAAGATAATGATTTGTTTGTTAGTTTTTAACAGAAATACCTCTCAAGTAGCCTACACCAATAGTATGTGTTCGTTCATTGTATAATTAAAAATTTAACACAGTGTTGTATGTATCAGTGATATTCTGAGTAAATTTTGTTACGGTGAAGAGTTCAAATCCAATTTCGATGATACTCCCAAGCGAAAGAAAGCAAAACTTATCGAATAATGAGTCAACATAAATTCTGGAAAGGGATTACACCGTTGAGCGTTTGCTCATCGCAACAAGTACCTGAAAAAATCGTTAAACTTTGCTCCATTAATTCTAACTTCATTGTCTTAGGAAACGACCATGGTCTGTATCACTGTGACATTGAAGAAGATTGTTTAACATTTAGAAAAATTAGTGGCATCTCAGCTATCGACATATCATATCACAATGAAGTTTTTTACGTAATCGACGTGCATGGGCGCCTGTACAAGACGAATTCTAGTTTTAAAAACAAAGAAGAGATTGTTGTCAAAGAGGATGCTAAGTGCTGCCCTCACGGCTTCAAGAGTTCCAGCTACAAGGTGAAATTCAGGAATGTGGTGTCCAGTGACTTTGGGCAGCTGTACATCAGCAGTGATGGGCAACTATGGGGTTGTGGTGTTATGCCCCAAATAGGATTAGATACTAGTAGCATAAAGAAGATTCTATTTTTCGAAGGTCGGACAGTGTACAGTGCTTCAGTAGGTCAAAATTTTGCAGCGGTGATAGCTAGGAAAAATGTAAAGAGGTCGGGTAACTGTGACACTGAAAGTGACAATGATGATGAGGAGGTGTTTGCTTCAAATTGTTCACAATGTCAGACAATAATAGGGCTTGCGTCCCCTGCGTCTGTGCCGTCCCTTTCTGAAACCTGTCCCTTAGGAGTGCAGATCAGCAAGTCGAGTGAAGACTCCAGTAGCACTACTGCTCCACAAACTGATGTTCATATTAACGCTCACAGCTTTACAGAAGATTCTAGTCCCTCATCTGAAGAGTCAAAAATTGCAAGAAGTAATGCCACACAGAAAGTTATAGATGCAGAAGCTGAAAATCCAGAAACCAAGTCACATGAAGATGATGATGAAAGCACAGAAAAAGATCATGAAAGTCCTCATGGAAGTACAGAAAAGATTAATAATATTTTTATAAATACTGATGCAGCTAGACAGTTTTTGAGCAGACAGCTATCCTGGGTATCTGCTAGTGAAGATTATTTAGTAGAATACACTGAGAAACCTACTAGAATCATCAAAGAGAATGTTTCGAATCTAACAAATTTTGTCTATGAAGGTGTGAAGACAGTTGGAGACAAAGTAGCAACTTTGTCCAGACATGTTAGTGGCAGCAGTGATAATAATGAAGTTGTGGAACTTCAAATGAGGAACCACAATGAAGAATTCAACTCCCTCATGTATAGCTGCACATCTAATTGTAACATTGATGATCTTCAGTTCTCTACTAGCACAATCAGTAGTGAAAAGGAGTTTGAGGCAGCTAGGAAGAATGAAAACCTCAAAAATATGTCCAAACTTGGTAAGAATATTTTAGGTACAGAACTGTGGACTTGGGGTGACATATCATATGGGCAGTTAGGAATAGGTGACACAGTGAAGAGGCTGAAGCCAATGATTGTGATGAGTCTGTCAGGTTTTGGGCTCCAAAAAGTTTCATGTGGCAAGTGGCACTGTTCTGCTCTGACTCTGGATGGACGCCTCTTTCTTTGGGGCTATAATCATTTTCACCAAGTTAGTTTTGATTCAAGAGAAGACAAGAGTGGCCCTAAACAGTTCACTGAAAATTCTGATAGTGATAGGGTCAGAGATATGACTGCTACAGACCACCACACACTTGCATACACTCACAATGAAAATATTTTTTACATGGGCAAACATACAGAGGGTTATACAGAGTCCATTGAGAATTTTAATAAGAGAATTGAAGAAGAAGAAATCAAAGAGAATGGCAAAGATTTGGCTGTGAAAATTACAGAGACCCAAAATTTTGTAAATAAGTCCCAAAACATGTGCTATCATTGGAGAATATTGTCCTCTGGTAATATAAGTTACTGTTCTGTTGAAGAGTCAATGAAATGCCCTGAGTTTCAGGATTTGTCTATTGCTCAAAGGTATTTGGAAGAAATGTTGTTAATATATCACTCCTTGATAAAACCCTTTTTAAAAAAAAGCAAAGCAATTACGTCACATTCCAATATTTATGAGACTGTTTGTGATATTTTTAGTGACATTTTAAACACAACTGCTCTGAATGTACTTTCAATGTGGCAGTATGCAGAGAAGCACATAAATGAATGTGATATTTCTTTGATAAAAAATTTAGAAGAATATATTTATTTGTATAGAAAGTATTATGTAGCTATAAGCAACTTGATTGTTATTGGTGGTTTTTTTCACATCAACAACATAGTGGATGTTCCAACTAGTATTTATAATTTGTTTAGTGATCAACTCCCAACGAACAAACAGAAAAACAACAAAAAGACTTTGGAAGCCATAGTAGCACTGGCATTTGTGCAGCCATTAACAAGATTGAGTTCCTACAAGTGTATAGCTCAGTCTTTACTTAGGTATAAAACAAAAAGGAAAAAGGTTGATGCCAAAACAAACATTGATGACCGATTGAATAGAGTGATTTCCTCTTTGGACACTTTGATTGAGGAGCAGGAAAAAAAGAGAAAAGAAGCTGATTTGACAAAGCTGTTTTGGGAGACCGTAGGTAAAAGCCTTGAACAGTACAGAACACCAGATCGCCGGCTAGTCCGAGAGTCGCGAACGCGCCCTCTGAACTTGGTTAATCCAGGCAGGTTTTCTTCACATTGGTTCGTCTTGTTCAATGATTTATTCATCCATGTTGTCGGTAGTACTTCCAATGCACATCAATTGGATACACTTTGGGTGGAGGCTATACCAAATACAGATTCGTTACAAAACGCTATTCAGCTCACAACTCCAGAGGAGATCTTATCTGTTTCAACGAGCACTGAACAAGAAAAGACTGAATGGATCCATGCATTGAATTTGTCTATTAGGTCTGCTCTGAATAAGGAGTCCATATTCAAACCACCTCCAGCTAGAACTGCTAGCTATACATTTTCTAGCAAGAATGTATTTTTCAAAGATGCGAAATACACTGGTCGATGGTTGGATGGAAAAATCCATGGAAACGGGAAGGTGGAATGGTCTGATGGTAAACTGTATGTGGGGCAATTTCAGTTAAATTCACTATGTGGACACGGGAAGATGGAGATACCGTCAATAGGTAAATTAATATTTGTTTTTACTTTTATTTAATTAATGGCTATTTAATGTTTGTAGATAGTAACGGAAGTTTACAAGGCGAACCAACGTGTGTAGGTATTATGTGCAAAGTCAAGGTTTCTGTTAAGTAAGATATTATCTGATTAGAATGTCTGAAAAAGGTAGCTAGGAAGGTCTCAGATGGTGGCTGGCTGAATTTGGTATGGATTAGAAGCTCCTTTACGGGATCTCTTGGGGGCCAATTTTCAACATTGTTGTACATAAGGAAATTTTACTTTAGCAACTTCAAATTGCCCACGGCCTACAAAAGTGTTTTCTACTGAAAACAACACTAAGACTAGCCTAATTATATTTAGTATATCCGACCCAGGATGGGTCGCCAAATTAATGTTACGCTACAAACTATACAAGACTTACAAAAAAGATAAAAATTGCTTCACTTAACCTTCCTATACTCGCGCCAATTTTTGTAACACCTATACTCGCGCACGGTGTCACAGACCGATAGTTTGTACCCCTACAACATATTTTTTTAACAAGAAACACATAAACTATTACTATTATTTTAAAGTTTAGGATGTAATGAAACGAAACAGTATAACTAAAAGCTATTTTATTAATTATTTTACTGACTAATAGTCTGTCACAAATCAGTCTTAAAATTAGAGATTATTTTCTTAAGTACTAAAAAAAATAAAATAAAATCTGAACTTCTTTCTAAAAACAAATTCAACTTCTTATTAATAACAACAAACATATCATTGAACATATTTATCTATGTTTGACTTAGTTTTGAGCCTCGCCATAGCAATCAGGGCATACGGTTTCAGCATGCTCCAAACAAAAGTATTTTTTGCAGGTGGCACAGTTGTAACGTGTCTTGCGGTTTTTTTTTGAAGAGCAGTATCCACAACGACCTACTTTATTATTGTTAGATGTTGCGGCAGACTCGGGTCCATCTAATTTGCATATTTCGGTGAGCCTGAGTCTTATGTTTCTCGGCAAGGATGAAATAATAGCAGAACCAGCCTGGTTCAACCAGGTGAGCTGTGGAGGCTCTCATTTCATTGAAATTTGAAGGAACCAGGCTGGTTCCTTCAAATTTCTAGCTTCTCTTCGCCTGGCAGTTGAGTAACTATGTTTCTAGCACGTCGCCTAGTTGGGTTTGAGGCAGGAGATTTATTCCACCTTGTCAGTCCATCTTTTCCTAAGTAAAAATCATGGGATCGTTCATTGTGTTCTTCCTCAGATATCTCGTCATTGTCATCGTCTTGCTCGGTATCGTATGTCTCTTCTTGTACCTCCACGTTATCTTCCACCTTACTGTCATTTTCGTCTTCATAGCTTGACCTAGAAGTTAATTCTTCCAGCAACAATCTGATTTGATCATCGTCCATATTGATATGAATTAAAACCTAAAAAAGAATGATAAAATTGGTCAAATTATAATATAGAGCAACATACATACATATATTTTACTATTTATACTTTATTAAGTATTTAAAGTCTGTAAAAAATATACAAATGCACGAAATAAATTATATTAATACTTACACAAAAAGTTACACCTATACTCGCGTCGGTCTCGTGGACCGATTGGTGATGAGTGCTACAACACGTTTGTTTCGCCCGAACGCGCGGCGTGCACTAAAATGAAGTTAGCCACAAATCCGGCAGCTAGCAACGAACTCAACTTCTTAGGATTTACCTACATAAAAATAATTACGAAAGTGTGTTTCGTCGGTCTCACAGACCAACGCGCGAGTATAGGAAGGTTAATGAAACATAATATCCTTGAGCTCATTAGAAGCCAGGAAATTATATTTAAACAAAGGGCATTGTAATTTACGACAATGATATCTGCAAGGTACTAAATATACTTGAGTATAATCTATTAAGATAAAATTGGAATGTCTGTTTGTAAATTTGAACCAAAAAACCATAATTTTTTTTTCCATTTTTGTCTATCTGTTTGTTCCGTCTAATCTCAGAAATGGCTGGGCTTATTTTTACGGGACTGGCAGGTAGCTGATGTAATAAGGAATAACTTAGGCTACTTTTAAAATAATTCCGCATTAAAATAGGTTTGTCACGGTCATGTGACGCGCTAGCAAGACGCTGGTCGGCGGCGGGCGCCATGCCGCGCGGCTTGCTACTTTTATAATAGAGAAAATAAAATCAAAATTCAGTAGCCCACGCGAATAAAGTCGCGGGCACAGCTATCTAATAAATGACATTGTTTGCATGTCTTTGAATTTAAAACATAACTCAAAATAAATAATCTTATAGACATAATTAATGGATGTTTACACAATTAGTACTGACTAACTGCTGTTGTTATTACGTTACTAGTACCTAACTATTCATACTTTATCATGAGTTATGTGTGTTGGTATTTTTATAAATACCTTATAACTATAAATGGGCACTTGGGTAGATCTAGCAATCTTATATGTATTCACTGATTAAATAAATAGGTACTTAAACTTCCCAGCAAACAGCAATTGTGAGTTACAACAAATCGAAAGTACATTATTTCATTAGGAGTCACCACATTTTACTCTATAAATACCTATGTATCATAACTTCATTTGAAGAGTATTCTCGCATGTTATCAAATATAAAAAAGAGTGTTTTTTATATTGCACGTCAAGATTGACCTCATTCCACCTGATGTTAAGTGGTAATGAGGTCCTAGCTTAAGGGTGACAAGTACAGCATAATAAATCTGTTACTGAACTTGTCGCCCTTACCTTGAAGGCTTGACCCCTGCTACTAATGTAGCACCTTCCAAGAGCTCTGGAAACCTTACTCACACGCAGGAACACAACAACACAGAAGTGATTGTTATTTGGCTGCGGTCTTAGTAGACTGTTGTTATATCGATTTAATGTTATTTATAAGAGACTAGCTATCCGCCCCGGTTTTACACGCGTATCCTATGTTACATTATTAGATTTTTTTATGGATATATAACTTTACTCTTTCAAAGTACAAAATAACGCATGTTCGCCGTGAATAGCTTCCCAACAGTGATATAGTTTTTCAAATTGGTTTTGTATTTTCGGAGCCAATACAATGCAAACAAATGATACAATTGGCTACTTGACAGTGTTAACAATAAAATATGAAAAGTGTTAGATAATGTTAGCTTAATAGCTAAGTAATAATTTAACATTTTTATTTTTTAAAAGCATAGTATTTTATTTTTGCAAAATAAATTTGACTTTTTTTTATCTGTGGAACAAAAGAACTGATACGGAAACCACCATTGCAATTCGATTGTTACACAAAATCTTATTTTTCTCTGGTTATTTAGATTATTTCCAGATAAATCGATTGCTTGGGATATATATAATGAACGGCCGCACATTTTACAATACTTTTTGAAAAACTGTCAAGTAGCCAATTGCAACAGTGATGTGATTTGGCATTTTCGCGCGCATTTTAAATAAGTTACACAAAATATAATTTTTCTCTGGTTATTTAAATTTTTTCCTCATAAATCGAATTGCTCGGGATATAAAATAAAAAGGCGCACATTTTACAATACTTTTTTAAAAACTGTCAAGTAGCCAATTTTGAATATCCGTAGGTATGTCTGTTTCCATAACACTAGTGCTTAAGATACTTACTTTGGGCGTAGTAATTATTTCTTGCTTTGCTATTACACAATTTAGGCGATCTATTGCTTTCTAGCAAAAAGATCGCCTAAATTGTGCTTGATTATGTCTATAAAACCAATTTCTGACAATTTTTCTGTGCAAGAAAGTGTATCTATCTATCATATTTCCAGGAACTTACGAAGGCCAATGGAAGGAAAATCTCCAAAACGGATACGGCGTGATGAAGTTCAAGACTGGCGACATCTACGAAGGCTACTTCAAGGATGGCCAGCCCCACGGCCATGGTATTAAGAAGCAAGGCGACTTCACCTCCTCATCAGCCACCATTTACACTGGCGAGTGGGTGAACGGAGTAAAGCAAGGCTATGGGGTGATGGACGACATAGGGAAGGGCGAGAAGTATTTGGGCAACTGGAGCGATAATAAGAAACATGGCTGCGGCCTTATCGTGACTTTGGATGGAATATACTACGAAGGTTTATTTATGCAAGACGTTCTCACGGTTAGTAGATACGTTATTGTAATGCAAATTGGATGTGTAAGCGGATTCAGCACGTGTCCTTCTTGTAGAGTTTGCGTTGTGTTTGATCATATCCACATGATGATATATTTTTAAATACCTATATCTGTGGCTCGACTTATGAGTAAATCTGATGAATGCTAATTAATTATATTTACTACGTGAATTGGGGAAAGTAAGTGTGAATTGAAAACCGATTGGTTGTTACCATACCATATTGCGAATGCTAAATATATATATTTTTTTTTCAAAAAGGGTCTGTTGATTCGGATATATTTTTACATATGTTTAAAAAACAAAATTCAAATTGAATTCAAATTGAATTCCAAACGTTTGTAAAAAAAATATTTGGCATTTTGTTTTAAACTCAATTTGTGTTTAAATGAAAATGCCAAAATATTTTTTCTAAATAAGACCTGCATTATTTTTTAATACTTTATACGCGTTAAAGATAAAATAAAATTCCAAGCAACGTCATAAATCAAATGATACATAAAATGGCAAAAAACCTGATCTACAACCCTAAAGTTTAATATCCCTTGCAATTCAGGTTTATTTTCCCTTAAAATCGCTTTTCTAAATTGAACTTACTGTTTTTAGAGACCGTTACCTTGGTTTCCCGTACGCCGTAGTAAGTGATAGATATTCCTTTTGAACTCTAATTTGAAATACCCAAATTTCCTAATTAGGTAATTAGGTAGACTGGCAAACGTTTCGAATTTGAATGTATAATTAGGAACTGATAAGATAAGCCCCATACTTTTGTATGGTGATAGTTCGTATATTTATAGAAGATACGAAAATAAATTATAGTCACTCGTAGCGGAATACCTATTGGAAATGTATTGACAAAAACTACGAAACTAAGTGTAGTATTCTTGCCACATTAGAGTAGGCTATAATCTATATAAATTATCTATATTATAATTTATCGTAGGTGATAAGGGAGTATTCTTTCGTATTCACTTTAACTATTTTGTTTTAATATGGAAATGTTCATGCTCTCAATCGACTCTCTGAAATATTTATTATAGTAAACCATATTTTAATTTTATCCAATTACAATAATGTAGGTATGTCAAAAAAACCGACTTCCGCTAGATTTCTCTAGGATGTCATCATCACATTGTGACCTCCCGAAAATGGTAACCACAGTCGAAATACATCCTTTCTAACAAAAGAAACCTTCAAAAATGGTTCATTAACGAGGAAGTTATTCGCGATCGCATGTAAAAAAAAATACGAATGGTCAAATATAGAATATTCCCTTATTTTATAGTCCGTTAAAAAGTATAATATGAGATAAGATCTAGAAGATAAATAAACCAAAAAATATAATAAATGCACCATATAAACATACCAACTATCTGGCCTCCAACTAAGATTTTCCTTATATCTTGTAGAACCTGACTACTTAGGTACACCAAACGGGTGATATCCAATTTAAAAAAGTTTGTTTCCTAATTAATCTGACCCATCATCGAACCATTTGGTGGGGGGAAATGCGTGACGCACCGTACACTCACCCGAGGGAGGTGGCGTCGTGCGTGGGACTCTTGCCTTAATAAGGGCAGGCCTACTAAATCCCCCGGAGCATCTCATCGCCTTAATGGTAACGATGTGGGAAAACTCTGGACCTTTCGCGCTTCGACACATCACAGAAACCAGCTTAGCAAAGCCAATTTTCTCCAGGGTCACGGCGTGATGGTGTTCGAGGATGGCACTCATTACGAGGGCGAGTTCCGTTCGGCTGGCGTGTTCTCTGGCAAGGGAGTGCTGACATTTAGCAGCGGTGACAAGATTGAGGGCTCGCTGAGCGGCGCCTGGACCGAGGGCGTCAAGATATCCAACGCTACCATGCATCTGAATGTCTCAAACCCGGTGCTGCCTGGGGAATCTAAGCCCAAGTAAGTTTTTTTTTCAGATGGCCTTTTCATCTGTCCCGGTCTTTCGAGGGAGCGGAGGGCCCATACCCCTTAAAATGTAAACAAATGCCAGAGGGCACCCTATAGTGCGACTTATTAGTATCACTTAGAGCGAAGTTCCTGATGGGGTACACTTCTCCATTCTACACACCAAAGAATAATGCACACGGATTCAATTGGACTGATCGCAAGATATTATTTAAAAAAGCTTTCTTGCTACCACCCAAATCTTTTTGGATTATTAATAAGAAGTATATTTGGAAGATCTAGTACTAGTAACTAGCAATATTTACTTTTAATTTCTTATTTGGGAAATGAAATGCATTTGCAAATTTTCGACAAGAAGATTTATCTCTCAGCTCAACTCTTTACATTCCACCATCAAAGACGCTTTTCTATTTTTGCAGTTCCTTCGGCAAGCTGAGCGTAGCGCCGAACCAGAAGTGGAACGCACTATTCCGCCAATGTTTCCAATGCCTTGGAGTATCAGAGACGATACTCACCCCCACAGGCAATCACTTCGCCAACGGTCCCTCTGGTCCGACCATAGACAATGCCAAGATCTGGCAGAACGTAGCCGTGGCCATCTCCTGCTCGCATAAAGAGAAGCATAGTAGGACTCCATCGAAAAGTAGCAAGTGTAGCGATGTGGATAAGTCTGTCGATTGCTTGGAGGTGATACCGAGGTTTGGGCAGAAGAAACTGACTTTGAACGACTATACAGAGCTGAAGTTGTACTTGCAGAATGTAAGTTATATGTCGGACCTTTATTAACACGTTTAAATTTAATCTAAGGCCATTCGCTCACTGGTCGTAAGCGTAGTTGTATCGTTACGATCAACGCGTACGCGACCTGCGGTGTTCTACAAATGGGTCTTACGATTCGCTGTAAAACTGTTTCTTGTGCGGACTAGCTTGTACATATAAGGGCTTGTATTGCATTCGTACGTGCGTATTACAATACGCTTACGCTACGACGCCGTGTGCGAAAGGGCTTAAAAAATATACACGATCTCGCGTATCAGATGTTTTGACGTGACAACGTCTAATAACTCGATACTACGGGCTGCATGCACGTAAAAGATGCTGTCATTGTCCCGTTACGCTGATTGTCGCTTTCCGCAAGCGAGACGTACGAGAGAGAGGCATGATCGGCGTCAGCGTCCTCAGCGTTGTCAGGTCAAACTACCGGCCGTAAACCAGCTTTACAGACAAACAATTTTTATCATGGCAATTTACTTGAATACTTAATAGTGCGTTGTAGATACAGACGATATTGACCAGAAATCTTTGATGCATTACTTATTAATGGAATTTGTAGGACATTGGCAAATTGGACTTATTGTGTTAAGAGGTGACCTTCAAAATAACTATTTTACTAAAACATTATTTCCGTAGCTATTCAACAGACACAGTTTTTTTTACTTAAAAATGCATTTGACTAAAATGACCAAATGGTTGTTATCGGACTTGCACGATGCTTCAAATACGTTTGTTGATTTAAGACATTAAAAAGGTCATGTCTTAATATTAGCTGTCTCGGTCTAAAATTTCCGAATTGTAAACATTCAAATTATAAAGTAAATAAAAATTACTATGTTTAAATTGAGTGATAGACAACGGCACTGCTCAATAAAAAAATATTACTAAAGGTAGTACTGTCAAGTAAATCAATTACATCATTTTCTTTACAATTAATGGATGAAGATTAACTTATTACTAACTTTGAACTAAAAAAGGTAGAAGTTTTAACTACGAAAATTTCGAAAACGTCTTACATTACAGTAACCTGAGTAAACTGAGCCGATCACTCGAGCCGATCATGCGTCTCTCTCATTCGTGCCGCGCTCTCGCTTGCGGAACGCGACAATGAGCGTAACGGGACAATGACGTCATCTTTTTCCCGTAGTATCGATTTAATAGACATTGTGACGTCAAAAACATCTGTTACTTGAGATCATGTTTTCCATATAAAACGGATTTTAGTAATGGTTTATAGAGGTTTAATTCTTTTTACCAGACTACAGCAAAGCCAAGGGAGTCTAACGATTATAGCGGTCTGTGTGCGGTACGTATGATATGTTGCTCGAGCACTAACTAGGAACTGGCATGTCTGTATTGTGATTGTGTTCTTTATAATGATTAGAGTAAGGTCGATTATTGAAAACTGGTACGTTCAGACTAGTCATCGGAAACGGTTTTGAAATATGTTTTGGCTCTTTCTTGTCATAAAAGATAGGACATTGACAAAGTTTACTACTTGAATATTTATTAATAGGCAGCGTTACTGGCGTTTGAGAATATGACGGGCAGTAGGGTAAATAACTTAAAAAAATATGTTAGTTAGGTTGGGCCAATACTAAAGAAAATTAAAAAAAAAAATTATTAAGTTGAAGAAATTTCTCATAATGTACATTACTACTCAAGCTCTTCTGCCTAAATTAACAAAAACTCACTCAGCTAAAAATATTGGAAGACCTCCGTAGCCTAGAGGCGAGTGGTCCGGACTTTGGCCTCGCGCCATCTCTAGAGGTCCAGGGTTCGATCCTAAGTGGGGTCAATATGGGAAACGAACTTTTCTATATTGTCTCAGGTCTAGGTGTTGTGGTACCGCCGTTGTTTCTGACTTCTGTAACAAAAGTGCTATAAGCTACTTACCGCATATTCAGAGCAATGTATGTGATGTTGCCCAATATTTATTTATTAAGTAGGTTGCATATAACACTTTCGAATCGTCATTAAATACAATGCAAAGTGATTATATTGCCGTTTCGGAACCTATATCTACCGAGAAGACACCGGTTAGAAACTTAGGAGATTATTTACAGTAGCCGTGTCTAATTGATTCCTATTGAGAGAGTTGTATCAAAATACGCTATCGACATTTTGTTGCGGCGATCATCTTGGGCCGATTTTAGTCATCATTCAGTTTTTAAGCGGATAAAACATTTGCTCGCTAGTTTGTACCTACTGTTAATACTTCGTTATAATAACACAAAATTTTAATTGTCTTATCAAGTTAGGCTGTGTTTGTGCGAGCGCAACAGATAAAGTTGTGACCTTGTGATTTCACGCGCCAGGCTTCAGCAATCGACCTTTAAATACTTTGGTTTGTCATAAATCGTTTCTTGAATTCACGAATTTATATCGCTATCAGAAAAATAAGAGTCTAATGCGCGTACCTACTACGGTAAAAAATGGTAGACCATCTTTTACGAAAAGCTTAAGCTGGTTTTAAGTCTATTTTTTTAACTGAACATTGCCATTAGCGTGGTGGTACCTTATTTATCAAGTAAACGGGAAAGCATAAGGCGCTCACCTCTATCTTAGAATACTTTCATAAAATGAAAACAATATACAGAGACTGAAAGTGAATGATTTTAAATGTAATTTAAAACAGCTTAAGTTTTGCTTAAAGAAGAGTAACTAACAAGATTGGTTTTATAGAATGTCTAACATGAAATTAATTTACCAACCTGAGGATGAAGTTCTGGTGATCTATATTAGTGTTCTTTGAAACCTATTTCAGGCACCGGTCTCTCAAACACACGGTTCGTGGAACAAACAATTTTGTCCAATATACAGAGTAGCTTTTTCAGATAAAATAAAAAATTGAATGAGTTGAATTGAGATAAGACGCTTTGAAGTTAGCTGAGATTAATTAAATTATTTTGACGGTACCGTATTCGCGTAGTGAACAAACACATTTGCATTCAATTTGAAAATTGACAATATCTTTTATCCCTACTAATATTATAAATGCGAAAGTAACTCTGTCTGTCTGTTACGCTTTCCCGCTTAAACCTCTCTACAGATTTTGATGAAATTTGGCACAGACAATCTTTAGACCCTGAGAAAGGACATAGGCTACCTTTACCTTTTATTGCGAAAAAAAAACCCTGTAGTCGACGCGAACGAAGTCGCGGGCACAGCTAGTTGTTTATATTTTCCGCTCCATTGTTGATGACCTGCATTGGCACTTCTTTTGCTCAGAAAACAATTAGGTAATTAGTAGTGACCGACCGAAACATGTTATTTTGCCGAAACCGAAACCGAAACCGAATGTTCGGTTTCATTGTAGTTTCGGCCGAAACCGAAACCGAACCATTTATAAAAAAAACCTTAAAAAGTCGAAAAAATTTTAGTATGCCCGTTTTTTTCTAAAATTAATATCTCGGCGACGTACAATTACAGGTTTTTACTTTCAAAGATTATCACAATAAAATATCAGCACAGTTACAGAAATTCTGTTTGAAAATTTAACTACCCTATAAATAAAGTGAAAAAAATACATTATTTGTAAGTTTCGGCGCGGCCGAAAGGTTCGGCCGTTTTTGGCCGAAACCGAAACTCGGGCCGAAACTTGATTTTTTGGCCGAAACTGGCCGAAACCGAAACCGAAACCGAAATTTCGGTCGGACACTAGTAATTAGTTAAAACAACAAAACAATTCCGATCAAAGATAAGTTACTACCACCGCATTTAAACAGGTATACGGAAGACTTATAAGTAGTACTGAGTGAAAAGATATTCAAATTATTACTTACCTACATTACAATCATAACCTAAGCCTGAGCTTTAACCGGCTTCGTTTATTTTACGAGTACGGCAGTAGTCTGTAACAACCTAATCGTGTACGCTGCATCCTAAATACAGTCAGCACATTACGGCAAATGGGTAGTATCAGTTCTATAGCAATAAAAGCTCGAACTGGAGCAGCCTGACTGGTGAAATGCCTCCACCTTACAGAAGACCGCAGCCAAATAATAAACACTTCTGTGTTGTTGTGTTCCTGCGTGTGAGTAAGGTTTCTAAAGCTTCTGGGGGGTGCTACAGTAGTAGCAAGGGTAAGGCCTTCAAGGTAAGGGCGACAAGTCCAGTAACAGATTTATTATACTGTACTTGTCGCCCTTAAGCTAGGACCTCATTACCACTTAACATCAGGTGGGATGAGGTCAAACTTGAAGAGAAGTATAAAATAATAAATAAAATAAACGTCAGAAAATAACACCAATCAAATGATCTCAAAATTAGTTCTTATATCCACGACGTAAAGTCGGTACATAATTCCTAAATGTGAACGTGTCTTTCAGGCGTGCGAGTCTACCCACCACCCTCTAGGCCAACTGGTCCTCGGTCTGACAAACGCTTTCAACACGACCTATGGGGGAGTGCGTGTCCATCCCCTCCTCTTGAGTCACGCCGTGAAAGAGCTGAAGAGCATCACGACCAGACTGTACCAAGTTGTAAGGCTGCTGTTCCCGGCTCTCCCGCCAGAGGGGACTGATGTTATGTTGTCATATAAAGCGGACGGTGAAGAGGATGAGTTGAGTGAAGACAGCAATCCTATTGATGGGTGAGTGTATCTTGATTATAAGTAACTTAGGGGGAGTTCCCCCGCTGTGGTCATTATATTGTAACCCATAGCGCCGTCAATAGGCGGTAAGCGGTGCGGGGAGTTTTAGTGGGTAGTCCCCGCTCTCTGAGCCGGGAGTCCCATATACCTACGCCACTGCCTTTTCTTTAGGCAGCGGTAGAGTGCACCAATGCACTCAAGAAAAACACAAGTTGCACCCATATTATGTCACTTACTTTTAACTACATATTTCTATAACCCTAAATGAAAATCATAATATTAATCAAGCCCCTTCCCCCTCCCAGTTGACAAAAAATAAGATGTTTATAATACTATCTGTGTATCTACTAATGTTATGAATATAAAATTTTTAATGGACATTTGTTACGCTTTAAATAGATATACCTACAGAAATTGGTTATTCAGACGTAGGCGATAGTATCGCTAGGAAGTGATCTCTTCTAGACAACCTTTAGGTAGAGAAAAATAATAAATGACCAGAAATTGGTGCGGCCGTGCAACATAAATTGACCTATCATTACGTGATATGCTTACATAAACTCAAACGACTAAATGGATTTCGAAAACCTATTAATGTATATGGATACAATTTCATAATAAGTAAATAAACATACTAGATTAACATTTAGTATACTTTTTATCCCAAGGTTTTTTTTTTATATTAGTAATAGGTAAATCAATAGAAAATTGCATATTACCTATTCTCGCGATCTTCTCCAAATGTTGTTTGGTCCAGCGAGGTGGTATCTGCGGCGTCGCTGCTGCAGCCGACGCTGCTCCCGCGCGTGCACCCGGCGCTGTTCGTGTTGTACGCGCTGCACAACAAGCGCGAGGACGACATGTACTGGCGCCGGCTGCTCAAGTGGAACCGCCAGCCTGACCTAACGCTGATGGCATTCCTCGGCATCGATCAGTGAGTCAAAGTCAAATGTTTGAAATTATTTTTACCCACGACGTCAGTTGGTCTCCAGGCGGAGAGGCATTAACCAATCCTAATGGAGACCAAGAGTTTTTGGGTGTGGGAACATCCCGGCCTTGCACAGTCAGTTACAGTTTTGAGGCAATTTACCAAATCGAGGGCTTTCACGCTTCTGTCGTCTACCTTACCCATTGCATCACCGAAGTCAGTGCTCTTTCATCGATATGTTCAATGTTTCACAGGAAGTTCTGGGTAGGCTACAAGGGCCCGCACTCGCAGTCGTCCCCGCCCTACTCCCCGGTGAAGGATCAGCTGTTTCAAGAGGCGGTGGAGACATTACAACAGCTGAAGACCACCTTCTCGCCCATAGAGAAGCTGCTCGTCATACGAACCACTTTCCAGAAGATGACCACTGCGGTGCAACATGAGTTGGGTAAGGATCAGGCGCTTTTGGCGTTATATTAGACTAACTGTTGCCCTCAAATTTGTCGGCATTATTTCGAGATAAAAACTCCTATGGGTACGTTCATCTGGTATGTCATCTCTCTTCCTACCAAATATTATCTTAATCCGTTCACTAGTTTTTGCGTTAAAGAGTAACAAACATCCATATCAGTTTTAAGTATAGGGAGTCACTAATTTTTTTTTCTATTTTTGTAAAAAATCTTAATTCGGTTCACAGAATACATCTATATACCAAGTTCCAACAGTATAGGTCTCATAGTTTCGGTAAAAAGTGGCTGTGTCATACGGACGGACAGACAGACATGACGAATGCATAAGGGTTCCGTTTTTTGCCACTTGGCTACGGAACCATAAAAACAGCCACATACAGCGTACACACAGATACGAATATCGTTTATCCCCAGGCGCGCACTACCAATGGAGCATGGACGAGCTGTTCCCGGTGTTCCACTTCGTAGTGGTGCGCGCGCGCATCCTGCAGCTGGGCTCGGAGCTGCACTTCGTCGAGGACTTCCTCGAGCCCGCACTGCAGCACGGCGAGCTGGGCCTCATGTTCACCACCCTCAAGGTACCACATGCCATATTATGTATTAAAACTCGTTGGATATTTGCAACAGACCCATTGTTATTTAGAAAGATACAACCGTCAAACATTTTTAAGCTAGTTACAAACTCACTCACTAGATGTCGCTAGTTGTAATAGAGAATAATCTTATCCATTTAGGAGATACGATGGACTAGATAGACACACACTATGGCTGCCCAGCTTAATAATGAAATAACAATATCTATATTACAAATTAACAAATACCATTGATTGGAAGCAATAAGATCGATACAAGTTGTACAAGAATACTATCGATATTAATAAGTAATACTATCGACGAACCATTTTTTGGTTTAGATTTATTCATCTACTATTAAAAATACATAATTTAGAGTTATAATAGAGGGTATAGTTAGAATAAAAATGCATTACAAAAAATAACTTAAAATAGAAAAAAAATAAAATGAAACAAGATATGGACGAGTAGATTCGTTATGCCAAAGACAAAATAAAACTTTTTTGTTTTGTTTAGTCAATAATACATTTATATTAGGTATATCTTTCTTTCAATTAATACTATTCCCTATTAGATAACTAATACAATTTAAAATGTTAATTTTACAGGCGTGTTACTTTCAAATACTCCAAGAGAAAATGTCCATCAACTAAGGGGGAAGTCGCGGAAAGAATCCACAAACAATATGATCTCGCAATACGTAAATGGTGCGTTGTACTTTATTTAGCTCGTAGCTTGCAATAATTTGCCTACTGAATTGGTGTTCTACTAGCTAGGTGTTCATTATTTAGAAGTTATTTAGGTAACGTTTACTTGGTAACGTCTTTCTATTTCATTCAAATTGAAGCCTGGCTAGAAGAAAATCGGACCTTACTTGCTATGGACCCACCGATTTGTAGTAATGGTCGATTTAAAATAATAAATCGCGAAAAAACTATTATAACATCTCATTTAATTTGTTTGCGGCAATATATAAATAGCATCCCCTGCAATCGGCTACTTGACAGTGTAAACAATAAAATATGAAAAGTGTTAGATATGTTAGCTTATTAGTTAAGTAATCATTTTACATTTTTACTTTTTAATTAAAAGCATAGTTAGTATTTTATATTTGCAAAATAAATTTTAGTTTTTTTATCTGTGGAACAAAAGAACCGAAACGGAAACCACCATTGCAATTCGGAAATGACAGCTGTCGGCGAAAATTATTTATTTTAATGTGGCGAAACAATGATTATTTTACCGATTAAATTGAATTATTGTGTCTCTAATCGTATAAAGAATTTATTGAAACATTTTCCGTTTATCTTAATTAAGTCGTTCCTATGCGTATCGGTTCGTTATCTAGGTCGTTGACGTCATAATTGCAACAATGACGCGACTAGGCGTTTTTGCGCACTTTTTAAATGTATTACACAAAATCTTATTTTTCTCTGGTTATTTAGATTATTTCCAGATAAATCGAATTGCTTGGGATATAAAATGAACGGGCGCACATTTTACAATACTTTTTCAAAAACTGTCAAGTAGCCAATTGAATGATTATTATAAGTTCGCACGTTACTTCGAGATAAATTTATTTTTATTGAATGTTATACCGTTCAAAATTAGAATACCAAGAATATAATTCTAGTCAGGCTTTATAGAAATGTATTAATTTTAGTTACAAAATTATTCACATTATAGCACATTTATGGTTGATTCCGTTAGGTGACAACTGCGTTTTATCCATGAATTTGTTTTACATAATTATAATAAATGTAACAAAACATCCAAAACTATGTTTATTTTTTTTTTATGAGAAATTGTATGCCACTTTGAAATTAAGATTATATTACATTTTTATCAATGATACTCGTTACATAGAACTTTCTTTTTTCTTACTAATCCTATGATTTATTATAATATTATGGTAATTTTGTTTAAATTCATGTGTAATATTACTTATAGTTAGTTTAGAATTTGATGCAAACCTGTTTAATGTTTTTAATATTGTAAAAAAATAAGGCTGTGTGATTTAGTTTTGTTAAAAAAAAAAAAATATTAATAATATTTTTTCACGATATATTGTCTAGATTTTAATTATAATTGAATGGTTAATTTATTTAATCTGAGTATGTTTGATGTAGTATTTGTGCCAAAGGTTAGAATTATTTAGCTTCACAAATTAGATATAGTTTTATACGACTGAACAGTTTCAATTAAAACTTGAATTATTTGAGAACTTCTCTAATTTGTTAATATAATTTATTTATTGTGCTATTTGTCTAACATTCCTTAGAGACGTAGGTACAGTTAGTATTACATCGACCTACAAAAGTCGGTCAAAATACTTCAGCCCAAATTGCACTCTATGCTTTTGGCAATGGGGTTTGAATTTCAAATGTAAAATTTGAGAGGAGGTTACACAGTTAGGGTCTTCGGTTGGTCCCATTGAAGAATATTATTTAAATATCTTCACTCTTCCCGGAGAGTTAGATCTTTAACCCTAGAGTGCTCGCGCTATGAGCATTTTGCCGCCCGCGGCACCATATTCGTGTTATTTTGTACAATATGCATTTCTCAAGGTCAAGCATCCGAGTAGCTGCCCCCCCGTACCTCACCTTCTTGTTTTAGAAATTAGAAAACATTCAGTGCGCGGTTGACCGCAGGAGACAAAGGTTTTCAGAGCTGTGTCGCGTTTGCCGGCAAATTGCTCACTGCGCGACTACTCACGTAAGTAAAGTTTGTAAGATATTGGTTTTTACGATAGTTGAAATATTATTAGTTTTCATTGCATTGTTTGTTTGTTTTACTGAAATGTATATATATCGTATTAATATTTATTTTGAGTTTGTTTTTATTAATTATATGGCGCAACGTTTTTAACCCCCGACGCAAAAACGACGAGGTGTTATAAGTTTGACGTTGTTGTGTGGGCGTGTGTGTGTGTGTGTCTGCCTGTGGCATCGTAGCTCCCGAACGGTGAACGGATTTTGTTTTTTTTTTGTTTGTTTTGCTTTGTTTTGCTGAGTTGATTTTATATCTTTTTAGATAAGCATCGCGTGAAATGAATAATCATGACAAACAAATATTTGCATAGTTGGAAGAGGAGTTCGCTGACGAAGAAGATGATGCACATAATTCACCACAAATTGTGTCTGAAAGTGACGGGGAAAGTGAACATAGTGATCATAATACTGACACGGAACAATTAGCGGCAGAATCTGACAAAGATGTGCCATCAACCTCTCGCGTATCACCTGTAATGTCTCTCGAGCCTACCCAAGAGTCATTACGACACGGTCGCGGATGTGGTCGCGGACATGGTCGTAGAGGTGGAGTCACAGTAGAACAAAATATACCAACTAGCCGTCTCACTCGTAGTTCCAGCCGTCTCACACTTCCACACAAAATAAAGTGGTTCTACAATTGTCGATTTTACACGATGACAACAATATCAACGAAACTATCGGAGCTGCTGAAAAACCAGAAATCATAACATATTACAATGCATCTAAAGCAGGAGTTGACGTGGTTGATCAAATGAAGGAAGAATATTCCGTAGGTAGAATGACTCGCAGATGGCCAATGATATTATTTTTCTCAATTCTGTATATTGCTGGCATAAATAGTCAGATAATATATAAAGAAAATACTGGAAAGTTGTTATTACGACGAACTTTTCTGAAAGAAATTGCCCTGGCGGTGACTAGACCACATATCATCAGAAGATCCGAAGTAAATACTTTGCAGAAACCTCTGAGGAACCAAATCGCCCGATTTGTGCCATCGGAACATCAAAATATGCCCTCAGGTAGAGAAGGTATATGCGCAGTATGTCTGTCCAAGAAAAATAGAAGGACGAAAAAAGGGTGCAACAGATGTGCAAATTTACTGTGCACCGAACATTGCTTGTACATGTGTCAGGATTGTTTTGCTGAAATACATATTGTAGATGATGAAAACGCATAAATTTAGCTATTAAATTTAATGTTTACTTTTTTTACCTAAATAAGATTAAAGAGGTTGTAAAAACCCAAAAAAAATTGCCTAAGATTTCCCAAAGCATTGTTTCCTAATTTTTAGTATAAAACTTTAATAAATGTTTTTTTACTCTGATAGTTTAAGTTTTATTCTATCCTTAAAACATAATTATAAATTAATATAACTTTATTTTCGCTAAAAAAAACCGTATTAAGTATGGGCGGCAAAATGCTCCCCACGCGATCTCTCGCGTTCCACGGGTAGGCGCGATTACTCTAGGGTTAATTTTATGCAAAACCTTGTGTATTTTTTGTTTATTTATTTGTGAATTGCGTAGTTCTATTTCTAGACACATTCTCTCTCGCTATTCTCTATAAACTGTTTTGTATTATATTTTTTAAGTGTCCCATTGGTTAACTTATGAATTTGCCATAGAAAGTAAATTTGTTTAGTATCTCGATTTCTAAACGCTTTAATTATGCGTAAGTAGTGTAGATGTAGATGTTAATTTGTATAGTTAATTAATTTATATTAAAAAAATATTATAATTTAATTGTGAATGGATGTTTGTTGCACATGACAATTACTTAGGCTAATTTTATAGATCAAAGTTAATTTTTGTTGATTTTTATCTGTTGAAATAGGCTTTTTGGCTGTAGCTTTATTTTCAAATAGTACCTACTTATGATTTTAAAACAGTGTTATGTAATAAATTCGCAAACAAACCCAAAGCTCATTAGTACAAAATATGTGAATTGTCAATGTTGCTGTTGTGAAAAAACTATTGTCGATTAAATGTCGATTTTCAATGCAAACATGTAAGGTTACATAGGTCGTTTAACGAAATTGGGCAAGTACAACATTAGGAATTGTCTGAACGAGAGATAAATGTTAATTACATTACAAAGAATTAGTCCTATTAGGTTTCTATTTCGTATCTTTGCAATTGGTACGTTTAGAACAATAATTGGCTATCAGTTATGGTTGGTATCCCGGAACTTGAGCGGATAATACCGTTGATTTTTATAGTGAGAAATAAATTCACTTTCGTTTGCCGACCTATGAATAAAATTTAGGCTAAAATAAAAAACTTTGGAAAATTTTAAGACTCGGCAATGTCAAACGGATCCTGTTGAAGTTACTTGTATCTAAGTCCCTACCATATCATAGGTAGATAATAATACACGTTACATAATTATTATATTTATATCATTCTTGTCAAATATTATTGTGTATTTGAAGTGTGTGTTTAAATTTTAAAAATATTTAAACTTTAATAAAGTTCGCAGAAAAATTAATGTCTTTATTTTACGTTCTTATTTATTGTTAGGTATGTCAAATATTAAAACTGAAGGCCTTTGTACTGGCGAACAAATTTTGTTATTGTCTGTACTGGCCTGGAATGAGGTATAAAATTTCCTTCGAGAATTTGCTGCGGTAGAGGTGTCCGAAACATTTTTCTGACGAGGGATATGGAACATCAACCTTTTGAAGGAAATTCACACATAATATTAATTTTTCATATTTCTCTATTATATCTATTTTTTATATAATTTAGTTAGGATTTCCTTACTGCCTTTTTTCGGATCACACTTTATTTCAAACGAAACTGCAAATGTTGATCAAAATCAAATTAAGAGTTTTAAAACCTTGTATTTGCATGTATAGACGCGTTTTGCCCACTCCCAACTTTTTTTTTGTGGGAGGGAAAATGCTTTTTCGCACCATATCGCTGTCTTGGGGACGACAGCGAAGTGTGTGGGACTCCCCCGGCCAGAAGGGGCGGGGACTACCCGAACTAAAAACCCTCCCCACCTTTTCATCGCCTATTGACGGCGCTATGGGATATCGGGCGACACATAACTGCCACAGACAGCGTCGTCGGCTGCCCACTAGGGTAACGCCAATCAACGTTAGTGATTCGCAAAGCACATGCGACTTCTTGTTCATACTTGTGAACTATACTTAGTAATTCATGATACAAGAGAAAAGTTTATGGTTATATATTAACACGTTCAATGCCGCCGACACGCCTAATGTGTCCAACTATATAGGACGGCCATGGCTTAAGAAGTCAAGAAAATTGTAGAAGCGTTAAACGTGTTAAAAAGCACAAGACTGTGATTTATGATTTTTTGAAAGAGACCTTACGACGAGGAACCAAGGCAATGTTGTGTTAAGTTACCCAACATGAGTCCTACAGACAAGACTTAAAATTTACAACAATGAAACTTTTTTATTACAATCACACAATTCCGCTAATGCCGATTGGGAAAGGTTTCGGGCAATAATAAAATGCAACTTGTTTATTAAGGCTATTTATTTCATTCCTATAAAATAACATACCAAAGGTCTCTTTTGTACAACATCATATCAAAAATGTACACCATAATATAAATTTCGTCTCAGGTAAATGTTACCCAGCTACTCTCGTGATTTTTCCTATTTTTCATGGCTATTACACATAAATATATTAATTATAGTCCTCTCACTTGCCTAGTCTCTGATAGGTACAAAATGTTCATAATACCGTCCTGTCACGTAATGCTGTACAGATATCTACAATATCATTATTGCGAGTCCTAATTATTGTAATAATTCATTGTTAAGTGAAATTGAACCTTAAAGGCGTAGGAATCTTAAAATATGAAATCCTGGATGGGTGGGAGCGTCGATAGATATTGCACATGGTGACTTTGAATAACTACACGAAGCAGGAATAGTTTTGAAAACGTTTTGTTAGTAGGTACGAAGGTAGTCTGCGTCTTATAGTTTAAAGGGACTTTATTCTTAGACCTATTTATTGGTCATGTAAATCATTACTACAATTGAATACCTAGTATGGTTTATGACGATGTAAGAGAAAGATGCCTGAATTTCGAAAGACTCACATTTACATGAAGGTAGGTGCTATTATTATTACATTAGACGCAGACTACAAAATTTGTGGCCTTTTGCCAAAACATCGATTACATCCAACGTTATCCGGTAGCTTTTTTATCGCAAATAAATCTGTGCATGTTAAAAATAATGTTTAAAGCTCAAGCAGAAAGCGTAGGCGCACCATAAATAATATTTCTATCTAGTAACAACTATCAGTAGTCCATCTTCTTGAAGACAATTCGAAATTGAAATAAATATAAAAATACAACTGAATAACATAACTGTCCAAAAACTGTTTTCAATTTCTAAAATACAACAATTTAAAAATAATGCTGACATGATTACCTAACGATATTTTAAAGAAACATATAAAATTAATCTCCCCTTGCAATGTCAGGTAACCGCAAATCATCATCGATAAGTTTGCAGTTCTAAACAAATTCGGCAGAGAGCACTTACCGGAGGCTAATAGGTCAACACAACAGAAAAAAATAATCGCCTACGATAACTTGCGGTTAGCTCAGTGGGAAGAGCAGCACGCGCGATACGTGAAATGCGTGGGTTCGAGCCCCGCACCGCAGGAGGAGATGAATTTTTTCTGTTTCTTTAAAATATTTAAAGTTAATTAGTGCGGCGTGAAGAACATATATTTTTTTAAAATCTATGGATTACTGATACCTAGTTATTATTTCCGTGGTAATTGTAAACTGATGACAATACTTTGAACACACACAGAAGTCTAGTGTTTTTTTCTATACATTAGTCACTAAAAAGAATTAAAGGCCTTTTTTAAGACATTTCTAATCAAATAGCAAATAAGTTTAATTAAATCAAATGATCACTTAATGTATGGCTTAGTCATAACAAGTGAAATAAGAAATGGAGATTACATGTTTAGAAATATTTTTTATTTTGCATATAAATAATCATAATGAAATGTATCATTAAAAAAAATTGCAAAATAACTATGGATGTAATCGTGTATCATAACTTTTACCTTACACCTTACGTAATTAATTTTTAGTAGGTACGGTTAATTGTTCATATTTTATTACGTGTTAACCAGAGCTCTGGGGCCTTAGACATTACAAATGTGGGCAGTGAGTTAGGTACGCGTCGTGGTTAGTTACGCACAAACATACGAGAGTATTCTTTCTTATTTTATTTACAGGCAAGAATTTCGCTTTTCGATCGTATGCATTATCAAAATAGCGTCGAAATTAAAGATATGTAGTACAGCAAAGGCACAACCTTAACTTTAAATAAAGGTTAATAATAACTGACTTAACTTTTGTTCGGATGCATATTACCTGAGTTAACATTGTCTATTTGTACTTTGTTTCCAAGCAAAAAATAAGAAGACACTAATACGGGAAGATCTATTCTCAAAACAATCGCATTACGTAAAACAATAAGAAATTAATAAGCAGTTTATTTGACTTATCATGTAATGGAACGTAACATGTTCTATATTTAAAATGTATAGTTGTTTTATATACTGTTTTATTTGCGAGAACTAAATAAATATTTAAACAAGTCATAAAATCAAATTGGATCTCAACAACGCGGCGATAAAATGAAACATGTACTCATTAATAATATATAGAGATATGTTACATTCCATTAGTTGCCACATGATCTCGTCAAAAAGCACCGCAACATAAAATATAATCATCTACATAAAAATCTAAATAAAAAAAGAAGTTTTATTTCCATTTCATAAATCTGTTTCCCAGACGCTTTCTTACCAATGTTAAATTACAATATAAAAATATTTCGCAAATAATCATAGATCAACTAATACCCAAATCTTGGTAGTTAATTGAATAATGTTAGACATAAAATAATTTTTCATTACATATTTCATTACATATTATTTTTATTAATATACGACATTAATAGCAAATATCAACCAAATTTTATTGCATGCATTTAATTTTAAATAAAATTAACAATATTACATTCTAAATAACACTGTTGGACGATTTTTATAGTCAAACTTTACAATAGTAAAAAGTAGATAAAACCCTAAGTCACACGGGGACATGTTCTAGTAAGCCTATGTTAAATATTGTTTAAAAACGCGTCATTTAAACAACAGAATGCTTACAACTAGAGAAATCAACGTATATATTACTATAACATCCTATCTTTACGTGTTAATGCTTAAAAATAAATGCTGTCTACAGTGGTCTAGGAGAATGATAAGTATTAAAAATAAACAAATCGCTTTGCCTTGTAATCCACGGTTACGGTATAACAAATTACACAAACAATATCAAGGATATGGCTTAACTATATTCAATCATAAGAAAATCTACTGCAGCATTGATCATATGCAAATACTATTCAAATGTGTTTTCAAACGAAAATCTATCAGATGGCATTGAAATCGGCGTCAGATCTTACTTGACACTTGACTGGTTTTGACATGACATTGATGTACGTGTTTACATTAACATGCGTCACAAAATCACCAATCATAGCATTCGGAACATCGCGCCATCTGATGTGAAGTGGAGATGACGACTTCAAAATCGTATTGCAAAATAGTCACACTAAGGTTGATATTTGCAATGTAATGATTTAACAAGTAGCAATATTTTAAAACCATGCATTGCATTTTTCAACCTTAGTGTAACAACATAAGGTACATTACTGTTCGTCACCTTAAAATCCCTTGTCATGCCGTCCCGATAGTCTTAAGGGGACGACTAGCCTTCTACAATTCGATTTTCCAATAGGAAAGTATGGAACATGTTTCGTATTAATTTTTATTTCTGTCTATGAGGTCAATGACTTTATAGTTTCGTTTAGTTAAACAGTTGCATGATGTTTTCACATTAGTGTTGCCGGATAATCGATTATCGATTAATCGATTATCCCCCCCTCAAATAATCTAATAATCGATATGACAATCGATAGTATCGATACTATCGATATAGTCGATTATATCGATACCTATTTTTATTAGATATAATCGATTATAATCAATTAATCGATTATAATCTAAGTCAAATACAATATAATCGATATAATCGATTAAATCGATATCAAGTTGAAAGCAATTCTATCGATATAATCGATTATTTCGATATAATCGATTAACTTGCAATTATTTTTAGATAGTATCGCCATGACGGTACAGTTCAGGTAGGTACCAAGAAACTTAGCTATCACGTTTTATGAATAAAAAGTAGGGTATAAATAACTTTTTCACGGTTTCATTTTGAATGTGTTATGTCTAAGACATTATATGAATGACGATTAAATCTAAAAATAATTGCAAATTAATCGATTATATCGATAGTATTGCTTTCAACTTGATATCGATATAATCGATTATATCGATTATATTGTATTTAACTTAGATTATAATCGATTAATCGATTATATCTAATAAAAATAGGTATCGATATAATCGATTATATCGATAGTATCGATACTATCGATTGTCATATCGATTATTAGATTATTTAGGCCTCTTTTGGAATAATCGATTATAATCGATTTACAATCGAATCGACGGCAACACTATTTCACATTACAGTGGATTACGATTAGGCAAAAGAAAGTTATTAATGTTTCGATCTAGATGATACACGTAATACAACTAGCGATCGCGTATTTCTAACATATTCGTAGAGGTACACACATACCTGTTGTAGCCACTAAATAACAAACTAACATGTACTACCAATCTATGAAAATAATTATTCGTACAAGCCAAATACGTGTTAAAATCGAGCTTTCGCCTCATTTAAGTTAATAAAAATCTTATTTACACGTCTAATACCAAAACAATAATAGATTGATATTGTTTACAAATAATTATAAAAGAAAAACAATAAAAAACCATTTTGCTAAGCAATTAAAACAATAAATAGATGGCATCATCGAAGCCAAGGTGAAGTATTCGCCAGTTAATGCTTCCTGCCACTCACCGACTCTGTATTCAGCATATTTCATATAAAGTTACCCTTTTAACCAATTATAAGTGCCAAATGTGCGTTAAGAGTGCTATATGTTCCTTAACAGTCCGAATTTCGAGTTGCTTAATCAACTAATACTGAAAGCACCATTTTATTTCACCTAATTAATCAATTCTTATATAAATCCGATAAGTATAATTTTGAATTTTGATTTTTTTTTCATGAAATGGGTCAACTGTTAACGAAGGCGAATTTTTGTGAAAAATTTTAGTTCTTGGGATGAGTTCATCTTATAGACTAAAACAATAATTAGATTAGAATCCATTATAAAAAATAATAATTATCAATATCGCCTTTCAATTGTAGTTGCCCTCAAAGACCTTGACATCCAAAACTTGTATATTAAAATATTTTAGTTACATCATCTAGAATAATAATCCTGTGTATAATGGCATCAAATACTACAAAACTAGTTTAATACTGAGACGATAATAATAGGTTATATGCAGCATTTTGATTACTATCGCAGAGAAAAAAACTCATTGATTGCAACAATGTCATTGTTCAAGTAAAGTATTCTATATTTTCAGTTAAAACCTAACTTTTTTGTAACCTTCATGTCAACCACCGAATTAATGTAGCATAATTATTTTAAAATTGGTCAGTATCTAACCAAGTACTGATAACAGAGAGCCAAATTTCGCAACACTGATAATATTTCACTGCCAGTTTCACAACACACACAAATATCCTTCTAATCGAGGTTAGAGATGTAAAGAACTCGAGTCTCAAAGACTTGATCGAAAGAGTCCTTATTCGATAGACTCGGCTTAATTTTACAAGACTCAGAAAAATACCTAGATTCGGAGTCTTAGGTCATTTTACAACGAACCGAGCGCTAAAACAGAACTCGAGTCTTAAAAGTGCTCAATCCGCCTTTTTGTCAAGATTTAGTAGGTAATTAAATCAGAAAAAAATTGGTAATAAATAAAACCATACAAGCTTCAATGCGTCTTGCATCATGATTAAACATTTTAATTATAAAAATACTAGTATTTTTGATGATTAGATGAATTTTTATGATGATTAAAAATTTTGTTCCTATTCTTTAACGTTTTTATTTGTAAAAATACACTTCTGATTAGGCTCACAAAAAGGAACATTTTGCTGTCTGTTTTCGAAACAAAACTCCAAACGAAAATCTACTCGAGCAATACTCGACCCGTAAAAACTACCACAGCGCTAAAAGACTCGCGTTTCATGTTGCCCTCCAAAGCTCATATAGACTTAAGTCGTCTAACCTCTGGAGTCTCACTGTCATGAGTCAAATCGTTAAATATAACGAGTCAAGCTCAAAATTTACGACTCGAGACTCTAGTCCTCTATATCTCTTAGTAAGGATGTGTTGTGCAAACTTAAATTAAAACAAATCAAAATCAGTTCTCTTCTAAACGATAGTTATTATTACACTAAGATGCCAAGTTGATCTGATACTACATTCACCCGTGTTTTAATAATTAAACGTAATTTAATTAACCACAAATAAAAACTCATATGACACTTACGCGATTGACTTCTTATTGTCACCAATGCAATTATGATCGAGGGAAATTATAATAATTACTATGACTGTTATTTGTTAGACATCCGCAAATAGTTACGTTCTCAAACCGAATTCCTAACAGCAGAGTTATTTTTCTTATCAAGTTACATAATATGAATACTTACTAATATATTTTTGTCATAAGTGATAAAACATTAAAAGTTACTGTCAATTTATAATCATAAGGTTATAAACATAAGTTCAAATTATTTTTGAGACAATATTATTTTCGTTGTGTCTGATTATCTGACACTTGAAGGATCCTAATACATTTATAATTAGATATTGCGGCGTTATATAAACATGTTAAATAATGTAACACGGAAGTTATACAGTTATTTATAAGATATTGCGCGATCCTATCCACCTCAAGTGCTATTCCACCATGATCATGCTTTTTCAATATAATTATACAATATTTATATACACCATAATTATTCACAATCATCGATATCTAAACATTGATTTAAAAGCGTCGTCCTGTCGTCGTTATAAAAAAATATTTACATATTCCGCTGGACACCCTTAAGTATACCAGTCGAATTTTAGAATTCGTGATTATATTACAAGTCTATAGAGTTTATGTTACACAGTATTACGTCATCGTAAAGCAGAACGGAGCTCGCAGCGCGACCACGGCAGATCAATTCCTACTTCTTTCGGCACTACATCGATGGATAACGTCCTGAACTCACTAGGCAACATTTGAAGCGTTATGCGACAACCTAATCTGTTCGGAAAAGTCATAAAATGGAACACTAAGTTGTTAAATTACTCGTCACGTACGTGTGAATCTGTACCACTCGATTGTAGGGCTTCAACGGTTGCCTAGATTTAATACAAGGCTTAACGAACAAAATTATGAAAACCTGAGCGACCATTATGATGATAGTACCCTAACTTACTCATATTTGATCCCAAGCATGATATAGAAAGTGAAATCGTATCGCATACATCCAAACGAGAGATAGAAAGAAGTCACATCGAGTTTTCGATTAGAATCACCGCAAGCCGACAGCGAAGGAGTCACTAAAAAAAGTTACATCACAAATCCATCATACAGACCACTTACGCACTAGGAAATACCTAAAATGTAAAATAGGTACAAACAACGTCCTCACTATCCAGAAGGCAAAATTGGCACTTAAGACGAAGTTCGCTCCATTCTTTATGAGTGTTTCGAGGAAGGACAGACGGCTCGTGGTGGGCGGAGCGAGCGCGAGGTCGCGTGCGCGGGGGCGGGAGCGGAGGCGGAGGCGGGGGCGGGGGCGGCCGCGGGGGCGGGGGCGGGGGCGGCCGCGGCGCGGGGGCGGGGCCCGCGGCTATGTGGGCGGCGAGTGGTTCTGTGTCGGGTTGTACGGGTGGTTCGAGTTGCGCAACACTGTGTATACACTGTCCACCTTGCTAAGTTTCTCGAAAAACGGTATCAAGTCCAATAGTTCTGAATCTGTCATGTCGTCGAACCATGACGCGACAGGTACCTGTGGACAAGATTAGATAATATTATTAAAAATGATAACTTCTGAAACTCAAAACACATTGTAACATTTTTTTTAAACATACAATCAATTTTCGATGATAATCTACATGAGTCAGCATCCTAGTCTAGACCCTTAAAGCAGACGTAGCAAATATTATCAGTAAACTAAGGATGCGCGAAGCAGTTTGCTTCTTTCATTATACGAACCGCTAAAGAGTGGAACTCTCTGCAGAGGTCAGTTTTTCCCAAAAAGTATTATTTAAGGTCACCTTCTAGGCAAACGTATACTAGGTATCTAAGCCTTTCATCAACGGAGATTTTCAATTGTGAGCCTATTCAATATTTGTATTTTTTTTAACCCTTTTCATTCCCAAACACACTGATATATCAAGAAACAGTTACTTCTCTATCGTATCTAGATCTCCGGTTTACAAGTCAAACATACTAATCTTCAGTTCAACCATACCATACAACTACGATACCCAAAACAAAGGAGGCAAGCATTAATAGACAACGCCTCTCGAACGAGTGCCAGTTATCATCTAAGATACGCTGAACAATGACATTAACATCATAAAGACACATTGTGCCGTTATCAGCGCTTAACCGTGTTATTATCACACGTTATCTGCTGACCGCAACTATTGCTACCTGAATGCAAGCAAGTGCAAGACCAAAACTGGAATAGTACAGTCCGTATTTGATGACGTATGACGCATTCAGACGATGCGAAACTGTGACAAGTGATACAGTACTTGGAATGTGTTGGAATACAAATTATGTCACTAATATCATAATCGTGAAAGTTTGTATGAATGTATGGACGTCTATACTAGATCAACACGTAGGATACCTTTTACCACGAGACCACAAAGTCGTGAGCATCGCTAGTAATGTACAAAGCGGGGTTTTCATGGGGGTTTCGTGACGACCGTAGCCGAGATGCGAGCGGGCCGGACTTTGGCGTCGTGCCATCTTTAAGGTCCCAGGTTCGATTCCCGGTCGGGTCAATATGGGAAACGAACTTTTCTATATTGCCACGGGTCTGGGTGTTGTGGTATCGTCGTGGTTTCTGATTTCTGTAACATAAGTGCTCTACTCACCGCAGTATCAGAGCAATGTGATTGTCCAATATTTATTTATTTATTCAAAACATCACGGCTCTATCCCAGGGATGTCGTGAAATAATCCACATACTTTTATCGGTAGGAAATTCTTTGACGAACCGTACTGACTAGAGAGGGGGAGGGGGGAAGGGAAGCACTAGCTTAAAAAACTTAAAATTCTGAAGTTCTGGCACATAGACACAGGAATGTTGATACTCACAGCATTGTCGGGATGGAATATGTAGGAGGCGGGCGAGTTGTCGACTATGACGACGCGGCGCAAGTCCCGCCCGAGACTGTTCAGGTCCTTGACGTAGTTGCCGCGATGGAAAACGCAGCTGTCGCGGAATAACCGCGCGCGAAACACGCCCCATCTGAAACAGACAGACATCATATGAGTATGCCATTTTTGTCTGCAATATCTCCTGGTAGATAGGATTGGCAGTAAGTGATAGAACAAGCAAGCATGACATATTTTATAGGCAACATAAAGAAAAGCAACTCCACTGACGCTATGCCCGCCTGGAGCACTGAGCTGGATCTTCACCCATCCAAGAAATATACGACATAGTCGCTACCTTCCCGGTCTAGGGTTAGAGGTGGTCTAAGAGCACTTAATATCGTCATTAGATCATACCCTATGCAATAACCATGGCCTCTCACAAGTGGGCACGCACTTTAGACGTAGCACCGCGCGTTTCCGTTTTACCATGAGGAACAGACTTGCTTTATCTAGCAATTCAACGAAGATACACGCAGCAGGGTCAATGTAATTATACTTGTTTCATTTGTGGCTTTGTGGCGTTTTTGGCGAGTGGAGCTGTGACCAGCACGAATTCGTAAAGCTCCCCGCAGCGCCAGAATCTTTTCCACGTGAGGCCGTACACTTGGTAATCCGCACCCTCTATCTCCATAAACTCTATGCTCGCCTGGTACTCATAGGATCCTCACCTGTCCAGCAGGTCGGCGACGGGGTCGGCGTACTTGGCGAGCGAGGCGGTGAACAGCACGCACTCGTACAGCTCGCCGCAGCGCCGCAGGAACTCGTCCACGTGCGGCCGCTTCAGCACATACACTTGGTGTACAGCGCCATCTATCTCCACCGGCACCACGAAGTCTGCGTTGTTAATTGGCTGGAATGGAGATTATGATATTAACGAATGACTCAACTACTCGGCTCAGACTTGCTACGGCAGGAGTGACTTACGATAGCTTGTTTTTTAAATATCACAGAATCCATATCAGAGATTGAATGCGAAATATTCACTAGAGATCGTACGTTTTTAGGAAGTCAAGTAGTGAGAACGTCAAAGTTCAGAACTATGATAACTAAAGTTAATAAACTCCTTTATCTAATCTGCTTGTAAAAGCTTAGGGTTGTTTATGATATATTATTAAATTCATCATCACAGTTTTACAAATATAAGGAATCATAAGGATACGCAAAGATTATGTTTCATCTCTGTCCGACTTTCGATTGATGTTGTGTTGTCAAAAAGAGGGAGAGGAGGAAACATACATAGTTGCCGGATTCAGATCAGTTTCCAACGCTTTGTAAATGCGACATCGGATGATGAATGCTACTAGCATTAAATCGACCTAATGTACTTCTATACAATTAACTCTTCAAATAAATTCTAACACTTTAATATCATTCAACAATGAATTATCACCTGTCTTTGGTGTTTTCATCAGATTTTTTTCAAGCTAGATAAATTATGATTCTAAAAAAGTATATCGTAATTACAAAACATGCGAAACCCGGATTTCTTAACGCAATATCTTTCTTGAGCAGACTTTCACAAAAGAATCCGACTTTAATTATAAACCCAAAAGTTGGATCCGTAGATGGCTTTACTCACGCAAAACAAACGGAAGAAACCGCGGACGAAATTTGGTAGAAGATATTAACATTTAGAGTATTGTTTATTCAGAAATAAATCGAACTAAGTCGCGTGCAAAAGCCAGTTTGATATAAAGGCTTAGAAAAAAGTAATATTTGAGCACCTTCGTGCCTAGGCGATATTAATATAAAGAACGGGAACAACTGCAATCAAAAAGTCGTCAGCTAATGAGGCAAGTAATTTAAAACAAACAATAAATGTTGACATTATTAGATCTCTAATAGACGGATTGTCCTTCAAGAAAAATCCTTGAGCCCTAGCATGTAAAATGTTTTTACTTTTATGTGCAAGTATGAAATGTTTCTAATTTTTTTTATTCGTACATTCAGCGTCAAATAGTGTCACTGAGGTTATTCAAATAATATTCATACTTGCCCAAATCATATTATTTATACGATATTACAATTGGCATAATTAATAATTAAATTATGTACCTAAGTCTAAATTATATTTATTCCATTATAATAGCATGCAAAAGAACAAATATGCCAAGGTAATATTATTATGACAGAAATCAATGTTCCAAGTACATTATGCCAATGTATTTTAGGTTTAATTAAGACATGCAATCGTATAGGATTCCACTTTGGGACCTGGTCAATGTGTGATACTTATTATATTACAAGAAATAATCAATGTTATCATACTACGCTTGCTGGTTCTTAGTCTTCATTCAAGAAGCTGCTTGCATCTACGTTCATTGTTTCCACGGCATATGTAACTTTTGTTTATCGTGGGAAATCTCGTAGATGAACCGTACCGCCACTCGAAGCAGAGTCACAGTATGTGAGGGACTCCCAAGGGCCAACAAAGGAAGACTACCCGCTAAGAACCCATAATGAACGAACCATAAGTGGTGATGTCGTGGGATCAACCTTGGACTGCCACATCACAGGCGGAACAGCTACCCTCATGGGGTGGCCCCAAGTCGTCCCCTGATCGACGGGGAGCTAATAGAAGTGGCTGGTCGCATAGAGCCATTACAAATAGTGTTGCCAGGTGTCACGGGACGTCACGATTTTCAGAGGTCTGAGGACGCGTCTTGATCGGGACGCTAAATATTTGCAGTAGTAGTTCAAAAGGCAAAAAAAAAGGAGTTTTTAAAAAAGTTTAGTCTGGGTTTTCAACCCAGACTAAACTTTTTTAAAAACTTCCTGTTTTTTTTCTATCCCGATCTGCAATCCTAAATCCTAATTTTTCAGTATACTTTTAAAACGACCTGGCAACACTAAAAACGAATGATCTGCTCATTGCCTCATACAAATACAATTAGTAACAATAGACTTTTTGCGAATCATAAATCACGGAATCCCCATAATTAGTAAGTCTTCATCCAAGTAATTGTTTACGTAGTCTCCGACTCTTTGTTTACGAGAAACAAACTTATGTTTACACAACACTAACTTCAGAGTAAATTACCAATATTAAACAAGTTAGTTTGTAATATGAATATCGGTTCGTTTACATTAAAACAATTAATGTTCGTAATGTAAATGGATTTGTGTTTATTGGAAACGATTCGATTTATCTCGATTTATCAGTGTTCGTTAGCACTGATCATTTGATTTATTAGGTACAGTGTTTTAATTTTATTGTAATCAATCTTTCATTAATCTGATCGTGTACGTACCGACAAAGTTTTTCAATTATAAAGCATTCGGACTTGAATCATGTTCATATTTGATGTGAACTAGAGAGCTAAAATTCTAGTTATTGAGAATATAACCATACGTTTATTTGTATTTGATAAGTTCTTTGTCAGTTTCACGCAGATTGTAATTTGCCTTATACAGCTAAGTTTGAGTCCACAATAAAACGACATGTCTCGAAAAAGTAATATTTTTTAAATTACATTTTACGGTTTAAGAGCCATAGCTTTCTTGCATTAGATAATAAAAATCCATCTTCAGTTAAGTTTTCAGGGTGCTAATCAGATCATGATTTCGGGCCAATCTTCAGAATAATGTCTTCGTTTTCCCTTTTATGCCCCGTTTCAATATTTTACGATTCGTAATGTATTAAAAATGACTAACCGTTTTTCCCCACCCAACTACGAGTAGTTAATTCTAATTTCAAATTTACTTTCAATATCAGCTGTCATTTCAGTCATCTGTCGGTCGGTTTTGGCCTACGCCTCGTATAATTTATTACTATCCTTAACTAGAACGGACCGTTTTTCAAATATTGGAACTGGGCATTAGTCTCTTTGTAAACTTGACATGCTACAGCCGTGCTCAATAGTTTCTAATAACCTTTCAGACATTATGAAGTTTTCATTCGTTCTCCCTTGAGTAATCATGTGACTGATATTATCAATAATAACGTCGTAATATCAAGAGTCAATTGTAGTGACAATAGGACGTTTCGAGTATTACGCATCCTCTAGCCAGTGAGTATACACTGACAAAGGTTAAACATTGAGCTAGGGCAATAAAGTGCAAAACAGTAAGGCAACTTCGTTCTAATCAATATCGACTCTAACTGCTTGACCTATGATGCAATAGGACTACTACAAAAAACAAAACGAACAAACGAAAGATTTCGTTTTAAAAAACGAATCGAAAGTTCGTGACCTAAAAAGTGGTTTTGGATTTGCTACCTGTCATCGGATCCGAAATATTTCGTGTTTGGTATTAGACCTACAGGGTTTGCTTTGCGCGAGAAGGCGTTTTTAGGGACGCAGAGGGTTGAAGTGCTGATACCTAACTGTTGACTATGCGTTTAGTAGAGATCACCAAGTAAAGTTATTAACTACACACGTTAAATAGGCTAGAGATACATCGGCTTGTTGTGCCCATTCATGCGAAAACGTTCGCGTAAAAAAGATTTCTCAGTTTTATACAATAAAGTACGGAGTTTAAACGTAATATAATATTGAGATTGAATACACGTGGTTTTACTAGAGTAAACTGGTTAGAATATCTATATTCTAACCAGTTTTGCATTATAAGTGCATGCATTGTGAATTTGATACGATTGTGATATGGTCACACGCTTAATAAATGTAATTTAACAATAAGTAAACTAAAACAAATATAAAGTTAGTGTGACAGATCGTCTGAAGAAGTATTGCTATATTTTTCAAAGCCGACCCAAAACTATATTTAGCCAGCCTTCCACCTATTCACATTACTTCACTGTTCCATACTGTACACTGTGCTGTGATTGAGTTTGGCCACACAATCGATTCCCAATGGCGACCACGGACCAAGGGCAGCGCCTTGACACGCCAGGAGCTGACCAAAAGCGCACACAATGGCAACGGTATTAGAACATATGGTGCACTCAAACAGCCACATTGTGTGCAGCACCATTAATACGGCGTTGCAATTAAACGTTATTTATTGTAACTCGGTGGTGAGGTAACTAAACAACATAAGCTAGGGTTGACGTCTATAAGGCACGTCGACTCAAAAGGAGCATGATTTCTAAAGATATTATTGGTATAAAGTCTCTTACTTTAATATTTACTCGTACAAACTTCCAAGGCACGTTTTACCCCCTTAGGAATGAAGTTTCGTAAAAATCCGTTGTTAACAGATTTCTTAACTTAATTAGAAACCTATCTACCAAATTTCAAGTTTGTAGGTGTTTTAGTTTCTGAGATTTTGTGTTCAATCAGTAAGTCTGTCAGTCAGTCAGTCACTAAGATGTAGATGAACGCGTCAAAGAAACACGAGTACAAATAGTCTTATATCTACTTAGCGACTTCGTACGCCACTGGTTTCGAAATACAGACAAGCCAATTTTAGAAACATACTTTTCTAAACTGAATCGGCTTAAATATTTGAAACTGTATGTTTTAAAAGACGCCGCCAATAGTTATTCAACTAATATACATAATGTGCAGGAAATAACCTACTTCCAAACCGGATTTTAGCATGCAACGTTTGGCATTTATTTATTTAAAACACTAACATATGAGGAAATGAACACTTTTAGAGTTGAAAATTTCAACACAGCAAAAGACAAAGAGCAAAATCTTGTAAAGTCAAAGTGGCAATTGTAATTTATATTTGTTTTCTGTCTTGTCGTCTCAGCCCTTGGTATTACTATTCGCGGTATCCGCAGGGACACTATTGTTTCATATTTATTAGTCACCTTGCTACGCTACACGTCAATCGAGACCTTAAGCTGTATTTTAATAGTGTACGTATTTAAATCTAACTTGTTAGCGTCACGAGAATCAGCATACATTTTCATTTCTTTCCACGTAGAGGTCAATGTTGTTGAAAGGATTTACTTCTGCTTATATGCAGTTTGTGCAAAAAAATACATCGTCCAACATTTAGCGGGAAACGTTGCAATAATATTTCCAAGGAATGTGCCAATGAAAGATTCCTCTTTGCAATGCATTTTAAACCAGACCTTATTTTAAATCTGGTACAGTATCTTGCAATATTTGCAATAAAGGATTAAATTGTTACTATGTCCTCAATAATAATAGCTGCATTATTATTATTATATATCAGCATTTACTGATTTTAGTTGGATTTGTTGTTTGTGAAAAGGTGTTTTGTCCTGCCAAGAGGGTAGATATATAGGAAGAAACGTTTCCAATTCTGAAAGTATATGCTTTATCACCTGTCCCCGTTCCATCCCGTCAATAGATAATTTCCAAATTTAAATCCGCTTTTGAAATTTCAGGTATAAATAAAACTTTGCGAGATATCATCGGTGGTACCTTATTTACAGTCGCATTTTGATGTTCTTTGCAGGACTTAACGTGTTTTTTTGTATGACGAGTTCCCCTCCGTATTTTTTTTCGATCCCATAGAATATGTACTTCAGTTCGAAGATTATTAAAAACCCTCCAAGCCAACTAAAGATGTAAGGATGGAGAATATCAATGGTATGTTGAGGTATACTGTGGTACCTACAAATACAATAAAGATCGGATCGCATCGATCTACAATATCAGATCAGAATTCGATTCGTTTCCATTCAATCCTGCAAGCTGAATAGAACACAACACGGGCGAAAGAACAAAGATTTATAAATAGAAGTTAATATAAAACCTATTTGCGTGCGTGTCAGAGTTCAGTTCACAGCCGGAGCTAAAAATAGCCAATCATTTCACCTTTGCAAAGTAGAGCGTAAGCGATCCACGATCGCACCACTGCACGCCTACAGTTGGTAGTGCAGGTGACTCATATTTGCTATCCAGACCTTACACCTACACTCTGACTTATCGGGAACCATCACATGACTCATTCGGAAAAAACTACTCCGTCCATTATCACTGCTTAGCGAAAGAATTATTCGACAAGACCGTTCAAGTGAACTACGAATATACCTACCAATTGTCGTGACGCTCACTAACAGATGAAAATGTTTTGATATTCATCTCATTTACACGGTGAATAGCTTTATTGTTAATTGGATGGTCTTACAAAATGTTTCTAGAGCTATAAGCTAATTAAGCAAAAAAAAAACAGTGTTTTCCGTCCTTTTCGTTCTTGTAAACACGAATAGTACTTTCAGTTTAATTTTTTTTGTAATTAAAAATTATCAACTATTGCCCAAGGGATCAAATTGTACAACATGTATCTGCTTATATGATTTAGCCAGTGATGGTTTGAATTTCCTTGTCAAAGTGAGAATAAATAATTTTGGTCGACCTTAAAAATGAGAGTCAAGCAGAAGATGCCTGGAAAAATGGGTAAGCCACTAACGTAGCTCGTAAACAGCGTTGCGGAAATTTAAAATCCCTCATCACACCATCAAATGCACAATTAACAAACTAGCCAGCATCGCTAATCGCTTAGATCCCGCAAACTATCTGTCAGAATGTTTATTATCGTGATTGGCGTTCATAGCCCGACCACAGTGAAGTGGTACCGCTACAGAACCCATTCGGCTAACCACTATCATGCCTCGTATCGGCGGGGACGGTATTTTGTTCCACAGCGCATCGCTAAGGCTTCGATAACGGAGGGGCATCGTTATCTGTGATATTAATATTGGCTTTCCCTACGTTTATGTCTTTGTTTCAAATACGCACGATGAAACGCAATTTTTCCTACCTGACTAACGATGATGGCTTTGAACCCTTATCATCTTCGAGGGAGCAGGCCCTAATGATTAAGCAACTGAAACGCAGTTTGATTACCGTAATGTTTTGATACATACTTTTAGTAGACAAGGCCAAAGTTTTACAGGCGTATCTTTGTATGGCGGTCTACACGACATAGTAGAATCATCTAATCTATGGTGATATCTTCATCCAGGAATTACTAACATGAAGCTGATGGTATTTTCATTAATATTTATCTATGATGTGTTACCATTAAGTATTATTTGTATTAAATCTATGGACCTGATGTTGTCATGAAATGTATGTTTTGAATTTTATTACTTCTAATTTTATAAATTCATGAGTTTTTGCATGTATGTGATATGGATGACATTTGAAATATATGAATTGAATTAAATGGCATGAAATGATGACGAGCGTATAAAAAAGTATTTCATGCCGACACGTTATGAAACCAATACAAAAATAGATAAGAATTTTATATTTTGTTCAACATCCTACTAATATTATAAACGCGAAATTTAGTAGCAACCTTTTTATTCCGAAATATCGCAGGCGAAGTCGGGGGCAACAATTAGTGCATAATAACTTCCCTAGCATGTGATTCCGTATTCACATTAGCAATTGTGAAAAAATCTTTGAGTAGGTAAGTAACAGAAACTTAACCCAAATATTCCAAATATTTATGCTCACATAAAAGGCTTTCAACAACAAGATAACTCAATTAGTGTTTCAGAATACCTAAACCATAAACCAAAAGCCAAGTTCTTAAAAGCTAAGTACTAGGTACTTGAACTTTCTAAGCTTTGTAAATCACTATCAAACCCCTTACGATGTTTATTCAATCGAAAAAAATCTTCAGGTATCTTATAATATTACATACTAGCTGTGCCCGCGACTTCGTTCGCGTGGACTACATCCTTTCATGGTCGGTTTTACCCCTATCTCCCCTAATATTTGAAACAAAAAGTAGTCTATATTTTAATAGAGCTATATTTGTGCCAACTTTCACATCTCAAATTAAAAAAATAAACATTTTCCCTTAAAAAACTTTCAAAGGTGGCATTACCCCCCCCCCCCCTTACTTTCTAACAAAAAGTAGCCTATGTCCGTTCTTGAGGTTCAACGTATACCTATGCCAAATTTCATTAAAATCGGTTGAGAGGTATAAGCGGGAAAGCGTAACAGACAGACAGACAGACAAGAGTTACTTTCGCATTTTTAATATTAGTAGGGAAGTAGGGATTACAAAAGAGCACTAAGGTACTTTTTAACCGACTTCAAAGGAGGTTCTATGTTCGGCATTATGTATGTTTTCCTGTTTGAACTCTCTACTCAATAAAACGTGACGTGCCAATAGCAATGACTTTTACTACAACCAATCTGTCATACTTTTGCCATCACGATCTAATAGGAAGGTTCGATCGCAAACTTTCACAAAAGCGTTTCATTCAATCCTCATAGAGTGTTTTCGTATGTTTTCTCGCCGTCCGTAAACGGATAGGCCCTGCGAACATTCACGTCCCACGCTCTAGTTCCTAAACTGAAAAGTTAAAACGAACACGTTTTACAAACCGGTAAAAATATTTCTCGCGTCCATCCTGTTGCGTTGTTATTATTAAAGCTAAAACACATCCGAGGAAAATAAGAAACGCGTTGTTATTTCATCATACGAGCTTATTACCACTTTGGTATTAACCGCCCAATACTTTGAAGTGACCAAATGCTATACATGTTCCTGAACAACTGAAATTTTGATTTCATACTACGATAACTTCGCTATAATATTCGTACAACCCTCGACCTTCAATCACCTGCCTAAATTAAATCTCAGCCTTTGTAAAATACATTTATTGGATGAATTGAATTTGTTTACATATACGGTATTTTGCAAACTACATGAACCCCATGTAAATAATATACCTAACTGCCTTACTAACATGCGTAGTACGACAAATTTCTCGCATGAGACGATAAAAGTTACAATACGGTTTACTTTCAGCCAATCAGCAGCTGAATTTTATCGATTTTGATATTTTTCAAGAGCGCGATTAAATTTACTTGTCGCATCTTAATCGGCCAGGTCTATTTTACAGTATTGAAAAATGAAATAGTATGTCATTATTTTAGGGACAAAATTAATAAACATTTCCATAGGTTCCTGCCCTGAGCTCTATGGTTTACAAGCAAAATTATGTTTACTTTTAGAATTGGAGCTGTTCGTAGCTTTTTTTAGGTGTCTGACCTGACGAAATTATGACCACCTTAATTGTATGGCAGTGTTCAATAGTATTTTCTCATAATGGTTATGAGATTAGTATAACATCGACCTTTAAAAAATAAGGTATGCTAGCTATTTTGTACTTCCTACCTAAATGTTACGGACATTATTCTTCGATTGTGTTACCATGGCATCAAAATGGCTCCATAATTAAACTGTTTAACTGAACAGATGCTTTAAAAGATAACAGTTAAAATTTACTCTAACTTGTTCTGTGAGAAACAAACTCAGCACTTAACATGGCCATGATTTTAGATAGAACACACCGTAGAGACAACGTAAGAATTTGTTAACCAATTTACTTCATCTGAATCTTTATAAACCTTACTATAAAGTATTCCTAGTCTATTCTGAGGAATTCTGTGGGCAGAAATTCCAATCGACTGAGTATCCAATAGCTTTAGTTAATGGCTGGCTACATTACACGTTCCGAGCATCGAATTAGGCCAATAATGCGTGGTCAATAGGATAATTACCGCTACTGAAACGGTTTAATTCCTTTAATCTCTAAACAATATGTTGACCTAAATGTGAGTGCACACATCTACCAATTAAGGCGACTCTAAAGCTAAGGCCTCTGTCGTTTAAATCGTCTTTAGAATAATCGGTACTAGCTTAAGCGACGCTTTGCTAAACCCTTGTTTGGTGATCACAAACTCGTACCATGACTGAAAAATCCTATACGCTGGACCTGTGATCGAGTCTAATGAACCCGGGAATTTAGGAAAAAGAATGGACACCAAGGACCTGGCACTCAAACTGTTAGAACATCGAAATATGAGCAATTACTATTACATAATGAAACACTCTCTAACAAAAATTCGCATTTAAACTACACAATTTTCAAAGACCAATGCAATGACACCATAACTAATGGATAAAAAAAATCCCGTCCTTTGAAGTCATAAAGTATTTTTCTACATTTTATTTAACCATTTAGTCGGAGTGCCTGATATGTATGCGTATATTATTTTTTTAATTTCTTGCATTACACTGTAACAAAATCATACAACAAAGTTACATGACTTTTGATACAAGGAACCCAGTAAGAAAATAGCAAAAAAATCATTTCAAATTAAAGCCTTTTCAAAAATATACCGCATCAGAATAGAGTTTTAAATCCAATTCATTTAATTCATTTTGACGACCTCCGTGGCCGAGAGGCGAGCGTGCCGGACTTTGGCGTCGCGCCATCTCAGAGGTTCCGGGTTCGATCCCCGGTCGGGTCAATATGGGAAACGAACTTTTCTATATTGTCTCGGGTCTGGGTGTTGTGGTACCGTCGTTGTTTCTGATTTCTGTAACACAAGTGCTTTAGCTACTTACCACAGAATCAGAGCAATGTATGTGATGTTGTCCAATATTTATTTATTATTTATTTATTATTTAATGCGCTTTAAACTTGTAAATACACAAATAACGAATCCCCACTGGTTCGGCCGATACACAATCAAAAAGTTCTTCCCAAACAACAAATTAACGAGATAATTAATTACACAATTTGTAGGTAAGTATATCATTAACACTTAACTGTATCTAAGGTCAGATGACACAGTTGATAGATATTATGCCTACGTTAAGTGTTACCTCACACAACCGATTGTGGACAAATAGTTCACTTGCCGCGATAATTTTTCGAAGGTCGAGCTTCATGAATTCTTTAGTTCACTTTCGAGATTGCAAAAGGATCTTTGATTCATAGAGGTAAGATCGCATATCGATAATTGATAACGCGTTATCGCGTGATAGCTTGTGACTCGTTTCGTTAAAGAAATCATGGATAATCGTGTTTATTGCGGTAATATCGCTACCTCTTGTCATATTTTGTTTATTAGTGGAAGCAATGGGATGCATCTCATACATTTATACAACCACAACCGTCTCCACCATAAGGGCATACAGGGCCCGTGACCAAGGCCCCTATTCTCAGGGAGCCCCGAAGGACCGACAATTTCTCAGAATTTTGTTCTTAAATTTTGTCGGGCCTATTACACTTATTTTGGAGAAGATGTAATGGAAGATTTTATTCAACAGATATCCAAAGCTATCATAGGTATCTTCTACTACCGTGTTCGGAACTTTCTATCGAGAAGATCCAGCAGTAGCATACAAAATGATGCCAAATCGTCAGGATGAAGTTAAACTACTGCCGTGTTCGGAAGATTATTTCTATCGAGAAGAACTGGCAGTAGCATCGAAAAGATGCCAAAACGACAGATTGAAGATAAGCTACTGCAGTGTTTGGAAGATTGTTTCTATCGAGAGCTACCAGCAGTAGCATACAAAATGATTCCAGTCAGTTGCAAACCACACCAGCATAAGAATCAATAACAATGAGGTAGAGATAAATAATAATATTTTAACACACGTTCCTATGTCTAGATACGAGATACTTTTACAATATACCTACCAAGTTACAGATACATTGGCATGAAACACAAAAAATGAAAATACATAATTTCAAGTAAGCCAAATTCATGAATTAATTTTCATTTAAAAAATGCGAAAGTCAAAACGATCCTGTTGTACGTTTATAATCCAGTGCATTTCAAGGTCATCCTGGTGATAATGATAATATTTGAAGATAAAATGTTGCCTTCAACTGTGTGATTTAAATATATTTTGTATTCATATTAAAATTTCACTTGACAGCAGCAAAGATAAGCCGCACATTTATTTTGCAATGTATGAATTTATATTTACTTATTTCATTTAAAATTCTGTCGGAATGGTGGCCCATCCAATACCAGACAGTGTCGTGCGTTGCTTAACTTCGGTATCGTTTCTTGATAAATGCTACGGAGTTAACTACGGCTTTTTTTTAATAATTTTAATTTATAATTTCGCCACACTTCGTTAACTAACTTTTGTACATTTTGTACTTTCATACTTGCATGAAATTTTTAAAACTTTGAAACAATTTTTGGTATAACTTGGATTTGTCTATTTGAAACGACATCTTATTTAAACGTTAAGCTTTGGCTAATGGAATCAACGGTAACACAAATGTTAACTTGCTTTGCTATGCTTACAATACGTCTACTCGCTAAAGTATCCAAACAAAACAATACACTAACGGAGAAATTTCAGACAAGTGAATAGCGCGCGGTAATTCCCCTAATCGGTTCTAAAGCGAGTGCCTAAAGGTATGCATTATTTGCGGGAATTTTAAAAAATGCGTTTCGTTTTCAAGCATAGACAATGTGAGAGTTGCAATTTGTGTAAAAAAGTAAATAACTACCGATGACGTAATCATCATCTAGACTCACCTACCCCCCATGTCATCCAAAATAAGCAAAACAAAGACCCCCCCACCCCCCCCATAGTGCTTACGTAATACTTGAATGGCCACATATGTAAAAACACTGGGTAGATGCCTATTCTAATTGATACGAATTCTAGGGTACAATACAACAAAAACCGAATTCTTTGTAAATTATCCTGAGTCAGGAAGATTAATAAATTATTTTAATATGTACTTGATATTTTACTTGGTTTTTATAAAATTTTGGCTGCTTACTACCATCACACAAGAACTACATTATAAGCATTAAAATTTTGTGTTAAATACTGATATTCCTGTTTTGAATTAAAAATCAAGAAGAGGAGAAAAACTGAAATCCAAATATTTCTTGAGCACAAAGAACATATTTAAATTTAGAATACTTAAATATAAATATTGGACAACATCACATACATTGCACCGATTCTGTGGTAAGTAGCTTAAACACTTGTGTTACAGAAACCAGAAACAATGACGGCACCACAACACCCAGACCCGAGACAATATAGAAAAGTTTGTTTCCCATATTGACTGGACCGGGAATCAAACCCGTGACCTCAGATATATTGCGCCGCCAAAGTCCGGCCCGCTCGCATCTCGGCTACGGAGGTCGTCAAACAATATTTAACAGAATATTTAAAAACATCCTACCAACAAACCTGCACTCAACTGATAAATCATTTTAACTTTTAATACTGATAATTTAACCAACTTTTGTAGGTGTTTGCCATTTTTATAACAATGTATTATAATAATCATGACACAAAAATAAAATAATGTGTGGTTCTATGAACACATAAACTTTTAAGTTGAAAGAAGGCAGCCAAACAAGTCTTAATATGGCTAATTTGGCTTTTGAAAAACTATACAAATATTAAACTCTGCATGTAATTTGATAAATATCCAAACATACTAGCAAATCAATTTTGTTTGCTTCTACTTTTGAAATCAAACAAAATTACTTGCGGATGCATATTAATTCATTAATATCAGCTAAATGAACCTATATTCATGAGCATGTTGCAAAACCTGTCCAATATTACTATTTCCCAATGAGAAACATTTTCTTGAGGCAAGTCATGTTATTATGACCAATTCCAGCTAATAAGAGTTAGGAATTAATGTTTTTGCTTCCAATCTGCTTATAATCATCTAGGATGCTGTGTTTCACTCAACTAAGAGCAAAAAACAGTCCAAGATAATTGCTGAATTGTCTTACTGTGAGTATGAGTCATCAGAGGATTAACTTACAGTCTCTCGTTAGAATGTAATTAAGAATACAGCAGTTGTAACATTCCTTATCTGGGTTAGTAATTTAATTGATTGAACCCTTTTTTAACTAGCCTACACTACTACTGTCGTAGATATTGTTGAGGAAAGGCTAATACTAAACATACCGGTATACTCTCATATGAATCATACTACCATCCTAACAAAAAATACTGTTAAGTTTACTGCTTATTACAAATGGTGGCATTGCATTGATTTCTAACTACATCAGAATAAAACATCCATCTAATAAATTATAATAATCCATCTAATCTTGTAGCCATCATTAGTAAAAATAAACATGAAAAAATATCTATTTAATTTTGAAAAACCTGTACTTTACTATTATTGTTTAACTATTTCAATGTTTGCAGTAGACTAGCACAAAGATAAACAGTGACTGAATAAACAATTCACTAAGAAATTTATCAACACCTGAAATTAATGCTAAATAAATCAAGTCAAAAATTTAGGTTTCACTTGCTATGCTTATATTCTGGGCAACTATAATTATATAATTTTAATAACAGATAAAGTAACAAACTTGATAGCATCTATTAGAAAATGAATATAAAATTGAAAAATATGTTTAGAAAAAGGAATCTAATAGGTAACTGTAGAACATTCAAAAATAATGTTGTCCAATTTAAACATTTTTTTATGTTGACACTCATTAAAAAAGTAAAAGTTGAATTAGATTACGAAATCTGTCTAGCAACCGAATCTTTATCTCTGAATGTGGGTTAGAGTTTTAGGTTAATCACCTACTAGGAAAAGTCATTAGCCTAGTAGGTAATTCTAGTAAACATGTTTATGTAGAATAACATAAATAAACATGAAGTTTGTTTCTATAGCTACAGCTAAATATTTAAGTGCATAAATTGTCCTATTATCTTTGAAGATAATAGTTTGCTTATTAGGAAAGTTAAAATTAACCCAAAATTTAAGTTGAAAATCAATCATGCTATGGTTATATTCATAAAATCATAAACATGACTTGTTATATTAAGGATAATAATTCTAGGATTTAGGGAATAATAATATTGTTAACCATCAAACGTCATGTTTACTACAGGTAGAAATCACAATTTTGATTCTTTTGATTAAAAAACCATAGCAGTATTTTAAATTGCATACTGGTTGAGTTTTGATTTCTATTAACATAAACAGCACATAAATTATACATACCTTGAAGGAGCTGTGTACTAGAGTTTCATCAAGGTCTATCACCATACATTTTTTATGCATATCCTGGTGTCTCACTGGTGGTAACAAAGGTCTGGGGGCTTGGTCGTGCAAAGGTAGGAGCGGGGGCGAAGCCCTGCCATCAATACTGTTCGTCCCATTGCCACCGGGAGGGCCCTTCCCACGTCCTCCTCGCCAACAACACAACAGAGACCGCAGGAACCCACCGCTGCCACTTGACTTTTTACTCCCCAAGGGAGTAGACCCTGATACAGGCGTTCCGTCCCCCTCATTATGCTGCCCGCCAGGGGAAGGTCCTAAAACAACCATACCACATTAACACTGCCGCCAAATTACACACGCGGAAGCGCAAATTGACACTATGTGGGACTGGTGTAAGGAAAGACAAACTCTCAAGGTTGCTATTAAGAATGTTATCGCGCTCACACGTTCCGACACTTCCAACTGTTTACCTCAAGCTTCACACACTTAGGACGCAATTGAAATTGCCACACTATACTCAACACAGCACTATTAGAACATTGATCACGATCAACTAATATTTACGAATCATGAAGAGGTAACACTATACGCTCTAATTTGCTGCTAGTAGGTAACAGGTGTAATTCGGTTTAGATTTACCTCTGTCGGATCCATAATTGTTTAATTGCTCGTCATCCCGTGACACCTGAGTAATAATGGACGATGCGTCCATTTAAACATTTGTTTTGGGCCCTAACACAAATGGCAACGACGTTAATGTAAAATTTTAACACCATAAAACTATTTTTTATCTCCCTTCTATCTTACAAAATGGCAGGCTCTTGGCAAATACGAGCGGCAGCGCTGCCAATATAGAGATATTTATTTCCTGATATCTCTTTCTACTTTAGTGAGTTAGAAAGAAATAACAACATTATTTGTATTAAATAGTTGTTACTACTGTCAACAGTCAAAAATAGCTGGAATGCGTTCAAAAATATGTTTTGAGTTACATTTTGTTTTAAAATGAAAATAATTACATTTTAAATTTCGTGTTAGTTAATTTTTATTTTATGCATTTACAAATCGACCATGTGACCTGCAGGTAATGAGTATATTTATTGATTTTCTTTGTACATTGCCAAAAAACAATCCAGTTTCTAAAAGTATAATCACATCACTATTTTTGTAATTGAATGCATGATTTGTTACTATACAGATCGATTGAGAACAACATTAATCATTAATTTATACATTTTATTTTTATAATAAGGGGGCTTCCCCTTATTATAAAAATAAAATGTATTAATTCTACCGGTTATACACGCTTGTGTATAACCGGTAGAATTTAAAAAATAAAATGAATTAGTTTAAAAAGCTTACTATAATTAGAAAACATAGTATAACACGAAAAAAATCATGTCATACCTTCCTCATACCTTGTATTAAGCTACTTTCGCCACAAAAAAAAACATTTCAAGTGTTTTCATCGATGCTGATTCGATTTGATTTTTTTTAATTAAAAAGGTTAAAGGGCGTAATAGAAATGCGCTACTTTGTAAAACTACTAATATTATATAGATATATTTGTAACTAAATATCGTCAGTAATGTAGTTAAGCTATTATCAGACCTATCTCTCCCAATGTTCACACTGGGTACGTGCCCAAGGCCTCCTTAGGTATGTGGCCCCTTTGTCTTAACTCAGTTACTGAGCCATGACCGATAACTACCATATGCTAATTTGATAATTTTAATAAATTTATAACAATATCTACATTTCAATTTCACAGAAACAAAGAAAATTGGTACATTATTTTTATTTTGGTATCAACAGTTACTATAATTAAAATATTTTCTTGGCCACTGCACACCCAGCGATTGATTCAAGGTTCTTTCACCTCCGAATTACTTCGGTAGAATCGAAAAATTGCTCTTTTGATTCAGCAGAGAGCTCATACCCGTAAATATATACCCCTATCTATAGACCAGCACTCAATTGTATATAACTTAATATGAATGAATAACTACTTAGGTTTGTCATTTATAAATTAAATTGAAAGTTCAATTGGTCAATTAAAGTATCCTAAGGCACATCACATTTGCCATTCTGTTGTCAAATTGTCATCTGCTCTATGTGCTGAAGTGAAAGAAATTGGAATTGGTCAATGGATTTTTACTTTAACTGGAAAAGCAAATGCAAAAACTGTGGTGTTAAATGAGTGATAAACACAAATTACATCTTAAATTATCTTGATCGGCTCTATTTCTAGATTCGCAATGTCCCACAGAGACTCTGGGCCTATCCCAAATAGATGGCTGAGATGCCCACGAAAGGCTACAGGCTTGGTTGCTGGAAAATTCCTCGCCTTCAAAACGCCTTTAGGGTCTCAGTTCAACGACAAAGTGCCAGAAGAGAATCGTTTCACACCTTCGATGCTGTTTGATTTCATGAAAAGTCTTAAGGTTGGTTGGTAAAAAATTGTGTGTGTGGTAAAGTTTGCGTTCGTCTGCTGTTTTTAAGATTACGGCTCTTGTGTTAACATTTATTCGGCCTAGATTTACTTAATGCTGACTTGCATCTTTGTCTAAGAGATTCGGGCATATTATAAGACATAATTGTACTTAATTATGTCTGTAAAGCCAATTTCTGTAAATTTTTCTGTGCAATAAAGTGTATCTATCTATCTATCTATCTATCTATAAGTAACTATGAAATTTTGATCCTAAATGTGGTCTAAAGTGTAGTGTGTAGTGTAGTATATGAATTCATTGTTCTCTATTATCAGAATCTCTAAGAATCATAAGCAATTTATGTAAAACCAGAAACCAGAATCAATAGTGGAAAAAGAATGCGCTTGCATTAAAATGGATGAATACTATTTGACATATTTTCGAATTTTGTACATTCTTTTAAAAAAAAATTAAATCTTTTTATTCATGTAATTAATTCGTAAATCATTTGTACTACCATATCAGTCATCAATCAAGCATGTCACATTACCATTAATTTGTGTTATTTTTCGATGTAAGTAAACTTTAAATGAATCTAGTCTTATCTACCAACTTGCGTTTAAATTCTAATGAGTAGTAATTATATTAAAGAATAACAAACATGCATTGATCTTTAAAAACGTACGCATCTATGAATAAAAATGCATTGCACAAATGTATAATGTGCATAACTTCAGAAGTTCTAAATTGCACAATCATTTTGTTATTTTGTAATTAGGACACTGTATGTAAAAAAAATTTGGACATTTGCTGGGATCTCTGCTTGTCTTTATTCATATTATTGAAGTAGGATTGTGTTTGTACGAAGCAGCGGTGGGCTGCTAGTATCAAAATATATAAAAGGGGAAACTGACTGACTGACATATCAATGCACAGCATAAACGGCTAAACGTAGGCACTTGAAATTTGGAAGGGACGTAGCTTTGTTACCGTAGAGGTGCACTAAGAAACGAATTCCCACGGGAACGGGAATAAGCGGGAAAATCCTTTTGTATGAAAAATCTAAACCGCTTAAATTAGATGCTTTAAATTTGGCATGCAGGTACCTTAGTAAACTTAAAACTTAGTTGCAACAGGATATTGTAAAATTCCCACGGGAACGGGAGTTAGCGGGAAAAAACTAGAAAAACCCTGTAGTCCGTTCGAATGAAGTTGCGGTCACAGCTAGTGTAATATAAGTATGATTTTTATCCTCATTAGTAGATGTATTCTTTTCTAGGTAAAACTGGGACTATGGGTAGATCTAACAAACACCAGCAGGTTTTACAACAAGCAAGAAGTGGAGGACATGGACTGCAAGTACGTGAAGTTGCAGTGCCGTGGGCACGCGGAGACACCATCACTTGACCAGACCAAGTAAGTTTTTGTCAGTCTAACTGCTACCGGCAACTTTGGTTACTTTATTTGTTGAAAGCTGTTTATGCTTTGGAAATATATTATTGGAGGATGTTAGGATCAGGTTCAGCATAAATCATCCTTTTTTTTTTAATTTGAGATGCATTAAATGTTTCCTCTAAGCAATTATAATTGATCCTTTAATGAAGAGACAAATACACCTTGTGTTATGATTGCAGAAAACATTTAAGTAGCTATATTGTTATGTTCTGAATTAAGGTGATGGTCATGAAGACTATCCATTGATGTGTCTGAAGAAAATATGAGAAGCTAGGGGATATTCTTTATTGATTCAAATAGTGAAATTATATTCTTTATTTATTCAAATATTTGTAGAAGTCAGCAGATTAGTACATATTTAATCCAACAGATTACCATAACATATTTTGTATTTAATTGTGTGAAAAAAATTTACTAAGACTGACGTGACTGGCACCAACACACTTTTTATTTCTTACCTACATCATACCTCTCGATTAACAAAATGTCCATTTTACGTAAGCCATGTTGTGGTATCCTGTTATCGGCTTAGATTTATGTATCATGTTTGGTTTTATATGTAAATTTATGGTATTGCTGTTGGATATCCTAATAAATAAATAAATAAGATACATATTTTGATTACAGATTTTGTTTTGAAATTTAGTTTCTGCAATATAGTGCAATGAAGTTTGATGCACTTTATCACCAATTTGTTTTATTTTATTTTGAAAATCTTCCTGACAGATCTATTTAATCATAATTTTAAACAAGTCATTACCCCTATTACGTATTGTGCTAGTATTGGAATTAATTTAATTCAATGGAACTTTTTATATGTTTCAGGTTATTCATACAACTTGTGAGTCGTTTCCTCAGTAAGAACCCACTAGAGGTTATTGCTATACACTGCACCCACGGTTTCAACAGAACTGGATTTCTCCTCGTCTCATACATGGTTGAACAGTTAGATTGCAGTGTGGAGGCTGCATTGAGTGAATTTGCTAGACTAAGGTAAAGTGGAATGTATATACTTTTAACTTCACAAAGAAAAACATTCAAGTCATGATAAACATTTGCATTAGTTCCATGTGTGTTTTGGTTCCACCTTTGGTTCTTTCCCTACTAATATTATAAATGCGAAAGTAACTCTGTCTCTCTGTTACGCTTTCCCGCTTAAACCTCTTAACCGATTTTGATGAAATTTGGCACAGACAATCTTTAAACCCTGAGAAAGGACGTAGGCTACCTTTTATTGCGAAAAAAAAACCCTGTAGTCCACGCGAATGAAGTCGCGGGCACAGCTAGTTTTCTATAAAACTTGTGCTTAACTTACTTTAGAGATGGGTCAATTTATGTTTTTTTTTATAATTATTGTATAGGGGCTTGTAATTCCACAGGCCTCCCGGAATTTATAAACAAGATTACCTCGAAGAGTTATACAAGCGATACGACGATGCAGAATTTACCCCAGCCGCGCCTCTAAGACCAGACTGGTGCAACGGTAGGTAACAATTACCGTATTATTCCTTATTGATGTTATTATATAAAAAACTAGCGGTCCCCAAAACACTTCGTTTCGCCTTAGAGCAGGGGTCACCAATTAGTTATGCTCGGGGTCCGTTTTAAGAAATGAAATGACCATCGCGGTCCGCACATTTTATAGAAAAAAAAATTATTAAAGAAATGTAGTTACGGAAATAACAAAGATAATTTTTTACTTTTCAATGGGAAAAATGTATTTTTTCTGTTGTGGGCTATCTGTCTGAAGTTTGGAGTATAATTGGTGCACGCTATTGTCATTAAATCCTGGAGATGTTCATTAGTAAGTTGAGATCGAAATTTATTCTTAATGAAATTCATCTTTGAAAATGCTGCTTCACAAATATATGTTGACCCAAACAAAGTAAGAAGTTTCATAGCTATTTTTTTTAGTTCTGGATATTAATTACCACACACAAATTTTATCCAGAACTCTTCACAGGAAACTTCTGCATGTTTGTGTTTTAAAACTGTGTTTTCTTGGAAATCGATCATTTCTATCTGCAGAGTAGCTTTATCACTCCCGAAAACATTTGCAGCTTCGTTGCTCCATTTACCATCAGGATGCAGAGAGTAAATGCTGCTGAGGATTTCTACAACGTTCTCAATTTTCTTAAAATCTGCGAACCTGTTTTCAAATTCCGATTTCAGATCTGTAATGAACGTCTTGTATTGGCCGACATCAATCTCGCTGTCACTGCTGATTATTTTATTTAAATTAGGGAAGTGTAAGCGTTCACTACCAACATCATTAATAAAGAGATCAAGTTTTCTCGTAAAACTTTTTACTTCCGACATGAGCTCCCATACAAGCTTTCCCTTGCCTTGAAGCTTAAGGTTCAGGTCATTGATATGTTTAAAAATATCCGTCAAAAAAACAATTGCAGCTACATTTTCTTTTTAAACCGTTAACAATCCGCGAACTTGCATGTTTGTCGAAATTTGTCGAATTGACGTTAACAAAGATAGTGCGGGAGATACATTTTTATTAAATTTCGTGCTCTGTAGTGCAAGTTGCTGTGTTCTTGCGGTCCGCACAAAATGGGTTGGCGGTCCGGATGCGGACCGCGGTCCGCCATTTGGTGACCCCTGCCTTAGAGGATTTTCCCACTTTTCTGTTGAATTTTTTCCTGAATTTTCGTTGCTATAAACCACACGGAGCCCGAGACATTTCCAACGAATGCAAAGCCGTGGAAATCGGTTCGTGCGTTCTGGAGTTATAGCGTCAGGAAGGAAAACCCGACTTAGTTGTATATAGCAGATAATTTAATTCCATTTTTATGTAAATTCACAGAAGAAGAAGAGGAAATTGAGTATGATGACGATGACGAAAACGCATCGAATTCACAAAGCAGCAGTCCGTCACAAGGCACATCCGGGTAAATCTTGTTTTAAAAATTTATTTATTTGCAGAAAACCAACAGCGTTTATAAATAACACACATTGAAAATATGTAAACAAATAGCAAGGCCAATAACAGGTTTTCCTTAAATCATATTAAAATGTTGTTTTGTTCTCGAGACTCCTTTAGATAAAGCATGCGCGTGCGCATTACGTCTAATTACTCACATTAGAAGACAAAAATGTTTATGGGTAGCCACAATTATACTTTTACACATATTTCTATCGAATCAGCTGTTGGTCTGATTATGGCCTCAAATTTCGCGTTCAATAAAATATATTTGCGTGGCGCAATCCTAGGGCTACTACTGATGTTATGGTTTCGATAGCCACTCATGACAAATATTCGTGTGATGATTACTTTTAGGTGTTTCATTCTCTAAAAGACCAAAAAGAATGAGACATATCTTTTCTTTTATCATTTTAATTAAAAATTTACTAAGATATATTGCGTTAAAATTCAGCGCGACGTCACTTCCTTGAAAACTGTGCATATTATTACGTTTTAGTACACCCCTACACTTTAACTTTCATGCGCTGTGTCTACAGTTTCTACCTATTTGAGTGAATATTATAATACCAATGTTGGTCCATTACACAAGTGTGTGACATCAGCCCCTTTATTAAAATCTATGTTTGGTATCCATTCATCAAAATGGTAAGAAAAAGGTAGAGCTTAGTTTCAGGATTCGAAGCCGTTTTCGAAGTTTTGTAATAATGGTCAACCACAGGTCAATGTTTGTAATAAGTCCTAATATTAAATTACTGAATTATAACTGTAGCTATTATTATATTGTAGGTATATTTTTAATTATTGTATTGTTATTAACTTTTTAGTCGGAAGCCTAAAGGCAAAGGCAGGCGGGAAACCACACACAAGAAGGCCTCATTTATGCCAGGGGTTCGTGGAGTGGAGCCTTTCAACACCCAGCCCCGACTGCTAGAAGTGCAGAAAAAAGCCCAGGAGTTTTGCCAGTGGGAGACTACTGGATTCCCAGGGTCTCAACCTGTTTCCATGGACATGATGAATCTGAAGAAGCTCCATCAGAAGCCATATAGAGTTTCGTGGAAAGCCGATGGAGTTAGGTAAGTCTTCACTGAACATGAATTAGCTACTCAATCTCTTTCAGATCCGTTTTCTCCCAACCGTTTACGTGGCACTGCATAAACAGTATTCAAAATGTAGATTTAAAAGTTTCCATGTTTTAAGTTATAGATAATAGAGCCCAGATGAAAATGTAATTTTTTTTTACAAATTTCTTAAATGGAACTCTTTCGTGAGTATTTTACAAAAGTGCAGAAGGCATTGGACCCAGTATTTACTAAGTGGTCGTGAAGGCAATTTATTATGTAAATTTGTTTCCATAGTGAATTTATTGATGCGGGATAACTCCCATTATTACAAACTAGCGGTCCCGGCGAACTTCGTTTCGCCTTAGAGAATTTTTCCCGCTTTTCTGTTGAAATTTTTCAACTTTTACCAAGGATCCCTAATTTTGTAGCCTATGTCAAATTGGAAGAATGTAGCATTCTATTGGTGAAAGAATTTTTTAAATCAGCCCAGTACTTTTTGAGCATATTCATTACAAACATACAAAAATAGGTACAAATCTTTCCTCTTTATAATATTAGTATAGATAAAACAAAAGCAACAGTCGGAATTAATCACTACTTCTTGTTATCTTTGTGATTTTTCTGCCGCAATATCTCCCATTATCATTTTTTTTTCAGATACATGATGCTGATAGATGGCGAAGGAGAGGTGTATATGTTAGACAGAGACAACTGTGTTTTTAAGGTCTTTGGTTTAAGGTTTCTTCATAGGAAAGATCTCAGGAAGCATCTTAAGGATACTCTACTTGATGGTGTAAGTAATTTAAAAGCACCATTTTACAATCAGTGTAGGCAGAGATAAACTTTCGTACAATATCACCCTTTTATTGTTCTACTTTTGAATCAATGCTTTTTTAGTTGTATAGTTTACTTTTAGCTTTACCAGTGGCGAAGCATAGGAGGGGTTTGGCCTTGTGTTACCTACATTATCTGAATAGCCCTCTTAATCACGCTTCGTAAACGGATCGAATTCAAAAACTTTGCTGGTTTTTCTTATTTTAAACGATAGACAGAGACAAAGACTTCCCGTATTGGAATAGTTTTTAGACGTTTGTAAATACAGGTCTTGTACTTACGTAAATGCTATTCTTATACTTTTTACGTTGTTGTTTTTATGAAATTAATTTAGAGTCCTTGTAATCAAAACTGAATGTATTCCAGGAAATGGTAATAGACAAAGTGAACGGCGAGGAAATACCCAGATATTTATGTTACGACATCATCAAATTTGAGGGACAGGACGTCGGTAAAATGGCATTCTTCCCTGTACGATTGAACTGCATAGAAAATGAAATTGTCAATCCCAGGTAAGTAAATATTCCATTACTTAGATAAGAATAACTTGCATGAACTATTAGCTGGCTTGCCGATATTTTAAATGTTAAGATATTCGGTGTTAGAAAGTTAAGAAATTTCGAACAAACCGTTTTTCAGCACAAAAGTTAAAGTCTTTTTTATTTTAGCGAAATCTCTTTGGACCTTTCCTTGAGGCTATGAAAAGATCTCGGTTAATACAATTTCATAAGATAAATAGTTATAAAACATCTTTGAGTAATTGACCAGCGTTACCCATGTGCAAAGGGTCATAAATATTAAATACCGGGTTGCAATCTTCGCACATAAACGTCGTAAAGACACAGTTTTATGCCAAGAAAAAAACAAATTTTTGTTCGACGCGCAGCGTCTATGTCTGCAGAAAAGGCATAAAGTTTCATACAGTTATTTTAATTTCGATCAAAACAAAGCATAATACCATTTTATGCCCGTTTTGCCGGTACCATTTGTTAGGTCTCGGACGTAGGTTCGAAGGTCTTATTAATATGCACGCCTTGTATAAAAATTATTCTAACTATAGATCGAGGCCTCGTTAATAATAGCTCGAGGCTTAAAAAAAATCGACTTAACATTGCAGTGCCCTAACGGGGTCTTTAATGATCTAATTATAAGAATACCATCTGTACTGTTTTAACATTAGGATAGCAGCAATAAATGATTGAGTATTGAAAAAAAATATCGTATGTAGGTACGTGTGTGAAGCCGCCTGTGCGTCTAAGTTATTATATATATTATCTGTAATGATTACTACTGTAGCAACTGATGAAGATAATTATTGCAGACATAAAGCGATGAAAGAGGGCATCATAAAGAAGGAACGCGAGCCTTTCAGCGTACGTCTGAAGCAGTTCTGGGAGCTGCCCATGGCTCACCAGCTCCTTGGGGAGAAGTTCGCTAAGACGCTCTCACACGAACCGGATGGTCTCATTTTCCAGCCCTCCAAGGAGGTACGAATATCTCTTACCTTCACATAACACACATATGTGTTCAGTACCAGCTGTAAACTGCTAATTCGTTCGCATTATTTTGGGAAAAATTATGTTATTCTAGTATATAATTTGTCTAGGATCGATTTGGTAGCCGGTGATGTCGTGGTTGTTTTAAAAAAATTACCACAGCATTACCATTAAGGCGATGAGGTCCCCCGGGGTTTTAGTGGGTAGATATGTTCTTTTTAGTGCAGGAGAGTCCCACACACGCCGTCACCGCCCTCGGGGACGGTACGGTGCGCCAAGCATTTCCCCCTGCCAATAAAAAGGATCGATTGGTACTTTTACATATAAGTATAACAAACTTTCTTAATATGAGTAGGAATTATATTTGTAATCGAGTCGGATTCGATTTTATTTTTCGTACGGAAACAGATAAAGGCCATTTGTTTTCAGGAATTGTGTCAGTGCGAATTTAAAACTTTAACTTTTTAAGAGCCGTCGAATAAAGCTGTTGCGCACGAATTCATTTGTAGGCTATCTCTACCAAATTTAATTAAAAGCCACTTAGAAGTTTGGGCGTAATAGAGTAACAAACATCCTTCCATCCGTACAAAACTTTCGCGTGTATAAAATTATCTGTGTATTAACCGATTCACTGCGTATCCCACTTTTAGGGACTTTTGTCCATGGCGGCTAACTAATTTTCTGTGACGCCTCTGTGCGTCTTCAGCCATGATTGAACATATTTTGTTTTTTGTTAAGATTTTGGCGTGTTTATGCGTGTTTACATTCAGACGGCTTAAGATGACAATCGTAAAGGTTTTGGTAATTCGGTTAGAGTGTACAAAGTGACTTATCTACGTGATTTCGCTGGAATGGCTGGTAAGTGATTTACTTGGATCAGTTGTTTTAAACCTTTTGTGTATTTTTAGTAGAGGTTTACGAAAGGGTGTAATAGGAGTGCCTATATTTCGTTTTTTTTTAATCTAAAAACCATAAATAAATACGCAAATTGAGGATAAAAAAGAAGAGGAAGAAAACAAATGTATAATTTTATTATCATAATCATTATAAAATAAAAATAAGTAGGTGTTTCTGAGGTTTTGCTCTATTTACCTAATTATAATAATAACTAGATGAAAACCCGGCTTCGCTCGGGTGAAATCCGGTGAAAAACCGGCATAGTGCGAATCGTATTCCCGAACGGAGGGTTCCGAACCCGTATGTTGAATAGATAATATTCAACATTAGACACAATTATTTATAATTGAAGTAAAAATATAACTAAATATTCTGTGAATATTTTAAGCTTCTAACAATTTTTTACGTTTGTTGTATGGGAGCCCCCTTAAATAATAATTGAATTTATTTTTATTTTAGTATTCGTTGTTATAGTGGCAACAGAAATACATAATCTGTGAAAATTTTAACTATCTAGCTATCACGATTCCTGAGATACAGCCTGGTTACAGACAGACAGACGTACGGACGGATAAACCGACAGCGAAGTCTTAGTAATGGGGTCATGTTTTTTTTGTTTGTTTGTTTTGTCATGTTAACCACCGAATTTTTACTAAATTTTAGTACAATTCAATATAGAATGTATATTTTCAGGGTCGGTACCCTGAAAATGTTTTTACCCTTTGGATAATATCCAAAGGGTACCCCTGAAAATGTTTTTACCCTTTGGATAATATCCAAAGGGTACCCCTGAAAATATACATTCTATATTGAATTGTACTAAAATTTAGTAAAAATTCGGTGGTTAACAAAATTATATTTAACTAAAACTTCTACGTTTATGGTTATTTTTTTATCGCAATCGGCCAATCTCAGATTTAAAGAATAAACTAATCAAAGAGTTTATCATAAAAAAGTGTCAAAAACAATATTTTCGCGAAACGTCAATTTCAGCAAGGCGTACCTAAGATGGCAACTACGGTTTGTTTGTTATTGCTATTAGAATTTAACAAAATACTCCATAATCCGAATTTTACGAATATATGTTGTCGACTGGAAATTAATATTTTTTTATGCTTTGTTATTCATCTAAGGTTTCGATCAAGTCTACCGTACCCTTTGACGAAATTATTAATATAGATAATAAATAGACATCGGATTATACGCATTTGCATGTTTGCATATGCAAATGAATATAATTATATTTTTAGAGCGTTATTGCATATTTTGATATTTTTTAATTGATAGTGCTTATTTCGATAGTTAGGTATACGTGTTCGGCATGTTGTATAATGTAGTTTACACATTTTAGAAAAATAACCAATACAATTCTCTATAGAAAAGATTTTAGTTTCTCAATTATATCGGTACGGGTATTGGGACGGGTATAGACCCGTCCTTAGAAACAATAGAAAATATATTGAACAAAGTAGGTAAAGGCCTTCCATGTTCACTGTCGCAAAAAAAAACGTGACAAATACCTTATAAATATAAATGTTTTTTTAAAATTAGATTGTGTTATTCATAAATGTAAATTATTATGGCAATTTCTTTTAATTGTGCATATTTCGTGCATATTTCGCACTTTTTAAATGCATATTTGCATGCATATTTCGGCCTTTTGATAGTGCATATAATCCGATGTCTAATAATAAATATCTCAGGACACCAATTACACAAAGCTAACTAGTTCCAAACTAAGCAATAACCTAACCGATATGAATACTTATATAGTACTTTTCTTTTGTAAATACATACATATTAATTAATTAAGTATTATCATAATTAATATACCTAGGTAATTAAAACGCCTTTAGTATAACATAGGCAGTAAAAGCTCTGCTCGTTAGAACTCTCATAAAAAGCATCATGTTGATTTTTTTTAAGGACAAAAACCATCATGACGCCAAAATTAAATTTGGTAACAAAAGGTTAGCAACATCTGAAGTTTTTAAATTTGCAATAAATCTTAAAACGGTTCTTACAGGCTTAACCTACGTGACAAATAATGGCAATTCTATTCGTTTGGACTCTCTAAATAGCCGTTCCATAGAATTACAGAGGAATTCTTTGAGACGCCATTTGGCGTCAAACGCCATACGCAAAAGATATAAATGACGCCATAAGGCGTCATCCGCAATGAATCGGTTAAATTATATGTAGTATAAGGGAAATTTTGATCAATCGTTACCATTTAATATTGTTATATTGTTCCTGGCGTTGATGGGCATTGTAGGAAAAAATCTGAGTAAAATTGTAACGAATGCTTCTTGTTTTAGCCCTACGTTGCGGGACCATGTGACGATGTATTAAAATGGAAACCAAGCAACATGAACAGCGTAGATTTTAGGCTAAAAATCGTCCGAGAGGAAGGACTGGGGTAAGAGTTAATTTGAATTTTGTATTTTTTATTACTAGGCAAAAGAGTTCGACATTAAAAAAGTTTTTTTTTAAATTTCGTTTTCAGATTAGCATACCAAAGGAAACCTTTCAGGCTCCATATATTTTTGTCAGTTTATAATCGTACAACGAAACAAATAAATAGTACAGATTTTTAGCCTTAATCAATTGAAGCAATAGTTATTTTGGCAAAAAAGTTGTAAGGTTACACTGAACCAAGAAAATTAATACTACTTCGAAGAAACCAACCAAAAATAAACGATCTCTTTTGAGTGGTTTTGGAAACAAAGTCCCTTATTAGTATAGTGAAATTTTAATCTTAGCTCCATCAAAATAAGGATCTATTAGCATATTTACTGGCTCTTAAGCGTATAAATATAACCCTTCGCCAGGGATCCCACTTAGAATACACTGCATTTATCTGATGCACACTTGTATTTGTAATTTCACAGTCTACTGCCCAAGAAAGTAGGACATCTTTATGTCGGACACCATGACAGACCTTTCGCAGCAATGGACGTGACTAAAGAAATAAAAAACCTTAACAACAAGATCATAGAGTGCACTTATGAAAACAACAAGTGGGTGTTCATGAGAGAACGGACCGACAAGGCGTTTCCCAACAGCCGCAATACTGCTATGGGTAAGATTCGTTTTAATGTAAAATATTGCCATCTCCTTCTACAATAGCCATCTCTTAGGGTCTATACGTTATTATCAAAGTTGACTGAAATAATATTTTCCAGAGCTTGATTCTAATTTTGTAATATCTGGGAAACAAACTGTTCTGGGTTGAGTGAGTTGGGTCTGGGTGCTCTGATTTGATGCTCCTAGTTAATATCCGTCATCTGGTTCTTGTACTACAAGGGACCCACCCTTAGATAATGGCTCCAAAGCCTTATCATGTTCACCAACGACCAGGAAAGCGAAGGGCTCTGGTCTAAGTAACTACACTGTTTGAGGCCCGTGGCCCCAATATTATATTATTTATAATACCAGACTCTCTGTTCAACAAAATTGTTAGCGATATTTTGTTTTCATAAAATGATAAGAAATAACATAAACGCAGGGCACACTACAGGAAAGAACATTATTCTTGGGGTCTTGATTCTGTTATGAACAGGGGCCCCTTCTGACTGGGGGTATTTTACCGACTAGAAGTTACCTACGTCACTGCACTGCTCACTAATGAATTAAAACCTCTATTCCAGCGGTATGCGAAAGTATCCAGAACCCGGTGACCACAGAGATTCTGTTAGACTTCATAGACAACCACAGGTTCCACGACGACTCGGACATCATGCCTCCGCCTAAGCGCACGCGCCGATAGCGACTAGCACGTAAGACGTAAATGTAAGATAATAACAGACCACCCTGTACACAATAAGGTAACACAGTTCTACAAATGTTTAAATCTTCGGGCAAAGATTTTGTCGATTCACAGTTACATGCAAAATAAAAACAAATGTTATTGCCCTCGCGTCATGACGTACGGTACGTTCAATCTTTATAGGGCTCTGTCGACTATATGACCACTATAATTTGAACCTTACTTATTTGAATTAAGGTCCAAAATGAAAAATTGATACATGCTTTGCCACATAAAGGGTTAACACAAGAATTGCAAAAATGGTTTAAAGCGACACAAAGTATAATCTAATTTGAACCTTATGTCACACAGATAGTAAGGAAATAAATAATTTTTGACGTCACGCGCTACTGAATGATGGAGCCATTGTGTACAGGGTCCTTATTTTAAACAAACAGAAAATAAACCAGTTTTTTCATAAAATCCAAATGCACACGGTAGGAATGAACAAATCCTTCTCTCGTAATAAATGTAAATAATTATTGTTATAATTGTTTAAATTTCAAGCTTAAAATTCTACAGGTAGGTAAAACATATTGTGGAGTGTGGAGTTAAACTAATATGTATTTTATGAGTATTAAAAGTATATGGTATTATGTATTTGTTTGGTATTGTAATTATCTATAGTGTTAGTGGCAGGATACATTTTAAGAACGCAAGACTAGTATGTAGATTAACCTTTACTTTCAAAGTGTGCGTTTTTGGATTGTTATGAACTGGTATACTTTTCTGTTATCATACAAACGTATGTATGTACATTTTACATACTAGCTGGTTTTATGTCGTCGGCTGTCTACATTACTGTACCAACATGTTTCAGAACTTGTTCACATGATTAACATTATATCATATGAATCTCTACGTTGAATAGATATGATTTCATTGGAGGCCAGAATTTAAAGAGGGATTAATTGATTTTAATATTTATTTTATTATTTATTAAAAATATAAATCAGCAAGTGTTTTAATATAGGTTCATAATGTTTTTATTTATTATCACAGACTTATTGTAAAAGAATCATATTTAGATAAATATGTTCGTTATTTTCACATTCATTATCATAAATATAAATTTCATCCTACACCTGACAACTTTTATTTTTGTGAAATAATGAATCCTTTTATTTTTATATGCGAATGACAAAACTGGCGGACTCAAAATTTTGACCACTCGTACTGCTATTTTATTAACCTTTTACTTCTTTATTCATATAAAGTTTTGTTAAAATCAGTAGTTATTGAGAGAGTTTAGAATGCAAGATGTATAATATCTTAATAAATGTAACAATAGGTTGTAGATAATGGTTGGCGTAAGTGAATTTTTTTTGTCCGCCTTTTTACATTCGTGAAGGCTTACTACAACTGGTAGAAATATTATAATTGTTTTCTGTGCACCACCAAAAGCGAGATTTTACAATGATTAATTCTCAAAAAGCGCTTCTGTTTATCTGTTATTTTTATAAAGAATAAATTTTAAATGAATGAAATGTCACAATGTACGAAATTGAAAGTGTGTTGATTTTAACTTTATTTGGTTACTGTCATAGTTCTTAAAGATTTTTCTTTACATCTTTGCTAAATGAACTGATAAGGGAAATTACTGTTCCAAAAAAAATCCTATGTTAATATTATATCAACCAATTTTTATCACTTAGGGTAAATCCTGTTCCTATTTACAAACGATAACATAGTTAAACTAAAATCTGCTATATGAACTACTAACACGGTAGATTTTTATTTAACAATGATGATAGATTAAAATTGTATGAATCCAAAATATCTCAATATTTGTAAAGACCACTCAATGGTAAATTTATGTTATCAAATTCTGCAAATTTGTTGGCAGCTATACTGTACAGTAATGGTTTTACAATAAATATGTTTACAAACATCATTATTTTGTTTTATTTAGCCAACACCTAGATAAATGTATTCTTTATAAGTTGCAATTACAAGTTATTGCAATAAATTGCCACCTTTTCTCTCCATCGACATCAATACATTTGATCTTTTTTTCTTTAGTAAGTTTTGTGAGATGATGGTAAACGTTGTGTGCAGCTGCTAGCCAAAGATGCTCAGGAGTTTCTATGTATATTATTTTAACTAAATCCATTTCCGTGAATTGTTTGTCCAGATTGTTTTTAAGCACTTCCAATATTTGAAACTCCCTCTGGTTCCTATGATCTATGTAAAATTGTATCTTCTCAATAGGGTCCTGAAAAATTCGAAATTAATATAAATATTATGTCTTTCGTTTTTATTTTTTATTATTGCAATCATGTCATTCGTTAATCGTTTAAGACACCAAAGGTAATGTTATTATAACATACTAGCGGCCGCCCGCGACTTTGCACGCGTAGACTTAGTCTTTTCTAGCAATGAATATAGTCTATGTTACTCAGGGTAAATGTAGCTTCCCAGCGGTGAAAGAATTTTTGAAATTGGTCCAGTAGTTTCGGGACCTATTCTTTACAAACAAACAAATCTTTCCTCTTTATAATATTAGTATAGATTTATACCTGAACAATATTTCCATGTCCTGGATATATAACACCAGGGTTAAGATCAAGAATTTTCTGCAAACTTTTCATGTAATGGTATAAATCTTCAAAAACAGCTGTGCCCTCTCCTAAAATGCAGTCTCCACTGAATAGAATATTCTCTTCCAGCAATTTGAGAACCACATGGTCCGTTGTATGGCCCGGGGTGTGGTGGATCTTCACAGTAGCTCCCTCTACGGTCAGCTCTTGGCCATCTGTTAGCCAGTGAGTTTGTATCTTTGCCGGCAAGTGATTGTCTGGATCATCATCCTCACTTTTTCTGTGTTTCCAGACTTTTGGCTGTTCTAAAAGAAATCTTCTGTTAATTTATCGGCTTTTACTGTCCCATAGCACACAAAATATAATTGTAGTAACATTCATTAAACACAAATGATTTTAAGAATGTACACATGTGTGTTTGTGACTCTTTCACACAAGACTTCATTACCATTTAAAATCAGGTGGGATGACTTCAATCTTGAAGTGATTATTATTATTAAGTGTAATATAAAAAAAATCTTCTGAATGGATTTAGATGAAATTTCATAGAGTGTAAAATCAATGATGAGATTCTAAATTAACTCACTTTTTAACTCAAAATAATGGGCCCTGACAGCTAATATATGAAATAAATTGAAAATAACCTGCTGAACATAAGGCATACCCAAACCTTCCAAAACTTTTGTCTTTATGCCACTTGCATAACTACATACCAACCTACCATAAAGGACTAAAATATGTGGTAACATTTTTTCATGCTTAAAATAAGTGATACCTGTAAAATGTATCTGAAGGTGGCAAGTGAAACAGTGGCGTAACTATACCATTCGGGGCCCGTGGCAAATTCATCAATCCATCGACCAACCCCCCCCCCCCTCCTCCTTCTCAAAGAAAGAATAATGTCTAATACTTGTTTGGAAATACCAGAAATGTAGTGCATACTTTAGGAAAGTTTGATGTAAAAATTATTCTTGGTAATTGGGATTCTCCTCTTACCTGGGGCCCCTTCTGGCTGGGGGCCCGTGGCATTTTGCCGACTTGCCACCCTGTAGTTACGCCACTGAAGTGAAACAAAGTTATGAAATGTAAGTGATTTGATGAATTATAATGAAATGAACACAAAACTCTTATTTGCTATTTAGTAAAATATACATTGTTTTGTTTATAAGTATTAAGTTATCCAACTCACTTGCAATTGAGCCAAAGATGTTTTCTACACCCCCAATATGATCATGGTGCCAGTGTGTTACCACAATATGCTCTATGTCCACCTGCTCAGTCTGAACCACTTCAGCCAAATTCTTCTGGTATTCTTGGACATCTTTGTCTCCTGTATCTATCAGTATACGGCTGAAATTTAAATATTCAAAATTAAGTAAGCTGCCTTAGAATCCAAAAAAAAAGTGAGGAATTGGCCACCTTTTATACTTAATAAAAATATACACTTTTATGAAAAAAAAATGCAATGAATTCTATGAACAAAAACCTTCTTAACTGTATGAAACAACTCACTGGTGTGTCGTGATCCACATAGACTGGCTTGTTATAACAAATATTTGCAGTGTTATTGCAAATTCCCAAGAGAATCCCAATAAGTTTTTGTTAAAGTATCCTTGCTACAACTATACCATTACACTTAAATCTTGTTTTAACTAACAGTAAACAAAAGGAAAGAACATAATTATGAATACATACTTTTTCCCAGTTCCTATTAAATATGTATTGGTTCCTTGCAAAGTCATTGGCCCTGGGTTGCATCCCAGAATCCGTATTACTCGGCTCGATAATTTGGTAATATTAGGGATCACTGCTGCCATTTCTTTTGGCCTCAGAATACTATGTCTTCTATAGAGTCCAAAGTTGAAATTCAACTTGAAAGGTAGTTTCATTAAAGTATTTTACAAGTCTCTTATCAAAAATTGTATAACACCACAGACAAGGGAACTAACTATTAACACCTTATCATAACATCATGAACAATTATTTAAAGTGGTGTATTTTTCAAGATTTGTAATACAGGATCATAATGCAAGTTCAGTTATTTTTCTAGGATCTACACCAGACATATTACATAAAAAACATAATCAAGTTATGCATGTAACATTATACATTGGCTAAAGATTTTTAGGGACACATGTGTGTATAGGACACACATTTAAGGATTAATTTTCATAAAGAGGGCAAACAAAATCCTGAAGAAACTACTGCTGAAAGTAAACCCACCCAGCTGATATTGACAGTTATGACATTTTTTTTTTTTGTTAATTTGTTCCTTTAGGAACCGGCTAAGGTCAGAGACCATGCTGCCAAGTCATGAGTAGTAACTATTTATTACAAAATACATATAACACATTTCATTTTGTTACAAATCAAATAATAAATGTAACATTTTGAGTTTTGTATGGATTATATTTTACCAATGGAATGTATAATAAATTTGTACAATGGAATATAAGTGTCATTATTTGAAAGAAGGGCCGTTATGGAGCGCGGTACAGATTGAGAACAACCATAAATTTGAATTAACTCATCCATCAGCACAAGGCGCTGAATGCCGAAAGATGAGCAGTCAAAGAAAATGTGGACCAAAGTTTGCTCTTTTTGTGAGTTACACAATTCACATAATGGACTCTGCACCAATTTTAAACGGAAAAGATGATAGTTCAAATGACAATGACCAAAACGGAGCCTTAAGATGCTGACATAAAACTTCCTAGGCAAGTAAGTAGAACTTTTACAAAACCATGGTCTAGTACTAATGGGGACATTGAATGTTGCATACCACATGCCCTTATTTTCAATCTGAACAGTGAAATTCCAATGTTTTTTCCAAATATCTACAGACCTTTTCTTTAGAAGGGAGACTATATCAGTCCAAGGAATAGAAATATTAAAGTGATTACTAGAATCAGGAATATTGTGTCCATAATTGGTGATGGTTCGGGCTAAGAAATCAGCCCTCTCATTACCAACGACACCAACATGAGAAGGCACCCACATAAATTTGACAGTAATATTTTCTTTGAGTAAATCAAGCCAATCATGTTTGACTTGAGAAATTAAATAGTTAGTATCCGCATGAAATCTATTATTTTTAAGATTTTGAAGAACACTCATGCTATCGCTAACCACTAGCCAGTGACAACATCCATTGTTTTTTTGCTTTATGTGCTTTAGTGCAGCAAGTATAGCTACAGCCTCAGCTGTGAATATACTTGTGTTCATATTTATTTTGTGACCTGTGCCTGTTTTAAAAAAACTATCATAAATAGCAAAGGATACACTGTTTTCAGTTTTAGAGCCATCTGTATATACAAATCTATAGCCCATAAACTCTAAAAATTTACTATGTACATCTTCTTTAGTTGACAGATTATGATCAATAATAATATCAATTGCAGGGAATTTACTATCAAACTCTCCTTGATAGCATGGAAGTAGAATTGTCCTATGAATTTGTAAAGTGTCAAGGAAATTTATAAATTGGTGAAAGCCCTGAAGTATATACAAAGGATTGCGACCAGAAGAATTTATGAATGAATGTTTTAAATTTACAAACAGGTGATTATTATTTTTACTATACAATTTTAGTAAGAATCTTTCCTTCAGATAAGAGAATCTTATGCTCAAAGGGGGCAAATTACATTCCACTTGCATTACATTAATGGGAGTACTTTTAAATGCTCCAGTAATGAGCCTTAAGTTTTTGTTTTGGATTTTATCTAGGGCATCTACTAACCTACGATCACCAGCAAAACAAAGAAAACCATATTCAAAATGACTACGAATCAATGATTTGTATAAAAGTAACAAAACTTTGGGATCAGCTCCCCAAGACGTTCTACACAATAATTTTAAAAAATTAAACACCCTATTAGCTCTTGTACTAATTAATTCAACATACTTTTTCCAAGCCATATTATGAGTAAAAATTATCCCTAAGAACCTAACTTCACTAGAGACAGGAATGGGGATATTGTTATAATGTACAGGAGGAATTGAGTTGTTCAATTTAGAAAATACAACTATTTTTGATTTTAATGGATTTATGTCAAGATTCAAATAAGAGAAATATGCACACAAACCTTTCAAAGATTTGTTTAATAATTGACTAATATTTGTTAAATTATTTCCAGATGCATAAACAACTAAGTCATCAGCAAATTGAAGATTTTTAACTTCTGAACCCAAAATCATATTTAATCGACGAATATACAAAATAAAAATTAATGGAGATAATATGCCACCTTGACATACGCCAACAGAAGCAAGCCTTGGACCATATAACTGACCATTATATTTAATGTAAACTTCCCTTTCTGTTAAAAATTTATGGATCCATTGAATTATTTTTTTTGGAATTGCAATTGTATTTAGTTCTTTACACAGTATATCAATATTGACGCTATTAAATGCACCTGCAACATCAAAGAATACAGCTGCCAGAGTATTTCTTTCATTAAAACTGTTTTGGATATCCAGCTGCAGCTGACAAATACTTTCACGAGCTGATGTCCCTCTTCGAAAGCCAAATTGATTAGATGGTAATATATTATTCTGTTCAATATAGAATTCCAACCTTTGTTTTATAAGCTGTTCAAATACTTTGCCTACACACGAAGTAAGAGCAATAGGTCGATAGGAATCAGGACTTGAGTGCTGTTTGTCCGGTTTTATAATGGGTACTAAACAATCAGACTTCCAAGTTTGCGGAATTTCATTAAACTGCCATAGATTATTTAATATGTTAAGAAACACTTGCAAACCCTTTTCGCTCAACTTTTTAAACATAATGTAAGGCAGACCATCCAGACCAAAGGCACTATCTTTCCTTGAGAAAATAGCAGATATTAGCTCTTGCATTGTAAATGGTTTGGTTAAGAAGTTATTTACAGAATTAGTTTCATTAACTGAAGAGAAATTATATTGATTATTTACAAAGTCCGGTGTATATTTTTGTAGAAAATCTTGAACCCAACTGGCATCCCCATTTTTATAAGTAAATGTGTTATTGAATTTTCGCATATATTTCCAAATTCTCGACAGCGGCGTACATCGGTTAAAAGAGTTGCACAATTGAACCCAACTATTTGTTCTTTCAGTTTTTAATGTTAGTTTTTTAATAGCTTGTAATCTTTTAAATGAAATGTAATTTTCATCCGAAGGATTGTTTTTAAATTTAACATATGCAGATTTAGAGTTTTGAACTGCTTCAGAACATTTTTTATTCCACCAAGGAAGAGAGTAATTTTTTGAGAACTTTCCACGAGTGTTTTTATTCAAAGAATTATCAGTAGGGGATCTTGGTGAATTATTATATGGAAGCGAGTTGTCTATTGCTGAATTGAGAATATCACAAAAAAGACTATATGCCCTTAATGGAGCATAGTTATCTGTCTGAAAATCAGAGAGCTGAAAATCTACATTTTGTTCATACATTTTCCAATCGACCATTTTGAAGTTTGGGTAGTTTGGCAAATGTATGCTACTATTATTTACAGAGTTAATATTTACAGAATGATTTAAAAACACTTTTATAATTACAGGAAGATGATAACTTCCAAGAGGATCATTATGCAAAGACCAATCACAAAAGAGTCCAAGAGATGAGGAAACGAATGTCAAATCCAAAGCATTTGGTCGCCACGTCAAAGAACCCACTGTAGTTGGTTCACCAGAGTTTAACAACACCAAATTTTTATCATCGATAATGTCTAAAACATCCCTGCCTCTTATATTATCTGAATGACATCCCCATGCTGTGTGATGTGCATTAAAATCACCAGCGAAGATCATAGGTTCGGGAACAGAATCTATCAAAGATTTAAAATTATTTTTATTAAACGGTGGATTACAATTCGGAGGACAATAAAAGCTAACAATACTAATTTCTTTTTTATTTATCGTAATTCGAACACAAATATTTTGCAAAGAACTATCAGAATGTGTATTTATTTTTTTGTAATTTATACTATTATGTATTAAGATGGCAACTCCATTATGTGTGTTGCCTATGTCATTTCTTTCTATTTTGTATCCTTTTATATTAAAAACTTTAATAGGTGTTAACCAGGTTTCTGAAATAATGGCAATATGTATTTTATTTTGGTAAAGAAATTGTGTTAGTAAAAGTTTATTGCTAATTATGCTCTGAGCATTCCACTGAATAATGTTAAGATCCATTATTTGTTTGTGGCAAAGGAGGTATTTCTAAATGTATGTTTGAGGCTTTCTTTTATAGATGTGGAATTAATTGGAGTTTCTTTTTGATTTGTCACTAGTTTGGTTATTGTTTGAGTTAAAATGTTCATGAAAATATCTGATTTTGTCAAGTTTTGTATTTGAGTTCCTATATTAGAAATGGTTAGTTGAGGGAATGCATTTTCATTAAATAAATCGGAATACTTCGTAGACAAGACTTGACTTTAGTTTCTTCAATTTTCATTTTTTTTTGAGGACAAAAATTCGAAATTGCAATATGATTGCCACCGCAGTTGCAACACTTTGCGTTTTTAGGATCTTCCTTACAAGTCTTATAGTGATGATTTTGCGTACAAATGGAACACACCACGGAGTTTCTACAAAACTTTGCAATGTGCCCAAATTTCATGCATTGCAGACATTGCTTGACGGGTGGAACGTAGACTCTTACCTCATGCCTCCATGAGTCAAGGTAGATGTACTGAGGAAGTTCAGTAGAGGCAAACGTAACCGCGACTGTCTGCGTGGGCTGGTATGTGATATCACCGCCCTCGCTCCTGACACGTCGCATGAAACGCCTCACCTGGATCACGTTCCTGCTGCTGCCAATAAGTGTAAATATCCGTTTATTAGACAATTCCGTAGGGACAGAGGAAAGGACCCCTGTCACCTCAGTATCCCTAGCTGGAATTGACGCCCTCAAACCTAACTCTTCTAGTATTTTTTTATTTTGAAGGAAAACGTTTGCGTTGTTGGAAAGATCAAAGGTAATACCAATTTTAAATTTATTCATTGACTTTAAATGTAAAATTCCTGTAACGCAATGTTTGCGAATTGCGTGAGATAGGGCCAATCTATCCTTGTCTGTAAAAGATTTATCATCTGCGCGATTCAAAAACACGATGTACTCGGATTTTTTACTATTTTCTGGGTACTTCCTCGAGTACCCAGGAACTTTAAAGATTTTGTATCTACTGTTTCGATCTTCTTGTTCAGAATCCGAAGTGGAGTCTGTGCTAGCGTTGCCGTGTGACCGCACATCAGGGGGGTCAGATTTTTTTCTTTTCTTTACACCTCCCATCTCCTCTAGAGAACTGTACAAACTTTACAACTATCTATATACACTATTTTTTGTTCACTTTACAAAGAAATATACAAAAACAACTGAGTTTAGATTTTTACAAAAACAAATTAAATTTGGGCGCCTTTCACGTTCGAGGTTCCCGCGCGTCTTCTGACAGTTATGACAGCTCTGCTCAATATTATTATTTTAATTTATTTATGGACAACATTTGTTTTAAAATATACATGGAACTGTGAATCAACGAATTAAGATTTAGTTTTTCTTTATCTTTAAACATCCATATATAGAGTTAAGATAAGTTCCTAAAATTACCTGATATTTTGGAGATTATTCAATTTGGATTTACTATCTACTTAATTTAAAGCTAGACCATACTGTAAATATAAAAAAGAAAATGTCATAGTTCAAAGTAGTAAGTTCAAATGTCAGTATCAGTTTGACATTTCATAAAAATGGCTGGTGCGCTGGCTAGAGTAATTCATGGAACAAGAACACATTTGGGTAATTAAAACGTTTTTCTTTTTTACCATTAGCAGTTTTCATTTAACCAAATGCATCTCCGTAAATTGTTGCTTCTATTGGTGTTATATATGGCTCACATATTGTTTTGTGCGCATCGGGCGAGCTTACATAATTTTGACGTCTGGTAGTGTGTTGTGATCAGTCAAGAAGAGGTTGTGATGTTTTAGGCCTTGCTGGGCCGCTGGTGAGCATCAGCAATGTGCCGGTGCGGTACCAGCAGACTCAGGCGCCGCCGACCAAGTCCAAGTACGGTCCCCTAGCCGACAGCGACCGCGTCTTCACGAACTTGTATGGCAGGCATGAATGGAGGCTCAAGGGGGCGCTCAGTCGCGGAGATTGGTACTTGACTAAGGACATCCTTTTAAAGGGAACTGATTGGATAGTCAGTAAGTAGTTTCGTGTTTTTTTTGTGAATTATTTACTATAGTTTTGTAAAATAATTTTATTATGACTAGATCATTTAAAATGACTTGTTGTTACCAAACTTGTGAACATAGTGACAACCTTTAAAACATTTATTAACTGTTATATTATAATTTTCTAGATGAACTAAAAACATCAGGTCTTCGTGGCCGTGGAGGCGCCGGTTTCCCCACTGGTATGAAGTGGTCTTTTATGAACAAGCCCTCTGACGCCAGACCAAAGTACTTAGTTGTAAATGCTGATGAAGGTGAGCCTGGTACTTGCAAGGATCGTGAGATCATGAGACACGACCCACACAAGCTGATTGAGGGCTGTCTGATTGCTGGCAAAGCAATGGGTGCCCAGGCTGCATATATCTATATCAGAGGAGAGTTTTACAATGAAGCCAGTAATCTCCAAGTAGCTATTGCTGAGGTAAGTTTTGTGTTCATCCATCTTCTAATGAAATAAAAGGAAGCAAACTAAATTTTTTACAGTTTATACTAAAAATTACCTAATATTGATCAATTAGGCAAATAGTACATTTTTAGATACCAGTGTTTTCATAAACATAAGTAAATAAAGTTTTTGCAATCACTTATTATCAAATCAGCATATTAATGGTTTAGAGCTCTTAAAAATATCACTTTTTTATTTTAATTTCTACCATTTCTGTTATGTTGTGTAACAATTTATTCATCAATTAGGTTGAATAAACAAGGAACCTCCTTGTAGTAAAATAATACTAATTAAGATGGTTAGATGTTTTCTGCTGCATCCCATTTCATGTTCTGGTCTACTTAACTCAAATAAAATTATAAGTAAGCTTTAGGGTTACAAGTGGAGCAGCCAGTACCATGTTCCATTTGGAACCGAAAAGTATTGCTTTTGATGCCAATTTTTATGGATGAGATAGGCTGAAATTGATTCAGTATAACCATTACCACACACAATTATGTATTATTTTTTGTCTATTTTGGCACAAAATTATTTGGTAGTATTTACTTGTTGGTTGATCCACTTTTATGTTGCGTTTAATATTTTATATTGTTTACTTCAGGCGTACCAAGCGGGCTTTATCGGAAAGAATGCCTGCGGTTCTGGGTATGACTTCGACGTGTTTGTTCACCGTGGCGCCGGCGCGTACATTTGCGGCGAAGAGACAGCGCTGATTGAATCTATCGAGGGGAAGCAGGGCAAACCGCGACTGAAGCCGCCGTTCCCGGCTGACGTAGGCCTGTTTGGCTGCCCAACTACTGTGAACAATGTGGAGACCATCGCTGTGGCACCGGTAGGCTGAATTTTAATATAATGATTATATAAATATCAGACAATATCCACCGAATCCCAAATTAAGTCTCTGCGGTGCTTGTAGTACCACATCACATGATGTTTGTCCTAAAGTGAGGATCTAAATCCAAATTGTGCGATAAGCTTGATAACAATAAGCATCAACTTATTCTCATTAAACGGCAGACTGACAGAGGGTTTGGCAAAACCTACCTCAGCAAGGAGGAATTCACAAAGATAGAATTCATGCTCATGCCCTATTGCTACCCCACCTGATATGTGACTGTGTTATATAAATTTGTAGACAATTTAGAACAAAACATTTAATGTTCATAAACGCTCAGGAGCATTTGTTATTTGTTTGAAATCATTGGGCTTAATCCCATTAGCCTGGGAAGATTAATTGTGACCATTCAGTGGAAACGCATTTTAGTGCTATTACGGTATGTAGTAATCCTTATCATTAATTTTACAGACCATCTGTCGTCGTGGTGGCAAGTGGTTCGCGTCATTTGGTCGCGCCCGTAACTCGGGCACCAAATTGTTCAATATCTCCGGGCACGTGAACACTCCATGCACGGTGGAGGAGGAGATGAGCATTCCTCTCAAAGAGCTGATCCAGAGACACGCCGGTGACGTCATCGGCGGGTGGGACAACCTGCTCGCCATTATTCCTGGCGGGTCGTCGACCCCATTGATTCCTAAGGAGTGAGTACACATAGAAATATTGGAAAAATATGTGCTCTAATATTGTTTTAGTAACTATTTAACGAACTATGTAATAGCAATCTAGTATTTTTAAGTTCTTGTGACTATTGCTGTATTGTAAATTAGTATAAGTTACCAGGGTTGGTTAGTATATTTTTTATTTCGTTGGTATTAAAAGCAAAATTGTACTCATCTCAAGCAAAATCATTTGCCGGAATTAAAATTAAAACATATAGTTTCCATTTACTTACTGACATTCTGCCTGAAGATAAGTCATAGCAGGAAATTTGCTGGACGCCGCGACGGTATAGGGATTTAAGAGCCATGTGACCTTATGAACAGGAGGTTAAATTCCTAGCTCAGGGACAGGTACCTCAAGCTAGGATTTTTTCCTACCTATCTGTGTATTATACTCTTAAAGCACTGGATTTCTGAACTGATTAATAATTTGGAATAAAGTGATGCAGTTGGACTTATTACGATATAACCGCATTCGAAGATTTCTATGAGAAATAAGTGTCATTTTCTTCTATTATCATTATCTTCCAGCGTGTGTGAGACAGTGTTGATGGACTTCGACGGTCTGGTCGCGGCGCAGACGTCTCTCGGCACAGCCGCCATCATAGTTATGGACAAGTCTACCGACATCGTGAAGGCCATCGCTCGCCTCATCATGTTCTACAAGCACGAGTCGTGCGGTCAGTGCACGCCGTGCAGGGAGGGCGTCTCGTGGATGAACAAAATTATGTACAGGTACGGTCAACATCATTGTTCGTATATGTTACCGTAAGATTATAAACATCGTTAGATTGCAATAAATCTCGCGAGATTGTAAACTGTCGAAAGATTTTGAACCGTAACATTATGATTGCAATTTAACGCATTTTTTTCGCTATATTGTAATCTATTGTAATCTAACGATTTTTATAGTCTTACGGTGACAAATACACCTCTTTACCTTGTCACATTAAACGTCCGTGTGTCTGAGTAAAGCAAATAGACAGTTAGGTTAATGAGGCAGGATACTGAGTTAATCAGTAACTCAAGATGCTGATTGTATGTCTCTTGTCTTAATGGTTTAGTGCAGGGCTGTTTGAATATTAGGTCCTTATATTAAGTTTATAATATCATCTTAGCCCAATACAAATTATCAAACAGATAGGAGAGCTATACAAAACGTGTTTTGAGATATCAGTGAAACAATTTAATTAATGCATAATTAATTTATCGTTTACAATCTGTTTGTCAAGAAAGGTTTAATAGGTTTAAATCTAAATTCGTATAAATAATGTTTTAAAGAGAAATGGTGTAGTAAATGCTTTTGCTTTACATAAATAAATATTGGACAACAATGTATATGTATACTTACTGTGATTATATGGTAATTAGCTACACCACTTGTCTTAAAGAAACAATGACGGTACTGCAATGCCTAGACCCGAGACTATACACGTTACAGGTTGTATAGAAAAGTATGTTATCCATATTGACCCGACCGGGATTAGATCCCAAGACCTCAGAGAAGTTCGGCCCTCGCGCCTCTTGGCTACGGAATTCGTCAAAATGGAAATATGTTAATGTCCCGATTTATATTTGTTAAAAATTGTCACTAATTCAATATTTGACCAGGGCTATGTAGTTTTAGCTCAGTTGTACAAGCATATTTTTACATTATTGGAATAATAAAATAAATGATCTTAAAGATAAAGTATTGTTAACATTGCAATGTGAGAATGGTGTCACTAAGTCACGGTCATTGTGCATATATTTGTATATCATCAGATATTTTCTCATCAATTGTCCTTTGTTTTCAGATTTGTTGAAGGCAACGCGTCACCAAAAGAAATCGACATGCTATGGGAAATCTCTAAACAAATTGAAGGTAATGTAATATTGACGCCATTTTTTTTAAATTGTCTTTGGTTTTGTGCCAGAAATGTTCGGTTCAAACTGAACACATTTATGGTTTTAATGGGTTCCTTTACTTTTGCATCATCAAAGGAAGCGAAATATACCTTGCCCACTTTAAATAAATAAATAATAAAAATCTATATTGATGCAAATAAAAGGTACATATTTTAGCTTACGTAAATTACAATTAAAGGAGCTATTAAGTAAAAAGGAAACATTAACGTCTGCGCTAGTTTAATTTAGGTCCTGCGTGGCCACTGAAGTCATTATTCGGGGTATCTCTAGTATTTTGTATTTTTAGGGTTCTGTACTCAAAGGGTATGACCGGGATCCTATTACAGAGACATGGTTTGATCATCTGTCACCAGGTTGTATTTCAAGAACGGTGTATACCGTTAAAATTGTAAGCATGACAGATGATGTGTTTCTATTGCTGCGTTAACAATAAATACTAAAGAACAAATATTTAGGGAGGCTCCTATACAACAAACATGTTTTTTTACCGTTTCTTGCTCGATACTAATAACGGAAATAGGTATAAAAGGCACTTGAAATAGTAAAGTAAAAATGTGTACCTGTTGTTTACCTAATCAATAGTCCGACTCGTACTGGGCTGGTTTTATTTTCACTAGCGGACCTGACAGACTTCGTTCAGTCAAAAAGATTAGGAATTTGGTAGTGTTTTATTCCTACCTTGTACGCTGTTACACAGGCCTAGCATGCGCCAAGCGACTATATTTTATCGCGCTGTAATGAATCGTCAAAATCAATTGAAGACGTCAATGCGGTAGCTGCTGATTGGCTGAAAATACAAGTGCGGTGTGCTATTAGCCAATCAACAGTATCGAAACTTTTGTCGCCTCATGCGAGAAATTTGACGTATTGCGCATGATAGTCTTCTAAATTGTTCCGTTTTTTTTTTAAATTATACTTCAAGATTAACTTCATCCCACCTGATGTTAAGTGGTAATTGGGTCCTTTTTTTTTTTTTTTTTTTTTTTTTTTCGGGGGTAATGCGTTGATGCACCGCACGGTGGGAACTTTGACTCGTTTCCATCTCATAAATCTGTAACTTCGGTGTTAATGATGATATCCAGCTGATTTTTTTTCCTGGTAATCTTAAATATATATACTTTAAAACAACTTATATTTAGTATGTAAAAGTTTATTGCTAAAAGTTATAAAAAATATAGAAAAAGAATACTGAATTTCTAGACTAACATCTTAATTCTAGCAAATTTGATTAAATAACTACATAATATATTAATAAAACATAAAATTATAGCTTATTAGTAACTCAAGAGCTCCTTTGCTTCATCAAAAAGTTCGAAATATTTTTTATTGGAAGGTTTTCTTAAGCTCGTAATGTATGGATCAGAGGTATATAAAAGGGTGTGTAACACGTCATTGGTGGCTACCCTCGAACATTTTCTTGCATGATGAAGCCTGAACTGTTTGTAGTCTTTATTTCGTGCTTCTTGAGCATCTTCCGAGAGTTGCCCAAGAGGCAAGATAGAGAAATGACGTATAATACTTTCACCATGAATCAACACCTTGTGCACGGAAGATGGCATGTAATACCATTTATATTTATTAACATACAGCTGAGCTGTATCGAATGCATATTGACCAAACTTTGTGGGATCAATATCTCTACCGCTTGACATGACCTGAAGTATAACATAAAATCGTTTAATTAATTCCTCATCTATACCAGTGATTTCGGATGTACAATTGTAGTTTTGGAAGAATCTTCTGGCTGTGTTGCCGTCATTAGTGTTGCCACTCACTTGCTTTGGTTTGTCAATATTTAAACCAAGTTCTTCTCTGAACCTTCTTTGTACATGAGCTTTCTTTTGTTTCTTTAAATCTTTCAAAGCCTAGATTGTAAGATAAATGCAGAATAAGTTCCATAAATCTGATCCAACAATGCAATGTTGAAAGCCCATATTGAAAGGAAGCTTCATCCACAGGTTTGTTTTGCACTTTTTCTAAATTATTCATCTCTGTAGGTCTTGCATTGCAAATGGTACATACAGCACTTGATGAAGTTTCAGACAAAACTTGAGCCACTTTGCCGTCAATCATAGTTAAAAATAACGTGTGTCTTATTTCAATGCCTTCGCCACTATGATTGATCAGGCAAGGAGCAAGAACTAAAATTTGAACATTAATTTCGTCAACTACTTGTGTTGTCTTCTCAGGTGTTTACTGTGGGAATTTTTTGATAAAAATACCGCAAAATATGTCTGCTTGTTTTGTTTTGGGAGTTTTCCATGTATAATATGTATATTTTTACAAAAAAGTACTTATTTAAATAAGTTCGGTAGTGTAGTACCCACAGTTATAGTAAAATTCATACTCTCATATTTTATTACATTTGACTATGTTACGCACTGAAACTGCAAAAAAATACTTTTTGCCGTCAAATAAGATTATATTTCCCAATAAATAAAATAAAAAATAGAACTTCGGTAAGCTTCGGTAAATGTCATATCTCCAGATGAATTTTTGAAAACGGAAGATAAGCACATGTGACATAAAAACATTTTTGGCCAAGTGATATTCTACTAAAATACATTTTAATTTATTTTATAGCAAAGAATACATCTTAAACTTTCTAAAATGGTATCATACATAGGTTCTTTCTCTTGTTATGAAACTATAAATTAATACCAAGCAATTGAAAGTTACATGGTTATTTTTGTAATTTTTTCATTGCTTAACTTTGGTCGCATTTTGCGACAAAATGCAAATGGTCAGAAAATTTAATCATATTAAAAATAAAAGAGTCACTCTTTAGCTACAATTTGAGTAATAACACATGCATCTCCGTAGACTTTTGGAAAAACCATTTATGAGATGGCTCTCTTAGGCGGGTTCCCATAGTGCACCGTACCGTTTATATGCTATGTCATGTGACTAAATAAACATTTAATTTTTTTTCTTCTTCTTTAAAGTACACATCAAAACTTTTATTTTTTATAGTACACTTCAAGATTGACCTCATCCCACCTGATGTTAAGTGGTAATTGGGTCCTAGCTTAAGGGCGACAAGTACAGCATAATAAATCTGTTACTGGACTTGTCGCCCTTACCTTAAAGGCTTGACCCCCGCTACTAATGCAGCACCCCCCAGGAGCTCTGGAAACCTTACTCACATGCAGGAGCACAACAACACAGAAGTGATTGTTATTTGGCTGCGGTCTTCTGTAAGGTGGAGGTATTTCACCAGTCGGGCTGCTCCAGTTCGAGCTTCTCTGCTATTTAGCGATAACACATTTAGCGTTTTTATATTATGTAAGTTGTGTCCCCCCCCCAGGGCACACGATCTGCGCGCTGGGCGACGGCGCGGCGTGGCCGGTGCAGGGGCTCATCCGGCACTTCCGGCCCGAGCTCGAGCGCCGCATGCAGCTGTGGGCCGCCTCCTGCGGGCCCAGCCGCGCCGAGAGACTCTACTAACTCGCGCCTCCTGCCGCTTGCGTCACTGGCTCCGATAGATCACCAGATAGATCCTCTTACCTGGGCGAAGTGATGATTTGAGGGCATATGATGAAACCGATTACCACATAGAGCTTCTAGGGGTGCGTTCAAGTATAACGTAACACAATAGGGGGAAGGGGTTTAAAACGTTACAAGAAGGTTGAAGGGTCTATGATAAAACCGTGTCTTCGAAATCGTCGTCCGAACTTAATTGCCTATGTCGAATTCAATTTAAAGAGACAGCCTTGTTTCCGAATTCAAATCCGTTTTCAATGTTTGGAAAAAATTGGCGTCCTTTTTCCAACACAAAATATATGGTGTCTGCATGGTTTTAGTAAGCTCAAATTTGCAAGGTAGCCAGCATATTGAACGATAGACGCTTTAATACCGCCCTTATGTCGTGGACGTAAGAACTAATATCAAACTGCAAAGAATTTTAGTGATGCGCTATTAAATCGTGTTTCATCGTAGCCCCTCAGGTCTATTTAACTCATTCCTACTTTTGAAACTAAGGCTGAGGATAAAAATTAATGCTTATGACATCAATATGAAAATTGGTATTAAAATCGGTAAAAATAAAATCGTTAATAACGTATCTCGTAATATCACTGGTTATTATTAATCGAACTTATGTCAGCATATGGTTAAAAAAAAATTGTAATAAACACTAATTTCATCGACCACATAATTTTCAAAATCATTTTTTAATGAGTCTCCTCATCTGAACACGACCCTTCTAAGAACTTCTAAGACTTATCTTACTATTCTCAGAACTATTGCGTTATCGTAACCAGAATAGAAGATAATTGATTGATGAAGCCAATGAACATATGAGATACCCGCCCTCAGTGACGTAAGTTGTGGTTTACATATTAACATAGTAATATTATTAACATACCATCTTATCGACAAAGGAAGTTGCTGTGATGTACACGCTTAAAGAATACTGTTGAATAGACTCGATACGTATTTATTAAAATTTTATTTTATTTACATCCCTATTTCTTTCTCTTAGTTGTGTCTTACTTCCCTATTTCTTTCTCTTAGTTGTGTCTTAAAAGTACGAAGTATATCGTATTTTACATTAATTTTGTACACCTTTTATTGGTTCTAACAGATCTTATCGTCGGAACATTTAATTGGATTGGTTTTGCAATTGTGTTATTTTCCACATCATAAATTCGCAATAATACCTATTAACATGACATAATGTATTTGGTGATTGTTTCTTTACTTAAAATCAAACACAGGCTTTTCAAAACCTATTTGCTACTTCGAAAATGATACAATTGATTACCTGAGTACCTTATTAAGTGCTTAATGCACGTAATTAATCGTATTATTACCCAACATTACACAATTTAATTATATGTTTGCAGTTTAACACGATGACTGAGGCAACATGATTTTAATAGTACCTATTGTCTAATCGGCGAAGGTAAACAATGACGGTGAACGGGGAATATTGGCCATGTGCGATAACGATGACATTTTTAGGCTGAATAACACGAAACAGTACTGCTATCAGATTTATCATTGAAACTATGATACAGTTTAGAAACCCTTATAAATGGTTTATTCCAGAGAATTTGTTGTACTAGGCGCTTTTTAATCAGTTAAATGTCAACCCGTATCTCCACCGAACAAAAGTTGCTAACTTTTATGTTGTCAACACGTGTTGGTGACATTTTTAGTGGAATCGCGCCTTAATAATACATATGTGGGTAAAAGCTCATCAGACTGCTACACACGTTGAACTTTTATACCGGTATTATGTCGTGGGCGTAAGGTCTTTAATCGAACTGCAAGTGTTTACCGCACGTGCCAACTATCGACATACCTTAATTGTACGATACCCCTATTCACAAACATTTTAAGCGATATGTAAGAAATTGCAAATATTTCGTATTTATCAGTGCACAATCAGGGAGGCGTTGTGTCGCCATTTTGGCGCTGTATGTCATAGCGGTTAGTTAGGGAAACTATAATTGGTGTGGTGTAGTAGGAATGTAGAATTTTAGTTAATTTCACATGTTTTACATTAGGTAAACTATTAACGATGCTAATGCATCTTTGAATAGTTTTTCCGATTAAATAATCAAAATAAACCCGCAAATCAGAATTATTTACTTGTTATTCTCTTCGTCCAAAACATTAACAGTTGAAGTGATAAAGGAAGGGTAGGTAAATAAACGTAGAGCCCTACGGGTCAAATTAAGGGTCAAACAAACCTATGTGGTAAATAAGACAATGGAAATATTGCATAGTTTCGACATTCTTGATTACACATCTCCTTCATGATCCATTGCATCATTGTTTTATTCGAGGCGGTAAAATTTTATAAAGGTTTAAATTTTTTGACACTGGTTTATTTCATCATATTATTATGTTAAAGTATATTCCGATTGGATTCAGATTAACAATTTCATTTAAAGAGTGAAACATGAACTTGCGGATGACTTCAACATTGTAGTTAATTTTGTATATTATAACTAGGTAGTAATAAATATCATATGTTCAGTTTGAGCGTTTCATTTGTGTCCTGTCTTTTATTTTTGTTTAGTGTTTTAAAGGCGACGAAGTGGAGATATATACAAGAATTATAAAAAAATATCTAAAGGATATTGCCGGGACTTAACGCAGCTAAGCTTGGACAGTTTTACGCGCGGTAAAGTCCCCGGGTTGTGTTCCTGTGCAAGGTTCACGCGGCTTACAGGCCTAGCATGCGTAATACGTCAAATTGTTTTGATATCTACTGTTCATACTGTTACTGTTTTGATACTGTTACTGATGACAAAAGTTTTGATACTGTTGATTGGCTAATAGCACACTGCACTCTTATTGTCAGCCAATCAGCAGCTGACGCACTGACTTCAATCGACTTTGACGTTTGTTAAGAGAGCGATAAAATTAAATATTGTGGCGCATGCTAGGCCTGTTAGGACACGGCACGCGAGTAAATTTTATCGCGCTCTAGACATATATCAAAATTGATGCGTCAGCTGTTGATTATACGAGTGCAGCACTAACATAAAATATATTATTAGAAGTCTGTAGAGTGCAGTATGCCATCAGCTAATCAACTGTATCGAAAGTTTTGTCGTTTCACGTGAGAAATGTAACTTATTGCGCATGCTTGTAGGCAAAGTTAGTAGGTACTATTTCTTTGGGGGAATACCCCGGACTAGAGTCCGGTCAAACAATTTATTATCAATTTAGTAAATTATCCCCTCTGATAAAGCTACGTTTGCTACACTGAAGGTGACGATCGTAAAAGCCAGTTATATTTATATGTAAATATTCGTAGCCAGGTAAAACGTTTTACTCATTGTTTCATCTATAAATTATAATATCACCTTTGCCGACCTTGATGAAACATGCGATAAAGTTACCTATCTAAAACAACCGGAAAAGAGGATAAGTTGAAAGATTAGGCATTTACGTCATTAGTGGGTATAGCCAGGCTTTATAATAAAAGGTTGGTAAATGCTATGGAAACAATTCAAAAGAAGCGTCAAAAAACCTCTCGCGGGCCAGTATGGCGATGCTAACGGATAGGATATAACGGTATTAAATCCGTTGTCATTTGTGTCATTGTGGGTTCGTCTGTTGCTTGCCATTAGGCTAGGAAGACCCAATATACAGTGCTTATATAAAAAAAAAATGAAGTTGGCCTATGAGACCAAACACGCCAGACCATAGATTTAGTTGGCTTTCTTATTCTAAGCGTCAGACAAACCTTACCTTATTTTAGGTACGGTCAACAGCACGTCATAGTAAACACTTACAGTTCGACATTAGATCTTATGTGCACGACATTAGAGTGTTCAAAGTAGGTACAATGTAAGCAGTTTGACGCGCTTTTGTCTGTACAGTCAGCGTCTTTAGTTTGTAAACAACTCAGTTTGTCACATTAATCTAACTGTTTATTTCACTTACTCATTCACATGGACGTTTAGTATGACAAGGTACTGAGGTGTAGGTATACGAACTAATGATGCTGGCTGTACATACAAGGTTGCAAAGGTGACTTTCAACAATCAAAAATCGGCATGCTCGAATCACTTGATTGAACTATAATAGTAATAAGTTAGATATTGCTACTGTATCTAATCTGCTGAGTTTTTTACCGGTGTCTTCTCGGTAGATATAGGTTCCGAACGGGCAGTAGAATCTTTTGCATTTGTATTCAATGACGATTGTGTGATGAAAAGTGTTATACCTACCTATGTAACTTTATGTTGAGTAAAGAAATATTTGAATTCGATATAAATAAATAATAAATAAATAGGTGTTAGGTCCTTTGTTTTATACATATGTTAACAGTCTCGGCGAACGTCGTGCCGACTATTTTTCCAAATTCTGTTACTTTTTAAACCTTCCTTGGACCTTCACATTTATTTCAAATCGGTCTAGGCGTTGTCGAGTTGTAGCGAGACTAACGAACAGCGATTCATTTTTATATATGTATAAGAAGATAGATAGGTGGTAATCGTGTTCTGGACCTGACCGGGTCCACTGCGATGCTTAATTACGTATACAAGAAACAAAACATTATTACAGAGCATCACGTTCGCTTATGAGATTTCTTAGAATTCTGAAACTATTTTTCGATGGATAGTTGTCATAGACTGATCATAGACATAGTTGCTTAGCGACAGTGAACGTGAAAAATAACAGAAGGAAAATAAATTTACGTCGTAAAATAAAAGCTGCGTTTCTTTAACTTTGGGATATCCGCAACATGATATCCGCAACAATAGTGTTAAATCTTCGACTTTCGTAATCGGAAATATTTAAAAAAAAGGTGCGGTTTGGTGTATCTGTCGCAAGTACCTAAAGTATAGATAATAATATTTACATAGCATTTCGTTTCTTTCGCATAGGATTTTAAGCATTTTTACGTACAGACAAAAGCACGTCAGAATTGACACTTTGGACTTTGATCTGCTCTAATTGCAAGCAAGTGTTCACTTTGACGTGCTGTCGAGCGTAGTTTCATTTACGTTAAGTAGTGTTGGATGTATTTTGTTACTATAATTTAAGAACTCTAGGCCCTTGTTGTATTTTTGTGTTTGCTTAACTAAGTTGGGGGATATTATAATTGAAAGTATGGTATAATTTTTCTAAATTATTTTATTCCCTCTATCATTCTTTCTTTTTTTGATAATCCTTATGATATTCTTAGCGCTATTTACAGTTTGTATAAATTAAAGTAGCAGTAGTATTTTACATAGTAGGCTACTATTGTACAATGCTTTCATCGAAAGACTTGACTACGTTTACATGATTTAGGATCTACCGAGAATATTAACTACAACTATTTTTGCCAAAGAAGTAAAACTTAAAAATAATAAATTATTCTTTGCACTAAAATAGTCATAATTAAAATTTCCTGGCTACCTTTATAAACCCAATGAAAAAAAATAAGAAGTCAATGAAAAAAAAACATACATGAATTTATCAATAGATACAGTAACAAAATTTAGACATGGTAACATTTCTGATTTTGATTTGGAAGATTTCAAATTAGCATAAAACTAAAACAATGATCTCAAATTTATCAATCCAAATAAAAACTCAACACCAAGTACCAAATGGAAAAAAAATAATTAAATTTTAGGAAGAATAGTGCCGACTTCGCTTAACACCGTCAATAAACAACAAATAAATTAGGTTTAATTAAATAAATGGCACAGACCAAATTTTACCATCTTCGGTACATGGTGATGTGAATATATTTCTTTAAACATAATTTTGGTTGAAATAACAATATAATAATAATTTCGTTTGTCGATTTGCCGAATAATCACGATTTAATATAACCAAAATAATATAATCAAATAACTCTATGATGGAAGCAACTGATTGTTGTGCAACAAAAGAACTATCACTTCTGCGTAACAACATAATGGCATTCAAGTAATCGCTAATTAACATCGGTGGAGATCACAATTACACGATATAACTTTAATTTTATATAAATACAAAATATACATAGGTAATTTACCTAAGACTACAGCAACAACTTCAATGCAATATAACCATCTATATTGATGTGAAATTGATACGGATACGATAGGCTTACGAGGAATTACCGCAATAGTTAACACAATGTTTCATAAATAACTGTATCCCTATGACTGTCGGGTTTTCAAAGAGAGTACTCTGCGTTCAAAGAATGCCGAATACTTTATTTGAAGCCTCGGTCGCATTCACAACAAGATGATCGGTTACCGCTCTGTAGATCACATGAACGCGGCATCAGTCTCACTTATTCTGTCATTACAGCGTTACCACTACACCACAGCTTGTAAAAGCAAGAACTTAATACCGTCAATAAAAGCCGCATAAAACGTAAGCGAGACCGGAGTTATGCGATTCTTATTGTGTTCGGTTCGAGCTTCGACTTTATAAATTAGTTCTGCGGACAAATCGCGGACCAGCCGCCTCTCCGCTGACCCCATCGGATCTTAATCACTAATCGACGCGGCGAAGCCTCGCTCGGGTCACTAGAAACATTTGCCGTGAAGACTTTCAGCGCAACCGCGAGCTCGGGCTTAGGCCGGAGTAACTTACAATAAATTCATAAATAACTTTGAAATTACATTAAACTTCGGGACGCGGGGGCTCATGGCCAACGCCCGGGGTTATTGCGATCAGTGCTGCCGTTGGAATAAAAAAATAAATCGCTAGGTCTTGTTATTGATTGAGAACGTCGCAACGGCAGCACTGATAGCGAACGAAGAATGCGGTGAGAAACGCTCTGGTTTCGGCGTCCGATGCCAGCATCGGGCGGGAGCTGGTGTGCCATGGTCGGGTGAGCCAAAGGCACCAGGCATTGCGTCTCGGATCCACAGGCACGGTGGAGTGTGGTCACAAGGATGGCGGCGTACTAGTGGCCTGGACGGGCCGGCCCTGGTCGCGGGAGTTAGACGCAGTCCTGCATGTCGACGTCCGGCACCAGACGGTCGTGAGAGGCGGCGGCACGCGGCGGCAGCTCGTTGCGCGCGTCTCTGGCGAGCCAGGGGTGTCTCAAGACGTCGCGTGCGCTGAGCCGCTCGCACGCCTCGCGCCGTAGGAGCGACCGGATCAGGCATTTGCCCCGCGACGAAAGGCACTCCGGCACCACGAAGTAGCCGCGAGAGATCTTGGCGAACAGAGATGCGTGCTCTGAGTCGTTAAAGGGATACCTGCGGCAAAAGAGACACACAATCAGATCGTGTTTAACAAAGTAACAAGTAATGACAGCCTTGGCTAGACCTTTTAAAAACTTTAAGCTGTATAAATTTGAGCTATAAAGATCAAAACTTTTTTGAGACTTTCAGTCTACAAATAATTAAGCTGAGATAAACTTATTTACAGGACTTTTTACTTTTGGGTAAAACAAAAACTAAAGCTTATTGCGTGTTAAAAAAGGCAGGGTCTTGAAAAAACTATCCTAATCTAGGTAGGAAACGAAAATTGAGACAAATTTAAACGAGCAAAATCTCGCATAAAAAGTGAGGCAAAAAACACTCTTATCGCGTTTTAAAACGATAAGATACATCATTAACTCCGACTGCGGGATGGGGCTCCACAAATTAACTTTTTACAAAGCACGGCACCAATTAATGACGGAGAACCGATTGTCATTTGGATGGAGCAGATGCGAGCCAAAACAAAAACTCAGGTACGACGGAACCCTTCCGGCGACAGGTGATGCCGGCGATTGGAGCGAAATCCCAAATTTCGAATATAAATTACGGGTGCGAGGAACCAAAAAAAGTAGAAAACAAAGGCTCGCGAACGGCAGGTGCGCCGGAGGCGGCCCTTAGCGGGTAGCAACGTCTTCGCCACATGACCGCGGCAGGTGGAGTGAAGATTTCACTAGCCTCATTTATATGTGGGTGATATAATTGTTAGCCGTTGGCGCGTAACGGCCGACAGGTGATCATCCCCCGACTGTCGCCGCGCCAACGGTCGCCGCGACCCTTGCGATCTCGAAAACGGTAAGTCCCACGCTCGGGGCGCAGGTGAAGACGCCCCCGCCCTCGTGCATGCTACCCTTTATAATAGCGCGATCTATCATTGTAACTTTTTTTTATATAATTCAAGATACGCACCTTCCAACGAGCATGGTGTACAGTATGACACCGAGGGACCACATGTCGGCGGCGCGGCCGGAGTACGTCCGATGAGCTCTCAATATTTCAGGCGACACGTACGCCGGACACCCTCGCTTGTCTTGTAACAAATCCTCTTCGGGGTCATCCAAAACCACTGCGTCCTCCAAAGACTCGAGCTTTAACGTCGTCCTGCAACAAAAGGAGATTGCGTTCAGTAATTTGAAATATCCGGTGCTTTCTCTGATCTTATTCATTATTCATCGACCGTTTAACCCGGCTGTCGGTTCAATTGTGTTTGACGTGCAGTGACCAGTGACCCACATAAATCGCGAGCCAGCCTTTAATATAATACGCGTCGCGATATGCGCCCGCCCGTAGGTAATGGATCCCTTTGTGCACAAAGCTTTGTCCGGGCGCTATTAACGATTCGCGCGTACAGCTAATTAGCGTAAAGCATCACGTACCAAACTAGACTGGGATAATTTGTAGTGGGAATACGGAGAGGGCTCGTCCGCGGTGCAATTAATAATGATGTAGTCGCGATATCATGTAATAAATAATCACAAAGCGAGCCCTGAAGCAGCAGTGACGCAATGGGTTCTGTTTCATCACGCGGCTTTAGGCGCACCGTGCGCGGCCTCGTATTTCACAGCCGCCGCATCGTTTCGAAATGCATTAAATGCACAGTTCGAATCGAAACTGTACACCGGTGTATATGCTATTGAATGTAAATAAAACAACTCGGATCGAGCGACAAACGGAACTTTTCGCTCTACGATTTACATGTTTTTCCTTCCATGCGACGCTTTGACTTCGCAGCCCGCTCTCGCTTTGCGCTGCTTCAAAATAAACTAAAATGTACTGCGAAATCGACGGTTAATTTTTAAAAGAAATAAAAATAATAAGTAATATGGAGGTTAAGGCGAGGCAGGTGCGCTGTAGGCGTTTCGATGCAGTAAAATCGACGTGCATTAATGCATACATACGATATTTTTAGCCCGTTTAATAATACTACTGAGGGGAACGGTGAGCTAAGTGAATTCAAAGAAGGGCTCCCGGTCTATTTTTATATTCGAAACCTATTAAAGTATGCTGAGTTTAATTAATCATCGTCTCAAATAGTAATATGAAACGTGAAGAAACGCGTGTTTTGATTACTCGTGTGTAATCCGAAAGATGAAGGCAATAAATGTGAAGTTTGCTCAGACGTTACAAAACCGAGTTGCGGTCTCGGCTGTTTGACAAATAGTGTGTGGACGGCGCAAGACCGCTAACTGAAATTGACGATCGCGCGAAGGTAATGGGAACGGGCCATATTAGACCGCACCGTGCACTAATAAAATTGTGCGTGCACCGATAATCCGAGATGTAAGATAAATGATACAACCATTTATTATTAAATTTAAAGTGATTGGATCGTGACAATATGGAGCGGTTGGCTCCCTCTAAAGGTTACTCTCGTTAAGACTGTCGCAACCGCAACCGCTGTCTGTTATCTAGTGAAATATAGAGTATATTACGCGCAAGTGGCCGACACTGTTCGCGAATTAACTGGTGCATTATAATATCGAGCTGTGATCCAGTCGAGGAGCGATTGTGGAGTGTGTCGGCAGCGATGCAACGTTGCGTGGTGTGCACGTGCCGGCGGCCGGCGTGTAGCAAGAGATCCTCTGTGGGAACCAGCTGACGAAACGCGTGACGTCACCTACTGCACTCCGGCCCTTTTTTGTAATCCATCAGTGAGCGGAGCTGGATCCGAGGGCGTCCTCGTATCCGTTTAGGTCTCGCCGACTGCGCAACTGATCCTAATTAAATCCCTACAGCGGCAAGGTTAAAGTGCGATGTCTGCAGTTGCAATCGATTCGAATTTCGCAACGTGTAAATAAGTTATACGGTGTCGTAATGCGGTCGGAAGGTTGGCCGGATTTCCGAGCGGTGGCCTCCAAGGATTCTCGGCGTGTCTCGGACGCGGGCTGATGGAGCGGGCGGGCGAAAGGACAACTGTCAATTTACGCAATTTGGCATTACGCATATACAGGGCCGCATTTCGGGTCGCGCCCGCCGCCGATCTAATCTGACTCGTGAACTCGTGTCTAAAACTGTATGCATTACTAAATTGACTCACGTTTGCAACTTCGCAACGCTGTTAACTAATATTTCGTTAAATTACACGTTTGCAAATGGGTGGCTAGCTGTAACTTTATTGGTCAAGTTTTTAGTAATCCCGTCGTTAACACATTCGGATTTAATTTCTTTTCTCATTATAAAGTAATAAGAGGCGGTGATTGGGTTCGGTGCGGATTCTTGCCGATTGTACTGCAGTCAATGTGTAGTGATGTGGTCTGATCGGCTGCGTGTGGGAGACGCATCGCCCACAATTAGCGGGATGCGTGCATTTCGCAACCGCCGCCATTGCTCAACTCAACCCTGACAGTTTCGTAACAAACAATGGCAGTCAGATGCAGCACACATGCATGCACTTCCTGCTCGACTTAATATCGCTACATGACGAATAGCTTGCGCAAGCGCTAGGAAGCGCATTATATGCGACCATTCACAAAACGGTCTCGATGTGTCAGGCGCCGAGATTGCGAAAGGTCGACTTTTAATAGCCGTCAACAATGCATAATTCGCTGTTTACGTTTTACATTACCGTTTCCGAGCCCTATGGTGCAGTGTAGCGGTTAGTCATAGGTTTTCGTAACCCGCATTGTAGGGACATGTGGTGTCGCAAGCGCTTGCCTCACCGCGGAGATGTGCCGCCGGGATAGGTTGGGAAACCATCCCGACCATGCCCAATTATACGGCCGCGTTTATTGCGCAATCGTGCTCCCACAGCGGATGTTTTATGAAATTTTATTGATAACAGTATCAGGCTGCGAGTCTTTTCAACTGTATCGCCGAGCGGGCGTGAATAAGCCCAATGTAAACGTTGCGAAAACGGCCGGTGTTATTAGAGCGCCACCTCAGACAATGCGCTCTGCGACAAATTGTGTGTGTGTATCCTTCTGAATTTAGGTCTCAAAACCGCTCCAGCAGCGGCACTCGCTTTATCGGAGTAGCGATAACGCAAGTCGAACTCAGTTTTGAAACCGAGCGCTGGGCCGCTTGCGAAAACACAAATGTGAACATCGATTGCAAAATTGTTTTAGTTTTAAAATCGAATGCAGCGTCAATGGCGGGTGGGGAGCGGGTGACATTTCGGTGCATGAAGATGGATGCTGTAAGGAGATCGAGTAGCGCAAGCGTTGCGGCCCGTATTTGGCAGGCGGGCGGCGTATGCGTAGTGTCACAATGGCGCGGATTATGAGGTGCGTTGCGATATGGCATGTTGCAAGCCCGGGCGGCGGTCCAAGCGCCGCCGCCGAAATAATCCTGTGTTGCAACGCGTGGACTGCGGAACGGGCGCCACTCCAGAGCCCGTTGCGCAAACGCCACCGCGCAATTGGCCAATTGCGCACGACCATCTCCGCACACGACCGATACGGGCGACGACCCCGGCTCCATCCTATTACGTGAGGATTGTGCAACGGAAGAAAGTGTCCGTTGTGCGTCCGCAAAAAGTATCCGAAATCACATCGATCTCCGTCTCGAATTGTTGCAATTACACCGTTACGTGGCGAGTTAAATCCGGTGAGCGGTCGACTTTCTAACGCGGGGTCGGTGTACGCGGCGTGTCGCAACAATTTCTCCGAGCGTCGCGAACGAAGAAAGCGCGACCTCAGCAGCGTTTTGCAATCGCGCGGCCGCTCCGGCGCAGGGAAAGAGCGGTGTAGAAAGCGTGCGTCGACCCGGGGCGGGCGCCGGTCGCGAAACCGCAGGGAGCTTGCGACAGCCACGCTAACGAGATTCCTGAAGAATCCTGCGACCGCAGCGCTCGCGGGCCGCGTGTGCCCGGATTGGGCAAGTGGCCCGCGTTACGCAAGCGCGATAAACGCACGCGCATGTCACAGGCACTCGTGAAACACTTCCGTTCATTGACTCCTTCCCGATATAACACGGTTGTTTCGAAATCGTTCCGAGGGACATCGCACACGTGCGAGGACAGCCGGCGCCGGCCCTCCGCCGAAATGTTCGCATCGATACCCTTGATCTTTAGGGCCCATTAAACAGACACGCTCGATATTTAAAGTCGCATCGCAGCCAAAGATCCCGCGGCACAAACTTAATTTCGTAACGGTGCGCGTAACTCGTATCTAATTCATAAGGTATTCTGTCGTGCAGGATATTACACGAAGAATCATAGGGTAACCGGCTCACTGGCACGTTTGCGTATTCACTTTCATAACTCGTTGTTACGTTTACACCGACTTTTCCAACAGTTGAGAAACGGCCGAGTAAAAAGCTGGAGCTCCCACACGGCAGACGAGCAATCATCGCCGTCACAATAGTGTGCAACTCTAGGAAAAAATAGTTTTAATTGCGAGGTTCTGATTCGTTGCATACAGATTTTCATGATGACACACAATTATGACAGAATAAAAAACTCGTCCCATTTCCCAGAAAAAAGGTTGGATGTTGTATGCGTGTAACACCTGGCGGCAGGTGATTACCCGCTCCAGTCTTGCCAGTTTGTAGAGGCTGGCATAATGACGATAACCATAAAGGGCAGCTGTACATGTTTGTCGCCCGACAGATGCGGTCTAGATCGGTCGATAAACAAATAAAATAAGTAAATCCACATCCGTGAGCGCCCGCGCAGTTTCCGCTGCGAGTACGCAGCCGGAATCGCCGATTGTTTCGGTCTGCAATCGCTTCCTCCTCATTATAGTATGTCGGAAGTGCGAAAGGAACGAGAATACCCTCCGAGTGGGGAGGTTACGCCGCGCGCAGGGTTAAGCAGTTGCAAACGGAATTAGGGCAATGATTAATCATGAAAGCCCGGTCGAGCGACGCAAGAGCTTGCGATATGTAGCGAGCGGTGGCGTAGTATTGCGCCGGAGCAATGCGGAGTGGCATTGCTAACAGTTGGTTAACAGTATTGGATCTTGCGCGCGAGTGACGCAAATGTATGGAAAAATGAGTAAGACAATGGCTTGTTGCTGATTTTACGGCTGATTTATATGCGCGGGAGGACGGGCCAAGGCGCCGACGAAATCCAATGCATTTTGTAACCGGTCAGATTTACAAAACGCACCGTACTACGCTGTTGCAAGGATAGCTCCTGACTCCTGCGCCCCATTTCATAATACGCTTTGCATAAGGCTTGGGACAAGCTGCCGTTGTTAAACGGGCACAGCACAATGAGGCGAAACTAATTTAGCTATTAACTAAGACGATTCTTGGAAACCTATTGAAATAAATAATCAATGTAAATTAAGATAATGGTCTTCGGTTTTCTACAAAAAGATGTGTTTAAGGCAGCTCAATTAATTTGCTATTAAATACCATTTAGGCCAGCATCTGGGATGATATTTTTAGATTACACGGCCCTGAAATAAGTGGAGATTAGTAATATTTAAAGTGCAAACCGCATGCTCTGTAGGTATGTACCGGCTGCAGTGTGCAAGTACTGCGAAGGAATGAATGACGCAGGATGGTTTCGAAAACGCGAAATAAGCGATGTTGCGATTCGGTCTTTCGAAATACATTTACCTCTCGATTGCAGAACGCGTGGGTCGACAAATAGGATTAATCTCTGTCGATTTGTAACTATTACGAGATAAAAATAGTTCGATTGTTTTGTTAACGAGGTTCTGTGGCAGGTTAAGCCGCTTTGGTTAATAAACATTTGCATTTGTCCGATGCCTTTTCTATTTCCATTTACGTTAGTATCCATTTCTATTCGATTTCGTTTATTTTTGTGTCTTGTGAGCTCGTGGCTATATTTAAAATCCTATACAGAAAAGGGAGGGTTCAAAAATCAATAGGCCCAATTGCATAAGCTGTAACTGTAATAAGTACTACTTTTGAATCTCAAAAAGTGCAAACCTCTGTATGCAGCCAATACATATATACGAATGTATGTAGTAAATACTATTCAAAATATAAGCGTACGTGATGCCCGAGCCATGCAGTATTGATAGGCATATAAGAACAGCATACAAGCATAACAAGCCCAGATTAACGACTTATCGCTGGGCATATTTACCGCAATTTTTATCAGCATTTCACCGTTATCTTATCGATTGAAAAAAAAACTTCAAATTTCACCAGATATTTATTTGCCTAGTAGATACGATAAGCAAATATTTTGTAATGACGGGATGTGTGTCCTGTTACACAATAGTGCAGGTACCCACTGTTTATTTATTGGTGGTTGCGAAAACACGCTCAGGTTATTCTGATTCTATTGAGATGGAAATTAAAGCGGTAAGCGCACTCACCCTTCGTCGTGCAGTGCATACATTATTCTAATGTAATATTGCATGGTAACACAGAGGCTCGAGGTGTTTTACTTTATCTAATAAGAAGTACCAAACATACAAGAATAAAACAAAATCTCCATATTTCACACAAGTGTGCTCAGGAAATCATTTGTAAATTGAACTTTATTTCCATTAAGATAGGGTTGCGGTAATTCGTACTTTCAAGTGCTCCTGTTTGCAAACAGCAACCCCTCGTGGAACGCTATTTGATTGTAAATAACGATCGCTATCAGAACTACATCGAATCAGGAACAATAGTTTTATTAAACACGGGTCGACCCCAATGACGTCGCAGGTACGCTCGCGCCGATAAGACACGCAAATGCCTTTACGATTTTATGAATCGAACTATTCCGAACGCGATACCATTTGCACATTACTCGCTTTACATTACCATGAATATATTAACCGGTAACGTAAGCAGCAATGGAGAGCGTAAACGCGAAACGCACGGCCAGAACAAAAGGCGATACTACTGGCATTCCCGCGTACAAACGCTTTGATAGTACAACAAAAGAGCGGTAAACGTATGCTCTTGTAAACAATACGAGGAAAAGTGAACTCGGAAAATTTTCGCCCGACATTTCGCGGAGTTCTTAAATAATTTTTCCATATCCGTGAGAATAAAAAATACGCGACCCAAACGAGTTTCTACCGTTAAGTCTTCGCTGAAACATCGCGTAAACAGTGCCGGTGATGGAACCAGTTTGGTGCGAGCCGTGATGTTATTGATTTCACTTAAGAAACACACTTCTGTCCTGCGCCGAAAATTTTAATTCAATTTCACGCCGAATTCGATTACATCGCGAACAGTAGGGTCAAAATTAAAAAAACAGAAGTATATGTTCATGCCCGCAGAGAATTTCGAACGCAGAACGATTGTGTGAAACGAGAACGTGGTTCGAATACGGTCCGAATGATCGCGTTGATAAATAAACGGGCCTAGGATTTACGGGCATTGCCCTTTGTAATTTCTCCCAGGACTCGCGGCCGGACTCCGCAGTTTTATTATAAGTACATCCGTTTCTGCAATCATATTTTATCTCATTTTACTGCAGACATGACTTCGACAGCAAACAGCGGTACTTTCTCGGTATGGAGTACCGTTTGGTAAGGCGAAATGGTACCAGGTCGATGAAAGCAACACGATAACGCCAGTGGCTACGATTAATTGGTACGAATGTGCGCATTTAATTTTCACCTAGCCATAATACGGAAAACCAAAGCACCGAACAAATGCCAATTACGTAGTAGGAACCAGTTCTGTTTTTCATTCGGTTCCCTGGCGAAAGAAGGCAAAAAAATGTAAGTGAGTACTTACTCTCGTTGTTTTTGTGACCATCCTAACTCTAGTTGTTAGTACGATGAGATCACTAAGGATCAATGCTCGAGCCGAATGCCAAAGTAATGATCAACAACATCAATTTAAGGAGAGGCGGTCCGGCGGACGTTAACCTCTTCGAATTTTTTTTAAACGCAATGACGTAATTTGGAAAGTGCGGAAATGGTAATTTCTAAGTAGAATTGCGGCGCTACTTATTATATCACAATATCGCGAGTTTGATCCGCATCGCGGATGCACGGTGGGGAGGGGTCAGTGAACTTGCGAAACTTCACCTGTCATAGCCGAGGGGAGCGCAACAAAGGCGTGATGCAACCAGAAGAAAGTAGGAAACGAGCCGACGAGAGTACGCACAGTCATGACGAGACGATAATTAAGATGGAGAAACAAAAGACTGTGATTTTGAAATTAGAGCTAGCGACTCATTCTAAATTCGAATCGATGATTCGAGAGGCTTGCACAATGCTATCTGGCAGGCCGCGACGGAAGAGAGTGCGGGCGAAACGGCACATTGCTGTGATGCAATAAAGAAAGTGCGGAACTGAAGTAGGTTTTCTAACGCGGTGAATGTACTCCGGCCACTAATGGCTAACATTACAATGGATACAATGCTAACATTGTATCATTCGCGGACGCGAAGCCTCTTGAGGCTCAGCGGGCGACGACCTCGGTGATGTCAGAGGGAGCCGTATTTCGCATTTGGCGATACCAGCGCTTATTCGCGGATGATATAATACGTTCGGGATAGAAAATAACGATATTAGTTCACTACTGCGCTGAAGGGAACTACATCTAGCGTTACATCAAGCTTTTGCCTGCAATGGGTTAGGTAACGAGTGTTGTCACACTCGTTTGTTGCAATTACACCGCTGATGTAACGCGTGCGAAGTGAAGAAGTCAAAGAGAGCTCTGATCTGATTTATGCGAACATAAATGTGCATTGATTTTATTGTGTGGTAACAGAAAAAATAATATGTTAAAAAGCGACATGTCAAGTTCAGCGAGTGCGAGGTCGGCGCTAGCGCAGCGGAAGGCGGGGCGCGCGGGGGGCACGGTGACAATGAATGGCAAAGCACCGTTGTACTTGACCCACTATGCCGCCGTCACGCCCGGGCGGTGCAACGATGACGCTCGATTGATGATATGCGTGAGAACACCCGACACGCTTGCAACAGTCTGACAAAACATCTCGCTGGACTCCATCAATAAAATCATAATTAAACCCAGGACAGGCAGCGTTAACGGCCCGTTTTTATGATAGTTCTGACATTGGCGCAGTAACCTACTTGGCACCGATACTGCTTTACGTCAATCATAAAATATTTCAACAATCAAGTGTCAAGTCGCGTCAATGTAATGATGTCAGTGTTTTGAAATGAGCGCGCAACACTCAATAGTTTCAGCTGAATCATAATTTACGAACGAGGTGCTGGCCGCATAATGAGCGTGGCTTACTGTATCCGAGCACGTCTGAGCTGCGGAACTGGGCCCGAAGACAAAATGGATGTCGAAACGCGCACACAAAGTATCTCGCAAGCGGTTTCCGATATACATTTGTTAGCTGGTAGATATGTACGAGTATATGTGCCATTGCGCAAGGTCGCCAGCGCAGGTGCGTGTGCGCCGGTCACTGCAGCGACCGTTGGAGCTCCCACGACATAGTTCATACGTTCATGAATTATTAATTAACTCCAGAACTGTAGAAGGGTAACTTGAGGAATTCGGGGTGACAACACCTGCGCGCCGACGACGGTACTAGTCTTGAGCGAGTCAAAGGTTAATTAGTGAATATTTAACGCATACAAAAGCGGAAAATTAACAGAATGGAAACGAATTATTTGTATTTGCAAGCGACGGTGTTGTTTAAAAAGCAGCTGCAGCGCTGGAGGCAGCGTCCGGTCGCAAGCGCACTCGTAATCATCCAAGTGGGTTAAGGTTCCATCAAGGATTTATTGCGGCAAGTCTCCGCTCCAAAACGCCGGCCGTTCGTTACTATGAGCTAACTGCACGCTGGTTCCGCTGCATTTGTCTATTACACCAACCAGTTTCGGGTGTTTTTTTTTTGTATTCCGACTCTCAATTAGCGGCGACGAACTGTCTGTCAATACTGGGATGATGAATAAGGGCAATTCTTCTAAATATCGCACTTAGATTTGGATGAAAAGAATCCTATTTCATTCACCTGCCGGCGACAGTTACAACAGACAACAGGCACAAAGCGAGCTCGGACATCTTTTGTTTAATTAATGTCCGACAAACAAAAGTAACTTGATCGTTGGAGCAGTCCCTTTGTGCCCGACGCTAAGACCGTAACTGTAGGAATAATGAAAATGTCCTTTGAGAGGCTTTTATAAGTTCGAGTAGGTACAATTAAGCGCAAAATAAACAGGTTAACATGTTTCAAAACGATCCAGATGCATTACAAAAACGGTAACACACGACTGTTTAGCAACTGCACAGAGGATTCTTTCGTAACTCGCATCACAGCGGCGTCCGGCCGTCGATTAATTGTTTCCATAGCACAGATCGAGTATTCGATTCTTTTGTTTCACCGCACCAACAAACCATTGTCATGAACACGAGTACGCTTATAAACCCTTTATTATTCAAATATTGTTATTCAAATGCCTCCACTCAAAAGGGCATTGAATTTGAAAATTTACCGTACCGAACAACAATTAGTTTAAATGCTTTAGTTTTTGCAACGTAATTACGTCCTCGCACGAATTATGTAAGAACCGACCTCGACTTTAATGGCCTAACTCGGATTTATATTTTATCTCATTATTGTGGGTGCACACTAACGCTAATTGGGCAAACATTGGACCTCGAACCGTTCAATTGGCAAACGTGCAAAAAGTAATTAGTTTCGTGTTTCCAATCACCGACTAAATAGTGACTATATTTTATTTTTTGAATGAAGCCTATTGTGAAAGCTCACACATGGGTTGATTTTTAACGCGCGAATGTTTTTGATGATAATACAATCTATGTAATTTACTATTCAAATAATCTAAAGCGTACGTGCCTAGGAAAAATTTGCGAAGTCAGCACACATGAATGAGGTCCATGATGGATTGTATATAAGAGTATCTATTCATGCATTCAGGATTGATGTGTTAGCGAGCTGCGCAGGCGGCGGCAGATGTGCGCATACTTATTGTCCCGACAACAAAAGCAGGTAAAGGACCTACCTCGCCATGTGCTACGTGTCACTTTTTCATATTCCTATACATGTTTTACGTGAAAACCCCAAAAAAATATTTTAATCTGACCGGGCAGATGGCCCAGCACATGTCGTTAGGAAAAAAATCTCAACAAAAAAACAACAGTATCACAAAAACCAACCCAACTCAGGTCAGCCTATTAAAATTACATTTCCATGCCAATGAAAACGCATTGTTTTCACAGCACAACTACGGTAAATTAATTGCAATGGTTTCCCTTTGTTACAAAAGAGAGAAACGAATCGAATCCCAGTTATCAAAATTAATAACGGCAAAACCAATTTACTCTGATCGCGTAATATCCGGCTGCGCATTTATTGAGCTCCGCAGAGTTTTCAGCAGAATTGTTTAATGTGCGCTCACACACTCGTATAAATTAAACATTCTCAGTATCTAAGTACGAGAAATAAACATTGCCGTGTAAAACCGTTCGAGGGGATACAGTACTTAAAAGAATAGATTCGAAAGAACGGCTAATATTGACCTCGCCGCAGATGTCGAAAGTTAAACTTCGAGACCAGTTATAGATGCACTTGAGTAAACATTGCATGTAGAATGTATGCTTAGTTATACGATGTATCGAATATCAGTTTGTGTGCCCCCAGATAGAGTTGTCATCAGGTGTCCAAACAACGCTGTCTCCATGTCCACAATATTGTCCAGTTTTGCTTTTGTGATAAAAGCGACCTTCTTAACCTCGGCCTAGCAACACAGCTCAATGAAGTGAACTATAAATAACAAATGAAATATGCAAGTAACTGCGGCGCCATAGGGACAGCTTCTTTATACAAAATAAAATATTGAACCCAAAAATAGACTCATCGCTATAAAGACGAGAAATTGTTGGCCGTAAAGTTCTTTACGAGACCTCAGATTTACTGACTGTCCTATACTTATTTAAAATAAGGGAAAACAGTCCTTGTTCGTGAGTTTAGTGAGTTCGATTCGGAACGGCGAACTCCTCAATAGTGCCTCATTATTGTCTGTTCGGAATGCGAATCTCGAACACGTGCGTTTCGCAGGTAGACTCGCATGTGCAATCATTGTCTTCGCAAAAAGGTGTTTTTCTTAAGACATGAATAGACGAATCTTTGCACAATGGTCGGTAGTCTTCTTTCGATGCCATCATCGAATCGGCGAGAGCAGACCGAACAATAAATCATGCGTAGGAGACGCTGACAATGCACGCGATATTTGTTTACTGGAACATCTGTTCCAAACTCAAATCAGGACGAGGGTCGCTATTGAAATTGGCAAGTTCACACAAAAAACGTAAGCATTGTCGCGTCCTCAGGTAATTGTTGGAAGATTAACCCGATACGGACTGCACAATGGATCGAGAACACCTTTGGCCTTTTTTTGGGTATCGCCGGTGTGAATGGTGCGGGAGTATGGGACGCCATGGTCGCGGTAATTGGTAACACTGAGCGTATTGCGGCACAGTGTAACCTTAGAGCGCGTTATCTCCCGCTGATAAGGCAGATTGCTGTGACCTTTAAACGTTGACTAGGTGTCTTGAGATAAGACTTAAGTCCAATGACCGTGGCGGGGTGGGGCGTTTTCAATTATAATTAACTGTTGTATCGTACGTCAATCTAGTATGTTATCTCCCTTCCTGCAAAATATCTTCCAAATCCGTTCAGAAGTTTTTGCATGAAAGAGTAACAGACATACATCGATCCATAAATTCTTACGAACTTTCGCATTAAAATATTAGTAGGAACAGTACGAAAATGAGAACAGCGTGTGCGTAAAGTCGGAGTCGTTTCCCATAGCACTCCAGGCGTTGCTTGTGCCCGGGGAGACGCATGAGCTCAATTCTCAAGCACTCTCGTCCACCGGATGTAACGGCACCGGAAACGGACTTTTAAACAAAATAGAACTGGTGAATTTATGCGGCAGATGGCCGACATTGTATCGAAGAGAGACAAAAGGATAAGTTTTATAAAAAAAAAAGAATAATAAATTGCACGGCCACATGGCATGTATTAAGTTAATTATCCGGCTGAGCCTGCAGGGTTTAAATTGGATGGTGTCTAGTTAGACTGGAAATGGATGGCCTGTAATTACGTAGATGCAATTTTTAGACGTTAAAAAATGAAATGACTTTGTTGTTGGATTAAATTAAAGCACGCTAAATCATTCCACGTAGAGTATTATGCATAGTAAATACGCATAAATAAAACGAGGTATTAAGAGATTCTGCACGTAGTAATATGAAATCTGTAGCGTGATAGTGTGAAACAAGTCGTAATTAAACTATTTCGTTTCATCATTATCACATTTGCGGTAAATCCCTAGAGTAGGTAGGTAATCTTAAATCTCTTCTTCAAAGATGATGTAAGTGTAAGCGATACCCATAATCGTACCATCAGCTTTGTTACGTAAATACGTGATGTTGACGCTGTCACACGAACTCATTCCAGCAAATAATTTTAATTATCACATTGAATCACGTTGAGAGCAAGGCGGTTGTTTTAATGGCAACTAAGGTTAAAATCTTTTATTAAATCAAGCACGTAATCTAAGGCTTTACCAACTGTATAATTTATTGTTCAGTCATTACAAAAAATAGAAGGTATCTTCCGCATTGTCATATCTAGATCCTGTTCGATAACGGTTAGCTGCTGAAAAAGTAGTTCTGAACCGAAATCCGGGTATGAAAGATAACTAGTGTCTTTGTATTGATATTAATACGTTACTATTTAAATTCGGAGCGAGCAGACTGTTCCTGGTTGGGCGGCGCGGGCGATTCGAAGGCGGAAGAGTTGCGCTTGCGCAACTGACATTGAACTGTGGCGCTCCTCGAGTGGAGGCCACCAGACGCCGGATTCTTATGTTGTTTAAATCGTTAATTTAACACGTATTAAGTACTCTAAGTAGACGAAATTTTCCTCGTACGAAAATGTGTAACAAAGAAACATGTAAGAGGAAAACGGTGATCCACGTCGTTTCGATTAAACGGGGGAGAGATTTCTCGGTAACAGGATGTTTTGATGAATAATAAAGCAGTTGTATGCGGAAATGTGCGAGAGTGTATCAATTGTGAGGGCAAAACATTCCGTTGTTTTGATGCGTACTTTCCTTCATCCTGTGAGTAATTACTTGATTTGCTCTCGTTTGCAGAGATAAGCGGAATAGGTACTCGGAACACTAATAGAAGGGAAACTTTTCAAATGTGTAAAGGAATATTTTTGTACTCGATTTGCGACCGAAAGAAGAAATAACTAACCAGCTTACGTCATTCGCATGTACATAATGTATTCGCAGGTGTGGGTGCTTATTTCATCAGTTGGTGTGTACGCCAATGTCACCTTTGTTGTCATTTGCCAGAAAGGTGAACGTGTCAATCACACTGAACTTTGCAGACGTCGTCATAACATAGATATTGCAAGTGATCAGTCTAAACTTTTCTAGTAACTTCAATGTGTTACTTTATGCATGTAGGCCACAGAACTAGAGATAAAGCCACTATGATATATATTCACGGAATCAATTAGTGATTTTCCACTTCTGGTAAAGAGTCGCAGAATTATTAGTCATTTTCATTAATATGTAGAATTCCTATGGCCTTGTGGTTATCAAAAATATGCACCGACCGCATTTTTATTGTACCTATTTCATTAGGAAAACAACGGAAAAAATACTTTTAGATAATGAAATTACTCTTTTTTTGTGCGTAACAAGAATGGAAAATAAAGTTGTCATTCTGATTTTTAGAAATACAGTATTTGCGAGGAGGTATGGGTTGGGTCAAGAATTATTAAATAACAAGTATTGTGTATGTCAGATCGCGTCTTGATGAAACAGCTGTCCTAGGAATATTGTCTTGAACGTGCTAAAGAGTTGAAATCACCACTATTTTGATTCTGAAAAACCATTGGCAACGCCACAGTTTAAGCTGAGGGCTGCTTATCAGTTTTCCGGATAGGCAGTTGAAGTTACTATTTTTCGACTGTCTTGTTTCCGAATGATAATGTGTTTGATAAAGTTCTAGCCGAGCTTCATAGATGCTAGGTGTTGACTAAAGTCGCCTTTGAGTTGTCTTTGCACGTGTCTGGATGGGCGTGTGCGGCGGCCTGCGCATCAGCGGTGTTGCAAGCGCGCTGGCCGTGTCCGCCGTCCTTGGCCACGGCTAGGCTCCACGGCTACCTATCGATACAACGGTCCAGCCGCGCGACCGACAGTGCGTAACCGCTTCCGCGAGCCGCTTACGTCATCATTGAGTAAACATTGACTAGGGAATTCTCGCGATAAACATTGTGGAAGACGTCATTAGCAGGTTCTTTTGAGGAAGCCGCTGCAAGATGAAAACGCATTGCCGCTTGAATGCAACGTGTGCGGCACAAGCACTACTTCAACTACCAAGGTTTATTTTAAGCAGATACAGAACATAGGAAATCCCCAATAAAATTTCAATCTACCGTTGTACATATCAACACAACGCGTAGGAACTCGCTGATCCCCTCTGTAACTGTGTGGGATTAATTTTCCCCGTGACGTCAGCGACTACGTAGCAACAAATCACGTGATAAGGTTTCTAAGGGCTCTTCGCGTGGGCGGCAAACGCGTCAAATGCGTAAAGCGCCGAAAACAGGGTGAGTGCGCACGTTTCACGAATTCTTAAAGGGTACCGTCTACGTAACGGGTAAACTTTAAAGCCCCAACAACAATCCTCTTTAACCTTCACTCAGCGTAACTAATTACACGGGTATTAAGGGTAACAAAATATTAATAGCGATATGCTGGAATCCAGTGCGGGCGAACTGATGTCGCACTAACTCGCATATATTGTGCGCGGATTACATCATGTATGCGTACGTATGTAACTGCGCAAATTGTACTGAAATCTGTTTAAATATTATCGATTTCATGGAGACATGAACGGAATGTGTAGTTTCTTTGTTAATGACGCCAGTATCTCGCTATTTGTCGCCTGGTTTAAATGTGGCGATGACTTCATGTCGAATACATGTTTTGTTGTTACGATCAATAGCGACAATGGCACTGTACGATCAGGGGTATCGATGATGGGTGACTTTTCTGTTAATTGTTATTGAAACACGAACCTTATTTTGTCTTATAAAAGGATTTTATTTTTACTATTTCATTAATCTTTTGTCCTGAATGGTTATCAACCGAGAGTCACAAAATGATGAGAACGACAATGAAATATCCACTGTTTTGTTTAATCATAAGATATCGTTTAGTAACAGCCTTTTAGATAACTGTGAATGTTTCACGGTCGGCTTAGTCGTTATTTGCACTACAATTAATACCAATTTGGCATGCAACAATAAAAATGCAAAGCATGTTACGTTAAAACTGTGGGTATTGTTTGTCCTGCGGTTACGCAACACGTGACCGCGAACGGAGGTCGGGTACGTTCTCATATTTATTATACGTATTCTTCAATATCTAACTCGGCGCGAGGCCAGAACCACGAAAAGTTTCGCAACGGCCCAATGTCACTGCAGTCCCGTTCACGGTGCCCATTACAAACAAACAGACCAGCGATGAGTTTAATGATTATCTGGTTCCGCTGATACAGGTCTCAATTTTCGCATTTGTTCGCCCTGAAATACTAGGCTGCGAGGACCTTGATTCAATTGTTGGTCCAAGTGTGACAAAGGACAAATTATACGGGTCTTATCACAATTTTTCATGTTCTTTATTCGTATTTAAACTAGATCTCTAAAAAAGACTCAATATTAAATCTAAATAATCTATCTACAGAATTAACTTTATGATAGCACAAATCCTTGGGCTTGACCTTTGAGCTCTTTCAGTCGATAGGAATATTTTACGTCGGCTGACGAAAGCTTTTAACTTTATTTGTGTGCTGTTATTCAATGAGATGTGAAGGAAAAGGCTGTTTGAAACGTTGCCATTCAGTTAACAAAGTTAAGCGACTGGAATCTTAGGAGTTGCAACACGGCTATATGAATGTCAAGCCCGACAAATGCGAACTTTCTGACGTAGACCCTCGTTCATGTACACTGATCACGTGATCATTTTTGGCAAGTTTGTGATCGAGGCAGCCAGTGTTGTAACTTCGGCTGTGTGCAACGCAGCCGCTGCGCTTGCGTCATTTCCTCTTGCTGACCATGAACTGCGTTACGTCAGTGTTTCGGAACGAGATTAGGATGCGCCTACACTCCGGATCGTATCTAGAGGACAATCGCCTCTGGTCCCACACTGTGGCCGCTTCCTCTTTGCATCTAAATGGCACTTGAGATGTTTACTGACGACCGCCCGCGTCTTTTGAGTTAGGCGGTGGACTCGAGTCGTGAAATGTAGCATACGACTTGAAGCTGCAACTCAGTTATTGCAGTGAGCGAGGTAGATGATCGTAAAACATGCATGCGATGTTGTTTTGCATCGGTCCCCTTGACACAAATCTAAAAATATTAAATGCAACTCGTACTGTTCACCGAGCGATATATGGCACGTATCAAGTAGTCGGTCTGTCACGTTTGTCTCACACGCTAATGTTTAGTTTGTGTAAATGATAAACGACTTATACGGAAACGCGTCACATGTATACGCACTTAGCGAGTATACAATGTAATTACCGCGTTAGTAGTTCCGAGATAAACAAAAGCCGAACGAAGTTAATTATTTGGGGATTTTAAGCCGTGACATCAGCTTTGTAACTAATTACCAAGTTAACCTCGTTTAATCTGTATGGGTAAATTCCAGAAGTAACAAGGATAATGAGTGCTGATAAGAACAAACGGTTCAACTTAATCTAGAAACTATGACGAAACTTAAGTACGGAATTAAAACGTATGCACCGAATTCCACTTAAAATTTGAAGCGGAATCGTAGGTACTTATGACTGACATATCGTTGTTTAAAAGTTATCAAATAAGATTCGTTTACGAATCTAAAACTCGATTGGAAACAACAACAAACAGGAAGTGGCGGCGACAAAAGCCGTGCCTAAGCATAATAACTATTGTCTATATGGAACAGGGCAGACAGACGTGCCTAACCTGACAAATAAATATGGGTGTGGAGTGCTCCCGATGCGATTGTCTGCAAGGATGTGCAAACCCGGCTGACGGGTATTTTTAGTGTCGTGCCGGACGCAGATTGAGGGTTAATCGCAATTCTGGCCACTGTCCGACCGGTTCTCCTTTACTTTTTGTGGAGGCGGTGGACGCGGCGCGGGGTAAACGCTCGCGAGGTGAAATTGGCAAAGCATATATAATCTAGATGCTGATATCTACCGAGCTATTGATACAAGATATCTCCGATACACTCGGTGGTATTTTAATAACCAGTCTATTTTGGTCCCGTGTAGGCGTTCCTCTCCAGTTTTCGTGAAGGTCGAATTTTTAAGGGCATATTTCCCGGTACGAGGTTATATTCGAGTACCGCCCCCGCTTATATTCTTGTAAGTACGACCGACGTAGGAGTACGAATTAATGAAACTACAAGTAAAAATCTTTTGTTATCGGCATTAGCTTGCCTTTTTCACTTCTAAAAGGAATTTCTTTTGTCGAATTAGGGCAAACAACTTGCGTAGGTATAACAAAGGGGATGTTTTACGTAATCCACCCACTCTCAATATCACGAAAGCGTGAGTGTCGAGTTAAAAATAGACCCCTAAAACCCACGTGAAAGTCGGGAGCCACAAGTCTGGCGTCTGCAGAATATTTGATGTTGTTGAACTCGCAGAAGAAACAGGAAAGTGCTGATAGCGAGGATAGATTAAGAGCCTAGACTACTAGAGCTGGCAGACTCGCCTTATTTCCTGTAAAACGAAATCTACGACATCTAGTACTGTTTCAATAAACATGATATGCTAGGATATCAGTTAAGCTTGAAGGATTGGCAATAGCCTAATACAATATGGAAACGTTAAGTTTGAAGGATTGGCAATAGTCTGATACAATGTGGAAACGGTAGTCATCACGCGGTTGGAAAAAAAATTCCCATATCGTTTTCTTGTCAAATGATAGTAACAGGGTAAAATTAACGTCATTTTAGCCTTCGCCACTTCGTACCTGGCTATAGCACCTTTTGCAATTTATCAGGTGTACTGGCATTTAATTTCCATGTAACACTACTCGATGCAGTAGATTTCATCTTCAAGAAAATAATGTATGTCTGGCAGTTCAAGGCTCTTATACTAGGAGCAAGAACATCTCGAGAGATTTACGGCACTGGATCGGTAGCGTTGGTCACTCCCCCGTACCATAAAATCTTACCACTAAACGAGTACAAAAACGTCTAAGTTTTACATTACCTAATTCGACGAATCGTCGCCAGTCACAAATTCAAGAATGAATAACGCTCAATATTTTTATAGAGGACTTATTTTTTGCGTGCAAAAATACAAACCGCTCACTGGCGTGCCTTTTAGTTCGTTTTGTTTTTTCTCCGCGGGCCCCGAAGTGTAAACAGAGCTTGGCAATTAATGGATACAGGTTTTGTACGCTTTTACAGTAAACTTTTGGAACGATTTTAAAAAGCGAGTCAAAACAGCTTAGCTTTTTTTGCTTTAAACAAATCATAAAAATGGTGGCTGGTACTAATGGTTTTCTAAGATCTTCATAAATAACAATCACCCTTAAAAAAACTTGTTAACGTTTCAAAGGCGCCTTTGATAAATTTAGGCTTATTTTGGGGCGCGGTAAAAATAGTTACTAAGGGTTTGGGGTATCGACCCGATAGAAATTTCCTATGATTCATCCCACACCCTCTATTGTGTCCCTTTAGATTTTTAACCCTCCTCGATGACGTCATGAATGCAATGACGCACACTTGCATCAAATGAAATTCTTCACAAGACGGTCATACCCTGTGATTCATTGTGATATTGAAAGAGGTTGGTTTTATTTTTATGGCTGAAGAAAGCTGGCCGCAAAACTAAATATTTTAAAATCCTCTCTTTGTCTGAAGATAATAAACAACGGAATGGAGAGTTCAAGTTCAACGTACTACTAACTTATGATAACATTGAGCATTATATTTAACGTTTAAATATTACAAAAAAGTCAAAAAGCGAAAAAACGAGCATTGCTTTTAGGGATGTTTAATGCGTTTTCATTCGAATAGCAAAGTCATCGCGCTGGATTGCCTTTGCTGCCTACATTTGAAACGTATTTTATGACTCGGATATGAAAATCGATGTGTTAGTTTGATGTTGGCGTTAGTTGTGCTGTTTACGGCGGGTGGTTTTCGGCGGTCAGCGACCTTCGAACGACGCGGATGCATCGAGTCGCGACTACGCGACCGCGCCTGAGGCAGGTTTTAAACTGCAACGCAATAAAAATAAGTGCACGAGAGAATAAAATCCGCGCGCCACGGGAGCTTTCTGCGAGCTAGCTGTTGCTAGGCTGCGAAAACTGCGATCTCAACTCGCGCGGAACGGTAAGGTACTGGCTGGTGTAAAATGGTATTGTTTTAGAAATGGCCGGCGTGTGTCGGCGGTCAGTGATTCCATTCCGTTCCCCGTGAGCGACCATGTGAGACGATCTCCTTCGAGGGCGCAATTACGTGTCTCGTCCCTATCTAATTGCTGGCGCGTGCATACTTTTTCTTTGCGGGGCGATGTGAATGCACCCATCTTGGGATGGGGTCGCGTGCCCGACGAGTGTAAAAACTTTTTGCGAGGAGTGTTTAATGAGCGTGCCTTATGCTCTAGACCTCGGCGCGAAGGTTAAGCCGGTTCAACTCGGCTTTATTCGTCGTTCACGGCGTCTTCGGAGTCACGAATGCAGTGACTCACACGCTGATATCATGACTTGAACGGACCGTTGTTTTCCATGAGAGCGGAGGCAACCGGGTCTTGTAGGAATTAAATGTTGTCTGAATAATTGAAAGGACGTCGCATTCGCAAGGAAAGGACGATTGCCGTAGTTGGTTTGTTTTGATCGTCGGTTCTTCCTTATTAATGTTTTAATTGAGCAACTTTCCCACCATTTTATTTTGAAAAGTACAACCTTTTGCATGTTCACGTGGCAGTCATGTCCTTAATTTGTAAAGTAACTAGCTACCCGTCCCGGTTTCTTTAAGTTAGAGATATGAAAGTTGGCACAAATATAGCTCTACTAAAATATAGACTACTTTTTGTTTCGAATATTAGGGGAGATAGGGGTAAAACCGACCATGAAAGGATGTAGTCCACGCGAACGAAGTCGCGGGTACAGCTAGTCGCATATAAATCCGTAGCGTAGTTTTAAAGATCTAAGCATAAGGGACATAAAAAAGCGACTTTGTTTTATACTATGCAGTGATATTCATTTACATTTTAGATAACCATCTTATTACTTTGTCGAGGTGTAAATTAAAGGGCCAAACGCGGTCCTGATGCAGGCAAACGGAGCGTGTCACAACGCACAGCACACGGGCGTCCTATCGGCGGATAAGTGCGGTGTTACGCAAATCCGCAGATATGTCGGCGCGGGCGCAGCGCGGGCGCGCCGCTTGCACAAGGTTTCGCAGACCTTTGTTTTACGCAACCGATCGATTTAATAGCTAGTCGTGCGTTTTCTCAGCTGTGCACCCGACTGAATTAACTAAATTGGGAAACTAAACCCGAAATGAAACAAGCTTTACCCTAACAAAAGTCAGGAAGGAAGAGGGCGGCCGACGCGGAATTTCTATTGGATTCGTAACAATGAACCTGTTGTGATGCCCCCCCGTTTTGGGAAGGTGGACGTAAACATAAGCCCATTATCGCTTTACGTCTCTGACAGTCGGATTTACTTTTTGTTGGTGACACCTATGTCCGGCGATTCGCTACGAAGGATGACGCTTTTGCTTTGTTTGTGTGTAGACGACAAATGGACGGAGAGCATTGCACTACACTTACGTCCGGTAGCCGCATCCGGTCTTTTCGTACCACCAAAAAAGGTGCGAACCTGCGTTATTTATAGTCGTGACGAATGCTTGCGTCGTCCAGGCGATTCATTTATTTTCAGAGCGAGTGAGGCGTAGCGTAGGTGTCGTGGGTACGAAAGCATTCCGGGTTGTTTAACGGCTAAACGCGATTCGAGTTGGTTCGTCATCTTATTCTTTGTCAGTGTTTTGTTTTTCGATCGGCTATCGGCATGTTTTTTTATCGCAAATCATCTGTCTGTTCCGCACGAGCGGCGCAGAGGCGGTGGTGCAGCGGCGTTCGGCCCGCGACATTGGCACAGTTGCGCGGCCTCAGCGCGCGCGATCGAGGTCGCGAGCAAACGCCCCAAAACGAGATAGGTACATCTCACGCGGATTCCGGTACGCTTGAATCACACCGTTTTATTATAGTATCGTGCGATGCGCCATCGCTCGGCCACACCCGCGCGAAAAATGCCAGCCTCGCATCTGCCAACGACGCAGTACCAAACATACACCCATTTCCAAAGGTCCCTTACGAAATTGCGACAATAACTCTTGTGACGATCCGACTGCACCGAGTTATACAACCAAAACTGTGGCGTACGCCGGATTACCATGCGCCCAGTATTATGCAAATACATCGCTGTAATGTAGCCTGTCTTGCACCACGGCTTTGGCAATTCGGTTTCAAAACGTTTTCAAAATACTCGGCGTAGGCGCTCAGGTAGACTGCTGATCGGCCGCTGCCGATTGACAGCCTCCGGGGATGTTTGAGTGCACGATATCACATTGCGTGCCGTTTATGAAATGGCTGCGAGCGGGTGGGTGTGAGCGGCATCCCGGTTTAATTTGGTCTAAATGAGGTTCGTATTTAGAGGGAAATGTGGCAGCCGGTGGCCGGGCCGGTATGCGCCGCGGCGGCGTCTGCCGGGTGGCGAGTCGTCAGTCTATCGCGAACCAATTTGGCACATCCGCTGGCAAGCGCCAGCAGGACCGTAAATATCCCGTCCCGTTAACCCCACAACGCAACGAATGTATCATCATAAATATTCACGCTGAAATGAGATCCGGCTCGGTTTTCCTATTCATCGGACTGGTTTTAAAACAAATACGCATGTTTACTGAGAACGTTCTCAAGATGACGGCTTAATGTGATCGAGTTCTGCTCGTCGGAACTGCCGTATTCTGTAAATATCGGATTGCGCAATCAAACGCCGTTGTATCATCATCATTGTTTGCAGTGCATTCGATCATCCGATCCGGTTCCTAACACCGTGTTACGCAAAAACTCGGGTTTTGTTTTGTTACCTGGAACGCGGACGGTTTGCCGCGGCTCGGTGTATTATTATTTTGGCCCGGAGTGGGCGGGATGGCTCTGCACAATACAACGACAATTCGTATACCTGAGCATGTTTACAAAGGATTCGTAGTATCTACAAGTGACTACGTTCGCGGGCACCGCTCTGTCTGGTGTGCTCTTCTGAAATTTTGCTTAATCCATTGTGAATAGCGTAGCCAATTAATTTTTTAGGAAAGCATAGTTGGACAATGGCCAGTTCTTGGCGTGTGAATATACTTCCGCTTCGTAGTATCCTGTCGGTCTCGGCCAAATTAAGGATGCTTTATTCCAACAATGACAGTTTGTGTTCAAACATCCGGCTTTCGTCGGGAAGTTGGGTCCGTCACCAAAAAAGTAATGTAAATCACATTGACACTATTAAAGTATACAAATACGCGTATTCATAACTTTACCTGAACTGCGAGGAAGTTGTTGTGAAAGAAGTCTATGATTAAAAAAGTTTTTGACAGTTGTGTGTGATACAGTTTTGATGGTATCGAAGGACAAGGAGCGAGCTACCTGCGTTATCGACCTCGATTTCCTCCCCAGGGCCTGCGTCCGGATACATAGCCCAAGATTTCTCTCGATAGTTTCTAGTTTCACACGAAGCTCATTTGTGTCTTGCTTTAAGAGAGCATCTCAGTGAAAGTAGATTTCGCTACAGAGCAACGATTAATGTTCGAACAGCGACTGTGAAGAGCCAGCGCCGACGGAAATTTAACCCAGTTTCATTGAAGAGTCATTAGACACTCCAAATGTCACTGACTGGCACTTTTCTAGTCGGTCAGCGACTACTTTCGTTTGCTTTCATTCAGGATATCGAGGTCCGTAGTTGTGCTTGTAATTTTTACTTTTCTTTCCTTATTTGAAACTCGGCAACGCCCAACTTAGAAACGGGATGGACCTGATTTATTTTCATTTCAAAAGACTAGGTGATTTGCAAGCAAACTTTGTATCTCAAAGTTTGCTTGCATATCCACTTCAAAGCGTCAAAGAGAGCGCGGAATCAATATTAATGTTCTTGTTTACCTTTGAGTCGGGATGTCGGTATCGCGAGACCATGTTGATCGCACAGTCTCGCCGGATGACTCGAATTTATAATCAGGGGGTGCCTTTATGCGCGACCCAAGACGTGTGAACGGAGGTTAAAGGGCGGGACACTTGCTCAAATTGCACCAGCAGACAATGACAGACCATTCTCACGATTGGAAAGAACAGCTGTGGAGCAGTGACCATCGCGGCATGTGCATAGCCATTAGAATTAAGGATTTATTAGGGCTGGACAAGGTCAGCTGTCCGTTTATGCAAAACAGGGATTGTTTGTCCATCTGAGTGATTACGGGAGATGTTAAAAAGGTCCTCTGGGAAAGTTGATAGAACAGATGGTTGAGACGGGTCATTAATAAATGTCACTAGAGTACAGCTGCTTGACCTAGAGACGAAGGTCCGTTAATATCTTTGAAACAAAAAGCGATATTTCCGGCTCAGCGTTTAACACATGGCCCGTATTGGAAGCAGCTGCAATATCTGCAACATCCCGCTAATTTAATGGTCAAACGGATAGATCAATCCGGTCGGGGTTTACACACTTCGTTTTTTAACTGCGCACACGTACGACACGAAACTAGCATCTCGTTATACGTAATATGTAGATGGAAAGCCGAGTGTGGTAAAAGTTTGTCTTTTACTTGGAGTTGAGAGTTTCTGTGTAATAACCAAATGTAAAACATTCCACCTTTGAGCGGCAACTTTGGCAAAGGCTTCTCAAGTCGCGGCTGCTTGCTCTGCTATTACGTAAAGGGTAAAGCAAAAGTTTTTACATTTGAGGCACGGTCGCGGTGCTTCCCGTTTCACATCGCGTACCGCTTTTGACAACATTCACTTTGATGATGCCACGGCAAAAAGGAAGGAGTATTAAATTTTACCTTTTTGCCCGTCTGCCCACTCCAACCCGAAAGCGAACTAAATTAAAACGCTGCGTAAGCGTAGACGGTTTTCATTTGTGGAGTGTCTATCACATTTATGTATTGCTAGTTATGTGTATATCGAAAGTTAATACAAGTCTGCGGCTTAGCGGCCGCCTCAAAGGCATGGACTCGCAATCCGAATGTCACCAGGGACGAGTGTCTCGACTTTACAAAGGTCAAAGAAAATATTACAGTAAGCCAAGTCCCGAGGTGCGTGGAGGCGTACCGAAATCGTCTCGACGGGAACGTCAAGGATAACCCAATACACAAAAGGTTGGTTGTTGGCCCCGGCCGGTTCGTGGGAGTAGCAGGATATTTAAATTGAACAAAAAACATATCAGTTTTTCGGGACAGTAAGTAGCTCGACGACGAAGAATTTGTTTTATCCAAACATTACGTGTTTTTTAAGATTCTAATCTAATCAAAAGGTGAGATGGAGTTTTAAAGCCACTATTATATACGGGCGCAGGTGAATGGAATTTAATTTAACGATCGAGGAATGTGGCGGATGAACTGCCAGTTAGGGGTGCATAAAATAATCTTTTTACGTTATCTCCCTGGGGATTCATGATCACCTGATCGCATGAGGGCGACACAGGTACCCGCATGAATACGCATAGGGGTGTAGCGAAGGCGCACAGTCTTCGTGGCCGGTGCGCTCGCGCATTGCGCGGCCCCTTGACCCGATTGCGGTGCGCGCAGTATTGTACGCAGCAATGACACCGTTCGCCTTGAGCCGCTAGCACTGCCGGAGATATTCGCAACAATGGAGGCCAGATAACATTTCAAAAGTTCGAAAATCCGCTGATTCCTACCTGATGACGGCCGTACTTAGTGAACTCTACTACTTTTAGCAATAATGTGGTCCTTTAAATGCTGTCTTATTTTTGATTGACGTTTACACATAATAAAAACACTAGCGCCCCCAATGCCAGTGACAATACGTGGTTTGCAGCGAACGATAACTACCATTATTGAAGCGACACGTACCGCTTTCAAATTATCATAATGAATGAGTCGATAACCATTTTATCGCTGAGCCGGTCGCAATCGACACGGCGAAAGGAAACAAGGCACTACTAAAACTACACTTCCGCTACCTTCCTGCGTTTTTTGTGTCATAAAACGTTTTCTCACGATCGATCTCTCCAGTGGGCGGTTATAAAAAGTTTAGAGGAAGTAATCGATTCATTGGCGATTCAATTGCAGGAGATATCAGTCGCCAAGGAGTTGTTGATTGCGTCAGATATTTCATTGGCAAAATTTAGCACACGGCGGCAATCGGAACCTCAGCTGACTAACTATTGCGTTTATAATGGGAGGTAATGTCGCAGAGCTATTGTAATCAGGGATTTAAAGCAGTATAAACATTTGGTTGCAATAAAGTCAGTTCTGATTTCAATCAGACACGAATTATGAAATAGTAAGGAAATGCAATAACTCACCTCTGTGGATCCGCGAACACGAACTTTCTCAATTTGAGATCTCTTAGCACGATTCCTTGTTCGTGGCAAGCGGCGACCGTTTCTGCCATTTGCCTGAACAGCCTGCGGGCTTCGTGCTCCCGAAGCCTTTTCCTCGCCCTTACATATGAGTGGAGGTCAGAGTGCGACCGGGGGAATATTAAGTACACCCTCTTGTCGCCGACTAGAACTTCGTGTATGGGGTTGACGTGCGGATGGCCATCGAGACGGTAGTGTGCTTGGAGTAAGCTACTGCAATCTCGTGACACCACCTAGGGAAAGAAAAAAAACGTCAGATTTTCTATCGTTTCAATTCTTCGTTCTTGATTTTTTCGTCAAGTGAGGCTATTTCGTTTACGAAGATCCAGTGCATTACTCAATCGTTAAGCCACAGACACAGTCAGATTGATTCATAGTTGGCATTTACATACAAAGGCGTGGATACTATTTTTGCTTTTTATTACCTACGAGTTACAGGAAAACCGTGACTACTATTTTCTGATAATGAGTTAATGTTAATGTCTTTACCGTGCTTTGTTGATTATAATATCCCGAGCATATTTTAAAAGCTGTTTTTTTAAAGATGGAACCAAGAATATTTAGAGGGACCCAAGACATAGTGTTTTTTGAAAAGGGGCAGTGTAACGTTAATAAAACGATTCCAAACGATCTCCGCTATGAATGGATAAGACCCTACTTTTAAAATATAGACCTGCTTTAGAATAGCGTTGTAACGACTGGAAATAATCTGATACCTATGTGTATAGGCAAATAAAGGTTAAGCGTTATAAAGAGGCAAAATTTTGTGAAGCAGTTTAGTCTAACCCTCGTTTATTTTAAGGCACGAAATGTCAACGACTCGCTTGGACGCAAATTCCAAATCTGATTTCCCGACTCACGAATGATGAATCACATCGCGTGAATCGGGCATTTCTTTTTTCACTCATTGCCGTACATAAATAGTTTTCACGATATTTTAGCACCAGACACGCAGACGTTATCCAGTTCAGATTTATTATTTGGGCTTCGAACGAAAATAAAACATGACCTATTTGCAAAGGTGGAGTTGCGAAAAAAGACTTGTTGATAAGAATTTGCGATGTTGGCGGAGCACTTGATAATATTTGGCTTCGCATGCGCTTTACGGGAGCTAACCTACATTTTACCGTTATCGTTATTTGCTCAATCGCTAGGTGTTGCAACATACTTGCTGGATTATTGGCAGTTTCGGAGCCGATAACTTCTAACGTGCCAACTTATATTTAGGTCAGTATCCCGTAGTAGGTACACGGTAAATGTTTCAAAATACCTAATGAGCCGTTAGCCAAGCCTCGATTGAATTCAAATAAAGCTACTCTAACGAGTCGAAGGCATAATTATGCACATATTATATGACCGGTATTGTCTTCGCTAGTCCTCTTTGAAAGCCTCCGTTCGATACGCCTCAAGAATGCCACAATCGAAGTTTACTGTAGAACTTGACTCGATTGTTTGCAGATTGATTGCAGCACGGCATCTATTGGGCGCCACAGTTTTGTCAACTTCGAAGCGTGTGTCTGGTTTAGTTAAGTTTATTGATAAGACCGGTCGCATTAAAGCAGCGATGAATGGCGAGCGTATTCTTTGAGGCGCACGCTCGTTTGCCTGGTGGGGGCACGCCACGCCAAGAGGGGGGCCCGCTAGCCTCGCAGTGACATTCGGCGATCGGCACGTTATCAACTCGTCTATTTCACAATGTCAATGAGAAGGTCATTCCTATTTTCGGGGCGATCATAGCCGTCCACGTGTCACGATGTGACGTCCGCTGGTTATGGTTAAAGAATTTTAGTTTACAATTTAAATTTTCAGTGAGTGATGAGCTCTCGTAAACAAATTGCGTAGCAGTTACAAAGTGTATATGTATGTAACGTAAAGTAACAAATGTGTCGGTCGTGTCTGCAAGAGTCGGTGTTGTAAATACGCTCGGCGTTTAGCAATGATAACGTTGCCTCACTTAACCTTGCCAGGTTCTCACGAGGGAAGTGCCTATTCTGTGCCTTGACAATACCCGTATAGGCCTTTGTTAGCACTAGAGCTATGCGTGTTGCCTAAATTTAATGGCCACCAAAATTTTGCGGAGGATGTTTGAAACAACGCGTTTCCGATGTTGTGTCTTTCGTGATTCACGTGCGGTATAATGAGGAAAGGTTGGGTCTTAACGTGAGTAATTTAGAAACTGCTGACGAATACGGTTACAAGTTTATGACACACGTCGAGATGGTTGAGCTCGGTCTGATTAAAGAGCTATTACCGTTAATAGCGGTTATTGTTTGCGATCGGTTGCGAAAGCGTACACATGACATTGTAAAAACGGCGATGACTGTGGCCTACAAGAGCGATCGAGCAGCGCAAGACCCTGACATATAAAGTGTGACATCGGGCTCCACTCCTCGCTGATGCTGTGAAGCCAGTGAACAATACGCTCGTGAAAAACGACAATTATTCTTTAATTGTTTAAAGAGAAGCTAACAATGACTGACTACTGATGATTACTAATCTTCGCTGACGTGAGTAATGAGACGCTAATGAGTAACTTGTAAAATAAACATTAGTTAGTTTCTTGACCATTGATTCAGAGGAAGTTTTAATAAGATGATGCAAGGGGTTTCTAAGGATAAAATTTAGACGTTAGACGTGTAGCTTATTATTAGAGATAAATAGCTAAATGATATCAATAAAAAATAATGTGTGGAGTCTTATTGAAACAGTACACGATTACAACCGAAATTTTACAAAACGATGATCGGAATTGATTATTGAGAGTGTTTGTTCTAAATAAAAATAATAATGTTCATCACATTCTAATTTCTCAGGCTTATTAGTCGCAATAGGAGTAGAACGTTTTCAAAGTCAAATTTAACTAACTATAAGTAACAATTGATAAATTGCAATGAAAGGGACACCATGTGGGCACATTATTTGGACCCGGCTTATCGCCGCATGGGGTCCAATCCCGTGGGATAAACGGAACCCTTTGGGATTGCGATATATTGCGTCCTTGATTTTATTAGAATTTGCGCACTTGCAATTAGTTTTATCTCGAATGTCATTAAGTTTTTATCACAGGAAGCGCTTTGGATAAATTGGTATTCGATATAAGGTATGTAGATGTTGATAAGGCTTTTGTTTGAGATACAACTTTTTATAGAGTTTCCAAATGCAAAACTTTGTATTATCACCGGTAATTCGGTTCGAACGTACATACCTTGTCTCATGGTATCTTTGGTTACCTATCAAAGCGAAGAGATAATTATCTGTTTTAGGACAAATGCTTCACAAGCATAGAAACGTATTGTTATCATTTAAATATTATCTAACAGACCTACGTCACGTACGTAACTGCGTAATAATCCAAAACTTCCTGTAGTTAACATCTTTGGTTGTGTTTCGAATACCATTTTTTTAAATGGGTTTAAATGTATTGTGATCATGAAATGTCAAGAATCAGTAAATACCTAACAATTCACAATTGAATTCAAATTCGGAAACTATGTTTTATCTCTTTCTTAACAAAACATTCCGAATAAGAATTGTTTTTGACGTTTGTGTATCTCCCCTAGTGTCATAATCCTATCAAAGATCGATCCGATGAAATTAGCCAACGAAAAAAACAGGTAGTCAGACACCCGAGCAAAAATGATGTAGGTAGTGTGGGATTTGCGAACTAAAACCCATGGTTTAAGTTCTACTTTAGGTACGGTCAAGGTAAAAACGTGCATTTCGTTAATCTTATGCTCACAAAGTTTTGACATAAGGGCGGTGCAAAGTTTAAATATACCGCGCTTTTGTATGATCATAGATCAAATCGCGGGTAGTAGAGGGTAACCGCAATGTTAGCAAGCCCGACAAGCAGACACATTTGAACCGGCAATTAACAAATGGAGCATAGGTCGGCACGGCCAGATTACGCACTGTATCAATCAAACAAAGCTGCGCAACGGTGTTGAAACTGCCGTGGTTTCGCCACGTGACACGTTATTATACTACTCGTGTCGCCTGTCACTATGACAGATCACCCGGTTTGACAATGGGTTTACATATTAAAATGCTATTGGAGAGCTAAATGAGTGTTGTTTGGGAAATACATTTGTTTTATTGGTCGATAGGTGCCATTATTGTATGCAATGCTTTATTTGGTTATCTATACTGATAATAGAACGCTGAAGAGTTTGATTGAACGCGTTAATCTCAGAAACTATTGGTTCGAGTTGAGAAAATATTTTTGTGTTGTATAGTCCATTTCTCGAAAAAGGTTTTAGGCTATATTACATTACGCTGTGACCAATAGAAGCGAAGAATCAATGGAAATTGTGGAAAAAACGGTAATAGTACGCGTCTTTTCCATATAAAAAGTATCCAGTTTGTCATCTTTCTTTGTACTTACCAAAATGTTATATCTAAACCCGTTCAGTATTTTTTGCGTGAAAGAAGACTAAACATACATTCAGAACTGCATTAAAAATTTCGCATTTAAAAAAAAATTTAGGAATAATTTGCATTTCTAATATTTTATCGGTTCAGCCCTGGTCAATTTCCTAGACAGTGCTCGTTTTGATACCCAAGTTATGAACTCTATGTTCGACTAGTTTAAGGTGGTGATTTATTTGAAAACAAGACACGAATTAAATAGATTAGTAGCACAATGGGATACAATAACGAAATATTTCATAATGTTCTCACGTTACAGATAAGGTAAATCAATACTTTGACCAGAAAAAAACTATTTCACAACAAATAAATAAATAAAAGTGAAGTATAAAAGTTTTCTTATTTATGTTTTAGTATCTGACATTGGCACATTGCAAGGGTTATTACAGGAAGCAAGTTTAATTCGGTAGGTAGGTATGTAAGGGATTTTGTTTAAGTCAACATTGCATGGATTTAAAAAGTAATTTTCACCCGTCCACGATCCTTTTAATGCGTAATCAGTTTCGTTAAATGCGATTATTAAGTATTGGTACCTATTAATATGTATTAACAGGAAAATAGCGACGACGTACTGATCTCTAGAGTATGTGACATTGAAATGCGAAGACATTAGCAATCTAGCCACTAATCGAACGCGATTGACGTACACAAATAAGGTTCATGCAAATCGTAAACTTGCAGTGTTAGCTATTTGCATCAGCTTAGCAAAACTAACCACGACCCAGCCAGTAGGTATTACCGATAACGTGTTTAAAAATTGTTTTGCCAACTTTATCTCTATTTTCGTAATTGTAATGTACTGTTGTCTCACAAAACGGCATTACGAGGCAAAATGGGTTTTAAAACTAGGTGCAATAGTGGTCATTATTGCATACATTTTTATTTCGGATGTCTACTGGGTCTCAGTTGCGATGTCATTGCGCTTATGAGGTGTTTTAGTATGGACCAGAAATCCTGACAATGTTCTGAGGGTATATTGGATAAACATTCTGTTATCTACTGTTCGGCGGTAAAGAAAAGGTTGCCTTGCATTACAAATAGGAGTAAGGGCCAATGAGAACGATCCTAGAGCCACTTGCACCAATGCATGTATCAAGCGTCGCCAGGGGTTATCAATTATCTGTTATCGCTAACTTTAGGTTGACGCAAGCTTAGGTACCCTAGAATAGATTCAAAACGGCTACACTCACTTTGCAAACGTATTCCTCATGCGTGCGCACGTCCACACACCGGCATAGCGAGGAGCCTTCCACTTGCTCCAACAAAAGGTATTTCTCCGCGACTAGCGCTGCCTGGAACTGGTGTTGGGGCGGCGCTGGGCTGGCGGGCGCAGGGCTCGCGGGCGACGACGCGGACAACCGGTCCGCCAGGACCGGCGACTGCGCCCTCTCCTCCGCCTTGCTATGCTCCCCATCCCCGGCCACCGGCACCGTCACCGCGGGCTTACTCAGGCGCAGCGGCGACAACAACGAAGATCCCGGATCCATCACAACACACACACTGTCACGACACGTTTACACTAAAGTCCACAACACAAAACACTTAAATACGAAAGGAACTACGATGAGATGAACATGATCTGCAACAAAACCAACCGATTAGAAACTTATACTTGACCGTGTTGCGTTTGCAAATTTATTGCGAACGATGTTACAAAATTTAACGAAACTACTACGAGACAATCGACGATTTAGTAACGTTATTTAGTAAGGGGAAATTACGAATGAAGTACGAACCTTGAAATGATTCGCCCTGAGTGGATATCGTACCAAAATTTGACTGTCCGTGGCGGCGTGTGTCGCTATGATTGCGTAAGGAATTACAGGAAGTGTTTCCGAGTAATTCAAACACGATAGACAGGCCAATATTTTGGGCCGGTGTCCGCTCGGGTTGTTGCGAAACTAAACGAACACACGACCAACTCTCGGTAACGCCATTGCGAGACTGACAGCGGCACGCTCGCGAAGCCTCGGGCCGGCAAGCGATCCAACGTCCAATGTCGACACAGCGTCAGCTTGCGTAGTACGCGAGACTACGCCATGCGTTTTTTAAACACAGTGACAGCCAGCTATTTGTCTCTTTCTATATTACTGAAACGCCGTCGCACAGACAGAGTAAGACTGTGACCATTCATTTACGTTTGGCAATGCTTAATGTCAACAAATTAGGTTTTTCAATAACTTTTTTTTTGTAATGTTGGTAAATTAACTGCGAATCTTTAAATTATCGAAGTAATAAAAACAAATACACTTATCCAGGTAAACCTAAACAATTGTTGCAGGTTTTTATTTAAAATAATAAAATTAAAGTCTTTTTGACTAAACAAAATATTTTTGTAGGTAGGTAGTACGTTCTGGGTGGAGGAATATTTTTATGTTTAGTAATTTACGTATTGCACAAAGATTACAGAATTTATTCTGGTAATATTTTGTTTTACTGAGTAATCTATGACTTGCTATTTTCTGAATAGTAGGTAAGGTACTAACATAATATTAGGCAACAATACAAACAAATAATAATCAACGTACAAATTTGTAGGTAGGTAGTTCGGTCGAAAGCATGTCAGTAAACACATTTTGAATATAGGACCACCCTTATGTGGCCGGGATAAAAATTAAAATCGAATTGTAAGCGTATAGGTAGGTACCTTGATGTACTGTTCACTGTACATTACTAACAAATTGTAAATGCGTAGGTCTACTGGGCACAGACAATCATTTAATAATTGAATCATTGCGTATCTTTCTAAGGATGAAATTAAAAACATCTACCTTCATATTGTTCGTAATCATGACAAGTAGCTCTCGGATAGTACCTAAGTCTATAGAGTATTATTTTACGACTTTGTGCGATTTATTTCGAGAACGTTTTTATCCTTAATGTTAAAATAGCACTTGTTTAGTCAACCTTCCACCCTTTCATCCATATCCATAGAGAGCGGCTCCCTCTCTCTTGGCGCCGCGCCGTATCTGAGGCCCTGGGTTCGATTCTTGGTCGGGTCATAGAAAAGGATATTTTTGGTATTGTCTCAGGTGAGTGGTACCGTCGCTATTGTATGTGATGATGGCCAATATTAATTAATCATCCATATATCCAAAATTTCAAGGATAGTAGAATTATCTACCCAAACCACCTACCCGCTTAGTTCCTTAGCCATCCCGAGTTGTCCGCGCAAACTCATATTTAAATATGTATTCCCCTGCTTATTTACTTTCTTGACTGAACGGTTTGGAGGACTTTTTATCTGTGGATATTTATTTCATATTCAAACGACATAAAAGGCAATATTGCAATGGCTTTTTAATGAGGTACTAAGTAAAAAACAATTTTAGTTTTGGTGAAGAAGCCTCGGACTTTTTATCGCCCTTATGTAATGTACATAAGAACTAATATCGAACTGCAATTGTTACCGGTATGTATGTACTAGATATGTATAGGTAGGTATGTAGCAAGTATATCTAAGTGTTTTCATCATTCACGTGTTCCTAATATTTAACGTTAGAGGACCAGAGTTTTCCTTCATAAATCAATGGAAGACAGAAAGTGATTTTCGTTTAATTTCAGTTATTTTAGGGCGCAAATTTCTTCGCGATGTATGTAGATACTAAATTTGCACACAATAGGTAAGGGTCTGTAACCATTTGGCTCCGTGGGAGAGCTCGAACTGGTTTATAATCATAGGCCTTGTTCATATTGGCCTAAGCTTCTTATTAGAAAAAGCGCAAAATCTCAATTCTAAGGTTGCGCCGTAAATACGTTATACTCCGAGTATATACGAGTATAATACTCATAGGTATGATCAACATCACGTCAGACTATACACTTTGGACTTTGCATAGCTTTTATGTAGTGCATTATAAGGACTATTATCGAAATGCTAGTGTTTACCATGACCTGCTATGGACCGTATATTTTTTACCGGGCTACTAGACTACAACGATGTTGCTCTTCGTAAACAATTTGGTGGAAGGCAAAAAACATGGTTAATCCCATTGATTTGGTTTTTATTTTTCACTCCATAGTATAAATAAAGTCGCTTTTTCTGTCCCTATACACGCTTAAATCTTTAAAACTACCCAACGGATTTTTACTATCTAATTATAAAATTCACTCGCTCGGGACTGGCAACAGACCATGGTAAAATCACTAAGATCACTGAATTTTACTTATTGATGTAAAATTAGTATGAATTTGGACGTGTTAGAAAACAAATAAAACTACATGTATAGCAGACAAACAGCCTACAACAAAAGTTTACTTACTTTAAAGCACCATGCAAAATGTATATTAAGTAGCAATTTTACTTATTGTATTTATGGATGACTAGCTGTGCCCGCGACTTCGTTTGCGTGGACTACATGTTTTCAAAATAAAAAGTAGCATATGTCCGTTCTAGAGGTGCAACGTATACCTATACCAAATTTCATCATAATCGGTAGGGAGGTTTAAGCGGGAAAGCGTAACTGACAGACAGACAAAGTTTCTTTCGCATTTATAATATTAAATAGGGATTGTTACTTTTTATGTTAAAAAAACAACTGAATGAATTTGCTAGAGGTAGAAAGATTTAATACTAGAAAAACCTGATTCAAACAAACAAATTTCTAGCTTCCTTTAACTTCATTAAAGTCTACCAGCCTAATAAATGAAAATTGATATAACTTCACGATATAACACGGTTATTCGGTGCTCTATTTAACGTAACTGTACCAAATCAATACCAAATTTATATAATAAAGCTCACACAAATAAAATCGAATCGACATTAATTATCCCTCCATTACCTTTCACCGAATTCTCATCTCTAGCGAATTTTTGGGCGAACGGAAAGTTTCTCACTCACCCTTATGAACACTGAAGTTGTTCTTTTATTACTAGGTAATTATATCCATAAATATAGTATGATTGATGGTAGTTTACGGAAAGAGATTTGTCTTATTTCTTTGTTATTTCTTTTGATTCAAAAGGTGATATTTGCCATAGATAGACCTGCCAGGCGTATGAAAATTCGGTGCATTTGCAAATGGCTGACCAAAACTCACCTCATAATTTCCAGAAATAATACATTAGTAACACTGACCTGACTGTCACGTTTAAAAGCATTAATCCAACTGACAGAAATGTTGACAGGCCGACCAAAGTTTATTACGCTTGACATCAAACATCGTTGCGCAATATTTTTTTTTCATTGTGTAAGTTCATGCAAACTCTGGTGCACTTCGCATGACTCCAATGTTCTCAAGAATCACACTCATAGGTAAGTCATACGAATCGGTGCAAAAAAGGTTTCTTCCATACACGAGAAGACTTAAACATGACGTATATTTATATATTCTAATCACGCTGTAAATTGTTTATCACACATCAAGGAAGTGTTGATGTGAGTGACGTAGCAATCGCACGCTCACGATAAGCGGAAATAAGTAATCAATACAGAGGCGATGGTTCTATGGTTTTTATTCGGATTTTTTAAACACCCACCGATGTACCAAGTCCAGTGCAATACAAGGATTTGCTACGAATAACTGCCTCAATGGTCTAGTGGTAATAAGTTTAGGTCCGTCGTGACCTGGTTGTGGGTTCGAATCTCACGGAGGACAATGTGTGTATGTTTTTTCCAGTTTGCATTCAAATTTGTACCTGAATATCTGATGAGAAAAGTGATATAAGCTGCAAGGAAGGCATGTAAACAGACGGTCAGTGGGTTTGACTAACTCACTCATTGGATTATGAGACAAGACTGGACATATCAATGTGTGGCGCAAACCTTCCTGATTTATAAACAAAGTCCTGTAACAGTAATTACTGTCCCGTCGTCAATCTCATTTCTCTGTAAAGATTTTACACTTCATTAAATGATTTATTAATTAGCTTCTGTTAGATTAAAGACGCACTTATTTTAATAAAACGGAACATTTTAGCGGCGCTTTAAACTTTGTTTCATTATACATCCTTCATCATCATAGTCATAGTTCATATTCATCATCAGCCATCGCATCTATTTCACAACAAAAGTAAGTCTCCACAAATTCTAAGGATGAGCTGACTTCATACGATTTTGTTGTTAAAATCTGTATATTATTCATTGAGTATTTTCCTGGACAAAGACACTCTAATAATAGAGAAGAAGCAGCAATGGAACAATTAAAACACGATTGCGTCAGATTGCGGAATGCTGTGTGGTGAGTCGAAATGAGTGATTCAACGCAGGGCGATGCTGCGGCGTCTTTGTTCCCAGAATTAGTCAGAGTCAGGAGTCAGGATACGCATTCCCGGTTTGTGAAGCACACGGAGGGTTCACAATTCTTGTTCTTTTTGAGTTAATAGCTAAATAAGTCGATGCTGCTAGATTATCTACCGAATTCAGACGAAACGCTGCGTAGAAATGGACAGAAAAGAATGACTTACACGGCCCGATTCTGTTGGCCCGAACTAGATTAAACTAACTCTATATCATTTTTTTAATGGACCGCGTTTTGATACAACGCAGTAATTCCGCCAATGTCAAGTGTTTAGAGAGGGAATTCAATTCTAGTATTGTATAAAATAATCCTTCCTCATGAATCACTATTATTTAAAAAACCTCATCAAAATCCGTTACGCAGTTTTAAAGATCTAAGTATACACAGCTAAGCATAATATAGCAGCATACGACATTATTTTTTTTGTTTTTGTTACAAGTTTGAAGTTTGTGTCTGTCTATGGCATCGTAACTCCCGAACGAATGATGATTTTGTTTTGTTTTTTTTTGTTTGAAAGGCGAATTAGTCGGTAGTATTCTTATCTATGTTTGATAGAAATCAGTCGCCACAGAATATAATATTACATTATTATTACATAACACCTTTAATTAAAGTATGAAATAAAAGGGTTTGAGTAATACACTATTTAAATCCAAGATGGCCGCAAAATGGCAAAATGATATTTATTCTAATTGGTAGTCACTGTAAAACTTTAGACTTAAATGTTCTAATGTCGTAAATTTAAGCGGTAATGTCAAACTCTGGGGGATTCCCAAATTTTGTTTTATCTATGTAGCGATTAAGATATAATCGAATCGGCACCATCGACGATCAAAAAGCGAAGCGCAAATTCGAACTCGTTGTCAACGTCTTTTTAAAACGGCTTCTCCGGGCCCGTGCTAAGATGACGCAGATGCATTTTGTTAAGACGTAGTAGAGCGCCCTAAAATAAGAGCACAGCGTTTTAGGGTTCCGAAGCCACATAGCAAAAAACGGTACTCTTATGAATTCGCCATGTCTGTCTGTCTGTTTGTCTGTCCGTCCGTATGTCCAAGCCACTTTTTTCCGAACTATAAGACCTACACTGTCAAAACATGGTACGAGTATAAGTGCAATATGTGAGTCGCATTAAGATATTTCACAAAAATAAAAAAACAATAAATTTTAGGGGCTCCTCATTCTTAAAACTGAAACATTTTTTTTTACAAATCAATATGTTTGGATAGGATACATCTTACATGGATAGGTCACCAAAAATAACAGAGGTTTCTAATATCATGTCCCCCCACCCATGCAAACTTCCGCTGAAAATTGGTTTGAACGTAAACCGCTAACTGTTAATCAGACTCACACTTAGACATAATCTGACGTTTTTGCGTATACTGTACTTACAAAACATGTCGCGACGATGATTTCGATGCGTTGGGCAGGTACGCGGGTAAAGTTCGATTTTTTTTCTAGCTTTCTACGCTCTCTAAGGATTAAATAAAATAATAAACGATCCTCAAAAAGCGAAGCGCAAATTCGAACTCGTGATGTGTCAACGTCTTTATAAAACGGCTTCTCCTGGCCCGTGCTAAGATGACGCAGTTGTATTTTGTTAAGACGTAGTAGAACGCCCTAAACGAAGGGCACACCTTTTGTTTTGATTTGTGTTTTTTTTGTATACTCCTTTAAAAACAACAGACGTACGTTTACTAATTTAATGGCACGTACAGTAAACACGTTAGACTATACACTTGGACAGCCCTTATGTAATCGGCATAAGCACTAATCGTGAATAGCAAATTTTGAATTCTCATGATCGTAATTCGTAACTAATAGATACACTTCGATTGTGAACTACCTAGCGTTTTCAAAAAACGAAATATTATGTATGCAAATTAAACCACTTTCTTATTCCAAAATTTTTGATTCATCTTCGAAAACGAAACCATTCATTTGTTTATTTATTTTTTTTATTTAAAAACCTTATTGCACAAAAAAGTACAACAGGCGGACTTAATGCTAGTGGCATTCTCTACCAGTCAACCCAGTCAAAACGTAACCTTTCGTTTGTTTGTTTGGTTTTTGTGAGTAGATCCCCAGTATTCGTTTCACGGACATCTGAATTCTTTCCTTCAATTGGGTATAACTAAGAGTAAACAAAATAACAATTAAGTTTGTTGTTCTAGTATAATTATCCTCCAGTGATAAAAAAAACTTGTTCTTTCCAAGTTTAATGTTAAACAAATTTCCCAGAAAGCGAACCGTTCAAAATGGCGTACCGCGTTTCCTCTACCTACAGTTCACTGGACATCTAATTAAGCTTAGTGAAGAGGCATTATTCAGTTTCAATGCGAACAGGCAGCAGGATCTTGGTTGATAGGCGTAGTGTAACTTTAATTGCTTGACGCTTGTTAAGAAATCGATTCTTATACTCTGGGAAAACATGACAGACTGGGAAATTTTGATGTCGGCGGGAAAAACGCCATTTAAGTCGTTATTATCACCTAATTCTACTAAAGCTACTTAATCTATACTAATATTATTAATGTGTTTTGTTTGTTAGTTTTGTTAATCTCAGGAACTACTAACTAACAGACAAACTGTGTCTTGGTGCAAAATTAGTAACAACTTTAGTTATTTTTTGTAAAAAAAGTACCTACTACAATAATAATAATATTGGACAACATCACATACATTGCTCTGATTCTGTGGTAAGTAGAAACAACGACGGTACCACAACACCCATACCCAAGACAATATAGAAAAGTTCGTTTCCTATATTGACCCGACCGGGGATCGAACCCCTAGATCCGGATGTAGATCGATCGTACTATGTTTCATGCCGGTATCTTCTTTGTAGTTATATGTAGGTCCTGAACCAGAGGTAGGAGCAGCATCATTTAATTTATATAGATACTATTCATGAGTGTTACTGATGTAATCTATTTGAATAGAAAGATTTGACGACTTCACTACTATTTGACTGGTACGAAAAGAAAAAATATTTTTGTGTTGAATAGCACATTTATCAAGGAAATCTTTAGGCTATGTAACATTACGCTGCGACGAGTAGTACTTATGTGTCTCCAAGTTCTTTATGTAAAACAAATGATAAGTGCGTGAACTGATGACACTTAGTTCTTTTTTCTTGGCCTTATTCAAGCCCCTTAAACGTGGCTAGACACCGTCTCGTAACTATTTGCATAAATTAGGAATAGGTAAACCGAGTATTAGTTTTACCTTCGATCCATACCTTGGCGTCTACTCTTGAAAACGAAATATGTCGGATCCGATGACGTTTAGTATTTTTTATTGCTCATTAACGCAACTAACACACTTCGAATGCGAATAAAGCGTTATCAAAAAATAAAATATTATTTATACAAATCAAAAATCACGTTTTAATTCCCTAACTTTTGATCAATCTTCAAAAACGAAACCTTTCGTTTGTTCGTTTCGTTTTTAAGAGTAGACGCCCTTGTATCTAGATTCTAACATAAACGCGAAAGTTTATATAGATGCCTAGTTACTAGATGTCTGTAAATATGTTTGTTACTCTCACTCAATAACTACTGAATGGATTTGTATGAAATTTGGAACAAAATAGATAAGATACCAGATTAACATTAAGGATACTTTTTATCCCGAAATAATGCGAGCGAAGTCGCAGGCAACAGCTAGTATACAATGGCGCTGAGTAAACTGCGGCTCCAGACTTTCCTCTAAAGCCAGCCATAACACCAGACTTAGTTTACTAAGCAAGGAAGTTTCAAGTCATGTAACTTGTTTATAGCCCGACTCGAGACAATGCCACTTCACATGCATCTTCAGGATATACTTTATAGGGTTGCCAGGCGATTTAAGCCGAACACGTTTAGTTTTTACGGAATTCGTTCTGGGCTTGTTAACGGTAACAGTGTCAAATGTTACTAACACATCACAGCACAGCTCTGTTAGCACTAAGCAGGCATGTCATATCTTTTTATACCCCACTATACGATACGTACCGGATAAGGTTTCGTCATTTGTTTATAAAATGTTATATTTATAGGTGCATGCCTCAATTGAAATGTAATTAGGACAAAAGTATGTAAGTAAGACTAGACTTCGAAGCTATTCGATTTGATTTTGATTTCTTTTTAAAATCTGATATAGTTACTACCTACCTAGCTACTTTGTGGGGACACATCAGTAATTGACAAGCAAATTTTTACAACATAACTTAGTCACTTCCTTTGAAGTCTCAAGCAGGCCTAGCATGCGCCACGCGATTAAATTTTATCGAATCTTAACAAACCTCAAAATCGATTAAAATCAGTGCGCGTCAGCAGTTGATTGGCTGAAAATACGAGTACGGTGTGCTCTATTATCCAATCAACAGTATCAAAACTTTTGTCATCTCATTCGAGAAATATAACGCAGGCTAGGCCTGAAGGTCAGTCTTTTACGTCAAAATAGTAGTTTATTTAGATTTTATGTTGTGGCAACCCTACCCATGTTAACACTAAGGTTACCTACATGCGCGTGACTTCCTTTATTATTCAGTAAAGGTTACCTTTGTCATGTCAATGTCATACTCGCATATGTAATTTGCAACACAGTTTATACGTATGCAAAATGTGTACTTACTACATACATTTTAAATCTTCCTCGTGAGATAACCAAGGGCTAGTTAAAGTTATAGTCAGTTTACTCCTAGCGTGTAAGGGGGATGATAACTCGATAAAAAAACAATGATTTTATTTAGCCTGTCAATACAAATACAATGAAATCGTGGTTTTTGATTTAACCAATAAATAAAAATTGATGATGATACATTGCATCAAGGTTCAGTGTCCCCTACACTGAAAACACTGTGTTTACGTCACAAGTTCGCAGAAACTGAACTAATGGCGATGTTGTGCTAAGTTTTGACGCGATGTATCTTAGTTTATTGTTGTTTACACGATAAAAACTAGATATCTACTCCATTGCAGGTGCTCCCAGTCTTTACTAGTTGAAGGACCACTTTTAAATTTAAAATTACTTCTCGGACCCAAGGCACATTCTGTTGCTCCAGCTGTTTGCATATTTAAAAAATATTTATGCTTACCATTTCATGAGTCAAGCATGCGCAATAACTTACGTGAGACGACAAAAGTTTCAATATTGTTGATTGGTTGTTTGCACACCGCATTCGTATTTTAGCCAATCACCAGATGCTGTTAACTCTCGATTTTGACATTTGTTTAGAGCGCGATAAAATTTACTTGGCGTATTTTAAGCGGCAAGGTCGAAGGTGTAGGTAAGTACAAATGGAAGAAATTACATAATGTTATGTTTGTTAGTCTTTCACGGTATTTTTTTTTAGTAGCTCAGTATTTTGGCACCTCCCAATTTAAAGGCAAGCAAGAAGGGAAGCCACATCGTACACGATCACATTCGGTATGAATGTATTCGTATGAAATTATGTAGGTACGTACTAGATAATAACAAAATGTTCACCGAGTACTTAGGTAGGTAAGTTGTTCTTCGCAACGTGAAGGGACAGATTCTACGGAAGGTGGGGTAACATTTAATATTCACAGCAGATAATTATACTCCAACCACCTGGTGTCAAAGTAGGTATATTAGGCGGCAACCGAACTCAGTCCTAAGGCTAAATTTGAAGCAGTTAAGTTTATGTCCCATATTGACCTAGCCAAGGATCTTTTTTTATATTGCACTTCAAGATTGTCCTCATCTGACCTAATGTTAAGTGGAAATGAGGTCCTAGCTTAAGAGCGACAAGTACAGCATAATATTTATTTATTTATTTGGAAAACAAAACAGATTACAATCAAAACAAATGTTAGATACAAGGACAAATAGATTTTACATCTAGATTATAATCCTAATATTGTTAACACATCGTTTTGAAAATTAAGTTAAAAAACAAAAGCAAAGTGAGTACTTAAATACAAAATTTTCATTATTTTCAAATTTTCAATAAATCTGTTACTGGACTTGTCGCCCTTCTCAGTCGTCAAAAAGTACGGTCTACATTTTCACGTAATTCTTTACTTCGTTATCTTAATCGTACGACGGACAAGATTATTTTAATTGTACTCCTTCGTATCTAAGGAATCTAAGTTCGACTATGCTCTAACGATTTCATTAAAGCCGACATTTAAGCCCTATTTAGGAATAGCAGGCTCCAAGTAAAATCCCTTCAACTGAGCACAAAAATTCTGCACACTTGCATCAGCTATGCATTTCAACTAAGGTCACCAAGCCAACATGGTGAACCTAAATCAGTACTATTAACTATTCTGCACCTAAATGTCCAAGGAAAACTGCCCATGCGCATGTCTAGCTAAGAAAGCAGCTTCAGATCTTAAAGCTTAAGAATTACGGTTGATTTTCCATCAGAAAAGTCTTGTAGATCTTGGAATAGTGTTCAATTAGAGAGGAATTTGTTGGTTTATTTGGAAGTCTGTGCGGGGGCAAATTCGAGCAATGTTAAGCTGTCGTAGGCAGAGAATTAGATTACTGTCATTAATTAAAAGCCTTGCTCTGTTTGGTTCCCTTGAAACAAATGTAGAGAGTAGTAGCTCTAACGTTCGGGTCGTAGTATACAGTATATATGTATTGTAAATGGTGAACAGGTACATCAAGGAAAACACTTGTAGTTCGATTTAAGTTCTTATGCCCGCGCAATAAGGGCGGTATTAAGTGCAAAATGTGTCTCCACCGTACGTATCATTATTGCATCCCTTTATTTAGTATTAGCAGTAATGTCAGGTAAACAGCTGTGCTATCAAATACGTAAAGCCTTATAGCCTAAGATTAGATCATAGTGTTAAAATTATCAACGAAAAAGTTACCGACTTCTTCTCGGTTTCTCCGAGATGCTGTAGGATATCTGAAAATATAAATAAATAAATACCCTCATCGGATCCTTGTTTCCGTATCATGGTACCACCGATGGGATACTTACTTCCAACAATACAACATCACCAAAATCAGCTAACAAACTACTAAGTTATCCGATCGCACCATTCTCTGTGTTATAGTAATTAAAAACAAGTTTTTGTACTGCTTATTAACCGACTTAAAAAAAAGAAGGAGGTTCTCAATTCGACCGTATATATTTTTTTGACCTCTGAAATGAATAAACACAGATTTCAAAATTGTATGCAAAATATAAATACTTCTTCGTCGAAGCGACAAAATTGTGCAACTTACTTATTTATTTCATAAGGTATTCAAATTGTGCGAAATATGTGTACATATTACAACTGTGTGGTTCTAATGGAGTAATCTATTTCATGAAAACATTAATAGTTCATACCTAACTATCTAGGATGAAGTTACGTGACGTCATTTGTATGATTAAGGCTGAGTGGCGATGACAATGTCAAATAGGTACTGCATGAGTTGGTGTGATGATGTAAACAATGTATTTTCAATCAATAGATTACTCGACATATTGTGACGTTAACTCTTCTGGATACAAGGGATTCGACCCCTACTCAAAAATGTTTTTTTGTTTTATCCAATAAATAACCTTTATTTATTGGATAGACAGGCGTCAAAGTGAAATGGAGTAGGAAAAATGTCAAGAGGACTGGATGCTGTGAGCTACTGAAACACGGGTAATAACTTAAGTGGTCTATTTTTATATAGAGGCTACAAAAGAGTAGTGGGCTTAAAAAACAGTTTGCCTCACCCACACTCATAGTAAAGACGGCAATTAAAAAAATATTTCTAAGATCGACTTCTGTGCTTGCTTATATTTCGATGACGGAGGTGTGAAGTACCTAATACAGTCAAAAGTCGCACATTTTGTCGAGCTGCAAATAATTACCGTGACGTGCTTTGACCGTACCTATAAAGAGCACAAAATCACATACCCACAAAACTAATAAAATTTGTGTACTTTTTTGAATTCTTCCTTAATTTTTTCGTCGATTGACGAATAACTGACAAGTGGCTTTTTCATCTGTTTTTATTTATTTTTTTTATACTCAATCATTTACACCAGAATATAGGTTGTCCTTCACAGCGGCCAGTAAGTTGGCATTGCCACTTGGCAGCCTATTATGAATTTCACTGTTATGAAATGTTGCGTTTCTGAAACGATGTGTTGCTAAATAGGGGCGGGCGTTGAAATCGAAACTCGACTCGAAATGCCTAGGCGATGTTTCGAGATCTGAAACGAAATCTTTTCGAAGTTTGCTGTGAATAATTAGGTGATATGCAGTATTGACAGATTTTATTGGAGCGTTGTAATCTGCAAGATTAGGTAGAACAGTTTTAAATTTAATAGAAGATTCACTACGTTCGAGCGACTTGTTGAAAAGACTCAAACTCTTTCTTGCACCTAGTAAATGAACGTCCTAAAACTGTTTGTTTATCATGGCCTCTTTTATTTAGTAACCCTTCCTGAAAAAATAATTAAAATAGTTTATGATACTCCTTTACATTCTTAGGTCAATAAATTTAAGATTCCGAAATAAGTACATATCTTTTTGTAAGCTAAATGGCAAAAAAACTTCATCAGCGAAATCTATTTTTATTAAAAGTCGCGTGACAATTGATACCTATATGTATTTCATGATAAAACACGTGGGTTCGGTGCCTTCTTCATGTCCTATCTAGATTAAATCGGGTCCAAAGTAAGTTGTCTAAGCGACAGTCGATTGGCTCTCAATCGATTTTTTGAGCGCATCTCTTTGAAGATCCTTTCTCTTTCTTATAAGAAACTAATAAGAAACTTCGGCCCAACCATTTCAAAGATGCCGGAACTAAAACCCAGCTAATCTCACTAGACTGTTGTATCGCGCACTCCAAGGAGGGCAATGTCCATCAACGGTTGTCTGAAAGTTAAAATATTGATAAAAAAGTTAAATTACGAACGATAGTAAGAGGGGGTGTATTCTTAGTTTTTGCTTCGAAATCAAAATCCGGACTGGTTTTTAAAGATTAATTTGGGAAAAGTTTGGCCATTAAATTTATCATAATATTGCATCATTTTTTGGAGACGCATTCGATCCAATTCGATATAGACATAGTTCGTATTTGGGAGTAAGCACCCTGACTATTTCATAGATATATCTGCTCCGCGTGGCCTAAGAAATAATGTTGTGTTTGTTTACTCTCAATCAGAAGCACTTAGTGCCCAACCATGGGAATGTTTACTAACACACGGCTGATGCATAATTGGCCAATGAGTGTAACGGTAGTGATAACTGTCACGATAACGTTGCTGAGTCAACTTTATCGGCGCCTGCGCCTCCGTTCGTCCAAACGACTCATACAGGAACCTCAAACTTGGAAATTAAATATATTAATATTATCTGTTGTTTTGCATGACTCAGGCCTCTACCTGTTATTGTTATCTAGTTCTACCTGTGTTCATAGACGTCATAATAGATTTTATAAATACTTGGGAATCCCTTTAAAATTTGAGATTTTGGGTCTTTATTGGAAGATATAAAAATATTGACACTATGTTTTTTTAAATGAAAAATTAAATTTTCCTGCATGAAAAGAGTTTTCTAATGCAAGTCAAACTCATATCCCTCAGGATAAAAGGTATCATGAGTGTGTCAAGTAATTTTAATGTATGTGTGCTTAGTTTTATCAAATTTATTTTAATTTGTAAAAGTAACAATCTGCCAAGACAATCGGATCGGTACATTCGTCAGCATTTTATTCAAATGTTTGAATGAGTATGTAATCAGGAACTATAAAATTGGAATTAAAAAAGACACAACATTATCTGAAGCCTTGTATGACTTACAGGCTGACTGTTTTTATTATCTTGGCCTTAACGTTTTATCCAGCCCTAGACCTTTATTAGTGTTTACATTTGTTTGGAAATCTCTCGACCCAAAAAAATATGTAAAATAAAAGTTTGGCTCGTCCGTCTGATGTGTGTGTGTGTTGTGTATATCTATGGGCATATTTCAAACTGTTGGGTGTTTTCAACGTGTTTATAATTATTTTTTAAGTTTTCGCTGGTCATTAGATACTTGTTGATGTTTCAGTCATGTATTGCGTTCCTGCATGAAAAGAGTTTTTAATTGAAAGTCGGACTCTTATCCATTGGGTTCAAATTTTATAGGATAAAAGGGTTACAATTTTCTAACTTAATGTGTGTGTTCCTATATTAGTAATTTTTTTTTCAGCCCGAATAATAAATCATAAAAGTTTTAAAAAATCACCTGATATAGGATATATAAATACCTAATAATAATATGTATTAACCACATGTTTTTATAAGATATTTTTTTAATTAGAAAACCGGCCAAGTGCGAGTCGGACTCGCGCACCGAGGGTATCGAGTAATAACTATGGTATTTTTATTGCAAAATGAAATTCATAACATTACAATGGGGAAAGATGGAGGAGCATAAATATTTTGTAATGTAACTAAAAATTTAAGGTTTTCGGAATTTTTCCTTTATGTGTGCTATAAAACGTTGCTTCATGCCAAATTTCAAGATTCTAGGTCGACTGGAAGTACCCTTTAGGTTTTGATTCCCTTGCGAGTACTTGCGAGTTTCAAAATATGCAGCTTAAATTGCTGTTTCTTTTGATTGCGTTGACATAGAAGTTTGATTTTGTTACAGCTTAAAGGTATTATAGACCTGAGTATTTGGTATGAATTTCAATTTAATACCTCTACGCGTTTATGAGGAAATGGGTAGTAAGTTTAAAATTATTAAAAAAATATATATTATGTGATGTAACTAAAAATTTATGGTTTTCGTAATTTTTACTTTATCTATGCTATAAGACGTTGCTTCGTACCAAATTTCAAGATTCTGAGTTCACGGGAAGCACCCTGTAGGTTTTGATTCCCTTGCAAGTGTCGAAAATTTGCGGCATAAACGGCTGTATCTTTTTATTGCGTTGGCTTAGAAGTTTGATTTTTTCACAGCTTCAAGGGACAGTAGACCTGAGTAATTGACATAAATTTCAGCTTCATACCTCCACGCGTTCCTGAGAAAAAGGGTCTTGACAGACGGACGGACAGACGGACAACAAAGTGATCCTATAAGGGTTCCGTTTTTTCTTTTTGAGGTACGGAACCCTAAAAATGATCAACAATAAAGCGTTTTGTCACTTTCTATCTGCGAGTAAATTATGAAAAAAAACAGAATCAGTTTGAGGGATACATTGCAGCGATCGTTTAATTTGCTGTGTTATTCAATCTCCACCTAATTACAAATAAAGAAAATGAATTCATTGCAGTCAGAGAATGCATTTAACTTACAATTGAACTTGTCAGAGCCATTAATGAAATTGTGGTAGTGACGCGATGACTGATGAACTTCAATGATAAATGTTTTGAAATAATAGTTTCTTGTTCTTCCTTTATCTGAATTTTTGAGATATAAGTGGTGCTCGGTTTTTGGCAGGGTTTCATTTATTGTCTGCAAAGTATTTTTTGTGTGTATGTGTATAGGTGATTTCGCCGTATCAAAAAAGGTTTTGAAAGTACAAAACTCATAAATAGGGAAAACAGTTTCAGTTTAATCTCAATTAACGTACAACTACACTATCATTTTGACCATATTGGGCCCAATATCGTACAAAAGAAAACTAAAAATAGAGAATCCTCTATTTCTATGTATACAATATTATTAAGCTGAAGAGTTTGTTTGAAAGCGCTAATCACAGGTAGGTACTACTTGTATGAGCTGAAAAAATATTTTAATAGGTATTGGGTAGTCCAAATATCGAGGTGAGGTCCAAATATGCTTTGTATTGTGTGTATAGTGAATGCAGACATAATGCGTGCAATAAATGTAGAAATTAGGAAGGTATTTTTACCACAATGGATTGCAAGCATTTAACGACTAGGGAAATATGGAGATACTATTCCAAGGTATACTTACCTATATATATTATATATCGTATTAAGTTGGCTTTAAAACAGCTTTTAACAGCTAAGTGTTAGAATTAGTCATATTTGGTTTAACACATTGCATGCTGACTACTCTATTACATATACTTAGTATGCAATATTACGTAGTTGTTACTGTATGTACTAAAACATGCATCGACGATATTGGAGATAACATCGTAAAGCTGATGTGGAATTGAGCTACGCATATCTGTAAGATGAAATGATTAGAAAAATTGTGTTTTGTTATGACGACGTTTTAATTATAAGAATACGTTTTAACGATTTACCAACTTGCTTTTTATTGACAAATTGAAAATAATACAAAATTATGCCATGTTAGTGAGAGGTACAGACAAAAGCACGTCAGACTACGAATTTTGGACTTTGTACTCACCTTATATCGTATGCATAAGAACTAATATCGAATTGCAAGTGTTTACCTTGAGGTGCTGTTATAATAATAATAATAATAATAGCCTTTATTTAACAATCTTTCTTATGATTGTAGTAACAATAATCTTATTTAATTATTTGACACCGGTACATGAAGATTGTCTTGCTGTCCAGCATAGGCGTCCCCTAGAGCTCGCCATCGGATGCGATTCAGCGCTTGTCTCGTCCAAGTATGTCCCGCTATTGTTTTGAAATCGTCTTCCCATCTACGACGCTGTCTCCCTTTCCTTCGTTTGTATTGTCTCGGGCACCACTCTGTTACGTCCTTACACCATTTATCCTTTTTACTCCTAATCATATGGCCTGCCCACCTCCATTTTAGTTTTTTAACACAGTAACATCAGTGATTTTAGTTTTCTTTCTTATAGTATTAAGTTTTATTTTATCTTTTAATTTAATGTCAAGTATGCTTCGTTCCATATTGTGTTGACAAGTTTCTAACTTATTTATGTTATGGTTAGTTAAGCTCCAGGTTTGGCAACCTTAAGTCATAACCGGCAGAATACACGTATTAAATATCAGAGGTGCTGTTGGTCGTACACAAATCTCACAATTATCTTAATATTTATTACACTCCTGATCCCGCAGACAAATTGTTTAAACAGTTTTGTAAGACTCTACATATTTTTATACACTTACTAGATTTGTTAAAAAAATTATTAGTATTTAATAAAATTGGTAAACAAGCTCTTCAAACACATACGTAGATGGTTGAAGTGAGCACTACGAAATAATTGGCCCGGTTTTTATGGATCGCTGCAAAAAAGTGGTGTCATAAGTTTGACGTCGATGTGTTTCTATGTGTATGTGTGCCTCTCTATGTTATGCTAGCTCTCAAACAAATACACCGATTTCGATGCTTTCACGTTTTCTTCATTTGCCAATGCCTTGCGGTGGTTCTTAGCTATATTTGGTTAGTATTAGTCCATCATAGGAGATTTTTAGGTCTCGTCCAAAATGCTATAAGGTCATTATGGACGTTGATTACTCGATTATTTCCTTTACACGTGATTTTTTCTTCGGTTTTTCCTTAAACTATTAGTTATTTTTGCATAGCTGGTTAATTTTTAATTTTGTTTTCCTGTAATATTTTACATTTCATAACTGTCTCTCTATTGTTAGATCTGTGGCATTTAACAGGCTATGCCTATGGGGTGGACGGTCAATGGGCTATGCACAGTCGCTGTCAGATTGGAGCAGGCTAACTGATCATATTTTTTTCCTTCCAATGTCAATAAGTTCCATACACTACAAGTTATCATTAATATCTGAACATTAATTACTTCATAAATATCTGAGCAGGTGTTAGTCAATAATTTCTATTCATACAATAAACCAAAATACCATCATCAAGATTAATAATACTAGTGTGAGATGGGTGTTCAGATATTATTGGTTAGTTGTGTGTTTAGAAGTTATTGGCTATTATCTGCTCAGATATGAATGAAATAATGAATGCTCAGATATTAATGGTAACTTGTAGTGTATGGAATTTATTGGCATTTTACACTGTTCAGAACTATTTGGTCACTTTGTCTGCTCCAATATATCTGAAAGCGAGTGTACCTACTTATCTCATGAGTATTAGCTCAATCAATTTTATGTCGCATGCTTTCCAACAATTTGAATCATAGAGGAAGTCGCATTATTATTGAAAAGGTGAGTCAATATTAAATGTCGCGACCCTGGTCGCGCATTATCGAGGGCAGAGCTACCCTAATTCTGGCACCTGTCAGGCAGGATGTTTGACCAGGATTCTTGTTTGTGTTGAGCCTAGGTGCCGAGTAGTTATTTATTTAATGAATTTAATATCTGTAGGAAGATCGAAGCTACTGTTGGCATAGACGCGGTTTTACGGTAAGGAATAATATGAAATATTAAAAGGCAGTAAGCCTACTGATTATTGTTAACGCGTAAGTTTCTAAGAACATGTGGATGTCTGAATGTCAAGATGTATATCTTTTTCATTCTTTCTCGGAAAATAGGTTGCTCCGAAGAAAGAAAAAACATAGGTTTAAGAATGAAAATACCAATATTATAGTAAAAACTTTATTAGTGCGTAATTTTAATTTCTATGTTGTTTTTCGAAAATAAGGTCGTTAAAGGTATAATGAATACGCAGCACGGGTAAATACTTGATGAAGCTAAATACGACCGTTCGCATCATCGCCGTTGCCCTCGAATTTAGCAAAAGTAAACTTGTCACAATGTTACTAAAACTCGCCTGACCAAGGGCAACCAGTGGACCGGCGTACGTAATAACTGCACTGGCAATTACCGCAACGACCTTACCACACCGAAATAAGGTCCAACATTCAATGTCAGATTACCACTGATATACACTTTACTTGCAATGTCCTATACAACTTTAATAGTAAAAGGATTTGAGCAACAGACCCTTATTTAGGGCTTGGTCGAAATGTTAACAAATATGGTGTTTATTAGCAATAATCTAACTCTATAAGGCTTGTGCTAATTTTCGTAAAAAATGTGATCAATAATAATGTATGGAAGCAATAATGTTGCCTGTTCTATGAATTTTATAAGGACGAATTTTTCTATGTAAGGTTTAAGCCGAAATAAAAAAATGTACGTTGTATACAAAAAAGCACGTCAGACACACTTTGGAGTTGGTATCGCTCATAAGTCCTGCGCATAAGGTCTTATATCGGACTGCAAGTTTACCTTGAAGTGCTGTTGACGTACGTACGCGTGTAGGTATCATTTAGCCAGTTATTATTCGTGATTTTTATTAAACTTTAATATAACACCAATTTTTATATTTTTGTTGTACATTAATAGTTAAATAAGAACACTTTTGTATGTAGAGTCAGGATCCAATCAATCTACTCAAATTTAACAAATTGGTTGCGTTCTCACCGATATCGCTCTATGGTTAAAAAAGAAATGGGACGGAAAAGGCTAAGTCGATGTGATGCTGACTGCGTTATTTTATTGTATTATTTTTTTTAATTTATTGCATCCATAAAAGCGGCAAAGGTCAGTCCGTCATGTACTACCAGCCAACCATAGATTTATTTTTTATTCCTTTTCGTATTTTCATTGTACTAGGTACCACAGTTTGTTTATATTTATAATTAATTCTTAGGTAATTCTTGGGAAAGTAAATATATTAGTCAACGTTAACGTAAGAATCAATACACGTTCCAACTAAAGCAAGAAATAAACATACTACATTTAGCATCACATACAAATAGTAGAAATATTATTATTATAGGTAGTTAGGTAGCAGACCTAGTCCACGCGAACGAAGTCGCGGGCACAGCTATCAAAATATAACAGCGATACAATTGTTGCATGGCATCAATAGTGGGTAAATATTTTACCCACCGGTAACGGAACCCAACGAGGGGTTACGTGTGCGAATAGACTCCTTCAAGAACTAAACGCATACCTCCTACTAGTTTTTGAAGGAGTCGATTCGCACGCATTTAAAATAAATTCGTCCGAAACGCCTACCAAAATCTTTTTTTTTATTGATTTTTTTTGCACGTTCGTTTATTTTTTTATTAATTTCGTGCCAATCGACTACTAACCCGGAACGAGCAACTTGGCATCGTTTTATCTACGTTTTTTATAATAAATATGTAAGAAACTGAATACTTGACCCAGATAATTTATTAAAAATCTGTTGGAGGATTTATTCTGTTGAGTTTGTTGCGGCTCCCGCCATGGACTTAGTATATTTATTATATTAAGTCCATGTGCTTCTACTTAACAGAACCAACGACGAGGCGCTGGTAGGAAAAAATAATTGACGCGCAAAAGATTTTATTTTAAATCCACTTGCAGAAATAAATCATTTCATTTCCAGCCCGCTTCCCTATTACAGCTAACCTTAGATTATAGCAAACACAACCAACCTAACTCGATTATATGATTTTACTTATCTAAAATAGTTCCCACATTAGAATTTTGTTAATTACGTTTTAAAACCCAGTTTCAAACATCAGGGGCGTCACGGTTGGTGAATTCTTTTGGTAAAATCTGAGCTTATTAAAAAAAGCTTACAGAAGACCGCAGCCAAATAACAATCACTTCTGTGTTGTTGTGTTTCTGCGTGTGAGTAAGGTTTCCAGAGCTCCTGGGGGTGCTGCGTTAGTAGCAGGGGTCAAGCCTTCAAGGTAACGGCGATAAGTCTAGTAATATAATAATTATGCTGTACTTATCACCCTTAAGCTAGGACCTCATTACCACTTAACATCAGGTGGGATGAGGTCAATCTTGAACTGCAATATAAGAAAAAAAAATCTTTATACACGCGAGACCTAAACTTTTTAAGATTTACCGATTTATTTTCGACTTAGGTATATAAGGTCACATTTCCTTAGTTATAGTTTGTAGTCCTATTTCTATATGCGAAATTACAAGAGTTGGGTAACTTTAAATAGTGTTTGTGTGCGTAGGTACCACCGGCAAATACCTATTATTAAGTATATTTTAACCCTGATTACCCCACCCTAAGATTGAATGTCATTCGCACGCCATAAAGTAACTGGGTCGATGTTTCCTTGGCATCTCTTTAATTTTCAGCACGATTTCACCTTGCGCTTATTTTAATTAAGTACAAAGGAAATTAGGAAAAAGTTTTTCTGTGTTATTTCCAGTGGGCCTTGGAGGACGAAAACTCATGTTAAGCCACTGATTATATGCTTACTAGTGACCTGCTCCGGCTTCGCATGGATGAAATTTAAAGTCTTAGAAATGTTGGGTCTTCTATTTATATATTGCATATAAAAACCTTCATAATGAAGCACTTTATATAATAAACCAAACCGCATCAAAATCCGTTGCGTTGTTTTAAAGATCTAAGCATACAAAGGGACATACAGACAAAGTTACTTTGTTTTATACTATGTAGCGATACTAACGGTCTCGCGCAGCTTCGCACGTGTTCTCTGCCCGTTTTTTCCATATTTTCTGATTATTCTCTTATATTTGTGGCAGCGTGATGTCATAAGCTTTCCGCAATAAATGAACTATCCAACACAAAATTCCCCTTCCTTCCCTAATATTCGCTACAAAATGTAGTCCATATTTTAATCCCAGTTTCGAGCTAGCATAGCATATAAACTTTTACTAATATAATGCCTCCATCCTCCCTTATTTTTAAAACAAAAAGTAGCCTATGTCCGTCCTAGAGGTTCAACGTATGCCTACACAAAATTTCATCAAAATCGGTTCAGTGGTTTAGGCGTGAAAGCCGGACAGACAAACAGACAGAGTTACTTTCGCATTTGGGTATTATATTAGTATGTATTAAATAAAAACAGCTATTATTTCCACAATTAGTCCATTTTTAAGCATAGTTCACCTAGCCTATTGGTAATAATAATCGATACTTTCATGTTATGAATAAATAATTCATAGACAGTCTGGTAGGTACTTGTTTGTGTATTTACTGCGTTCTAATTAATTGGAATGCCTAAGTTATGATAAAGACGTTGAATATCTTAACTAAACTGTCTCATTCCATTAGCTAACCAATCGATTAATACAATTCGCAGTTCGATTTTTAAATATTTTTTAAGCGTTTAAAGAGTTTGAACGTTTAAGATTTGAAATTAAAATTGTATTCGATCAAAAGCCCGTCAAACTAAACTTTGAACATCGTATCGTCCTTAAGTCGTTGGTATAAGAGCGAATGTCGAACTGCTCTCATTCACTCTAGACCGTACGAGTACTATTATGATATTCTCCTAAAAATATAATGAGCTTACTAGAAACTATTTTTTTTTATAGTTGCGTAGTATATTGGCTCCTCCCACCCTGATGGTAAGCAAGAGAGGAACCCACATCGCGATGACAACGGATTTAATACCGAAATATACTATGACTAGCGGTCCCGGCGAACTTCGTTTCGCCTTAGAGAATTTTTCCCGCTTTTCCGTTGAAATTTTTCAAATTTTACCAAGGATCCCTAATTTTGTAGCCTATGTCAAATTGGAAGAATGTAGCATTCTATTGGTGAAAGATTTTTTTAAATCGGCCCAGTACTTTTTGAGCCTATTCATTACAAACATAGAAAAATAGGTACAAATCTTTCCTCTTTATAATATTAGTATAGATGTCTGTGCACGGATACTGAGACATATATTTTAGCTAATCGATTTTTATAATTTGTGTTTGTGTGCTTTACACTGCACTAGCGAATTTTAAATATTTTTAAAGAAACAGAAAAAAATCATCTCCCCTTGCAGTGCGGGACTCGAACCCAGGACCTTCACCAGGGCCGGCGTTAGGGTGGCGCTCGGTTGGGCAACAGCCCAGGGCACTCGGACTTGAACGGGCGCTAGAAAGCTACCCTGAGGTACCCAGATGTATTCCCCTAAATCGATGTATCGCTTTTACAGGGGCGCTGGCGGAAATTCGTCCAGGGCGCCCGTAATGCTAGAACCGACACTGACCTTCACGTATCGCGCGTGCTGCTCATCTAACTCAGCTTACCGCAAGATATAGTGGGCGATACATTTTTCTGCTTCATCAACCCGTTAGCCTACAGTAAGTGCCCTCTGCCGAATTTGTTAAGAACAAATTTTTAAAAATATATATTTTAGCTAGATTTGTTTGTTTGATGAAGATCCAAAGTCTTCGTCTACGACACTGAACACTTTGAAAAGATCACAACAAATACTTAGGTATAGACAATACAAAAAATAGGTACTTAAACAAGTTTTTCTGAATAAACAAAGCGAGCAAAGCTGAACCATTATTAAAGTTTGAGCGGTAGCTAGACTTGAATCATTAGACGAATAACTTCATTATTTGCTTATCTAATTAAATATTATAGATAGAACTAACGCCAGTTCCATAATTAAATTCGTTTGTGATCCACTCAATGTACAGAGAAAATCACGTCAGATTATACGTAACAGATATTTTTTTTTTAATCTCGCGGCTTTAGACAACGCTATGATTCCGCCAATGTCAAGTGTTTAGAGAGACACGTTATTTTACGTTAACTGCGCGGTGGTGAGAACTAATTGATTTCTGAGATGAGATCTTCTCTCACAACACCTAAAACGGACAATTACAACACAACATTAGTAGGGTGATAGAGATACGTAACTGTTCACCAAACGTACCTAAGTTTAGTTATTTTTTAACTGACTCCAAATATTAGGAGGTTTTTCAGTTCGATATTCATTATATTACATACATATAAATGTAACATTTTATTTTATGTAAAGTCATCACTACATAGTATAAAACAAACTCGCTTTCTCTGTCCCTATGTCCCTTTGTACGCTTACATCTTTAAAACTACGTAACGGATTTTAATGCGGTTTTTTTTAATAGATAGAGTGATTCAAGAGGAAGGTTTTTATTAACAATAAAAATTGAAAAGCCAATATTTCTAAGTATTTACATTACATCCGTGCGAAGCCGGGGCGGGTCGCTAGTGTGGAATAAAATGTAAACACTTGAACTCTTATGACGTTACCACAAGATTAATATTAAAATAGATTAACGCATATCAGTGTATGTGACTCACCTATTGTTAGAACAACTCCTAGGATTTTGTAATTGTTATAGTGCACGCCGTTTACGATATTAAGATGTGACAGAAAAATATATCATCTATATCGCATTGGTGATGAATATGATATTTTTTTGTTTCTTTATAATATCTCATAAAAAACATAATTGTAACCTGGCAGTGATGTAGTGCAGTAGCACTACTAAATATAATTGCCAGGTTTTACATTATAGATATTGGTTCATTACTATGAAGAAAAATTTCATCTCCCCTTGTGGTGCGCGGTTCGAACCCACGACCTTCACGTATCGCGCGTGCTGCTCTTCCAACTGAGCTAACCGCAAGTTATCGTAGGCGATGAATTTCTCTGCTGTATCAACCCCTTGCCTCCGGCAATTCCATTTTACTCTAACCCACCCGCGCATTTTTCTTCCAGTTCTAGTTTTTTCCACCATACAAATACCCACTTCCAATTTAAGTGGGTTTAATGTGAGTCATCGTGTAGGTGGATGCTATTTATTCTTTGCTTACTTCTCGGTCTGCTCCACATATTTGTATCGCAAATTCAGTTGTAGGTGTGTCCAATATTGGCAGGCCGTGGGTCGTACAGTATTTGTACTGCAATTGACACCTAGTTCGTAGCCAGTTTGAACAATAGCTGTTTGAATGGCGGCGTGTCGCATTCCGACTCACTTACAAAATCTGCTAATAAGGTCATTAAAGTATTGGTAAACTGTCAGATTGTTTGTTACGAGTTTTGTTTCCATTAATTGCCTTAATTTGTTTGAGCAGATTTAACTATTTGTGTTATTTTTAATAGTATTAAAGTCTTGTGATTTCAAAATTTGTATGTTAAAAAATATGTAAGTAAGTACGTACACAAATAATTTACGTAAGTAGATAATTTGTGTGACGGATCAGAAACAATGACAGTACCAAATTTATAATAAATATGTAAATTTATAATAAATAATCCCGAAATCTTCAACAGTGCAGTATCTACTAGTCAGCGTAATCCTAGAAATATGCATAAAAATAAACTAAAAATACCATATAGACGCATGGAAATGTAAAAATCTGGTCCCTACTGTTCAGCAATTAAAATTCATAATAACTTACCTTTAGAGTTGCGATTAGAAGTTGATAAAAATAAATTTATAAAAAAACTAAAAGAAACATTAATTAAAAAGTGCTATTATGACTTAAACGATAAATTTACTAATACCTAATCTAAAGCTATTAACACTAAGTGGTAAATAATATATATTAATGATCCATGTTCATTATTGAATATTTAATATTGCTATGCCTAAATGGGTAACATGATTTACTGTAATTCATATTGAATTCCACCTGTATAACATTCATGAAATGCAATAAATGATTTGACTTTGACTTTGACAAAACGCCTAGACCCACCTAAGTCAATGCAGAGAAAGTCGTTTTCAAAATTGACCCAACCGGGAATTGAACCCGAGAGCGCGACGCTAAAAGTCTTACCCACTCGAGTCTCGGCTACGTTTTTATAACTGTTACCCAATCACATCATAATGGCTAACTGGTATGATATGGTATCTTTCCTAGTGATATAATTTGAATTATAATTTGAAAACTTTCAAATGGTAGAAGCCGTTTGCTTGTTTATCCGTATCTAAGCAATTAGCGCCATCATATTTTATACACAACCAATTTAATATGAGAAATATATTTATTCTGACGATTCTATTACAAAAGTCAATAATGTAAGTACTATGTTGTGGAATCAAAAGATTGACGACTAGAACTGCGCTAAGGACAGTGCTCACTTTATTGACTTTTATGGGGACTTCCCATAAAAGTACGGTGCAACACTCGCTTCTTTAACAATATACATTTTATTTACATTGTAATCATCAGCAAAGCGGGTTTTCCCCAAAATATATTTGACAAATTTCTGAAAATTTTGAATTTAAAAAACTGGGTGATTGGACAATCCAACATTGAGATTGAATAGCAATTCAAACTCGGTAGGTTTGAAACAGAGTTTGACAACTACAATTCTCTTAAATGTTGTTAAATTACTGCTCTCATGACAACTTTCTCGAACAAACCGATCCAAAGCCTTTTCGGACATTGTGTAAGTTCTCGTACAAACTTATAAAGCCAGCGGCTTATTCATTACCAATTTGTATGGAACAGTTACCCAACTTTTTCGTTTTACCACCCCCTAATCCACCCCGCGGGCGAGGGACACGTGCGGATCTATAAGCGTCACGGCTCACGTTTCTCGCGCTGCTAGTGACGTCAGCAGAGCCGTAACAAGATTGCGTTGGGACTGCTCAATTAGGAGCAGATGAACGTAATTAAACTGTGTCGTAGGACTCGGCCCGTCGAGGTCGTCCGTTACACCACCTTTGCTCCGACTTTCCGTTCAATCTGTAATATCATTTTGTTTTTTGTCGATACTGACCAACCCTCTGATTCAAGTTAATATAGAAGGTGTCCAACACCACCACTGCTTGGACAACGTTTTCTCTGTCGTTTTCCATGGTCGAAAAAAAGAGGTTATTTTCCAATGCCCTTTGACGTAACCATAAACGTGGCACAGATGTTTTAACTTTATTTTTTTAACCTTTTTTTTTTTTTTTTTTTTTTTTCTCTGTATACTGTCAGGGCATTGGATATAGCTCCTTAAGACGCTGTTTATATTTATTGTTTTTTTTTTTATTTGTTAATAAGTTGTGTTTTTGTTCGTGTATTTTGTTTTGCTTTTGTATTTTTATTTTATAATATTATTCAGTATATATTTATACCTTTATTATCTGTACTAACTTGTCACTCATCAAGGTACTGCCGGAAGACCAGCGTTGCAGTGGTATCGTAGGTATACATGTAATACCATACCACTGTGGCTTATGCTGAGGCAGGCACCTATTGACCACTATTTTCATTTTCACTTAGTCTGTAACTATAACCTTTGCTATTATTGTATTATTATTTTCTTCTGTATGTATCCGTGTTTGAATGGTCAATAAATGTCTTTTCTTTCTTTCTTTCTTTCTTCAATCGCAACAAAACACGTGACAGCTCTTTCACCGCTTTCTCACGTTTTATCAGCGCAACAATTTTTGACGTCCGAATTTGTTTGCCAAGTTATTACGAGTTTCATAGGTATACTCTCGTGAAAGATTGTAACGTCATTTATGCGTTGAAATTTTTAGCACGTCATATCTCACGTTTACTGTTGTAACTTACTTACCTTTTTTGTTTCTTATGTGACTTCTTGATAGATTGTGGAAGATCCTGCTAAAATCTACTTATATTAGTATTTAGGTATAGGTACGGTATATAAACTTGCAGTTCGATATAAGTTATTTCGGCAACGACGTAAGAGCCACTAATTTATCAAAGTTTGATGTTAATAGTTAAAGAAGGTACCTAGATAGTTTTATGAATAAAAAGTAGGGTATAAATAACTTTTTCACGGTTTCATTTTGAATGTGTTATGTCTAAGAAGACATTATATGAATGACGATTAAATCTAAAAATAATTGCAAATTAATCGATTATATCGAAATAATCGATTATATCGATAGTATTGCTTTCAACTTGATATCGATATAATCGATTATATCGATTATATTGTATTTGACTTAGATTATAATCGATTAATCGATTATAATCGATTATATCTAATAAAAATAGCTATCGATATAATCGTTATATCGATACTATCGATTGTCATATCGATTATTAGATTATTTCAGGGGGGGATAATCGATTAATCGATAATCGATTATCCGGAAACACTAGCCCACCAATGCGCGCAAAGCCGCGCGCTGCGTGCTGTTTGCAGCGTGTGCCCCACCACGGTATCCTCCGCCGCGCCGCAATGGTGGCACGACGGAGATTCCTTGCGACCGATGCGGTGCAGGTACTGCCCAAAACAACCGCGTATCGCGCACTAATTTGTCAACGCGTAACTGTTAAAATCGTCATATTTTAGACAATTCACACAAAATCTTTATAAAATGTAGCCTATGTGTTATTCTGATGCATGAGCTATAATACTATTGTAAAGTTTCATTAAAATCCATCCGGTAGTTTTTGGGTAAAAGATTAACGAACATCCACCCATCCATCCATACCTACACACAAACTTTCGCCTTTATAATATTAGTAGTGTTTGTATTGGTTCCATATCTTAAGGCACATACAATTGAACCAATTTTTAACAACGTACAAGATTCTAAGTAAATAGCAAGATCATAAGTTTCATTCGTAGCAGCGCGTCGGCTGACCTGACCTACTGCCCTGCTTGCAATGGACGAAATCATTGCAATTTTTTATCAAGTGTTGATTAGGCCATTATTACACGATTACACACTTATATTATTGCGTAACTTTGTAAAACTCGATGATATACATAATACATATATTTTTCATCAAATTGATTAACGTTTTGCGCTGTTATTGTGGTATTCTTTCCACAATTACGGCACTATAATATAATTTTGTGATGAAGTTCATTATATTAACATTAACAATAATAAAACGAACTCATGTAGATATTGCAGCATTTATTTGTTATTATTATTGTTATTGCATTTTCAATAAAACATAATCCGTTAACGATTGACCTATTTAACCCTTTCAAAGAAGACCTAACCTATTAAAATGAATTGTTTGAAATTAAATGTCTCGAAAATATCTCTTTACTGACTGGTAGTTTCATTGCTGACTAGCGACCCGCCCGGCTTCGCTTGGGTGTATTGCTGATACTAAATACTCTACAGAAAAACTTTGAGCGCAGGCATGCTCCTGCATGCCGCCTCGTCCGGGCAACGCCACCGCAAACGCTACGTCCCGCAATATTTAAATCTGTAATATCTTCGAAAGTATGCATTTAAATCATATGCTGTAAAGGGTCATAAAGATCTTTATTAAATAAAGAATAGATTAAAGGTATTTAATAAGATGAGGGTTAATGCTCTATTGGTTAAAATCGCTTCGAAAATTAGCCATTATTTATCGTAAATAGTAAATGACAAAAAAAATATTGAGGGATATCCATAAGAGATACACAGATACCAGCGCGGACTTTTCTGTAGACCTCTTTAATGTGTACAATACTTAGTACATGATTTAAATAAATCTAGTAGGGTTCAGCCTGTGTTTGCAATGTATAGGCGGAAAAAATGAAATTATTTACGACATCAAATTAGAAACCTCTAAATTTATCAGTGTTTTCTAATATATGATGCATGTATTGTACGTATAAACCTACATTAAGAATCACTCTATCTTTTAAAAAAACCGCATCAAAATCCGTTGCGTATTCATGTATTGGCGCGCTATAGTTTAAAAGTGGTGAAGCGACTACTAACGCCATCTCTTGATATAGCTTGGACACCACTTGAAGGTTACAAGCTTAGCATGATTAGAAACAGCTACCTAACTATTTCATTTATATCGATTTTTATTTAGATAAGAAATTGAAGACTTCAAAATCCTAATTGTATATACTTTATCTATGTACTAATAAGTCTTTACTTCAACATAATACTTTTGCATTAGTCTATGGCAGCCCAAAAAGTGCATTCCAGAGTGAAATGTTAATCACTGCATTAAAAATAAAAATAATGTCTATGACAACTTGACAATCATGGCGAGCACGTCGAGGTCTGTTTTTCTAATTTATTTTTATTCTTGTTTCGTTCGTAATGAAGTAATTTTATTATTGTCCAGCAGAATAAAGTTATTATTCGCTATGGCTTTACGTAAGTTACCGGTGGTGACGATTAAAAGAGTAGAAAAGCAACAACGTTACCTGATGGTGCGATTTCTACTTGTTGGATGATTACTTGAACCTACTTTCTTTGTGGTTTTAGAGTTGAGGCGAATAAAGTGGTGTGCTATGCCCATCCTGATGCTCCTCTCATTGAGGACTATAGGGCTGGGGACATGATATGTTCCGAATGTGGTCTCGTTGTTGGAGACAGGTAAGTTAAAAGTTGGTCGCTATTTTGCAATACTTTGACTAAATAATATCGTCGGTGAACGATTAACGTAATCACCAAAGTTACAGGTGACATTGTTTAATTGCTTTCATCTTTTGATAGTGCAAGCATTTGTAATACTTAACTTACCATTAAAAATCTTCGAAGTGTGAACTCAAGAGGCTAAATACTAGGTACTATAACTTTGTCCTTCAATGTTGAATTACAAATACGCGTATTGCTCATTCATGCATCGAGTTGTTATTGAAAAGTTTTAGGAACACTAAGATGATAAGTATGAATGCTAAGAATCATAAGGATCAATATGAATGCTATTAACAATATATCCACAAAACACAACTTGTGTCAATTTTTTTCAGAGTCATTGATGTAGGTTCAGAATGGCGTACATTCAGCAATGAAAAGTCTGGAGTGGATCCATCTCGTGTTGGTGGTCCTGAAAACCCACTTTTATCGGGCGGAGATCTATCCACAATCATTGGCCCTGGAAGAGGAGATGCTTCATTTGATAGCTTTGGAGTTTCAAAATACCAGAACAGACGAAATATCAGCAGTACTGACAGAGCATTGATAAACGCTTTCAGGGAGATAAACACAATGGCCGACAGGATAAATCTGCCAAAGACTATTGTGGATAGGGCTAACAATTTGTTTAAACAGGTATGCAAATCAAAATGTTTGTTAAATAGATAAATAGTACATATGTAATATGCTTTACAATCTGATAAACAATTTGCAATAACCTTATTCTCAGTGTGTCAATAATGGACTTGAGCCCCTTTCCATTCCACTGAGCTCAGTCTTTAACATTTGATTTCCAACTTTTTTTAGCCATTTTGAACATACTTAGCCATTGTGTTATGGTATTATACTAAGCTCTTTACATTTTTGGACTATCATTAAATAAAAAATGTACTGATTTTATTATTTTATAGTACTAAATGCCGTACTATTGTGGGTTCGATTGCCGCACCGCAAGCGGAGATAAAATTTTTCTGTTTCTAATATAAAAATGTACTGAGACATGGAAATATTAGTTTTTTGTGTTTATTATGTTTGTGTATCTTTAAATAATTTCAATCTAATTTTGTCGTTGCACCCATTTTAACGCTGTGTTCGCCTCTAAGCAATACATGTTGATAAATAAATTTACATAGTGTTTAGAGTAATGAAAGGAAGGTAGTAACATAAATTAATTATATTTTAAATGCTTAGTTTAGGTATCCAGTCTTCTATATAGCAATAAACTGCAGCTGTAATATGTATTCTTTAGTGGAGGAAATGAATACATACATTTTTATTTACAGTTCTATCCACCTAGTGCAGACAAAATAGAAAAATAAAGTTTATCTACTGAGAATATTATTTCACTTTACAGGTTCATGACGGTAAAAATTTGAAGGGCAGAGCAAACGACGCCATTGCCTCTGCCTGCCTGTACATCGCTTGTCGGCAAGAAGGCGTGCCTCGTACATTCAAAGAGATTTGTGCTGTCAGCAAAATAAGCAAGAAAGAAATCGGCCGTTGTTTCAAACTGATCCTCAAGGCGTTGGAGACGTCCGTAGATCTCATCACGACTGCAGATTTCATGTCTCGGTTCTGCTCCAATTTGGGTCTACCTAATTCAGTACAAAGAGCTGCCACACACATTGCGAGGAAAGCGGGAGAGCTGGATATCGTTTCTGGACGTAGCCCTATATCGGTTGCAGCGGCTGCTATCTACATGGCTTCACAGGTAATTTGGTCAACATAATTAATTATTAACGTTGATGATTATCTGTTTAATATTGTCATAGCAGCTGTAATTAGACTTTCAAGATATCTAGTAGGAATAATGTTAAAGTTTTCTTAAATTGCGTGTTTGGGAGTTAGATGTAAGTAAGTTCTGTCTATTTATCTAGTGTGAGTGTGCATCAATTGCTAAATATTATGTGATATATAGGATGGGCAGGACGCGTCTTCGTGGATTTAACTATCATAAGAACAATATATAAGAAAATACAATAAAGATATCATCTCAATTAAAATAGCATCCTCATTATACAGTAGGGTGGCTATTTGAGTATGGGAGCGTTCAAGTATTACGTAACGCAATTTTTGAAGGTACATGTAATATGTTGGACAAGTACTTTACATGCGTTTTGAGCCATTCATTGATCTCATTTTATTTTGAGCCATTTATTGTACACATTGTAATGTATCTCCCTAGGCGTCAGAAGACAAGCGTAGCCAGAAGGAGATCGGCGACATCGCCGGCGTGGCGGATGTGACCATCCGACAGTCGTACAAGCTGATGTACCCGTTTGCTGCTAAACTGTTCCCCGAGGACTTCAAGTTCGCTACGCCCATCGAGTGTCTCCCACAGATGTGATGCAAAAGATCTTTTCGTAGATATGTATAGCCAATCACTTTTTACATTTCGACTAAGGGCGGGAATTCACACGGGATACGTCTTTGACGATTCGTTAAAAAAAAACGATACGCCTGACGGATAGATATCAACATTGGGTATGGAAGCATTTTTTTCACAATTTATCAAAATATCCGAATTGATGTTCAGAAGCCGATTCGTAAATTTTAACGATTCTTGAGGCGTGTGAACATGAAAGTGGGTATTTAGAAAGCATTGCTCCCGTCAAAACAAACGTAAATGAAACGATTCGTGAAAAAACATGTCTACGTGTGAACAAGCTCTTGAATCAAGCTCTTGAAGTCCATTTAACGTCTGGTAAATAGACTTCACTTGTCATATTTATTTATGTGCTTCAAAACAATTCTGGCATGTGTCTTCAGTGTATCTACAATCTCTAGTTAAAATTAATTATTGTAAAATAAAATATGATTCCTAAATTTATTTACTTCTGAAGGGACTATTTGGCTAATTGGGTGTCTGCAGTTTTATTGGCTCATACAAAGGCTTAGTAAAAAATTCAATAATACCATTTTGGATTTAAGGGAACTTTTAAATAGATTTGGTGCAAAATAGCAGACTGAATGGGGTTTTAAGTTAATAAGTTTATGATACACTGTTTCACCTTTTACGATGTTCATTGAACACTGCACAGTTTAAAAACTGTCTACCGGATAGGGTATATTTAGTTTTGTCTTCTATTATCATATAAATCATATTTCATCTTTATAGAAATTAAAATTTAAAACGCAAGTAGGTAAATATTCTTAAATAATTTGTGAAAATTTATCAGTTGACTACCACTGTTTAACTATTAATTGAACTATCCAGGTTTTGAGTAAGTGTGGTGTCTACAACTTTAAAATGCGTATAAATGTATGTTTCACACTGTTAATACGCATTTCATTGGTGGTTCTTATCAAAATAAAATTAGAGTAAAATGATGTAGGTGTTTAATTGGCGTGAACAAATATTTCTGATCTCTGAAGTACTAAGTTGCAAAATACATACTTATCTAAATGTTTTGTGTGTAAATGTAAAATTAAGCAAGAAAAAATCGCACTTTAAGCCAATATCCAGATTGATAAATTTATACTCTTGTGTTTAAAATTGGATTGAATTTAATTAATTTTCAATTTATAATTGGTAGTTTAGAAAGCTAAAATATACATGATGTAAACTTTATCTTATTTACTTAGCTTTGTGATTTCACTTCAATAATGCACTCAAAATTTAAAGTTTATTTTCATGTTTAAATGCTTTCACACTTTTTTGTTCACCACCGAAAGTATAATATTGTTAAAGGTTTTATATGACTGCAAAACTGCGTACCTGTCTAATATATCATAGTGATATCATTTAAATTTATTATTTGGCATTCTTTTAAAACTAATATAATTGGCTTCAAGATTAGTATACAAGACCCAATCTCCATAAGAGGTTGAGTCTATAACAAATCACTAGGGCCTAGTGCTGGCTGCTGTATGTTTATTGAATTAAACTATAAGTTCATATGAATTTGGTACCTATTTTCGTAAAGCAAGCCACTTACAAATGTCAATGGGTAATTTATTAACCAAAAGTATATGCTAATAATGTCTATACATTTTTACCTCTATCGCAAGATTCATTAGAAATACTTGGAATGATATTGACATAGTTAAAATCTCTTGTACAACATAATATGATCGATTTCTTTGAAACATTGTAAGTGGCTTGAATAAATAAAATCTGTCACTTTCTGTCTGGGACGAATTAATTTCGTCTATGTATCATCTGAAAAAAAAAACCTCAATGAAAGAGCTTTTGAAATATTATATGACTTAGTGTTGCTTAGTTGACAAATATTTGTATTAGATCTAATAATGAAAAGTAGTGTTTAGTTATAAGGATTTTGTGTACATCTAACTTAGCGTTGGATATATTATGTGATTTATAATTATCTTGTATGTAAGATAAAAAAAATTGTTGGTTACATTACTGGGTGAAAGGGAGCGCTTTAACTGTACTATCGAAATTGAAGCTTGATCGTTAATAGTTTCGATTATAGAGAGTAAAGGTTGAGCTATATTTGGCTGGATGGCAAAGCGTATTTCAATTTTTTCTCCTTTTCTATCACTTTGTACCGTTATATAATTGGAGGGAGAAAGATAGCCGAGCGGTGGCTGCCCGCGGTGTAATCGACGACCATTGAATTCTAATTCGTTGAATTTGCTCTGACTCTATCGTAATTTTGGTGGAATAACTTGGTAACGGTAAATAAGGTATTTAAAAATATAACTAAAAGTTATTAGAAAAAATTATAACCATAAAGCTTTTCCCTTACGCCTTGAGATATGTTTGAAAACCGAAAAACATTATACCATAGTTTCTAGTTTAGTTTTGCCAGAACTGTGGCAATTACCACTAATGGCGTTAACCTACAAATGAAAAGGACTGTAATTATTTGCCTTAACACAGTAACATTGTAAATAGATAACGAGATATGACTCCTAACTTGACCAATCTTTGCACTTGCGAATATGACTTCTATTATAACGATAAGTATAGTGCCATGCGTTTATTTGTATGGTCAAGCACTTGGCATTATTTCTTTGTATCCTAGTACATCGTTGCCGCTTTCTCTTATTAGTTCAACGAAAGCAGCCCTTTACGTTCGCTGCTGAAGATATATTGCACAAAACCTACCATATCTGCCGCGGAAAATTAAACTCTAAATATACACTGTATTAGAAGTAACCTTCTCTCTGCAGACTGAATAAAAAACGCAGTATGACTGCGTTTTTCAACTTGGCCTTTAATTATAATAGGCTGTCAGATATGTAAATTATTGGCTAGACTTAACCTAAACTATGTTTATAGCTTTCGCATTTTTAATGTATGCCATTGAGGAAGCAAGACGTAGCTATATGCAAACTAGTGCGGTGTCTCACTTCCACAATGGAAGACGGTCTGCTATAAGAATGTTCTGACGACTTGGAATCGCATCGCCAGCGCCGCGCTGCAATGCCTATGTCGCTATCGTAAGACCCTCTCTTAAACGGCTAATTGTCTTGAAATTATATTTTAATAAACCTATTGAATAGTTTCGTCACCTAATAGGTATTTTTGGAGGGTAAATGCGGTGTACTTGAAGAATTAAGAATATAATAATAATAATACCTATGTGTTTAATGTTTAGGTGTTCTCCTAATATTCTATATAATGGCAATGTCTTCAATATATCTAGGTTTGTCCAACATGTATCGAATCTATTTTCCTAAGCCGATACTTTCAATAGCAAAAAACCTGCTTTTAATAATTTTTTTTACGATAAGTGACGAACCAAAATATGGGCTACCATGCTTGAAAAGTCTGCAATATACCTTCTTAAGGTCCACCTCGTGATTGGCTTTCAAACTACCAATCACGTAGCAGTTAATGAACATACCTGCGTATTGTAGTGGAATTTTTAAGCGAGGTAGCCTTAATTAATCCAAACTGACTAGTAGGGCATTCCCATACTTGTGCTTAATGCAACAGACTGTATGTATCCGTATTAAGGTGTATTATTACTGTTGATGTGTAATGTAATTAGATTAACTTAGGTTATGAATAACGCCACAAAATAAATTTGTATTTAAGCGAATTGAACTGTTTTTCTTGCTCCTTCCTTGTTCCACCAAAATATTTTTCAGTCGACTAGGGCGAAGCAAAAACGTGAGTCATGATTTTGATCTGTTCATCTGCTTAGTTGTATAATTGTAATGAGAAATCGTTAGAAACATCTTCTTTGTACGTGTACTTAAGTAGATAAGTACGTGTTGGGTCATGGGTTTAAAGTCCCATGTTGCGAGAGGTATGAGCTTTACAGGAGATTTATAGTGCCTGAACGTTTATGAAACAAAACTGCACTCTCTCTTCTTTCACTCTCATAATCCGATGGACGATGACACGACTGGAGAGGTCAGGCGCAGAATATGATCACTTTTCTTATCAGACATCTTAGGTAATCAATCTATAAATGTTCTACCCAAACTGTAAACGACTCTCAAAGATGTTATCCCTGCGCGATTCGAATCTTTTTAAAGGGGGGGGGGGGGGGCGTTTGGGGGAGCAGCGGCGTTTATGGCCCTTTTCAGAGTGGGGACTACCCACTAAAATATCCCGTACCTCATCTCCTACTGACTTGGGTCGAACCTACGAGGTTCTCTCAGGATCTCGAGCCTAAACTCGACTTTTTTTTGGTGCACTTCGAGATGGATATCACCCTACTTGATGTAAAGTGGTAATGGGGTCCTAGCTTAAGGGCGACAAGTACAGCATAATAAAACTGTTACTGGAATTGTCGCCCTTTCCTTGAAGGCTTGACCCCTGCTACTAATGTAACTCCCCGCAGAAGCTCTGGAAACCTTGCTCACACGCAGGAACACAACAACACCGAAGTGGTTGTTATTTGGCTGCGGTCTTCTGTAAGGTGCAGGTATTTCACCAGTCAGGCTGCTCCAGTTCGAGCGATAAATGGCTATGCCCTACCTCTCTTACCACTAGATCAGAGGTAGGTAAGTAGACCTACCTACTATTAAGAGTGCATCCACCTCACACACGTGACCGCTTTTCAACAGCCGCCTGTAACCCGACCGCTAGTCAAATTCACAGGACATCGGAGACGTGCTTGGATTTTTAAGGGCCCGCCCTTCTACAACAGTGGCCCTTTTATCCATACTAATGTGCCCTGACACCATTTTTACTATTCGGCATTCCTTTACTTTTGATTTGGTAATAGAATACGCCTAAATCGGTATTGTCGGTCAATAAATCGGTAGATTGGTGATTCCAATAGTTTTTAAAAACTTGGATGAAAGTTATTTTATTGCAGATTTTACATACATTCATTTTATAGATATTATTGTACATTAATTCCATTGTGTGCAACTGCTGAATAAAACTTTGAGATCGCATGGGATATATCCCTCAGTCCACAACGCGATTCCATTTCTAATTTTCTATGAGGAGATGCATGAACCACTTATCTCACTATTGGATATTCACAAGTCGTCAAAAGAGTCGTCGTTTGTTTCAACGCAACGACTAAATTCAGATATCAGCCGGGTTCAACAGCTTAACGTGCCTTTCGAATTATGGAGATGCTCGCGATATATGTCACTGAATCAGAATGATGTGACAACAATATTGGACAACAGCACATACATTGCTCTGATTCTGTGGTAAGTAGCTAAAGCACTTGTGTTACAGAAACAACGTCGGTACCACAATACCCAGACCCGAGACGATACAGAAAAGTTCGTTTCCTATATTGACCCGACCGGGGATCGAACCCGGAACCTCGGAGATGGCGCGACGCCAAAGTCCGGCACGCTCGCCTCTCGGCTAAGGAGGTCGTCAAACATTGGACTTATCACCCATCAAACATTGGACTACGGCGTGGTTAGCTTAACTTTCGGTACAATTCCCAAAAACGAAACAAACGAAAGGTTTCGTTTTTAAAGATTAATCAAAAGTTCGGGAGTTAAAACGAGATTTTTGATTTACATAAATGATATTAAAATGATATTTTGTTTTACGCTTAATTCACAATCGAACGAAGGGAATTGGTTCTGATAATGAGATTTAAAAATTGCTATCCGACATATTTCGTTTTTGGGAGTAGACCCTGTGAACCGTTTACTTACTGACCATTAACTTTACTTATTAACCCATAAACGAACTATCTGAATGACCCAACGGTTGACTGGTAGAGAATGCTTCTAGCATTAAGTCCGCCTTTTGTACTTTTTATTTTGTGCAATAAAGTTTTTAAATAAATAAATAAATAAAATACTACTAGGCTACGAGCACGTTACCGTTATAATATCGATAATACCAAATGGACAAGTAAAAGTGTAAGTATATAGAGGATAAATTGACCGCTGCCGGTCGGTCACCGGATCGTCGAAGCCGCAAAAGGTCTTTGGGTTCTCAGTTGTCAAACGTTTGTTTGTTCCCAGAACTAAAGAGACCTAACTCAAAATGCCCCAAATTTCTAACGTTGGTTTAAATTTATTAATTCTGGTATACGTAAAGAAGTGTGACTCCATTTTTTATTCGTAATTGTAGTTTGGTCTTTAATGTTGGCCTCGCGAATGAGATTGCATCAAGATTTAAAGAGTTCAGAAGGGCTCGCAAGTGAGTCAACATGTACAAAACCAACGAAGCTAATATATAACTGTTTATTTCAATTAATATGAAGAAAAATAATTATTTAAAAGATACCGTAATGTTATTTTTAATGCTTAATTTATTGTTGTTTAAAATGATTTCTTTTTTTTTTCTCCCCTGTTACCGCACCCATATACAAACTATCTGCATGACCCAAGGGTTAACTGGTAGAGAATGCCCCTAGCATTAAGTCCACCTGTTGTACCTATTTGTGCAATAAAGTTTTTAAATAAAAAATAAATAAAAGTTCCAAACTTTTGTTGAAAATCGTTTGATCTTTTTATTCCACTCATAATACCCACTACTTAATCTCCAATATTTACTAATACGGCTCCAATATTTTACGATTCATAATGTGTCAGAAATGACTGTGCGTTTTTGTCCAACCGACTACGAGTCGTTATTAGCGTTCTATAATTTACTTTCCATACCAGTTGTCATCAGTCGTCTGTCGGTCGTTTTAAGCTTACGCCTCGTATAATTAATAATAATATAATAAATAAATGCGCCAGACAATCACACCAATCACCTGGTCTCAAACTAAGGTTTTCCCTTGTACTATGAGTACCAGACGACGGATACTAACTGGGGGCGTCATCCCAGCACACCCAGACTCAAGTCAATTTAGAAAAGTTCGTTTTCCAAATTGACCCGACCGGGAATCGAACCCGGAACCTTTCGCGCTTTGGCCGCCTACCTTAGCCACTGCGCCACGGAGGTCGTCAAAAAAAAAATTGATTACTATTCGTAACTAGAACGGATCGTTTTTCTAATATTGGAACCGGGCATTAGTGTAGCCTAATTCAAATCCAAAAGCTTGTAAAACAAAGGAGTTTTGACTTTCGCAATTGAATTTCTACATGAAACTTTGCTTATAGCTACTTATACCTTTTATAAGCAACAAAAAAAACGGTCAAGTGCGAGTAGGACTCGCGTGGAGAGGGTTCCGTACGTTGGGCTCATAGGTATAAACTAAACAATTATTTATCAAAAGTAGGTAAATAAGTTACAGTTGTTGACGTCGATTTTTAAAGTAATTAATTCTTCTTATTCTTTAGCTAATTTACTTTGCTTTGAAACGTGTTCATGGTAAAAGGTTATTAGATAATTAAATAATTCTGGAACCTGGTAAGTACTCGCATGAAAAAACTATATATGGCTGAAAATAATCACATGGCACAGGCAGGTAACAATAAAAAAAACGTAAATTTAACAAAACAACCCTTTTTTTTAATCCATGGGTGATTTACCCTCCAAAAGTGACCCTCAAATTCAAAATTTCATCTCAATTGGCCCAGTGGTTTCAGAGTAATCGGCTGTGACAGACGGACGGACAGACAGACACGCGAGTGATCCTATAAGGGTTCCGTTTTTTCCTTTTGAGGTACGGCACCCTAAAAAGTAAGTAAACAAACCGGTACAAAAATGACAGACAGACAACACTATAAAAGCCTATGTAAGTGCACGAATACGCATATAAAATCATTCTAAAGTGAGTCTTATGGTAAAGTAACAAGAACTTAAGTGTTTAAGTGTTTTGTATTTTTTATTATTAGTGTGTTGTGTCACTTACTTTGGGCCATTGGGAAGTTGTCAGTCACGGCTCATTTGAAAGTAAATACTAGTAGTTGGGCGATAAACGCATTTTATGCGTAACCCAACTTGGATTAACCGTTATTACAAAGGCGTGAAAAAAGCGTTGATTGTTTAGTTAATTATAGTGACTGTGGTGTGTTGAAATGTCTATTAATTGTGATGGAAAAGAGCAAAGAACGGTCAATATAAAGCTTTCAAAGTTTGGAAAGCTCGATGTTACTACAAAAAGAGAACTCACAACACTTTGAAATCAATTCCTACCCTTACCCAGTACCCTTAAGCTAGGATTTCATTACCGCTTAACATCAGGTCGGATAAGGTCAATCTTGAAGTGTAATATAAAAAAAAAGTTCTTTGGTTTCCCAAAAAAAAATATCGGGCCTCTTATATGAAACTAGCTGCGTGGGACTTCATTCTAAAATAAAACCTTTTTTCTAAAATTAAAGTAGCCTGATTTACTCCTTATTACATCAACTACTTACCAGTAAAAGTCCCGTCAAAATCACTCCAGCCATTTCAGAGATTAGCCGGAACAAACAGCCAGACAGACAGACAAAAATTGTAATAAATGTTATTTTAGTATATATAACGTACATACATTTATTCATACGCATGTAGTAAAAAGCAATGTACAAATAGACACTCCAGATTATATTATATTTATTATTGAATTATATTGTAAATATTTTAAATATAAAATACATATGTTGAAAATAACCATATCTTTCACGATATGTGTACTCTTTTTAACTCCTTCGAATCAATGTGTCGATTCCAAATTCTCATCCAAAGCGTCGCCTCAATTAAACCAACATGCAAACAAAACAAAAGGGTTCCAAACCGATCAATTTGTTACACGGGTTTTCCGAAACGCTACAAAACGCTACGAGCTACGGCGACGGTCCTCGCGATTCTACAAACGTTCCAAATTCAAACGAATTCAGTAGCTCGCTAACCGCGACGCGAGTTGGACGTGCGTGACGCAGCCAGAGACGCAAAAACACGCGAGCGTACTTACGATCGCTGCCATTCAACCTTTAATCCAATTATAAAAAAAAACAAATGCAATGTGTCAGTGACCCGATCAATCGATATGGGATAATCTGGTGATTAGTAATTAATATGTGGTTGGAAGTTTTCCTAGTTTAAAGTTACGTGTGGAAAATGTTGGAAAATGTGAGTTTGGAAAAATGGTGAGGGCGTCCCACGCGCGATGCTCGCTCCTCGGATTGTTGTGGATTCTGTGCGGCTGCATCGTCGACGGGTACATAGGTATTTATTTCTTTACAATTTTACATAGTTACCGCATGATCATCTTAGCGCCATTTGCAGAAACCAAGCTTTGGTAAGTCTTTTTTTTGCTCGTTAAATCGGGATTATCATTTTTTCAATGTTTTAATTTTAAGACGAGATAAGCCTACCTAAGAAATCAAAAACGGTCAACAGTCATGTAGCTAGGTGACAAAGGGACCTTGGGCAGAAAAACTGGCTTCCTAAAATACTGCTTAAATTATCAGTATTTGATCAAATTTAAATTATCATTATTAGGTTGATACCTTACGCTTTTTACACTGCAGGCCACAGCAAACAATTTTTAAGGTCAGGAATGTACAAAATTGTTTCATAAATTATATTGGCATTGCTAGCGAGTAGTTACATGCATGAGAGACAAAGGTATAAAACTTGCTGAAACAATAGAAATTCGATCATTTCTGTGTAAATCTGATAAGCATCTTAAGTTATTTTTCTTTTGCTCAGGTCGTATTATACATATGATTATTTAATATCCAAAATGATTGAATTAAAAAAATCAACAAACAAAAGATATAATAAGTTACAGGGATTTCCCAAAAAAGGATCGAAATCAGGAGTTTGGAGCTTGTCAGGAATATCTAAGTATATTTAACGGACTTCAAAAAAAGGACGAGGTTGGCAATTCGACTGTATATATTTTTTATTACCCGTTGAGTAGGAACTTATTTTCTTTAGATTGCGATGATGGGAGGTTTTTTGTTATGTCTTAGGAGAGGACCCCCAACCTCCAAGGTTGGGGGCCCCGGGACACGACAAACTTGGCCCTTACGTAGCTACGCCATTGCTGGAGAAAACCTCATGGTAAGATAAGCCAAGTGTCACTCTTTCTCTTTCTGGGCTTGTGTAAGTAGGACTGGTCCATTTTATAGTTGAAATGAGGTGTGTGAGCTAGTAGTGGATTGTATCGTATATAATGTTTAATATTCGTGATAACTATGTTTCAAGAGGTAGTTACCTTATATTGTACACATCACACTAAAGTAGGTATTAAATTTACCTCAGCTCAAGTTTAGTCTAGAAGTATGGTTGACAGATAACATTCTTATAATTTAAATGAACATTTGGGACATACAAGTATCGATAATTTTACGTAACCAGACTTAGGCGTCGCGCCATCTTTGAGGTCCCAGGTTCGATCCCCAGTCGGGTCAATACGGGAAACGAATTTTTCTCTTTTGTCTCGGGTCTGGGTGTTGTGGTACCGTCGTTGTTTCTGATTACTGTAACACAAGTGCTTAAGCTACTTATCACAGAGTCAGAGCAATGTTTGTGACGCTGTCTCATATTTATTATTATTTATTTAAATAAATACATCATTACTAACTTTTAGGAATTGCAGGCCTGATATAGGTAACTGTTGATAATATAGGTGTTGTTGTGTTTCTGCTTGTGAGTAAGGTTTCCATAGCTCTTAGGGGGTGCTAGATAGTAGCAGGGGTCAAGCCTTCAAGGTAAAGGCGACAAGTACAGCTACAGATTTATTATACTGTACTTGTCGCTAGGACCTCATTACCACATAATATCAGGTGGAACGAGGTCAATCTTGCAGTGCCATATGAAAAAAAAATTTCATTGTTAGTATCAGCAACTACTTAGATACACAAACAGCTTTGGTAATAAATATTTTTGATACAGAAGTTATTTAAAATGTTACAGTCAAAAGCACGTCAGACTATACACTTTGGACTTTGCACCACGCTTATGTTCAGGGCATAAGAACTAATATCGAACCGCGTGTGTTTATCTTGGTTGCTGTCTGTACATTTAAGTATCTTTAGTAATGACTAGCTGTCCCGGCGAACGTAGTTACGCCTATTTTTCCAGATTTTCTAACCATTTAAACCTTCCCTGGACTTTCACGGTTATTTCAAAACCAACATTCGCCAAGTCGGTCTAGCTGTTGTCGAGTTTAAGCGAGACTAACGAACAGCGATTTATTTTTATATATAAGATAATGTATTGTGCTACCTATGCAAATAAACATTACTATAACAATCTATTGTGCGCCAGACAACCACACCAATCACCTGATCTCAAACTATGGTTTTCCCTTGTACTGTGAGCACCAGACTGTTACTAACTGGGGGCATCATCCCAGCACACCCCGACCCAAATCAATTTAGAAAAGTTAGTTTTCCAAATTGACCTGACCGGGAATCGAACCCGGGACCTTTCGCGCTTTGGCCGCCTTAGCCGCTGCGCCACCGTGGTGTGGTTGTCTAGCGCTTTTTAATTATAGAGTTTCTAATGCCCGGTTCAATATTTTATGATTCGTAATGTTTTGAAAATGACTACCTATCCGTTTTTCTACAAGTCGTATAATTTACTTTCCATATATTCTTAGTCGTGCACTCTTGACAGAGTGGTCGTGGTCACAATGCATGGCTTTTTAGTGTAGCTTTTGCCAGTTGCTTCCATCTACTTCTATTTTTCGCACTTCTGCAACACTCATTCCGAGAAATGTTTGTGGTACATCTGATGAGGTCCGTCCATCGAGTTGGTGTTATTCCGCGCGAGCGCCGGCCTTCGACATGCCCCTGTATGACCTCTCCATAGAGTCTTCATTCCGAGTGACATGCCCAAACATTGTGAGTACTTTCCATATCAGCTGTCATCATTTGTTCGACGGTCGTTTTTTAGCTTACGCCTCGTATAATTTATTACTATCCGTTACTGGAACGGATCCTTTTTAAATATTGGAACCGGGCATAAATCAGCAATTAAATAAACTCCCGACATACCTACAAATAATTGTTTCAACTGGTAATCTATGTTTTACATCAGATATTAATGAATTATAATATTATATGCGATATTATATTGCTGATGATGCTATTTATCAGTGAAACGTTTATAGTGCGGTCCTGTTTCTGGCAAACTGTTGATCGAGTGTGACAGATGTATCTCAACTCGTAATTTAATCACGATCTAATGTGGAATAGAGATCACGTGACGACGTGCCGCGCTGACAAATGGCGCAACCCTACCATTTAGCCTAGAGGAGTAGGGACGTTCACAGTTATCGATTTCGACTGTGATTCGATTGTCGATATAATTTATTTCAGCGTTGACTATTTAAAAAAAATGTCTGTCTGTGTGTCTACCACACGATTTATTAAGTATGTATCTATTTACAGAGAACCACCTCTTTTGGGCTGTTTTTGTTTTTTTTTTTCTAATTTTCTATCGGAAAAAACTTCATTATTAGTAAATTCTTCCTACGTCCCGATTTTTTAAACGAACTTTTTAATTTTCATCAAATTTCAGGTAAATAATTGTTAAAACATTTCATTAAATTGTACCTACCTATTTATCTATTTTGATTTCAACACCGTAGCTTTTTATATAACTTGTTTGAAAACATATTGCGTTTCTAGTCCGTTAAAAAGCATGAGTAACTTGAAATATCGTTATTATATTATTTCTGATCCGCCATTATCGATATAATACTGTGTAGCCAGAACAACACAGCTAAAGTTATTTAAAATTTCGTGCAGATAATTATTTCGTCCAGAGCTCTATGACTGAGGGTGATATTTTTTTTACACGCTGCTGTTATGAATGCAGAGTTAACGATTTGATATTAGTCCCATCGATCGAGCAGTGCAAGGGGAACCCATTGTGTTCTAAAAGCTATTGATCTACAAACATAAAAATGCAAAAATAAATCTACGGCGGAACGTGAATGTAATTTAATGACACATTACGTTCAGTTTTTTTTGTGTGTTCTCATAAATGAGAAGCTGTCATTGTTTGATGGTTCACGGAAGTCATTTAATATGTTTCGATGAAAGGTAGGCACGCTCTGCTTATATTTTATTAAAGCTAGGTCTATTATGTAGAAATTGAATGATGGGACCGGTTTTGATTTTCCGATCCATTTCATTCAAAGGGGTCAAATGTCATATGCAAAATAGCACTAACAGAGTCCTCGTGTATAAATATTTTTAGGGTCATATCTCTTATGAGCCTAAACTCATTAAGCTCAGAACCTAAGTTCTACATCGGCAGAACATTCAAATTTGGTTGATACCTACCTATGTCAAGATTTAAAGCGTAATTTGATAACTCCTGTTTATATATGTGTCGCAGCCAACTGGTTGAAATAGCCTTTCAATCAAATAGCTAGCCCTTTAACTGAATAAAGCCATTCAACCACACCTCTTGCTTTATAATTGAATATTTGAGTCGCTCAAAACGTTCAACACCACACCTGATTCAACGGCTATTTTAACCCGTTGGCTGCGACATATACATAATATGTTTTTTCTTAGTATATTTCGATCGGGTTCGATCCCCGTTCGGGTCAATATAGGAAACGAACTTTTCTATATTGTCTCGGGTCTGGGTGTTGTGGTACCTTCGTTGTTTCTGATTTCTGTAACACAAGTGCTTTAGCTACTTACCACAGAATCAGAGCAATGTATGTGATGTTGTCCAATATTTATATTTATTTATTTATTTATTTAGGTAGATAGGTAAATATGACTCCGATATCCTTTTAAAAAATAGTACCAAATAAACTAAAACTCTCTAAGAAGCTTCTTTTTTCTAATCGACTATAGAAGACGGCCGCAGATGGCCTTTTAATCTTAATCTAGTTCACACGTCTTACCCTTAGAAGCTACGTTTTAATAAAGAATGTTCAAACTAATATTTCTTTATTCAAGTAGGTTACATGTAACACTTTTGAATCGTCATTGTATACAATGCAAAGTGATTCTACTTCCGGTTCGGAACCTATATCTACCGAGAAGACACCGGTAAGAAACACAGCAGATTAGTTACAGTAGCAGTATGTAACTTATAGCTATGTGTAGAACACTTTGGACCAAGTCATATAGTTTTATTTTGATGAGTGAAAAAAGCATTAAGTATTCATTTATTTTAAGAGGTAAGCTTGAGCAGGCCAGTCCCCAAAAGTGGCACGTGTTCACATGTATGACGTATGTGCCAGCCATTGCTTCACTCAACCATATTGAGGTTAAAGGTACACCATATCACGCGTCATAGCTTTTAAATTGCCTACTGATTTGTTAATACTTAAGATAGGTATCTTATAAAAACAACCATTATGATGCGTATTTGAGAAGTTCAAAAACAAATCAGACAGTTTTTATTTCTATTTGTAGTAATAGCAGTTTTATGTAGTACCTAGTAGTAGATGTAGGTTCAATTAACAGTCTAAATCTAATTCACTAACTTATCTGCCCTTGAAAGTATCTTACTTAGAAATAGCCATTTATTTACCTTTATCTAGTCCTTGGCGTGTTCAGACATCGTTAGACCTAAAATTAGATGTTCTGCTAGGCGGCCAATTTGAACGCTGTAAAATAAAATACCAACGGTTTTGAAACGGCAAAAAAAAATTTTAGACGCATTAAATTGCTGCAAAAACTTGAAAGCGCTGTAATGTCATATTGCGAAAGCTTCATACTTCCAGTCTCGCTATTTACTTAGTTTGTAAATGTTGTTAACAGACTGGTTTTGTGCATAAAGTTACTTGAATATTACGTTGGGATTCTGAAATGTTTGTGAAGTTTCTGAAACGCTTTTCGCGTCTTGTGTTCCTACTAGCTGATGTAGGAACAGACGGTATATATCACGTAAAATATTCACTTTAATGAAGTCCATCCCTACTAATATTATAAATGCGAGAGTAACTCTGTCTCTCTGTCTGTCTGTTACGCTTTCCTGCTTAAACCTCTCAACCGATTTTGATGCCATTTGGTATAGGTATACGTTGAACCTCAAGAACGGACATAGGATACTTTTTATTAGAAAATAAGAGGGGAGAGGGGTGGGGGTAATACCACCTTTGAAAGTTTATGTGGAAAAATATTTATTTTTGAAGTTAGAGATATGAAATTTGGCACAAATATAGCTCGAAACTAGGATTAAAATATAGACTACTTTTTGTTTCGAATATTAGGGGAGTAAGGGGTTAAACCGACCATGAAAGGATGTAGTCCACGCGAACGAAGTCACGGGCACAGCTAGTAGATTATAAAGGTAGGGCATACTGTATTTGTATTAATGGAATGCTTTGCTGTAAAATGTGTTTCTTTCTTTAGAGCAGGATAGTCTGCCAGTATCATTAGAATGTACCTCGGTACCTTATCATATTAAAACTCCGTATAACCAAGTGAGTCGGACAGACAGTAAACTTAATGTATTATGTTGCTTACAAAACAAAACTTGCTGACTACCTACTACCTACTTAACATGTACAATTTAAATACTACATGGCGTAACTATTGCTGGTTTTTGATCTAATTAGGGAAGGGGTTATTCCAGTTTTTATTTATTTATTTAAAAAGTTTATAGCACAAAAAAGTACAAAAGGTGGACTTAATGCTAGGAGCATTCTCTACCAGTCAACCGTTGGGTCATGCAGATAGTACGTTTATGGGTGCGGTAACAGTAAAAATGTGAGTATGGATAGCAACAAAATTAATAATCATAAATAGCAGAAAATTACACACGAGAATAGAATATTCATACATAGGTTCATGATAAATAAATATAATAATTAATATATTATATATATATATATATATTTATTTTGTTATATATATATATATATATAACAAAATAATATATATAAATATATGCAAACAAGTGAATAAATTAAGCAAATCAATTAAGCAAACAAAATTTTATGTAGAGGGGAAGGAATAAAATAATTTTTAATTTAAAAATTCCCTTAGTGAGTTTTTAGCCGACTTCTAGAAAAAATAATGGATAGTAATCCTTATCCATTCTTTTTATCTTTTGTCATATACAGGTACAATTTACTTACGTGTGTTCACCAATAACTTAGTAATTTATGAACCGATTTTGATGATCTTTGTTGGAAAGAAGAGATTTTGGCGGTGGTACCGTGGTACGTATACTTTTACCTCATGATGGCATCCCACATAAAGTCACACGAGGGCAATCAGATTTTCTTTGTTCAAACTGATAATTATCAAAGACCTGAACCGTTTTTTCTGTCTAAGGAAAAAATTGAATCCAAGTTCGCTACTGTAGCGCGTTTATTTATTTATTGCAAAAAAAGTACCACAGGTAGACTTAATGCTAGGACCTATACCAGTCAACCCTTGCATTAAAAAATATATATTCATAAGAGACTCTCTCGCTCAGTAAGCGAAAGCTAGTCTTAAAAAGTATATTGTCAACGCCTCTGCAATCTCCTCAATGGCCCATGACATCTGCCTCGTTCCTCCATAAGTACACCATCCATCATACTCGTCGCAATGGGCTATTAGACGGCTGGGTGGAACACCTTGACGGTAATGACTCGGTTCCCGGTCGAGGCACGGTGATTAATTGTGTTCGTTCCCGATTTGTGTTTGTTGAGCGTTATAGTTTTTATTGGGGGTGTAAACTGATTGCCGATAAATAAATAGTCGGTTTACCATACCAACTAGTAGGTAGGTTGGTATGGTAAACCGACTATGCAATCCACCACTTTTTATATTTGGCTAGAGTTTTTTTAACTGTCACGGATTTTCGAAAAATTTATATGATTAATTCATATTTGTATATGAGCTATAGTTTGTTATCAATACCAGAAGCAAAAGATTGATAAAAATATGGAATATAGAACAATAGACGCGACAACCTTGTAGCCATTTGTGATTTGAGCCAAATTTTCGATTCGAATGCACGGATAGTAATAAATTATACGAGGCGTAAGCTAATACCGACCGACAGACGACTAATGACAGCTGATAAGGTAATTAAATTTGAAAATGGAATGAAAAAAAATAATTAGAACTCGTAGAAAAACGCATAGTGATTTTTGACACAACAATTCGTAAAATATTAGAACCGAGCATAAATTAAAAGTCCATAGGTACACAGTACCTACGACATGTTGGGATTGTGATGAACAATGTGCTTATTATAGATTTAACAAATTGATCTCCAAAGCTGTTATTTATTTATAATTTAAATGGCAATAGATAAAGTAAAGTCGTTAATGTGAATAATTGATAAGCAGCCGACAGTCGACTCCCTAGGGCGCGCCTTCCGGCAAGTGGAGCAAATCGAAAGGGCTTGGATCGAAAGGGAGAGAAAGAACCTATTCAACATAGTAAGATTCTACTCAGAGAAGGGTTTCCTTAAAAAAATAGAGTTAGAGTAAATATTATTAAAGTTGTCTGGCTGTGCTTTTTCTGTATTGTTTTTCCATATTCTACTTCCGTGGTCGGTTTTACAACTATTTCCCCTAATATTCGAAACAAAATGTCCATATTTTTATCCAAATTTTGAGCTATATTTGTGCCAAGTTTCATATCTCTAACTTAAATCTAAACATTTTCTCATATAAACTTTCAAGGGCGATATTACCCCCAACCCCCCGTTATTTTCAAAACGAAAAGTAGCCTATGTCCGTTCTAGCGGTTCAAACTATATCAAAATTTCATAAAAATCGGTCCGTGGTTTAGGAGTGAAAGCCGGTCCGACAAACAGACAGACAGCGTATGTCACGAGACGCACGCTTTATTGGAAAATTTGCCTTCAATATGGGTTGTTTAGATTTTTTTACGTATGTTCCTATAACCAGCCGAACTCAGACGGTGCCATTGAACTTGGCTTTTGTCGTCACTACTAATGATTGGCGAGTGCTTATTAATTAACTTGTCCTGCACACAAACTGTAGAGAATGTTCGTGCTTATCGCCAGATCCAAGGGAAGTGGGTCATTTCTCGTATGTGTCCATTGCTGCACACGGCAAAGCCATATCACGGGAAAAACAATTTTATATAGAGTGAGATCCAAGTCACCCCAGACTTACGTCATTTTAGGAAAGATGTGTGATGATACGCTATTTTTTTTACAGATAAACTTTCATCTGTAAAAAAATAGCGTAGAGTGTAATTTAAATGCTTCTTGCAGTATTCACTAAGTTCATGATTTGTCATCAGCCTTTTACATAGTTTTTTTCTACATTCATGTAAGTATTTAAAGGTTTTTTTTTATAAGTTATTATTGGTGTAGCTTAGCTCATTGTACAACTTATTCAGGGAGAGAGCTAATATCTAAAATACAGGTGAATTTTGTAGATTTGCATTACATGCTAATACACAGTATTTTTTAATTTAGCTTTATAACTGTGTGTTCTATTCTGTTGAAACTGAAAACAGATTATTAATTTATTATTTATTTACTATTAGGAATATCACCCGACCATCTAGCATGGGGTCGGCCCCATCCTTTATTAAGAACTCTTATCCTATTTAGAATTTATGCACATGTGGGATGTTCCAAAGAAACAAAATAAAAAAAAAATACATTGATAACTTTATTACAAATAAGTTGAGGCGAAGCATGGGCAGCGCATACCGTCATTCCATATTGTTTTCAGAGGTAAATAAACAAAACATCAAACTCAAACTCAAATATTTCTTTATTCAAGAAGGTTACATATAACACTTTGGAATCGTCATTGAATACAATGCAAAATGATTATACTTCCGGTTCGAAACATATATCTACTGAGAAGACACCGGTAAGAAACTCAGCAGATCAAATACAGTAGCAGTATCAAACTTATTGTTATGTGTAGCTCACTATGGACCAAGTCATATAGTTTTGTTTTGATGAGTGATAAGCTGGAGCAGACCAGTCCCCAAAGGTGGCGCCTGTTCACAAGCATGACGTATGTGCCAGCCATCGTTTCACTCAACCATATTGAAGGGAATGTAACGACATTCGTATCGTGCAACAATGGAGACAGATTTCGAGATGCGCACCCTTGTCGCGAGAGTCACCCTCCCTTTCGTAGGTATTTGTAGTACACCGAATTGATTTCCAGCTTCCCTCCCGACAATGCACCCAAATGCAAACTCCGTCTTGAGTTGACGTCTATTGTCTCTTACTGATGGAGGGTACTTTAAGGGCGTTGAGTGAAAACCTGTGATGTTGAAAAATTCAACGCTTGTTTTGAAAGGCTAATTAAGGGACTAAAAAATCAAAACATGTGGTATAATTCGCACTACTGATATTTACCGCAAAATCACATTTAAATAATTAAAATATAAAGGAATGATTTGGATAATGAATGTTTATTGTGTTCTAGAAATTATATAATATTTAATTATATCAAAGAAATCGCAGGTTTCTTTAATTTAGTTCATGGAATCAAATCAATTGCCTAGAATTCTAGATTTTTCTATAAAGGTGAAGAAGATAGGGTTGAAACGAACAACACCTAAGTGCAGTGACGTGCACTAATTTGTATACAGCCTTATTCTAGTGAACCTTATTGTAAGGTCACAAGAGCTTCAATATTTACATTTTATCCTACTACTATTATAAAGGCGAAAGTTTGTAAGTATGGATGTATGGATGTTTGTTACTCTTTCACGCAAAAACTACAGAACGGATTTGGATACAATTTGGTAGGAAGACAGATGACATACTAGATTAACATATAGGATACTTTTTATCCCGAATTAACGCGGGCGAAGTCGCGGGCAACAGCTAGTTGTGTAATAAAAAGTGTTATACGATGTTATCCTTCAGTTAGAATATACACTACTTCATTCCCATGTAACCTTGAAGTCAATATGTTAATGGATGTTGTAAACGAAGAATAAGTCAATTAATTGGAAGCACCTTCCGTAATAACTTCATCTGAACCAATTATTCCTTCCTACGAAACATTAATCCCTTCCCCATTCTACAATGTGTCGATAAATCTGTTGGGATAATCCGGGTCTCCCGAACCCGGTACAACTTCTCGATTCATTAATTAATCCAAATTACACTCTAACCTTACAGTTTAACGTTCCATTTCGACTAATAGATAAGGTAGTAATCTCGTAGAATACAAAATTCAAATAGACCTTTCATACGGTGGTCTACTACACAACCGATTTAAAAAGGCTCTTCAGTACGTTGCTTTTATTAGGCTGGACAGGTCAATTTGAGTTGGCAGTTTCTCCAAACAAAGTTGTTTTGGACGGTTACCATGACGACGCTTGATCCCAATTGGAATCGCGATAGGGTGCATATGTGGGAGTGAGAGGCGACTTCGGATGTATAGGGAGGGAGAGAGACGGATTTTAGGGGTTGAATGATGCATTGCGCACTTGCTCTGTGCATGGTTAAATTGCATTAGTCTGCCTTTTGAACGAATGTCCCCAATCTGTTGAAATTTTGTGAACGAACGATCACAAGGACCGACGGCGTGGAAGACATCGACGTAATTCGGGTGACGAACGTACGACCAGACATGTGATTTCGTTGTTCGATGAATATTGGCTACTGTAGTTGATCGATAATTAAGGTTCAGTTAACACTCTAAAGATAGTAATTTTTGACTTGTTTTTTAATGCAGAGCTAATTCATGGGTTCGGGTGTTAGAGATACTAAAAATATGAACACTATTTTTTTAAATAACTCATATAGTATAATAAAATAAGAGATTTAAGATATATCTAATGAACTATAGATAATTTTCAACGCGTTGTGCCTACTTAAACCACTACACCCAGAAGACGAAATTTTTAAATGATCTCAATCAGAAGTCAACATGCCCATTACAGTATTTACAATTAAGGATTACAATCCGACGTAATTTTCATACCGGCCGGATACGACCGGATTCCTATCAATCCGATCCGGTTTTCGGATCCGGTATATTGGTACTAGATCCAAAGACCGCCAGATTACCGAATCCGTTATTGCAGATTGCAATATCTACACAATACCTGTGACAACGATCATGGGTCAGTTAATCTAATATAATAATGAGTATTTTAACGCGGGGATAAGAACTAAAATCGAAATGAAAGAGTTTACCGTGATTGCTGTTTACCGTACGCCTGTGTCGGGTTACTGGGTAATAAATAACTTCTTAATTATTAATGTGTAAATATATAAACGATTTCAAAAGATAAAGTAATTGGGTGTTAAATCTTGTTGACATAAAATGTAATTCATTTTTTTATTACTCTTGTTTAATTGATTCTAAACGTTTAATGTCTTGCATTGTCAAATATGTAGAAAGGTCAAGTATATAATAATGTAAAAGTGAAATAGAAAAGTTGTAAAGTGTTCTACAAGTATTCGAACTTCACTACTAACTACAGTGTTTAATTGTTTATTTTTTAAGAAACATATTATTTTCCAAACAAATCCTGTTTACTTAGCAAGTAGTTAGTAGTTACTAGCTAGAAAAAAGATCTTGCCTTTTTATTTATTACACTGAATCGTTCAAACCTACGCCAGGGTATATCCAATTTGTACTTTGTAGAGCCCATACATATATCGAATTGCAAGTATTTACCTTGAATATCTGTTTAGTTTGTATATGTTTTATTTCGAGCACATAAATCGTACAATGTAAAATTTCATCAACACATTGTGCATAATACTTCAAGATTATATCCTATTTTTATGTCTTTTTAAATGTATAAAATAAGTTAACGGGTCAAAACGTTTTAAATGTTTAAAATGGATCGCGAAAGTCTTAAAGCTATATTTGTTTAATGTAACTTATGCTGCGACTTTCTATTTTGGCTTTGTATTTACAATCATGTTTTATTTTAATTTGTACTTATGGATCTGTTGTTGGTTATCCGAATAAAAACACAAAATAAAATAAAATTTACTAGTCTATCTTAATATTTATAACTTAGTTTTACGCTCAACATTTTACATATATTTTCTTTACGTAATTAGCAACGACGTATTTTTGTCCCGAGCTCAGGTACAGGCCGGCCCTTGCATAATTCATGTCGGCTGCATACCCTCACGGAGGCTTTTGTTGTTAATTCACGAGGACTGTTTTTTTTTTTTTTTTTTTTTTTCTAAAGGACATGTGATGATGGCCTCAGATGGCCTTTTCATCTTCACCGAGCTTGCGGGGGAGCGGAAGGCTCTCACCCCTAATAAGTTAAACAACTGCCAGAGGGCGTTCCATAGTGGAACTCGAACCTCGGCTCGGGCCGTTGTTGAGAGTAGTAACTATTCTAAGTTTTTGGGGACAGACAAGACTCGACACGTTTCGAGATTCATAAAGGGTACCTACTACTAGTGGGGATCGCGTCGCGGGCCCTCGTCGGCGAGGGCGGGATATCGGTTTGTTGTGTTATTATGGCGCGAGCTGTTCGGCCACACCGGCCACGGCGGCCGTTGTGGGTTTAAGGGCTAATTTTGAATTGGGCTAACTTTTGGCCTAAATCGTGGCATTGCACGGCGGCAATGGCCAGCGCCTCAGGGTTACCTTCGGCTTGTCTAAGGAGGCCGGCTACGCGGCTGACTTCATCGAAGTCGACAAACTTAAAGAACCGTGCGACTAGTTCGCAGTCGTCTAGTTGGGAGGGAGTTGGGAGGGCGGTAGGCATGAAATGCCTCGGCGCCTCGGTCATGGGTTGTGGCGGGATGGGGGCAGATGAGACTGCTTTAGGGGCGGGCTGGGGTGGGGGGGGTTGTTTTGCTACCCTCCATTGTGGGGCTAAAATGGGGCCCGGATTTCCCAACGTAGGGAAATCGTTAGGTGCCGGAGGGGCAGGGCGGGTGGTTGGCCACGGACGGGCCACCGCGCCCGGAGCCGCCGCACGCCTCGCGCGCGGGGCCCTCGGGCAACCGCGATAGTTCGCGGTGTGCCCGGTCTCCCCGCACAGGACGCAGCTAGGCGGCTCCGTGCACAGTGTACGGTCCTTGGGCCGTGGGCAGTCGGAGGTGCCGTGGTCTCCCAGGCACTTGACGCACCTGGGCCTGGCGAAACAATTTCGGGCTGAATGCCCATAAAGTTGGCAGCGATGACACTGCCCTGGGGGGCCGCCCTTGCGGGGGGGCTCGGCTGTGATACCAGAGAGCTGGCACACAGTCTTAATGTTGAAAATGGCCTTGCCGGAGTCGTTGCGCTCCAAGACCACAAGGACCATATCGAAGGGGTCTGCGTTGCGGCGGTGCATGCGATGCACCTCTAGGACCGGGAGGTTTTGGACCTTAAGGTCCGCTAGGATTTCGGAGTTTGGAAGCTCCTTTGGAACGCCTCTGAGGACGACTCGGAGTTGTTTGTCCTCCGGAAGGGCGTAGGTATGAAAACCTACGTGCATATCCTTTAACAAGGAAGTGAATCGACGGTGGTCCGACGATGTTTGGACCGCAACACGGATTCCTACCTGGGTGGTTCTAGCCGACAGGTAGTTGATCTTTAGGGCGTCACAGCGCCTTGAAACCTCCAGCCACCTCTCCTTCTCTCGGATGAAGAGAGGAGGAGGGGCTGGCTCTTTCTTAACTTGGGCGGGGGGGGGGGTTGGGATACGGGCCTGGGGGGGGGATGCGGGAGGCGCATCGAAGATGAGGTGGCTGCGTTTCGCAGCTACCTTTTTAGGCTTGGGTGCCTGTAGGGATGTGGGTGAGGAAGGGCCTGGGGAGACTGAAAGGGCGGCGGCGGCCTTGGCGGCTTTCGCCTTCCTAGCGCGCTTGCCCTTTGTCCCTTGGACTAAGGCAAACTCGTCGGAAGAGGCTGAAGAGGGCGACTCATGTTCAGAACTCAGTTGTGCGACCTCCATATCGAGATCGCACACTGAGGCGGGCGGGGCGGGTGAGGGGGTCGGCGCGGGGGCCAGAGGGGGGGGCGAGGGGACATCAATCCCTATAAACTTGCAAAGCCCGGGGATGGCCAGAAAACTTCTGGCAACTATCGGATCATCTGAGAAGGCCTGCCGTAGGCCGTCTAAAAGTTGTTCGAGCTCAGGAGCCATGGCGGCCGACCAAACAGCTAGAGCAGCTAACGATGATTATTACCGCCAATTCGGAACCGTAGCGTACCGCAGAAGAATTGGCAACAAACTGCGGCAATCGCTCCTAAGTTGACCTACTACGCCCCGGGTTTGAGGGCCCGGGGGTGTGTCTGGTGAGTTTGCCTCCCCACCGGGAATAGGTGGGAAGGGTGAGTCCTACTGTGTTCCCTAAGCTTGGACACCTTCGCCGATCTTATTGTGCGAAGGGAACTACCTGCCTCAGGCACAGAGGGTAGCTGCGGACCGAAGCCCTAAGCGCCCAAACAGTACCCGAGGAATGGGATAGGGGAGAGGGTGGGGTGGGTGGGGGCGATGGCTATCGTCGGCTAGGGGAGCCCCCAAGGCCGGTGGTGATAGCCCCGTCCGTGTGACTGCTTTGCCCTGAAGGGGCGCGGCGAGTGTCACGGGTCAACACTCCGATCGGCTTCGTTGGCACCGTAAGGTATCCACCGATCGACCACGTAAACCAGTGGATTTAACACACGCGAAACTCTCTGTGTGAACCTGCGAAAAGAAACAAAAGCCGCAATTTGTTTTGACAAAAACAAACCACGACTTATCGGATAACAGCCGGCAGAGCGACCGTTAGAGAAGGCGCGAAAGTCTCGAAAGAGACAGCGCTATAGGAGCGAAAGAGACGCAATGAGCAAGCGAGCGTACGTGCGCACGGGTCGAGTGCTCAGAGCGGAATGACGAGGACTGTGCCCACAAGCCTTTTATATGAACCCTGAACCAACAGATTTTTGGCCCTTCGTTGGATTAAACAGGTACAAATATTGTACAGTTTGGACAATTTACAATAGAAGCGGAAAATGGTTGCGTAGATAACTCGTGAGATTTCATCACTACATAGTATAAAACAAAGTCGCTTCTTCTGTAAGTCCCTATATGTATATGCTTAGATCTTTAAAACTACGCAACGGATTTTTATGCAATTTTTTCGATAGATTTTAAGAGAGGTGTTGCATAGCGATTTATCGCTCGAACTGGAGCAGCCCGACTTGTGAAATACCTCCACCTTACAGAAGACCGCAGCCAAATAACAATCACTTCTGTGTTGTTGTGTCCTGCGTGTGAGTAAGGTTTCCAGAGCTCCGGGGGGTTGCTACATTAGTAGTAAGGGTTAAGCCTTCAAGGTAAGGGCGACAAGTCCAGTAACAGCTTTATTATGCTCTACTTGTTGTCCTTAAGCTAGGACCTCATTTCCACTTAACATCAGGTGGGATAAGGTCAATCTTGAAGTGTAATATAAAAACAAAAAAAAAAAGATAGAGTGATGTATGAGGAAGGTCTACATGTATAATCCGTACATATTAATGTACAGAAAAGCAGAAAACTTATTGTTTATTTGGGCGAAGCCGTGGCGGGTAGCTTGGGAAATATATACTCGTAAAATAACTTACTTTATACTTCGTAATTTTTGATAGCTGTGAATAGATCCGCTGGGATTAGTTATTTTGTGTTATTTATATTGATAAAAATAATATATGAAATTTAAAAAATAAAAGTGTGCCGGAGCACTCTGTATTGCTGGATTGGCCCGAAGCGGTCAGTACGACGGGATAGGGAGGCAGAGAGGGGGCAAATAATACTCGTTTTACGAAACGTGAATTCGACCCCCCTCTACGGTATTTGGCGACGCAACGCAACGCTATATTGACTGCGGTCGTTTCTGCCAGGCAGTCTGGCAGAGCTCCAGCAGGGTTTCCTCTTCTAGCAGGGTTTCTTCTTCTAGCAGGGTTTCTTCTTCTTGCAGGGTTTCTTCTCGGAGCGTAGAGCGAAGTGAAGCGTGCCGTGACTGAGCTCGCTCGCACTTATATCTTGCGTTCCGTGAGCGCAACTAGCGCCTATTGGGAGGAGCAGTTTCATACCCCGTGCGAATTTGGGGTATGAGCGAGACCTATAGTGTGCGAGCGAGACAGTCCTATATGATTGCGTTGCCCCGAGCAATACCGCAGAGAGGAGTCGGTCTTTATTAAAAGAGAAAATAAACAACAACAAAGTATTTACAAATAACTAAAACTAGTGCCTATCTATCTATTAAGGGTAATGAAACAAAAAACGAAAACAAGGTTTATTTTTGGCTATGTACAATAATGATTAATGACTAGTGCCGTCCTGCACATCTCTCCCGCCGTGCGTCGTCCGCTAGGTCGTCGCATCTTCCTGTGTCTGCTGCGGGGCGGCTGGATCCGTAGGCAGAATGACGAGCTTCTTGGTGGGTCTTCGGAGGGTACCGCCGTTGGTGCGTACATCCACTGCTCTGATGACGTCATCTGGTCCAGGATACACGGCGGTCACTAGTCCTCGTGGCCATATGTTGCGAGGGAGATTGCCGTCCGCGACGAGCACTACGTCGCCGATTTTGATTGCAGGGCCCTTGCCGTGGGGCTCCCGCCGGTGCTGGAGGTCAGGCAGATATTCACGAAGCCACCTGGCCCAAAACATATCAGCCAAGCGTTGAGAGGTGCGCCAGTGTGCGCGCCCGACGAGGTCGATGTCTCCTGCGTCGTGGTGTGGTGGTGTCAGCGCTGACCCTCCCAGGAGGAAGTGGTTTGGTGTGAGGGCCTCCGGGTCTTCAGGGCTCACAGAGACGTGTGTGAGGGGCCGGCTGTTGACGGTGTATTCGCTCTCCATCAGCAACGTCGTGAGCACTTCTTCCGAGGGGTGTCGCTCGTGTAGTACTGCGGTGAGCGCCACCTTGACGCTGCGGACGAGACGCTCCCAGGCGCCGCCCATGAAAGGCGCCCCTGGAGGGATGAAACGCCAACTGATGGTTTTCTTGCTTGCTTCCTCTTCCGTTACCCTGTCGACAGCTTGTCTGATTTCCTTGGCCGCCCCCTGGAGGTTGGTGCCGTTGTCTGACCATATCTCGGCTGGGCACCCGCGTCTTGCTATCATGCGACGTAGAGCCATTACCGCGGAGTCCGTACTAAGTGACCCCGCCATTTCCAAATGGACGGCGCGCGTGGTGAGGCAAGTGAATAGTGCAACGTATCGCTTCTGCGTTGCACGCCCTACGGTGACCGTTAGCGGCCCAAAGTAGTCGAGCCCGGTGTAAGTGAAGGGTCTCTGATGGTGGGCTAATCTGCTGTGTGGGTGGTTGCCGGTGGGCGGCACAGGCGGCGAAGATTTTCTTATGCGGCACGGTAGACAGCTGTGTAGTATCGCCCGCGCCGTCGGTCGCAGGCGGAGTATCCAATAATGTTGGCGGCACTCGTTGATAGTCGCCTCCACGCTGGCGTGCTGTAGCCGTCGATGTATGTACTCCATGTAGAGCCGAGTAATGTGGTTATTCCCGTCGAGTATTGGTGGCCTTTTCATTCCGTAGGTTATGTTGTCGGCGGCGTCGATACGCGCTACCAAGGTGATAACGCCGTTGACCAATTCTGTCGACAGAGGGCGCAGTCTGCTATGTGTCGACACAGTTTTGCCGCGACGCATGTCGTGTATTTCTTCTCCAAAGGAGTCTTCTTGGCTTGCTCTCACGAGAAGGGCCTCAGCTGTTCTGAGTGTGGCCGCACTTATCGGTTTGTACTTATCTGTCTGGTTTTCATCTTTACGTTCCGGTGGGCTTCGCCTTACTGTGGGTATCTTCTGTGGGTACCTTTTCCACCCGGGGTCCTTTTCCACGTTTTTTCTCGTCCGTTTATAGCTGACGGTTTCTTTCCTTCGCCCACAGAGTTCAATGAACTGCAGCACCCGTGCTGTGGTTCTTAGAAGCTTTTCCCACTTAGAAAATCGCGTGTTATCGGGCACCGCGTTCCGGACTGAAGTCTGTGTTTTCTGTGTTAGTACACAAGTCCTCTCTTCGCCCGTTTTTATCACGGGCGTAGGTTTGTCGGCGGGCCACGTGGATGGGTCTTCATGTAGAAAGTCAGGTCCCCGGAACCAGCGGTGTTCGGCGTTCAGCGCGTGCGGCGTGTCTCTGGTGGCGTCATCGGCGACGTTCAGTTTCGTCGGCACCCATCGCCACTCCTTCACTGCGCTGTTTTCTTCTATTGCGGCGATGCGATGCGCGACGTACGGGCGGTAGCTGCGCGCGCCTGTCTTGAGCCAGGTGAGTACTGTTCTGCTGTCGGTCCAGAAGATCTTCTCGTCAGGTTTGTGGTCGTGTTCTTCTATGACCACGGTGGCCATGCGGCTTCCCATAACCGCGGCTTGGAGCTCGAGCCGAGGGATCGACGTGACTTTGAGAGGTGCCACTCTTGCCTTGGCGAGCACCAGTGAGACGTTGATCTTACCGTCGGGGCTAATCGTGCGCCAGTACAACACTGCGGCGTAGGCGGCCTCGCTGGCGTCGACGAATATGTGTAGCTCTCTGCGTTGCGCGTCGCTGTAGCCCGCTAGACATCTCGGTATGATGACGTCTTTTAGTGCCCGCAGGTGTTCCATCCACCGGTGCCACTGCTGTGATAGGCTTTCTTCTATCTTCTCGTCCCACCCTGTTCCCGTGCGCCACGTTTCTTGCAGGATTTGCTTCGCTCTGGCGGTGACTGGTGACGCTAGACCAAGAGGGTCGAAGAGGGGCATGATGATCTTGAGGACCTCGCGCTTGGTCGGCCTGTCGCTGTTCATTATTCCCGATGGTAGCCGTGCCAAGTCGAGGTTGAACGTAAGTACGTCTGTGGTTGGTTTCCATATAAGTCCAAGCACTCTCTCAGTTTCCGTACCGTCGTTTAGATCTACTGACGTCTGTTCTGTAGCCGCTTCCCCGAGAGCTTCTAACACGCCTTTCGAGTTGGACGTCCATTTCCGCAAGTCATAGTGAGCTTCTTGGTGGATTCGACACACGTCCCGGGCGATTTCGACCGCATTTTCTTCTCGTGGGAAGCTCTGGAGGTAATCGTCCACGTAATGGTGTCTCACTATGGCGTCGTAGGCGGCAGGGTGACTCTGCTGGTACTTCTGCGCGTTCGCGTTCTTGACGTAGATGGCTGTCGTTGGAGATGACGTCGCCCCGAAAATGAGTGACGTCATTCTGTACTGCTCCGGTGGGTGATCGCCTCTCTTGTTGCCCCTCCAAAGGTACCGCAGTGCGTCTCTGTCTTGTGGTTGTATCTTGACTTGCATGAACATCTCCGCTATGTCGGCTGTGACTGCGACTTGATGCTGTCTGAACCTCATGAGAACGCCGGGAAGTGACTGCAGCAGGTCGGGTCCCGTGAGCAGGTGGTCATTGAGTGATACACCTCTAGTCTTGGCGGCGGCGTCGTGGACGATCCTGATTTTCCCAGGTTTCATAGGGTTGATCACGGGGAAATGTGGCAGGTACCACACTCTGTCTCCCGTCGTTTCAGGCGGTGCACGCTCCGCGTAGCCCTTTTCGACGAGTGCGTTCATCTGTTCTTCATATTTCTGTTTGAGCTGCGGGTCTCTGTCTATCTTCTTTTCTGTACTCAGCAGCCTGTTGTGCGCGTTGTCGTAATTATTCGGCATCACGACGTCTTCGTTCTTCCACAGCAATGCGGTTTCGTAGCGCCCATCTTCTCTCTGTTTCGTCTGCCCCTGTAGGATAGCGAGCGCTCGCTGTTCTGGATCGCTGCGCGGTCGCTTCGGTGTTATGGTGAGTGACTCCAGTGCGAAATGATGCTTCAGCTGTTCGTCCATACTGCTGTCCGCGTCGACTAAGTGGTTGATGTAGTGCACGCGTTGTCCTAGCGCGCGCGTATGTGCACCGTGAAGCACCCATCCCAACGGTGTGAGAGACGCGACGGGCTGATGTCGCTGACCTTCTCTCGTCTCGGCGGCGACTAGCAGATGCCAGTTGTCTTGGCCGATGAGCAGCTTCGGCGTGGCGTTCTCGTACTTCAGCTGTGACTCGATGTCTCTCACGTGGTCGCAGCCGGCTAAGTCGCGTTCGGTGATCCGCTGGGCTGAGAGTCGTAAGTTGTTAAACGTGCGTGCTTGTATATCTTGGGTCCCCGCGGCTCCGTGCAGTGTGAGCGTGACTCGTCGCGACCCCGTAGCGTTGACTTCCGTCTTTGCGATTGCTTCTATGTGGAGCGGGTGAGCGAGCGGTCCCTTGGCGCCAGTCTGTCTCGCTACGTCGGCGTCGACGAGGGTGACCGTCGAGCCATCGTCGAGTAGCGCGTACGTGTCGACATCGCCTCGTGGACCGGAAATTCGGACCGGTACTATCTTGAGATACGCTTGATTCTTGGTTGGGGTCCACGTAGAGGTGACGACTTCGGGCTTCTGTTCTGCGTCGCGCTTGTTGTAATGTAGCATGGTGTGATGGAGCTTCGGGCAACCGTCGATGTTGCATGGTTTCGTTCGGCAGCTGTGGTTTTTCTTCCTGTGCTTGAGACACTTGAAACAGAGGTACTTGGATTTGGCCAAGTCCCATCGGGCGTCGGTATCCGCTTCTTTGAACCGTTTGCAAGCGGCTGTGGTGTGTCCCGCTTTATCGCAGAGCGGGCATTCCTGTGACGTTTTCTGTTCTGTAGCGGCGTAGGTTTTCTGGTACGCCCTACGTTGCGGGCCCCCCGTCGCTTCTGTTGTTTGTTCTGGCTGCGCGTAAGGGCTGCATCTGTCCGCTTCTCTTTGAAGAAAGCGAGCTAACTTCAGTAGGTCCGCTTCATCTTGAGTCTGCTCCGCCGCGAAGTCGAACCATCTGTACCGCATCGCAGGCGACAGCTTCTCTATTGTCGCCTTCGTGACCTCGGGGTTGTATAGGTAGTAGATCTTGTTCAATGCGCGAAGTGTAGCCACGATGTTCACCACCCGTGTCGCGAAAATGCAGAGTTCCTTAGGCGAGTCGGAGGGGCGCGCCAATGTGCGCAGGCGCTCCAACTCTGACAGTGCGATGGCATCTGGGCGACCGAACCGTGACTCGAGTGTCTTCAGTATCTCTTCTGGCTTCGCGTTGTATATCAGGAGGCTCTCTACTGCTTCTTTGGCCTTCCCTTTCAAGCTGCGGCGGAGGCGCGCCACGTTTTCTGTGTCCGTGTGGGCGCCCGCTGTTTCTCGGTAGGCTGCGTGAAAGGTCAGCCAGTCTTGGTACGATCCGCTGTAGCTCGGCAGTTCTTGAATGCGTATCGCCGTAGGGTGTCCCGCCTTGGCGGCGAGCGCAATCGCATTCGCCAGTTCGGTGAGATCTATGTGTTGCGGCTGTCTGACGGTAATGGCGGTATCTCCCGCCGGTGTTGAGACGGGTTGAAGCGGGGCGCACGTGGTAGCGGGCTGTGCTTGTTGTGGCACGATGACTGCTGGTCCCACCGCGGTAGGCAGGTGAGCGTTGTTGTTCTTCAAACCCTTCGGTTCTGATGGCGGTTGACTCGGCGGAGACGGTGGCGGCGACGGATTGTGCGGCTGGTCGGCGATGGCCAGCTGTGGTTGGCTTTCGTTAAGCCATTCGGTGACACGACGTGTGGTTTCTTGCTTCGTCGTCACGGTGTCGTCGTCGTTGAAGTCGGTGTCTTCTTCTTCTTCTTCTTCCAACGTGGTGACGCGTGCTGCGGCGAGTTCGACTTGTAGTCGCAGCAATTCTTCCTTGGCCCGGGCGAGACGTAACGATCGCTTCGATCGGTGGCTTCTCTTGGATGACTTCCTGTCCCGCTCGGACCTTTTTTCCCGCTCTGCGGGGCAAGGGGTGCCTCCCCCCTGCACTGTATTGACGGCGCAGGGCTCTTCTTGCCCTGTAACTGTATTTGCCGCGGCGTGCGGACGCATAGCTTCCGCTTCTGTATGTGACGCTGTCAGGGTCGTCTCTGTGACCGCAGTTTCTGTCGTCGTTGTGCGTTGCGTCGATTCTGTATATCCCGTCGTGGTGTCAGTCCCGGTGGTCCCGTTGCTACTCTCTGTGCAGCCTCCCGACGAGACGGTAACTCCCGATGTGGTTTGTTCTGTCGGCACGGAAGTCTCTCGTGGGGGCTGCTCTGTGGCTCCTAAAGCAGCGGCGGGCGGCGGTTGGGCGGTCGTAGACGCCGGGGCGGGCTCTTCATTCGCCTGCCTCGAGCGCCCTTCTCGACCGCACATCGATCTGGTGACTGGCATCTTCTATTTCTTCGTGACGAATCCGACTCCGAAGGACCAAAATGTGCCGGAGCACTCTGTATTGCTGGATTGGCCCGAAGCGGTCAGTACGACGGGATAGGGAGGCAGAGAGGGGGCAAATAATACTCGTTTTACGAAACGTGAATTCGACCCCCCTCTACGGTATTTGGCGACGCAACGCAACGCTATATTGACTGCGGTCGTTTCTGCCAGGCAGTCTGGCAGAGCTCCAGCAGGGTTTCCTCTTCTAGCAGGGTTTCTTCTTCTAGCAGGGTTTCTTCTTCTTGCAGGGTTTCTTCTCGTAGAGCGAAGTGAAGCGTGCCGTGACTGAGCTCGCTCGCACTTATATCTTGCGTTCCGTGAGCGCAACTAGCGCCTATTGGGAGGAGCAGTTTCATACCCCGTGCGAATTTGGGGTATGAGCGAGACCTATAGTGTGCGAGCGAGACAGTCCTATATGATTGCGTTGCCCCGAGCAATACCGCAGAGAGGAGTCGGTCTTTATTAAAAGAGAAAATAAACAACAACAAAGTATTTACAAATAACTAAAACTAGTGCCTATCTATCTATTAAGGGTAATGAAACAAAAAACGAAAACAAGGTTTATTTTTGGCTATGTACAATAATAATTAATGACTAGTGCCGTCCTGCACAAAAAGTGTAGTTACTTCTGGCAGCATCAGCCATCTACCAGCGAAAGTCCCGTCAAAATCAGTTTAGCCGTTTCAGAGATTACACGTGTTACAGAAATCAGAAAAAACGACGGTACCACAATACCCAGACCCAAGACAACAGACGAGTAGAAAAGTCAGTTTTCGATATAGACCTGACCGGAAATCCAACTCACCCGCGCTCGCCTCTCGGCTACGGAAGTCGACATTACCTCATTGACCACCCCATTAAACAGAAAATTTAATATAGATTTGCATTTCGTTAACATTAGGAACTATAAATCAACATAGCCATTAATAACATTCCTACAATTCAACCTGTCACAAAGTAACAGGTAACAATTTGTGAAAATAAAACGCTCAACCGAAAGTGACCATCTGTCCCGAACCGTTAGCAACACTCGCCATGAATATTAATACCCAAAGAGTGCACTTTAAACTCCAGTAACTTGATATGCACATCTATCAATAAACTGGTTATTAAAATGCGTTTGAGAATAAAATGCAACCATTAAATTAGGTTTAAAAATAAATTATTGGAGGTATAAGCTGCTTCAAGCGTTAAGTTGCTCTCCACTAAATATTTATTTTGTTTGTATTGTATTATTCCATGAATTCATTGGGGGCGCACGTATGTGCTCGTATTTTATTTCAAGTATTTTTATAGCCGTGACAGAAATACATCATTTGTCAAAATTTCGATCGTCTTGCTTTCGTTTTTCTCGAGATATGGCATGGGGACAACCAAACGGACAGACAGCGAAGTCTTAATATACGGTCCTATTTACCCTTTGAGTATGGAACTCTAGCAAAGATGAACGCGTCATAAAACTCGATGAAACGGGCTTATTGAATGGTGATTTATTCCCTTACATTCGGATTTGTTGATAAGAGCACTTAACGACTGATAGCTTTACATTTACCCCGATTCGTGAGTTTTATAGAGCGATTCTTAAATGGATTTGATATGCTTCAAGACGAAAGATATAAGGCGATCCAGGTACAGTCAACAGCACGTCAAGGTCAACATTTGTAGTTCAATATTCGATCTTATGATCATACAACATAAGGGTGGAGCAAGGTACAAAGTGTCTGGCGTGCTTATGCCTGTATTTCGATAAATCACTAGGAGCTGAGAGTTGAAATGTAAATGGATTACGAATATTACTTGAAAATGTAATTTGTGTAATATCTATAAATAGATAAATTATTGTTCTGAGATTTATAAATAAACTAGCTGTGCCCGCGACTTCGTTCGCGTGGACTACATCCTTTTAGGTCGGTTTTACCCCTTTCTCCCCTAATATTCGAAACAAAAAGTAGTCTATATTTTAATCCAAGTTTCGAGCTATATTTGTGCCAAATTTCATATCTTTAACTTCAAAAATACAATTTTTTCCATATAAACTTCCAAAGGTGGTATTACCCCCCTCCCCCCTTATTTTCTAATAAAAAGTAGCCTATGTCTGTTCTTGAGATTCAACGTATACCTATACCAAATTTCATCAAAATCGGTTGAGAGGTTTAAGCAGGAAAGCGTAACAGACACACAGACAGACAGACAGCCAGATAGACAGAGTTACTTTCGCATTTATAATATTAGTAGCGATGTTGTCAGAATGTTTGCTTTTTGAGTTAGTTTAAATTCTACGTAGGTAATGTTTCTGCTCGTGGGTACTAAAATATGCATGAATGTACTTATACTAGTGTGTGTAATAAATAATGTGATACTGGCACTGGCTTAAAAAATAAATAAATCGTAAATTTACTTGATTTTCATTATGTTTCGATTGTGTATTAAGACTAATAGTCACATGCTATTTTGCCGATATGATCCCTACGGAACAAGCCGTTAGTGTGTAAATTACCTAACTTTTTTGTAAAATGGTAACTGTACTTTGACAAATCAACATTATTTATTTAAATGTCATTGTGAGTATAAATTAATATGGTTATTATAATAGTATAATATAATATAATATAATATAACAGCAGGCATTCATGAGCTGCGGTAACTCCTGCCAATAAGGCGCATATTATATCTTTACTCGGCATCAAAACGTGTCTTGAATATTGTTATTAAAAACATTTTTTTGTCCACAGAAATAGTGGAAGAGCAGCAATGCCACGACTTCGGCTTTCGACTTACCTGTCGGGATCTGGACTCGCACATCGCCGTCTTGGATGCGTGGTACATCTCAACTGAGAACTACCATCTCTCAAACTCCAACGTCTCCGAACCTCAGGCTTTACGCCTGCACACGGCAAACGACTCGGAGCTGAACAAAGTCTACGTGTTCTCCAGCCCAAAGCACAATGGCGTGTATGAGCCTGCCAACCTGACGTCATTAGACAACTTGACAGTTAGCCAAGACAGTGGAAATGTGAATAGTACTTTTGACGTGTTGTCAAACGACACACTCGGGAGTTTTAGTGTGAATGAGACAGCTGATATGAGTGTGGAGGTGAACTCGAGTGCGTGTGGTGTTGCTACTTTCTCCAGGAGTTATGGGAGCTGGAGGGAGGGAGATAAAAGGAGACGGTCTGTGGAGAGGGGTGCTTCGAAGAATTTGAGGGCGCCGCTCAGTTATCGGTGAGTTTTGGTTTTATATTGTTACGCGCCACGATCGATGGTGTTCTAGTAAACAGCGCCATCTAGTTTGGAAAGGCGGGACTTCAGAGAGTCGAGACGCGTACGCCAGAACTTACTAGAACTATGGCCGTACGCTCGGTCAAGGCCGGACTGCGCGTGAATGTTCCGGATGTTTCTGCGTTGGAAGGTTCGGGAACGGCCGCGGCAATATAAAAGGCCGGGATTCACCGCGACCGGGACAGTATTGAATTAGCGATACAAGTGATTACTTCGAAAGCGATTTTGAAGTGCGACTTGGGAGCGATTGTTGTTTTAATTAGTGCGTTTTAAGGTTGTAATTAGTGGCGTTCAATTAAAGTGTGACTTTTGGTAATTTTTATCGGCTGTTTTTATTGTCACGAACCCGAAGCTCGTAACAATATTCAGACTAGCAGCTCGCTGCGGCATTGGACGCGTACTGTCCTCGTTTTTCTCACATTTTCCACAGATTTTTATCTCCTATTGGTCGAAGCGTGATGTTATATATATTGAAGTCTCGATAAATGCGCTATCCACCACGAAAAACAGCAGTTCCTGAGATTAGCCCATTCAATCAAACAAACAGTTCAGCTGTTTGATAATAGTATTGAGTAGATTAATGAGGTGACCAGGGTTTCCCAACCTATAGTCCGCGACTACTTTCGTAAACTTCAGTCACGGCAAGCTTGATAAGTTTTTCTATTTTTTTATATTACACTTTAAGATTGACCTCATCCCACTTGATGTTAAGTGGTAATAAGGTCCTAGCTTAAAGGCGACTAGGACAGCATAATAAATGTTACTGGACTTGTCGCTCTTACCTTGAAGGCTTGACCTCTGTTACTAATGTAGCACCCCCCAGGAGCCCTAAAAACCTTACTCAGACGCAGGAACACAACAACACCGAAATGATTGTTATTTGACTGTTGTCAAACAAAATAATCAGAAAAGATGTAGTGTTTAAAATTTATCAACCCGAGGTACTTGTATGGAATTCATAAATCAGTCTTTTAATTGGCTTTTTGTATTGAAATGAAATTATTCATATCTGCAGGTAGATATACAATAAATTGTTTACACCTTAATTTTTTTGGTACGGAATTAATTTATTTGTGTTTAGGGAAGAATTTCTTGACTTTTGATTGCTTTTTTTTATTCTTATGTAATTATCAATTAAGATGCAAGTTTGTGTTTGACACCAATGTCTTGATTATCAGTTTAAGTTTAAAAAATGGCTCCTAAACTTTAATAGCACAGATGTGTTTTTTTTTATATAATTTTTATCATTTTTTATTTGTAAATAACTAACTCCGCGAGTTCGCTAATTGTTTAACAAACGTTAATAAAAAAGAAGAACTGTTTGGTAAAATTACCATAAACGAGCGTCAGTATAACCTTAATTTGTAATCATCGTATTAGGCAACTTCAAATAGTACGATATAAACATATTCCAGTAATTTGAATACTTTTGTTGATAAACACAGGTCAGACCGCTTCTCCGGAACTCGCGTGTGGTTAGCAGTTGTTACTTATAATTATCCAATTACTGGAAACAAGGTTTTTATTTGGGGCATTTATTACAATTATAAAATTGTATCCTTTTATGTTGATTGTCTAGTTCAATTGTATTTTTATTTAAACTAAAGTTTAAGTGCTTTGCCTGTTCTGTGGCAAATTGTAGTTTCTTTGTTAGATGCTACTACATTCAACATTTGATGGCTAATACAAAAATATTACCAATAGGTTAAAATGTATTATGGTTCAAGACAATGAAAATTAATACAATTTGACGATAGATCGAAACTACCAAATAAAACCAATAAATAAAATCGGATTGTTCACGCTTTTACCTTACATAAATTGTATCAGTATGCAATCAAGAAATAATAGCTTAACGTATTTTATCTGAAAAGCTGTCAACCCTGACTGCGTGTCTAGCAATCAGCCATTGATTGGGCAACGTTTGTTTCCGGTACACTTGCATCTGGTACACTTCGTTTTGCACTGCAACTGGCTACGAACAACTTTGGAGCGAGGTTTTTTAGCTGTACAGTGAACAGCACATGTGTACACTTCCAGTTTGATATTAGTTCTTAGGCCCGCGACATAATAATAAATAAATAATAATAAATATTGGACAACATCACATACATTGCTCTGATCCTGTGGTAAGTAGCTAAAGCACTTGTGTTACAGGAGTGCTTTAGCTACTTACCACCGTCGTCCGCCCATCTGCTCCTGTGACGCCCTCTCTTTTGTTTACCTATCAATCCTTCCCAATTTTTTATTTCTATTGTCCATCTTTTTATGTATATTTCGCAATATGTCCTGCCCATCGGCATTTTTGTGAGAGAGCATGTTTGAGAGCATTTATTTATCATTGTCTTTTTTTTATGTGTTTTTTACTTACGGCCTGCGACATAAGTATGGTATAGAGTCCAAAGTGATGTGCTTCCGACTGTACCGTACGCTCTCGCGATGTTTTTATGTCTGGTCAATATCGTATTGATACAAGTTGCCTCGATTGTTTAAGTGTTTCGCAAGTATGTATTTTTAAACTCATACGGCAGAGGACATTTAGCAAAGACTAAAAGTTTAATATAACAGAAAATTTAATCGCCTACGATAAATTGTCGTTAGGTCATTTGGAAGATCAGCACGCGTGATACGTGAAAGTAACGGGTTCGAATCCCACACCGTAAAAGAGTTTATTTTATTCTGTTTCTTTCAAATATTTTAAATTCGCTAATGCGGCGCATAACTATAAAAAAGTGTTTCGTATTTTGGGTTTTACTAAATATATTGGACTACATCACATCAAGTCTAGTTTGTTGGCTCAAAATATAATGATTTAATGTTTTTACATCCTAACACAAAACAGATACCGGTATGTGCCTGTAAAAATACTTGCCTGGTCCATTTGAAAGGGAAATATTGTGTTACTAAAAACAACATCGCACAAATAGTAAATTGCAAAAACTAATTCCTTTCGTAAAAAAAATGATTAACATTCCAGATGCAGCTACTAGAACAATAAATCAAATCCTCGTATTGTTTAAAAGTAACTTACTTTATTAAACGATTCTTACTGAAAACCCCAAAGGAATTTCTGTTACAGTCATGATTTACAACCGTGTACGCCATAACTGAAATATACAAGCTATTAATATACCTACGTTTTATCTACGCCACCGAGGCGGTTGACAATTTAATGACAGACTTCGCGTCATAATTCATGCTGATGACACAATTTCACTTTGTATATTTATGTTTAAGGGAAATTGTTTAATCAATTAAGTAGATCTTCTTCGCCTAACGATGTGTTGTCATGGTTAGCTATCATCGTCCGAGTTGGTCGGCTATTTTAGTTGACTTTGATCTTTGTAGTCTAATCTCGTTATCAACTAATAGAGATTTTGACATGAATAGCGATTCATTATAAACTAGAGGGAATGCAATGAATCCCTCTTTCCCTTGCGCCATCACGCGTGAACTACTGGAACAATTGCACTTTTTCTTTTTTTATTGTGTTTGCTAGTTAGGAGAAGGTTCTAATGAGAGGAAAAAAAAATATAAATAATAGTCGTCGTTAGGACACGACAACGTCTGTCGGGTCAGCTAGCATTTATATACAGTAAAATCTCCATATTCACGGTACCTGTATTAGCGTTTTCATCATTCGCGGGTTTAAACATTGCGACAAATTTTCAATATTCGCAGCAAAAAAAAACATATTCGCAGATCTAGTAGGTTTTGAGTAGGATAAATGAGCGAATCTCAAAGTTCTTTATGCACTGACAAAGTTATTTTAAAAAGTCTCGGTCAGAGCGCTTTCTAGGCTGGACGCGTGTCGCCTTATTACCCGATTTATTTAATTGTGTAATACGATTCTGTGCTGTTTGTAATTGTACATTTTGTGCGAAATTCGCTTGAAACCATTTCGCGTGTGGCGTGTGAGAGGGCCGGTCCTCTGTCCCTATCTCTGGTCACTCGGAAGTTTTCGACATAAACATCGTGCACACATCGTGACATAAACGACATCTGTGTACCTATTTACCATATACCATAACCTCCGCCGTTTTCTACACATCCCTTGCTTTGAGACTTGTTATATTACACTATTTTCCACAACACCTGATAACATGAGTGTACAAAGGAGTCCAACTAAAACCAACTCGCAACCAGATTTATCAAAAATACGTGATGACGACTTCTCAAATATAACCGCAAGAAAGAGAAAAACACCTGACTGTCACTGCAACCAACAAGAATTAATGGATGATTTTTATAAAAAAATGATGTCCTCGTTAACTACAGCGTTGGACACCCAAAACAATAACATCAAAGATGTTTTAGACGGCATTCGTGAGGACTTCAATTCGTTTCGAAAGCAAATTAGTGAAATAAACTCCTCTATCAAGATCCTGTCTGATGAACATACGATTTTAAAGAAAGATGTCTGTGAGTTGAGTTCCACAACAGGTATATTAAACCAACGCGTTGATTCAATGTCAAGCGAGATTATCGAGCTGCGATCCATAACAGATGTTCTTACTGACCAACTGAAAGCGAAGGAGCAGCTTGGCAGGATTAATAACTTGGAAATTTCCGGAATCCCACTACTGAAGAGCGAAAACTTAAATAATATTATACATAATATTGCAACAAAGGTGGGGTTTACGTTATTGCCAACTGATATCGACTACATTCACCGTGTCCGACGCTTTAATACGACAAAGAACGATAACACCAACAAACACGACGGTAGCACCTCTCCAGACTCATCATCTACACCGAATATCATCGTCAGATTCTCACAAAGATATCGCAAGAATCAATTGTTGGCTGCCGTGCGTGCGCGACGAGGATTAACAACAGCTGACGCGGACCTAAGTGGGCCCGCCATACCTATCTACGTCAATGACCACCTCGCTCCGCACAATAAATTGTTATACAAACAAACCCGTCTTCTAGCTAAACAAAAAGAATATAAATATGTGTGGTTGTCGGACTGTAGGATTTTATTACGTAAAAATGACATGTCCAAAGTTATATTCGTCTCATGTGAATCAGATCTTAGTAAAATCAAATGACTTTTTGTTGTTACAAATTTAAAAACATCAAAAAGAAAAGTTAAAATCTGTAATGATCACTTGCATGCTATAATAACTCAGTTTGTTGAAAGTTGCTGTAAAATAAATAATTCATGGCGCTTTAAATATCGTTATTGGTGGTTGTTAATTATTGGGAATGTTAGTGGAACCCATATTATTTTATTTATTTATTATACATTGCCTAAAATTCTACACAGTGGTTTATAACAATAACTTGTGTATTTACTACCAAAATGTGAGGGGCTTACGTACAAAGTCGCACAATTTTTTGAAGAACGTTATTAGTAGTAATTATGATGTCGTATGTGTCACCGAGTCATGGCTCAACAATAATTTCTATGACAGTGAATATTTTGACAGTCGGTATGATGTATACCGTTGCGATCGCAACGTCAAGGTAAGTGGCCACGGGATGGGTGGCGGCGTTTTGATCGCAGTGCGGCGCGACCTGTGCCCGTCGCAGCTGCCGGACGTTAGTGCGCCGGCGCAGGCGGAGGAGGTCTGGGTTTCAATCCCAATGCGCGGCGAGAGCCGCGTGACGTCATTCCCCGAGTCTATTACCGTTCGGTCGCAGGCTCACCGCCGCTTACATATTATAGCAACTTATGTACCGCACGGTAGTAACCATGAATCACAATTAACATCGTTTTACACTAGAGTAAGCGAATTTATAATTTCCAATCCTGACGATACTTATCTAATACTTGGCGACTTTAACGTCACCTATGCTGATTGGTATTTTAATACTTCAAGTGACCGCATGGAAATACATACAAATAACAATAGTCTCGCATGTCTCACTGCCGATTTTATGAATGTTTCATCACTATTACAACACAACAATCAGTTTAACGAAAATAATAGATTATTGGATTTAATTTTCACTGATCAGACATGTATTGTTACATCACCAGAAAGCCCGCTAGTACCCGAGGATATGCACCACAAATCCTTAGAAATTAATTTGAATTTAAAATCGCCACCGCTACTACCCTCCGCAAGAATTAAGAAAAAAAACTTTCATAAAGCCGACTTTGATTCTATCAAAGTTGGAATTGAGGCTATTAACTGGGAGGAAGTTTTAAGTTCCATTGCGGATGTTGATTTAATGACGAATTATTTTTATAAAATACTCAATAGTTTGATAGATAAATATGTACCCACTCAAAAATATTGTAGCGTAACTAAACGTCCGCCTTGGTTTACGTCTTGTCTAATAAAGTTGGAAAAAGAAAAGCTTAAATATCATAAAAAATGGAAAATTAATAATAACTTACGAGACTACCAAACTTTTTCTCTCCTTCGGAAGAGGTTTAAGTGGATGGAGGCAGAATGTTATAAGAAATTCATTGAACTTTCCGAGGACAACATTAAATCAAATCCAAAATTATTTTGGTCTTTTGTGAAGTCAAAAAATGCTTCTAGTTGCATTCCCGAAAACATGATCTACAGAGGTAAAATTCTATCCAATGGTGATGAGATATGCGAGGCTTTTAATAATTATTTCCACTCTGTTTTTATATCCTCCACGCGTCCGAGTTCTGATCATATAAACTCTAATTCAAGCAGTTCCACTGTGGACATAAACTCTGTTAACATTTATCATGATAATGTATTTAGGGAACTCAAACGAGTGAACATTAATAAAGGTGCAGGACCAGATGGAATCCATCCTGTTCTTATATCTAAATGCGCCAAACAACTTACAATACCCATCACAATTATATTTCGTTTCTCTGTCCAAACTGGGACATTTCCTAGTTTTTGGAAAGAGTCTTTAGTAACTCCCATTCCAAAAAATAAAAGACGTGAATGCATAGATGAATACAGACCTATATCAAAATTGTGTATCTTTGGGAAAATCCTTGAAAAGATAGTCACCGTTCAAATGTCACACTCACTTCGTAATTACATCTCTCAGGAACAACATGGATTTTTTAAGCACCGTAGCGTCGACACAAATATGTTAACCTTTAGTGACTTTCTGCTACATGCTATGGATGATAACACGCAGGTGGATGCTGTGTACACCGACTTCTCCAAAGCCTTTGATAAAATTAACCACGACCTGCTAATAGAGAAGCTTTCGAGGGCCGGTGTGCATGGCAGCCTTCTGAGATGGATCCATTCCTACATAAGTAATAGGAGTCAAGCAGTATTTGTAAAAGGTTATTCCTCACGGTTCCTCCCAGTGCCTTCTGGGGTTCCTCAAGGATCTCATATTGGACCTTTGTTGTTTTCAATTTACATAAACGACATTGGCAATGCCTTGAAACATAGTCATCATCTCCTGTACGCTGATGACACTAAGTTGTATCGTATCATAAGATCAATAAATGATTGCCATAAACTCCAAGAAGATCTAGATCGATTACATACATACTGCGAATCAAACCATTTGTTCCTTAACAGCGATAAATGTTGCACAATATCGTATACTCGTAAAAAAAAACAAATCACTTATAACTACCACATAAATCATAAGATCCTGAACAGAGTAACCACAATTCGGGACTTAGGCGTAATAATGGATTCCACCCTATCATTTAATCCACATATTGACCACATACTAACTTCGGCATTTAGAAATCTAGGTTTCATGCTTCGCATAACTAAACCATTTAAGCGTCCCGAAACTCTTAAAATCTTATATTTTTCTCTTGTCAGATCTTTTCTCGATTTTTGTAGTACTGTGTGGAACCCTTGTTACGATATTCATATTAAAAGAATAGAAAAAGTCCAAAAAATCTTTCTTAAATCTGTAAATTATCGCAAAAATATTTTAAATCAATCTTACTCGGATTCATTAAAGAATAACAATTTACTATCTCTTTATAACAGGCGCAAAATGTTCGACATAGTATTTCTTTACAAAATATTAAATAATTTAGTAGACTCCTCGTTGTTGCTGAGCAGACTGTCTTTTGTTTCCCGTGTTCGTCTCCCAGTGCGCTCCTCACGTTTAAAACCACTTTTTGTTACTCCACGATATTGCAAAAATTATACACGTAACTCGTTTGTATATCGTTCCACTAATATTTACAATAAAAATTTCACAGACATTGATTTATTTAATACTTCTTTAACGAAGCTCAAATCTGCTCTTTTTCAAAATTTGGCCATAGAATAGTTTAGCAACCACACACTAAAATATTGTACCTTCTCGTAGTATTTTTATTAATATTGTGTTATTTAATTGTTGTTTTTAGCAATAGCATATATGTGTTACCAGATGTTAACTTAGCGACTAGACTACGATAACTTAATATGTACCTAATGATAATGTAGTGATAACTTTGTTCGAAGTCCTGGTTCTAGAGCAGCTCATTAAGTTTCAAATATTGTAAATGCCTAATTACAGGCACTATAGGTCTTTAAATATAATCAACGTAATAATAGTGCTATGTATGTACATGACTGTTTGTTGCCTTAAATAAATGAAAAAAAAAAAAAAAAAAAAAAAAAAACTTTAGCGAAGGTGTACGGCTTTCTCGTTGCATGTATCTTGAAAAATGAATCCGCAGTACATTGTCTTGTGCAAATTGAGTAATTTTCTCTTTTTAATATTATTTTTCTATTGCAATGACTATTTTGATTGAAATAAATTAAGAAAAACGGAACCTTGGAACGTATCTCCTACAATACCATACAAATAGCTATTCTGTATTCACGGTAGTGTTGCCGTCGATTCGATTGTATATCGATTATTCCAAAAGAGGCCTAATATTAGATATAATCGATTAATCGATTTTAATCGTAGGCAAATACAATATAATCGATTATATCTAATAAAAATAGGTATCGATATAATCGATGCTATTGATAGTATTGATACTATCGATTGTCATATCGATTATTAGATTATTTGAGGGGGGGGGGGGGGGATAATCGATTAATCGATAATCGATTATCTGGCAACACTAATTCACGGTTTCCATATTCGCGACATATTTGCGGTACGCAACCCCCGCTTCATACGCGTTTAATCCCTGTTTTTTTTTTCACATTTTCCACGGATTTTTCGCTTCTACTACCAGTAACTAGGATGATTAGTTCCATTCATTAACTATCAATAAAAATACTTCAATTTGCTTGATGACAGACGAAATTGTAACAATAGCTTCCACCTTCCATTATCAGTCGCCCTCGATAGATAACCTTAGCCAAAGATCACTGCATCCATTTTATTGCATCTGTACCCAAAACATTGAATGCGTGTCAGTGAGTAATGAATTAGACGAGTTTTATCTGTCAATGTTGCTTGTAAACTGTTTCGAAGGTAAAGTAGTTTAGTTTAGTGAAGTAGTTGAAGGTTTAATGCAGGGCTTATTGTCTCTGGGTCCTGGTTTCGATTCCTGACTCGAGCAAAGTTTTTTTAATGACACAGTAAGACTCAGTTTAACCGACTTAACTTTAATGGTAACTGCTATGGATGAGAGTCTTATGTTTTTTGAATCTTTTCTATCTGTCAATTTGACTTAATTCTTTTTTATCTTTCATTCATCATGCATTTTCCTTTATTTTTCTTTTAAAATATATTTTTAATTACTCAATTATGAGTTTTTTTCTTTTCCCTTTCCTCCATAACAGTAACTACGATTTAAAGGTTTTCAAATTCATCAAATTTCAAAAAATGTATGGGATGATAGTTTTTGCAGCTTTTAAATCTTCAGTTCCCGTTAAGTATACTGGTAAATCGGTGCAACTGAGTGTAAGGGTAACGAGCGCCATATTAAGTCTATATCTATTATTTAGTTTCTATGATGAAGGTTTTAGTTCAACTCTGGCAGTTTTATCACTAGTGAGTCTCTTTGAGATGTTTGCACGTAGGGGAAATCGTGACGAGAAAAGTGGAAAAAAGTTATTTGGGCATGGCCAAGATTTTAATAATAGAACTATACCTATTATAAATGTCTGTAAGTGAAAGTACCGTCTGTAAATGTGTTTACTAAAACAATATTTAAAAAGCTCTAAAAATTATTGATAATTAAAAAAAGGTAAAATCTCTGAGCATGACTACGTTATACTAGCCATAAGAACGTTTTATTAATTAACTAGCGACCCGCCCCGGCTTCGCACGGATGTAATGTAAATACTTAGAAATATTGGCTTTTTTATTCTTTATTACACATAAAAACCCTCCTCTGGAATCACTCAAAAAAATCTATCAAAAAAAACAGCATCAAAATCCGTAGCGTAGTTTTAAAGATTTAAGCGTACAAAGGGATATAGGGACAGAAAAAGCGACTTTGTTTTATACTATGTAGTGATTTAAATTGTTTAGTTTGAATAGGTGTTGAATACTCAGTCATGATGGAACACCCGAACATATTTGGATGAAATTAGTAACAAAGCTAGATCATAATCTTAGTTTATACGGTAAAACTTACCTTTATATCAAAAGAAATCAACTTACCACGAAATGCAAAATGTGTAAAAGTCCTGGCCTATAGTTAGTAATTTAGAAAAATATTTCTAGCTCCGGAAAAAAAAAATTACAGCTCCCAAGAGACGTAAATTGTTCATGCGCAGGCGTACACTAATATCTATAAAAAAAGAGAATTTATAATCCCAGGTAGGATCACAAAGGGAATAACGGTTACAGTGTCGTGTTGAGTTTTCCGCAACACAGGGCCCTAGGGATTAAGAGCCAAAGCGGGCACAATGAAATTAAAATAATAACAACAAAACAGCAAGTACTGTTTTAATAAACAGCCTTCATAATTAAGTATATACTCAGGTCTTGATAGCCGTGACTGGAATGTGATCGTTGACGATTATAAACGTTTTTTGCCCGATTCGAGTTGTGTCAAAAATTACTATCCGTTTTTCTTCAACCGCCTATCAGGCCTAGCATGCGCAATACGTCAAATTTATCGCACGAGACGACAAAAGTTTCGATACTGTTGATTAGCTAATAGCACACCGCACTCGTACTTTCAGCCAATCAACAGCTGACGCACTGACTTCAATCGATTTTGACGTTTGTTAAGAGCGCGATAAAATTTAGTCGCGACTTTACTGTACGAGCCGTTAATACAGTTCCATAATTTACTTTCCATACCAGCTATCATCAGTCGTCAGTCGGTCGTTTTTAGGTTACACCTCGCATAATCTTTTACTATGCGTAATTAGATCGGATCGTTTTTCAAATATTGGAACGAGGCATTAATAGTCAGTGTGTTGATAAGTATAATGTGACGTCATAGATTGATCTTAGTTGATTCCACGACGTCCCTATTTTGTTTCTGATGAAACACGTTTTTGATAATAATTTTGATCACCATGAAGGCTTTATATATGTGATACAATCAGTTATCCAATGATTTGGTAGTTAAGGTAATTTAAGTTTCAACTAAGTTCGATTTGTTCATAACGACTCGTAATCGGTTGGAGATAAACGTATAATCATTTTGACACATTACGGCTCGTAAAATATTGGAACCGGGCATACTAGTCGCACAATTATGAAACGAGGTCACTTTTAGTAATTAACTACTAACGCTAGTTATTAAGTTAATTTACTAACACGATATGGATCTTGGTTGTCTGAAAAATAAACGTTTTTCTTTTTATAAATAGTATCAGGATATTCTGAAATAGTATTTTAAAGATTATTTTCAAAAATGATTATGACTGATGCAACACAATCTTTCAAGGCATCTTTAAAATATTTGTAAATAGTGTCAACATTCAAAATTGACCTAAGTCCAATCGGAGTCCGGAGAACGTAAAACATAATACTCGAATGGGTTTCTTGTGTCCAGTATCCCAAATAAAATAGCATCCACGTTGTTTTCCGAGTCCTTCGCCTCTCAGTCTCTATTTTATTTGTTTGTTTGTTCGTCACACAGCTCACGTTCTGGCCAAACATTGGTCCAATCAGAGATTATTTCTCGCAAACAGTGCCGGCGCCATCCACTCTGCGGCGTATCAGCTGCTTATTTTTAGACCAATTAGTTATGTAACTTTTATTTCTGATTGTATCGGCCCCACTTCTGATGTTTGCGGTTTGGAACGTTGGAAGGGCGGAAATTGGTTCCGTTGCGATAGAACTTAGAATGGGAGTTTTGACAAGGCCTAACATGCGCAATACGTCAAATTTGTCGCATGAGACGACAAAAGTTTCGATACTGTTGATTGGCTGATAGAACACAGCACTCGTATTTTCACCCAATCAGGAGCTGACGCACTGTCTGCAATCGATTTTGACGTTTGTTAAAAGTACAATTTAGTCGTGTGGCGTATGATCGACTTTGTTGTAGGTAAGCTTATGACACGGTGAGATAGGTTGTCGGGAAATAAAACGATATCTAGTACACTATTATTTTTAATAAATGATGTATTTTATTTACGATTAGTGACGCGTCGCAACTTCACACGAGTACTAAGTATTTCCGTTTTTTCCACATTTTCCACTTTTTCTATTGGTGATACAGCATGATTTTATTTATTATTGTTTTTTATAGTGGCTTCTCCCAGCCTGATGGTAAGCAAGAGAGGAACCCACATCGCGATGACAACGGCTTTGATACCGAAATATCCTATCCGTTAGCATCACCATACTGGCCCGCAAGCTGTTTCTCATGCTGTGATATTGTTACGCGCCACGATCGATGTAACCAGCGCCATCTAGTGTGGAAAGGCGGGACTACAGAGAGTCGAGACGCGTACGCCAGAATTTACTAGAACAATGACCTTGACCGAGCGTACGGCCGTTCAAGGCCGCACTGCGCGCGAATGTTCCGGATGTTTCTGCGTTGGAAGGTTCGGGAACGGCCGCGGCAATATAAAAGGCCGGGATTCACCGCGACCGGGACAGTATTGAATTAGCGATACAAGTGATTACTTCGAAAGCGATTTTGAAGTGCGACTTGGGAGCGATTGTTGTTTTAATTAGTGCGTTTTAAGGTTGTAATTAGTGGCGTTCAATTAAAGTGTGACTTTTGGTAATTTTTATCGGCTGTTTTTATTGTCACGAACCCGAAGCTCGTAACAATTGGTGTCAGAAGTGGGATTTAAATTATGCCGATTTTACCTAAGGACGACACGGAGGGTATCCGTACCCGGAGTCAACGCCAACAGGAGACGGACCAGAGACGTTTTGGCGGAGCTTTGCCGCAGGAATCGGAGAGCCAGTTATTAACCACGGAGGCTGGCCCGTCCACAGCAACACCAGCAACATCGGCAGCACCAGACCTTGCAGCCCTGATGATGATGCTGCAGGAGCAGTCTCGCCGACAGGAGGAACAGGCTCGCCGACAGGAGGAACAGGCTCGTCGGTTGGAAGAACAGCTTAAGCGGGACAAGGAAGAACAAGCTCGCCGCCAGGAGGAACAGGCTCGCCGCCAGGAGGAACAGGCTCGTCGCCAAGAGGAGCAGATGCTTCTTCTGAAGGACCTTCACGCTACCTTCGGGAAAGACATAAAGGAGGTGAAGGATAAGGTTGCTCAACATGACAACCGCCTGTCGGATGCTGAAATCCGGATCGACCAGGTCAATAATCGGGTTGACAACGTAGTGGCTGATGTGAAGAAGACCGTGATGGCAGACGTTAAGAAAACGCTGGATTGTCTTAAACTTGGAGAAGCAATCGCAGCTCCCGTAGCTACTACACCTTCGCTACGTGGATTCAAAGTGCCACCGTTCGACGGAACTTCTTCATGGTCGGCCTACAAAATCCAGTTTGAGGCAGTCATGAAAGCAAACGGCTGGAATAAAAATCAGGCCATGACTGCCCTCACCCTAGGCCTCCGTGACCAGGCCTTAACAGTTTTGGAAGCTCTCGGTAAGGAAGTGACTTACGAGCAGCTCCTTGAGGCACTGGAGGCTCGATATGGCGACGCTCACCTGGAACACGTGTTTCGCGCACAGCTTAAGGACCGCGTGCAACGCAGCAGCGAAAACTTGCAGCAGTGGGCCCTTGAAGTGGAGAAGCTGGTGCGTAAAGCTTACCAGTCCGTACCAGCTCTTATTGATGGGAACCTGGTGCAGGCGTTCATCGACGGCATCCGCGATATTGAAGTTAGAGCTGCTGTGAGGCTCGGGCACCATGGGACGCTTAAGGACGCCTTGGCCCATGCACTGGAGGTGGAAGCTGCGCGACAGGATCATCGACCCCATCGCGTCAGGGAGGTTGTAGCGGCTACAGTTCGGCACTGCAATAAAGGATACCGCCCTAGATGCTACGACTGTGGGGAAAGGGGCCACCTTCGATCCAGTTGCCCTAAGCGAACTGCAGAAAGAGAACTACGGCTACCTGCAGACCTGATCATCAGAATACCACCTGATGCTCCAGGCAGTATAATCGATTATGCGAATAACTGGCGGTACAAAATAAATGACATTTGTGAGCACGTCAGACAATCGGGCCAGAAAATGTCGGGAAAAATGAAACCCCTTGGTGACCGCAAAGTGAACAGTAGAGTGTTCGACGAGGGTCCACAGATGAGGTTGCGCAATCCAGTCCACAGCAGAGGGAGATCTCCTGGGCTTCAGTCTAGATGGGAGGGACCATACCAGATTGGGACTGGGGGCAATGACGTAACCTACCGGAAACAGAAAGGTGCAAGAGGCACTCCTAAGATTGTTCATGCGGAGAGATTGGCGCGTTATTATGGAGCCGATAATGCTCGGGACGAGCATGTCTTAGGAGGGGGCAGTGTTACGCGCCACGATCGATGTAACCAGCGCCATCTAGTGTGGAAAGGCGGGACTACAGAGAGTCGAGACGCGTACGCCAGAATTTACTAGAACAATGACCTTGACCGAGCGTACGGCCGTTCAAGGCCGCACTGCGCGCGAATGTTCCGGATGTTTCTGCGTTGGAAGGTTCGGGAACGGCCGCGGCAATATAAAAGGCCGGGATTCACCGCGACCGGGACAGTATTGAATTAGCGATACAAGTGATTACTTCGAAAGCGATTTTGAAGTGCGACTTGGGAGCGATTGTTGTTTTAATTAGTGCGTTTTAAGGTTGTAATTAGTGGCGTTCAATTAAAGTGTGACTTTTGGTAATTTTTACCGGCTGTTTTTATTGTCACGAACCCGAAGCTCGTAACAATATTATATAAACTAAAACCTACCTCGATAAATGGACTATTCAACACAAAAATATATTTTTAATCGAACTTGTAGTTTCTGATATTACCACGTTCGTACAAACAAACAAACTCTTCAGCTTTATAATATTAGTATAGATTCAATGTAGTTCCATCTGTTCTATCCATTATTTACATATACAAGTTATTTAATTTTTTTGATTGTCATACATCACATCGCTGTATTGATTTGTACTCCCAACGTGTGTAGCTTGATACACGTATCATTAATTTTAATGATTCGAATGTGAAGAAGTTGTTCAAAAACATAATTAATTACTCCGAGATGCAGCAACGAAGAGTCAATCCAACTGATCAGAAATTAGAAATTTATCTTTCATCGCTTTTTATCATTTATCTATATTTGAATTTATCTTACCTCTAAAGTACAGTTAATCAAATAAGTGTGAAGGTGATAGCGGGTTTTATTTTTTAGTTCGTTGTATATCATTAGTTTGAGACTGTTAGGTTCTTAGAATAAGATATATAATAAATCCATAGTTCAGTCTAGTGGGAGCAAATACTTTTTTTTAGAATATAAAGGATGTACCTACCATAAATGAAATGCTGTAATTCTAGAAAAGAAAAAAGTAAAAAAAAAAAGACGATTTTATTTAGTTGTTCAAAAAAATATTGTTTCTAAGTAAAATGATAAAAGTTATTTTCACATTTGTTACTAAAATGAGAGATGGCTTATCAAAGAAATACATGACTCTAATTTTTTAACTCATATGAGACTGTTTCTTCATAATCGACACATAATATCAACGTTTTAATAACATGAATTGAAACTCATTAATCACAACTCATCATCCTTAGGAAATAGCTTGTATTTTACTTAATGAGGAACACAATCATCACGTCATAATAAAAATACCTAAGTAAACGGGTTAAAAGCGACAACATTTTTAAGCAGTGAATACGAGCTTTAGAATGGTTTCGCGTTTTGACCTGTTAACTTCTTTTAAAATTAGTTTAAAATGGAAAGCAAAAGTCTTAAATTCTATACAAGCATCACATAGTTATAAATAGAAAAATAATATATAATGAGTACATTTTTGAGGAAAGAGAAGGAAGACTGACGGATATGCATGTAGGTAGGTCAGTGTTTATGTGAGAGTAGGTCGACGGGGTTTACATTAAAAATCCACGTGTTATTCGGCTACTGCATGACTTTCTGTAGGGCTATCTCTTTATTGAAAAATGGAAGAAAACAGCACAGTACTTACTGACGATTAAACAAAAACCGGTCAAGAACGAGTCAGCTTCGCGCACGATGGGTTCCGAATTTTCTGGCAGTTTTTTTATAAGCTATAAAACGCAAAAAAACAGGTCTGTTGTATGGGCCCTTTAAATTATTATTTTATTATGTTTTAGGTATATCATAAAAAATGCCATAGTCTAAATCTCTAACTATCACAAAAGAGACTATGTGGAGACGGACGGATAGCATACTTTAGTTTAAAATATTATTGCACCAAAAAGTACAATAGGTGGACTTAATGTTAGTAGCATTTTCTACCAGTCAACCCTTAGGCCATGCATATAGTTTATCTATTACTTATTTATTTACAATTTTTGTTGTTTTAAGCAAAGACACTATCCAGAGACATCAACCCAATACACCCAGACCTACGTTAATTTGAAAAAGTTGATTTGCCGAATTGACTCGAAAGCCTCAGGTATTTACTTTAGCCACGGTCCCACCATGACTATGAACCTATAAAGATATTTGGTCCAATGTCGGCACGCAACTGGTGGCATCCCTGGTCACCTGATGTAATATTGATCAGAAGCAAACGGTTGCTCCAACTGGAGCGCCGTTTGTCTTTGTAGCTAAAACCAGATTTTAGTCTTGTTCACTTCGCCAAACTAAAACTAGATACATATATTCATTCGATTTTTTTCAATAGGTCTACCTACCTACTAGCAAAATTTAATAAATAGTATTGTCCAGTTTCGTATTGTTACTTTATAACTAATCCCATATTAATATATTTTTATGGGATTGGCATTTGCATTTGGCAGTGATTCTGCGTTTGGCGCCAAAACCGTGAATTTAATACATACGTGGAATCGATTTGGGCCATAAAATAAAGAAAATAAGAAGGAATAAAAATATAAATATGAAATTATTAAATATAAGACAATATTATATATTGCAAAAACCAAAAAATATAATTTAGTATCTTCTTAATATATAAAAATGAATCCCTATTTCCCTTGGTCATGCCATCCCGCGTGAACGGCTGGACCAAATTACACTTTTCTTTGTTATTGCTAGGAGAAGGTAAAATTTAGTTTCAAATTTGTTTCTGTCATCAACATGAAATTGTATTCACGTGAAAGTGAGTGACCTCATGCTAATTAATAATGTACTACACGCCTATTTGTCGGCAGTTGAAGACAAAAGGGATCTGAACCCAACCATGAAATAGTGCCCGACTATTTCACAAACACAGTACAGAAATACAACAGCGAAGTTGAAGGACATAGCGATGATTTTTGATGACCTCGGTGGCGCAGTGGCTAAGGTAGGCGGCCAAAGCGCGAAAGGTCCCGGTTTCTATTTCCGGTCAGGTAAATTTGGAAAACGAACTTTTCTAAATTTATTTGGAACTGGGTGTGCTGGAATGACGCCCCCAGCTAGTATCCGTCGTCTGATCTTAGTCCGTCTTAGTTTGAGACCAGGTGATTGGTGTGATTGTCTGGCGCATTTATTTATTTATGACATATATTAATAACAATAAACAAAAAAAATATTTACAAAAAAAGATCGCTCTGCTTTTTCGCTAATAAAGATGTGGTTGTGTTTATAATGGGATGGTACGGTCACAGCACGTCGTCAACAGCACGTCAAAGTAAACACTTGCAGCTTGATATTAGATCTTATGCGTACGACATAAGGGTGGTGCGAAGTCCAAAGTCTGATGTGCTGTTATTTGTACATCACTACATAGTACATAATTATAGATAAAACAAAGTCGCTTCCCGCTGTGTGTCCTTGTAGCTTAGATGTTTAAAGTTACTCTACGGATATTGGTGCAGTTTTTTTAGTATTATTAAAGTAGTCCATATGAGTACAAGTATTATTTAAGGTCATTTATTACGGGGAAGGTTCAAAGATAATTCATACATAAATATACAAAAAACATTACTTTCTGAATTGTAGCCCTGTGAATCCGAAACGGGTTACCAGTTCTCAAATAAATGTATCTGTAGGTACGCTCTACATTCAAAAGATTTACCTTGATCAGTGTCTTAGAAGTTAGAGGTATTTAAATTTAGCGATTTTTTTTATGTGCATCCCAGGAGATTTATTGTAATATTGGAATTTTACCGTACTTAATTAAAAGCGTCACAGAAGGTTTGTTGTAATGTTGGAGTTGTATATCTGTTGTTTTTTTCGCTGTGGATTTACGCTACCATTGCATTTGGTGCGCGAACTTGAGTAACAGCAACAAATAGAGCATTTTAAAATGCCCGTCCGGGGAAACGGGAACACACGGACTTGTTTCTCGTCCGTGAAAACGACGATTGGTGCAATCAAACTTCTGCAATGCGAATCGAGATCGGACATGTAAGAAATCGTATCCTGTGTTAGATTTACGTTCGGGATTTAGTTCCCCAATTGAGACGTAAGAGTCGAGGGTTTGATTCTCGTACAGACTTGAATATAATTTAGATAGGGGCATTATTGCACCAAAATTTTTTTGATCTGTTGTTAAAAACATGTACTTAATAAGTCCATGGTCAAAAATTACTAGGTATCCATTTTTCTCAAACTGACTACGAATCTCCATACACCTGACATCAGTTGTCCGTCAGTCGTTTTTAGCTTACGCCTCGTATTATTTATTACTATTATATTATATTATATATATTGGAATAATTATAATTTATAATCTTTGCATTTCTTTGTCAGCTACTTATGCCCAGGTTCAATATTTTACGAGTCGTAATGTGTCAAATTTACTATCCATTTTTCTTTAACCGACTACGAGTCGTTAAATAATACCGTTCTATACAGCTGTCATTAGTTGTACGTCTGTCGTTTTTAGCTTACGCCTCGTATTAATTATTACCATCCGTAACTAGAATGGATGGTTTTTCAAATAATGGAAGCAGGCATTAATCAATCGTTCTGGTGGAGGACAATCGCACGTGTGTTCTCAGACAGACAGAAGTTTATTAAAGCAAGCGTCATAGATTGCAGCAGTGAGAGCATTCTTTGTGCTCGACCGGCTTGATTTTTGTCGGAATTTTTCTTCAAATTCTTTGTACTTCGAAATAACAGACAAAGGATGCTGTGACAGTAATATTGGAGCGGTATTTGTTTTTAATGAGGCGTTTTATCAGATTTGTGCCACAGTACAAGCAATACAAACAACTACCTACAGTAGTATTATTTTTATTTTTTTATAGTAGCGCAGTATATTGGCTCCTCCCAGCCTTATGGTAAGCAAGAGACGAACTCACATTGCGATGACAACGGATTTGATACCGAAATGTCCTATCCGTTAGCATCGCCATACTGCCTCGCAAGATGTTCCTACATTGACGACCTCCGTAGCCGAGAGGCGAGCGGGCCTGACTTTGGCGAGCGCCATCTCTGAGGTTCCGGGTTCGATCCCCGGTCGGGTCAATATGGGAAACGAACTTTTCCATATTGTCTCGGGTCTGGGTGTTGTGGTACCGTCGTTGTTTCTGATTTCTGTAACACAAGTGCTTAAGCTACTTATCACAGAATCAGAGCAATGTATGTGATGTTGTCCAATATTTATTTTATTTATTTATTTATTCTTCATGATTAACAGTAGGAAGACACAATTTTAAAGAAACAGAAAAAATTTCATCTCCCGCTGTGGTGCGCGGCTTGAACCCACGACCTTCACAAATCGCGCGTACTATGGGAGATAACATTTTTCTATTACTTTAAATATTTAAAGTTCGCCAGTGCGGCGTGACGTACCTACTATAAAAAGACATTGGTTTATCGGGCTAATTATTGGTTTATAAAACGAAATGAGGATGATCCAGTGGCGTTTTTTTGTATTTGCAATAAAAAAATCATAAAAAAGGATATACATATGATGTAGATGATTTGCTGGCTGTTGCCTACAAATTCCATCCAAAGCTTTTGTGCGAATGAGTAACAAACATACAATCAGATATCCATGCATTCATACATTCTTACATTTTCGCGCTTTTAATATAAGTAGTAATTTTAATTAGGTTGTATTGAGTGAAGTATTTGGGATTAATTGTTTTTTACTAATTAAAAAATGTCGGTAAGAACGTGAGAAAAGACTGCCAGGAAAAAAGTAAGTTGCTGACCTATTTGGGTATATACGAGTATATCTACGACTAGCGGTCCCGGCGAACTTCGTTTCGCCTTAGAGGATTTTCCCGCGCATTCGACGAAAGACATTTTAAGACTCATTTCTCTACACCTTCGGTTACATTGTTCAAATTTTACCAAGGATCCCTAATTTTGTAGCCCATGTCAAATTGGAAGAATGTAGCATTCTATTGGTGAAAGAATTTTTTAAATCGGCCCAGTACTTTTTGAGCCTATTCATTACAAACATACAAAAATAGGTACAAATCTTTCCTCTTTATAATATTAGTGTAGATAAACTATGTAGATTTGGCAGACTCAATCCGTCTCAGCACCGAGCAATTATTTTTTTATGCCCATTAAAAAGTTAATCGTTTAGAAGAGATGACTAGGTTTAATCTTGGAAAGTTTTCAAAGTATAAAGTTCAAACAAAAGTCTTGATATCAAATTTTCCACCAAGTTTCGGGGCAAAAGAGATTTTTCACTTTGCTTTTGTTAAGCTTTCAATTACGAAAGCTGGCAAGGACACGTTTAATTAATTAATCTATCAGCCCTGACAGGGATCAGTGGTGAATGGCAGTGACATTGTATGAATTTACAAAAAAGAAGGAATAATTTTAAAGAGAGCCTTTTGCAGTGTACGTAAAAAATGTCCTAATTATGCACGAAACGTTTACATAAATTGTTATTTCAGATTACCTATGATATTTCTAGGGTATATACATTTATATTGCTAACGTGATAATGTTCTTACTAAACTAAGTTTAGGATGCGAAGTAAATTTTGTAAAGCTCTTGTTAAATGTCAAAATAGAAAAATATATTTTTGAAAATTGCGTTTATTTATCACTATTACTTACAAACGCTAAATTTAACGCAATGTATCTCAGTAAATTATTGTTTTCGCTACAAACCACATGTGTTGTATGTTTGCTAATCTAAATGTTCAAATAATAATTTTAAGTCATCCACCCTACTACATACTTGTTGTAAGCGTGATGATAAACAGGAAATAGTCGAATCAGGATGGACCACGCAATGCTCACACGCCAAACTCACCACTGGAACGGCACCTGCTCATCAGGGCGTTATTTTAAATTGTCAAAATGCAGAACCCCTGCTGTGAAACTATGGCGTCCTTGGTAACCTGTCATAAGTTTGCCAACATTTCAGCAAAAAAATTCGGGACCTTTGTCGTCGAAATATATATTAATAATAAAGGAAGAAATCGTAAGGAAGAAATCGTCGTTTTGAAATTTGTTTCTGTTTTGGCACACTCCTATTATGTTAGCCTGCTGCCTCTTCTTTGCACAGTGTCATCGAGTGCTATCAAGAAGAACCGATATTTTAGAGATTCTAAAGAAATTCGAAACTTACTATTTTCAAAATTACTGCGACTTATCAACTTATCACAGTTTAAACATTTTCGTCTTTTGGGAGAAATTTGGCATATTGCGAATGCTAGTAGGCAAAGAATCCTAAAGGCAACTAGAGATTACATATGCAGTTAAACACCAAAGGGATGTCCTGTCCCTTCCCGAACTTGTAGTTACCATGTAGCAATTCCGGTGGCAATTACTGTGCGTGGTGGGCGGCAGAAATTAACCGAATTAGGTAACGTCACGCAATTTCCACCGTACTGACCAGACCTGACAGGAGTGACGTTTACTGTTATTACCGGACTATTTACGATGCATTCCGGATTTGGCGCGGTTTGAATACGTAAGTGTAGGTACTAAGTTGCTGGTGCAATATAGTTTTTTTTTTTAATTGGACTTGTAACTCGCGTTTTAAGACAACACAATGATTCCGCTAAATTAAAGTGTTTAAAGAGACACAACTTACGTTAAATGCGCAATAATTCAAACTTTGCTTTAACGGTAACGGATAAATTGACAGCTGTCAGAACTGTCATATTCTACAAATTGTGTGCCGCATGACAAGCGTGAACAACATGGCATACATTGTTATGTTTCGTTGGAAGTAGCTTATGCACAGGTTTTATAGAAATCCGAAGCAACTATAGTACCACAACACCGAGTCTCGAGAAAATATAAAAAAGTTCGTTTACTAAATTTACTCAAACCGGGAATCTCTAAATGATTTTACCCTTTTAAGCACAAGTTCACATGTTAATTTAACCTTTAACATGACAATGGAATTAATGTGGACAAGCCGCCATTAAATTATGCAATAAATATCTTCAGTAGCCGCCGTCATCCAATTAAACGGTGATCAAACGGGTAATTTTGTTTAATTTATTCAGAGTTCAAATTATACCTTAATAGTTAAGCGCTTGTACCACCCCACACTCTATAAATAAGATTTAGAAACATAAAAGAGGTTGATATCAGATCGGTTCCTTTCATCTATCCAGTTTTCTTCAATTCGTTCCGAAGCCCAATTATGGATCAAGTAGCCTGTTTATAATAATCGTATGGAGATTAAGATGTAAAAAGTTCGGGCAAACCGCTTAATGTTCCGTTTATAATTGCTTTAATTAGTCGATCTTATTACGATCGGCAAAAGGCTCGTTTTAAGGCTGTCTAATGAAAATGTTTTAACTAGACTTTAAATTGAATCTTTATTTTCAGGGCGTTCGTTTAAATTGTTTTTGTAATTGGAATTTGGGATACGAAAGTAGATATATTTTCTGCTAATAGAAGTAGTATGATAATAATTAGCAGAAGTAACATTAACCTTTATTTTGGTGTTTTTTGAGTTTTTTCTAAAGTGTCTTAAGATATTTCAGATTAAAACTCAAATAAGAATGTTGTTTTGAAACGCCCGAAAAGATTATTTGAACAAAAAATACTGCTTGTCTTTTTAAATAAATTCATCCAAATACATATCCCAGCGAACGTTGCCCCCATATTTTTTTTTTCAAATTTTCTTACCTTTTTTTAATAATCTGAATCCTGGACTATGAAAAATATTCCTATACCAAAATCAGTCAAATTGTTCCAGCTGATCTCGAGTACATGCGAGACAAATGAACCACGAAATATTTTATTAAAAACTAAAAAGAAAAAGTTTAAATATAAAGAAATAGATAATAGAAGTATGTATTTAAAAATCATTTTAATAATTTATTCATATATAGATACAAAGTAAAACAAACAAAATGTGTGTTTATTTCAAAATACAAACATTATTCTGTCTGAAATCTCTGAGCGGAGAATATCACATGTAAGACCTAGATATTAAAAACAATTTAGTTATCCTCTCACAAACCATATTGTCGGGTTTCTCAAATACTTTTCTGATACATAAAAATCTATAACATCCGTTCCTCGTCGAGTTCCACTTCTGAGCTTCACCGCTGTTTTGTGCTCGTAAAACTAGTCAGGGATCACTGTTCGAGGAGTATTTTTGTAAAGTTTTATTTACATTTTGTGACTTTTATGTGGCTCGAGTGTTAGTCCATTAGTGGAAGTAGGTCACACCGGGTTTAGGAACGCAAAGGTCTTGTTCAATTTTGAGAACAAGTTCAATTTATGCCCAGTTCCAATTTTTGAAATTACCCGTACTTGTTACAGATAGTATAATAATAATAATAATAATAATTATTATTATTATTTCCCTTTTCTCTCACAAAGACAATACAAAAGTTATGTTACAATACATGTCTAAATATCAGAATGTCTGAGTGGGAGACTGGCGACTGTACTAGGATAACCTGTATGACAGATTGCCAGTCTCTCCTCAACGGGCCGAGGAGAATTTATTAGGACATTTGTTTACATTTAATGTTCAAACTATGTATCAGTGAGAGTGGATGGTATGAAATTATACTAGGCGTAAGCTAAAAAAAAACCAACGGGCTACTGATGCCAGCTGGTATGGAACAAAAATTAAGGAACGCCTCGCCGGTTGGAGAAAAATGGGTAGTCATTCTTGATACATTACGAATCGTAAAATATTGGAATCATCAGACATGCGAATATATGCGACAGTACGAACAAAGTGGTTTCAAAGACGCAAAGGAATGTGAACTTACAAGGTACTGCCATTCGCTCACATTATTTCGGAACTAAAAGTATCATTTATGTTAATCTATATGCAATCCAATTTAATTTTAAGAGTGCGATTAATCGCTCTAACAGGAGCAGCCCGACTGATGAAATACCTCCTTACAGAAGACCGCAGCCAAATAACAATCACTCCGGTGTTGTTGTGTTCCTGTATGTGAGTAAGGTTTCCAGAGCTCCTGCCACATTAGTAGCAGGGTCAAGCCTTCAAGGTATGGGCGACAAGTCTAGTAACAGTTTTACTATGCTGTACTTGTCGCCCTTAAGCTAGTAACTCATTACCACTTAACATCAGGTGGGATGGAGTCAATCTTGAAGTGCGTTATTTAAAAAAAACAGTTGAGTAACAACCGATTGAGACATATGACTAATCATTAACAGGTACCGCGGCGGCGTAACCTAGTTACTTTGACTAGTGTTTCATCTATATCGCCGTAACATCGAATGTCTTTTTTAAAAGCCATTCGGCCGTTCAAAAGCGTATAGTGGCCATCATCAAAGTCTCATTTGACATCCCTATTATGCAATTAATATGATTACCACGATTTTTATCCAGCAAAAAGCGACTTTATCTGTTCGAGTCTAAGTTCAGTGCAGCTTACTCCCCCTTGCCTGTAATCTACGGACGGACAAAGCGAGCCAGATTTCAAACAAATCCATTTACGTCAGAACTCGGTTCTGGAACGATGAGAATTAAAGATACACATTCATTGCTGCGTTACTATCGCTATAAAATATCCAAGTTTAGTTTTAGGAAACAGTGGATGGCAAAGTCGAGGTGTAGTTGTTTAGAACTGAAGGTAATTTAGAATGTTAGTAGGAGTTTGTTAATTTTTAACTTCTGAATTCATCTTCTCCGTAGTATGGGGTGCAAACTGCTGGAATATAGAATAGTTACAGATTCAGGTCACAGTATAATTTTCTAAAGAATCTTTAAATTTTTACTCAGATTCGTAATAGAAATCTCATGCTAAAGGTGTGTGTGTAAAGGGTCTGTTGATTTAATTTGTTTATTTTTGCGTTTGATCTCACCATATTCAGTTGTCACCAAAATATACACATCTTCCTGAATTCAATAGGCTCATTAGAGTGAGTTCATTGATTTCGGAAGATGTCAATCACGTCTATCCCTTAAGGTAACTTGCCTATCACAATCACCCTCGAATGGTCCATAACCAATCTGGCCAAAAAGGTTCTAATAGCGATGCTGCGATAGTAGAGTATAGTTGGCGGCTACTGTCACAAGCGATAGTGGAAAGTTATTCGATAATTTATATTAAAAATGACATACCCCCAACAGTTTGTTATAGACGGTTATACTCGTATTTATGACATTTTTGATATCAAATCCGTTGTCATCGAGATGTGGGTTCCTCTCTTGCTTGCCATCAGGCTGGGAGGAGTCAATATACTGCACTAATAAAAAAAAATATATCGGTCAAAGTCTAAACTGTTAGATTGGTTATTTTGCTATGGCCATCTTGGATTTGAAAACACACCACTTGAATATTTTTGAAAAGAAAGTCTGTACACTGTGTAGTGTGGCTATCGTTTACCATATTTTCCACTGATTCTTCGATTCTTTTGGTCGAAGCGTAATGTTACATAGCCTTAAGCTTTTCTGGATAAATATACTATCTAACACAAAACTATTTTTTAAATTCGTACCAATAGTTCCTGCGATTAGCGTGTTCAAAAAATCTCTTCAGCTTTATACTATTACTATAAACATATTATAAGTGACATTGACATTAAAGCTAGCTGTCGCTTACGCTACCGCTTATCACTAGATATCACCCTAAGGGACACAATGCCCTTTGTCCGCTACTGTCACGAAATGGACGCCGTTACGTTTATCTGCGGACAAAGGAGTTCGATTGTTAGCCTATTGTGGTAACACTTTAGGAAGTATTAAAGTTTGTCTGTGACGTTATGGGAAGATGATGGATTTTTTGGTCCCTCTATTTCATAAGTCACGGTTATTGTAACGTTGAAGTATAAGCTTTTGCTGCGGATGACTTGAACATCTTTTTCAATTTTGGTGCTTTTTTGATGCCATTGGTTTTGTATATAAAATCTTTCTAATACATGAATTACAATAATTTTAAGATAAATAGATAAATTATATTAGTGTATTGAGTAAAATGAGAACTAATAAATCTATTCCATAGTCATAGTTTCTTAGTGCCGGTGATATTGCAGAAAAAATATAAAATCACGATGAGACTCAATAAAAATTACATCTTGAATTTGAGACGAAGACGAGCGATACCAGTCACCTCATGACCACGGCTAATGCAGATTATAGAAAGAAATGTACTGTAGTTTGCACCACAGTACATTTCATACATTAGGTTGCCCTAATCGACACATGCACACAAGGGCTGGAAGAAAGTCATTCACAAACGACCACAATAAAATGATATCGCGTTTTGACCCGATACTGATTTAAAATATCCTTAAACATACTCGTTAATAAAACGGAATCGCCGAAATACATCTACGCTCATTACTTCCGAAATACAGGACCAAATTAGATAGTTATTTTTTTTGTCATCTAAAATTAAAAATAAATAAAATTAAATAAAAAATGCGCCAGACAATCACACCAATCACCTGGTCTCAAACTAAGGTTTTCCCTTGTACTATGAGTACCAGACGACGGATACTAACTGGGGGCGTCATCCCAGCACACCCAGACCCAAGTCAATTGAGAGAAGATTGAGAAAAAAGGTGTGTAGGTAAAAATGTCATACTCCGTGGGCTGCTAGTTGAATCATGCCGTCCAGTATTTGGCAAGACCAGGTTGTCTCTGATACCCAGCTTAAGCTGGATCTATGATTAATGATTGTTTCATGCAAATACTACGGTCTGTCTTGAATGCGGCGGGTTTATCAGCCTGTTAACTGTTAACTTTGACCGCGTTGTGATAAAATTAACATAAGACGAGATTTGGGAATGTCGTGTTGAGGGATGAATATCTATTAATGAATTAAACATAGATTTGCATGTTCACAAGATTGACTGATTTATCTGCTTCTGTGGAGAAGTAGGGACAATCCTTACTTTAAAAGTATCAATACGCAGTATTGCAACATATAGCACATAATAACATACATTGTTATAACTTAAAATTACATATTTCGAGTAAAAGCAATTTAAAAGTCAAAAACTCGTAGCACTTATACTGTTTTCATTTTTTTAATAATAAAGACATTACTTTAATAACATTTCTTTCTTTTCAATTATTTACGTAACATCAGTAGTTTTGGTGCTACGATGATTTGAACTGTCAAATCGCTTTTACTTTCTACATTGAAAGTTTTTGGTTATTATATTAAATTTTTAGTTATGTCTGTATACGTTGTCATGTGCGATATTGTATATTATTGTTAGATACCTACATAATTATTTTAGAAGTAGGGCTGAGCAAAATGCTTGATTTGTTTTAATCAAAACACGAATTAAAACATACTTAAGTAAACATCGCGAGTTTATAAAAATACCTTTACGTATTTGTATTTCAATTACGTATTTTAGTTACGAGTAAAGTAAAAATCCCAAATCTGGATTAAGAGAATAGGTAGATTACGATAAAGCAAATCACGATGTTTATTTGTACTGTTCTATTAAATAACTTAACTCTAAAAATATCTGGAATGAAATAAGAACAAACATTACGAACTAATCCAACAATAAAGCTAAATAAATTAAGTGTTTTATTGATAGTTCAGTTTCTGAAAGTCCATATCAATCGGCGGTGTTGATTCAGGTATTGAGATACCCATAAATAAGTATAATTGGACAAACCAACAAACTTGGCCTCTCATTTACGGCTATTCACACGGGAAAGAGTGACTGCTTATTAGTGACTGCCTCTTTTAGACCTCTCAATAATTTGATTAGATATCTATGTAACTCCATAAAATTATTTAAATTAACCCAACGAATCATTAGAACGGTAGTTTGAGTTGATTTTTTCGGCATTTGGGTAATCAAATATAAACATGTAAACGTTGATAAAGCCAGTGGTGAACACTCATTTTTGATCGAATTATGTAGTATGTTAGTAATCCAGTACTATAGAATAAAGTTTAAAAGTATGAAGTTCTATTTCAAACATTTAAAATAAGTTAACGGGTCAAAATGCGATAACATTTTTAGTAGTTAATGCGCACTAAGTACAGCCCGACACGAAGTTTCAGGGCGTCTACTCTTGAAAACGAAACGAACGTTTAACGCTTTATTCGCATTCGAAGTGTGTTAGTTGCGATAATGAGGAATAAAAAATACTAAACGTCATCGGATCCGACATATTTCGTTTTCAAGAGTAGACGCCCAGTTGCATCAACCATGGTCACCTACGGACTTTCGGTTTCAATATTTTACGATTCGTAATGTATCAAAAATTACTATTCGTTTTTCTACGAGTCGTTAATTCTAATTTCAAATTTCCTTTCCAAATCAGCTGTCATCGGTCTTCATCTGTCGTTTTTAATACGATCCGTAAATAGAACGGATCGTTTTTCAAATATTGGAACCGGGCATTAAATGGCTCAGATTTTTAATAGCACTTGCTATTTCTGAAACTAAGCTTTATGCCAATACAAGTAGGTACAAACATAACCTGACCATTATTTTTTTTTGTCAGAGCGGGACATTTCCGGAATCATGTAATAAAAAAAGTTTTTAGTGTTTTACAATTTTCTTATTATAGAAGATAGAATAACTCAAAATTATCAAACCAAATCAGTAGTGGCATGAATTGTAGATTCTATTTTTATATTTATCGACTGAAAGAAAGAAAGAAAGAAAGAAAAAACATTTATTGACAACACAAATTTACAAACAACGCAAGACAAATGAAACAGATATAGTATAAATACTTTGTGAGGCCAATTTGGGTTCCACCTCAGCGAATGCCGCTGCGACATTTTAACGTCCCAGCAGCGCTGGTATTCTGGTGGAACCCCTTGCTTGGAGAATTAGCAACTGCCCTGGCTCTTGCTAGTTCCCCACGCAATCGAGTGGCGCTTATAATTTTATGCTAAAAACTACACGCAAAAAAGAAAAAACGACAAAAACAAACATTGATAATAAACAGGCAAAGACAATAAAGTACTAAACAATCACAACGGAAGCAGAAGATATAACTATTACAAACACAGTGTTTCATATTAGAACAAATATGACAAAAACCTAAAAACAAATATAATAAAATCGGGCAAACATTCACACATGCACATACACACCTAAATTCAAACAATTACACAAGACAAGCAGGCCCATCACGCGCAATACGTCAAATATCTCGCATGAGGCGACAAAAGCTTCTACACCGATGAAATTTGTTTTAAAATATCGGTTCAGTATTTAGACAAGTGGTGAAAAAATACATTTTTAAATTATCGTTTGGTCTGTTTGCAAGAGCGGGACAATTTTGGCCTCACGGGGAACACCGGGACAGACTGCCTGAAAGCGGGACTGTCCCGCCTAAAGCGGGACACGTTATACACACATGACAATAATGGTGTGCGATGCTTTTCATTTGGGGACGTATACCATACCATGGGTAGGTACCCATCTTTAATAAAGGAAATGAACAAAGACACAATTATATCATTAGTACCGTAATTTATCCTATGGGTTAGACAGCCTAATCGCTATTGAAACGTTACTGCCATTCAATATGTCCATCCATTGTACCATCAAATCCAGTATCAATTGGCATTGCACATACGTAGTACTTATATAACCTTTATTGCTCTATGATAAGGTTTAATATCGTCTGGCTTTAAATAAAATAGGAGATCATATTCGGGCTGTTCGCAATATTTTGCTAGCAGCGGAATTGGATATGTTAGCACTTAAAGTGAAAGTAGTAAGGTCTATTGTCAGATGTCAAGTAGTTCGATATGCTACACTTAGTGCTTCTAGATTCTGCTTGTCAGTTTTCACAAAGCTCGTTTCGGAGACGAATTCTATTAAGCAAAATGTTGGTAGGGCACTATTAATGATTGCTGATTCAGCAAATGTATTTTGAATCTTGTTTGAATCACCTTAGGTTGTAATATGAGATGTCTGTAAATGCGTTTGTTACGTCATTGCTGATGCCATTCAATAACACTTCGGTAAACGACCATATTTTTCTAAAAAACTATTATTATATTATTGTATCATAATCGTCTTCATCAAAGAAATCAAGCCATCGTTACAAGAAAGGATCCATTACTATGCTAACCAAATGTGGGTTGGTGATTACAAATCCGAGTTATTACGAAAAATCCGAAACATATTTCGACCCGGGGATCGAACCCGACCAAAGTATCTTGTCGGTTTAACTACCAATGTTTTTTCCCTATCAATTCAGTGGTTTTTATGAATACGATGAATACTAATTAGGGCCTATTGAGAATTAAACTTGGGACCAAGACGCCTTTCTTCTCGAGGGGAAATGCCTACCGCACCGTCACTCTCAGCGGGGAACAGAGAGTGGTCTGTTGGGCTCGCACCGACTAAAACCCCCTCGTTGGCCAACGCTGCGCAGTTGTGGGGGAGTCGGATTTCTTGTGGATTCTAAACAGGCTCCCCCACCGCGCCTTTTTTTACGAGTCACTCGCACCCACTAAAAACTCCACTACTCTCACCTGTCGTTATTGAGGACACAATGGGAAACGTATTATTAGTATTATTTCTACGAAACCATCCGGCGTGGCCTTAGACTTTCCTACCGCGCCTACCGCCAGGCGACCAAACTTGCCTACCTTACTCACTTGACCTATATGCCTACCTTGGCTATCCATCGAGATCATCATATGACAGTTATGGAATAGTTCCTTTGTGAGACGGAGAAAAAGTAAAAATAACATCGTTAAATTCATAATTACAATAATTGAATAATACAAATTCGATTTTTTATATATCCCTGTATATGCTTAGATCTTGAAAACTACGCAACGGATTTTGATGTGGTTTTGTTTATTATAAAGTGTGATTCGAGGAAGGTTTTTATTTGAAACATAGAATATAAAAGCCAACATTTGTAAGTATTTACATTACATCTGTGCGAAGCCGGGGTGGGTCGCTAGTATAAATATGAAAGACTCCTAGCAAAGAGCCTGTAACAGTGTAATTGCTGTCGTCAAAGATAATATGATACCGAGGCAAGAACTTGATTTATTTTTGGTTCGTTGTAATGCGTTGCTTTTATTGTTTCGCCGATCCAATTACTTAGGAATTTCATCAAGCATGTAATTTTGTTTGCGAGGGATATTATCAAATTCCAAGTTCTCAGTAGGTAGGTACTAGATACAGTCCATTTGTGATTTAGCAACGTTTTACGATTTTGAGCAGCGCTGCAAAAGTTCCATTACATCAGTGTAAAAGTACGTCTCTGGTCAAAATACTAAATAGACATAGTAAAAAACTAAAATTTATGAATAGCGTTATTGATAAGACCACTCCAGCGCAAAATATTTTATGAATATTTAAATTGGAAAATGCTTTTCGGATAATGGTCGTTGTAATAAAATAATCTATCAAAAACGCATGAATTTTGATCGGTAGCTATTCATAATGTTATAGGTGCTAATTAGGTTATTTATTTTTTGTTGGATACTTTACGGTTGAACCATACGGTTGTAAAAATCGTTATTATAGTTCGCTTAGAATATTCCGGAAATAAATTTAGTCAATGGTTGAATATATAGCAAACTACCTAATGATTGGCAATAAATTAGTTAGGTTGTATTGTAGCACGCAAATACTCCCATTTGACGGTATTTTCTCGATAGACATAGGTTCTGAAACAGAGGTAATAAAATTTTGCTTTAAATTAGCGCAATACAATGAAAAAGAAAATCATATTATAAACAGTCGTACCATGAATACCAGTGAAACGAAAGATACCTCGAAGCTAATTATGCCACTGCTAATTAGGTAAATTTATTTGTAATTTTAAGGACTCCCCAAAAATCGTTTGATCTTATACGCAACATTGCTAAATAAACTTTGTAAAAGAAGTAAATAATCAAAATAAAATTATTTAAAAAAATTAAAAGCTCCGGAAAAAATATGCTGTGAGTGTTTTTAAATTCACTCACACACAATCATATATTTTACTGATTACTCGATAAATGTTTTATTTTAAATCCAGCAATTTTGCGAAGACATAAAAAATTATTAGTAAATTATTATCAGTGAGATTACAGGCCATTGTCTTCTTTAAAAGTGCAGTTCAGAATAGAAAATTTGTTAGAATGTAATGTGCTTTGAAAGAAAACAAAGAACTCAAAATAAAGTTAATCAAGATGATGGCGAAAAAAAAATGTTTGCAAAAAATAAATAATAAACGGAACAACGATAATAATTTTGTTCTCGAAAGTGGATTGGGCCTCGCAAATACCGGTGGTATCCGTCTTAATATGAGAAGGGTTGTGGACTCGTAAAAAAATATTATCCAAGTAAAACGTGACGAGAATATTCATAGTACAAGTTTTCTTAAAACAATGTACAGCTACTATGCTGATATCAGCAGACAAGCAGACGTTTGTTGTTATTTACGTAAAAATAAATTGTTCGTACAACAAACCTAGGTTTTCGTTTCTGAATTTCATTTCTGTTGAAGACCTCTGTAGCCGAGAGGCTGGCGTTGTCTGGGTTCAGTTCCCGTTGGGTCAAAGTGAAACACGAATTTTTCTACATTGATTCGTGTCTGGGTGTTGGGGTTCAGTCGTTGTTTCTGATTTCTGAAACACAAGTGTTAAGTTACTTACTTCAGAATCAGAGCAATGAATGTGATGTTGTATTTATTCATGTTTTCGGCTTCTTCATCTTTTAAGTTTAAATTGTTTTATATTTCTCTTCAAGATTAACCTCAACCCACCTGATGTTAAGTGGTTTTGAGGTCCTAGCTTAAAGGCGACCAGTACAGCATAATAAAGTTGTTACTGAACTTGTCGGCTTGACCCCTGCTACTAATATAGCTCCTCCCAGGAGCTCTGGAAACCTTGCTCAAACGTAGGAACACAACAACACCGAAGTGGTCTTCTGTAAGGGGATATTTCACCAGTCGGGCCGCTTCAGTTCGAGCGATCAATCGCTATGCCCTAACTCTCTTCACTTTCTTTTGTTACTTAAATGAAGAGAAATAGCTTGAGCACCGATCCTATTTCTAGCTATTGTAGCGCTACATTTAACTTGATCAGTTAGCTAACTCAAGTGGCTGCCTCACGTGTGACTGGGTACCCAATCGCAATGAATATGATAAGGTGTCGGGCGTTCGCCCGGTGACCGCAACGTTGCGGTCGTAGATTCGATTCGTGCTGTCTGATTGTAGACCCATTTCGATCACGAAATTGCTATTTGTGGTCGTTAGATGCTGCAATGGCTAGACTGTTTGACGACGAGAGATAGATTTTCGTTTAGAATTACTGTAACGATGACTTTGTTGTTCATTTAAAATAATTTAACGGATCAAAACGCGATACCACTTTTATTTAGTAGTTAATACGAACTACTAACTGCCCGACGTTTCGGTTAGGTTGGTTAGGTTGTAATTAATATGGAACGTGAAAGTCTTAAAGACTTTGTTGGTCGTCTGTCAGTCAAGCTTTTTCGAGGAACGAATCAAGTATCAAGTTGATAGCAATGTCAAATAAACGACTAATTTCGAGGTTTCAGATGGGAGCACCAGCAACCTCTTCAAAGCACTTAGACGCTCGTAATGAATCCTAGCGTAACTAGCTGGAATGGTCACCCATCCAAAATGCCACTGGTCCACGTGCTTAACTTTCGCCAACGTTTCTGAACCTTTAGGTCTTTCCCAAACGAAACGAACAAACGATATGTACCGTTTTTGAAGATGATACAAAGGTTTTGGAGTTAAAACGTGGTTTTTGTTTCGCATAAATAAGATTTTGTTTTGGTTTTGGTTACGATTATAAGAATTAAAAACTTCCGACATACCTATTTCGTTCTTGGGAGTATACCTAAGGGGTCCTAACCGCGCCACGAGCACTTACAAATTGATGTTTATCTCACATAAAGGTGAGTGAGCGGTTGGTGTGAATGAACCAGACAATTATCGTTATTCCACGACTGTTACGACTGTGGAAGCCTTACGACCGACAATCGATAGACCGGGCCGTTTGACATCTGTTCGTTTCTTATTAGATTTATGACCGAGTTCAGTCACTGCAGGATCATTGATGTCAAAGTTGTAGCTAATGAGTACGTGTGTGTAGTAAAAGTTACACCTTTGCCTTACTAGTTGGTTAGAAATATGAAGCGCATACTATGACGTCAATTTTCGATCTTACATTTATGCCGGTCTTACATTTATTTAATAAGTAATTTGACAACCTCCGTAGCCGAGAGGCGAGCGGGTTGCACTTTGGCGTCGCGCCATCTCTGAGGTCCCGGGTTCGGTCCCCGATCGGGTCAATATGGGAAACGAACATTTCTATATTGTCTCGGGTCTGGGTGTTGTGGTACCGTCGTTGTTTCTGATTTCTGTAACACAAGTGCTTTAGCTACTTACCACAGAATCAGAGCAATGTATGTGATGTTTTCCAATATTTATGTTTAATTATTGAGTAATTCATTTTAAAAATTCGTACCTAACAAAAAATATTAACGATACATTGAACAGATTTTTTGCGTGACGTCATTAGTGGGTAGATTTTGTACCCACCATTACGTAATGATGAGCCTCCGTCCCTCAACGTGGCATCGCTTTGTCTAAGTATCTATATAATATAAAGCTATTTTTTTTATAAAATTGGCACATGACAAAATACGTGTTTGATCTGTTTTTACTAAGTGATTAAAAAATTAAAAACCACCTGGTATTTTTGATCCAGTCCGTTTTCCTATTGGAATAATATTCACAAATAATTGATAGGTATCAATGCCATAAAAGAGGATTTTACGTTTTGTCTCATGAATCAATTTCAAATAGAAGTTTAAATGAAAGCTCTAACAATACAGGGTGTTCCTGGGAAACTCGCCATAACGTTCTCGAAGTTCCCGAAGGAGTAAGAAACTTCCGCCGAAGTGTTCAAACTCCAAACATACTTGAAGTGAGGAATTGTATTAAAAGTCGAACGAACTTCGCCTGAGATGGCACGAGAAGTGATTTCATTAGTGTTTTGAAACTGGTGCATTAATGCCTTTGTTGTACTATGTATAAACAGGTATCGTCCCAGTTCTATGTGCGTATTATGACCTCCACACTAGTGTTGCCGGATAATCGATTTTCGATTAATCGATGGTGTCCACCATCATATCATATGATGATCAACTCGATAATATCGATTCTATCTATCGAGAGTCCAATCGATTTTTAGGTTATTTGGGCCACACACATAATCGAATCGACGGCAACACTACTCCACAGCGGAGAGGCGAGCCACATGAGTAAAGAAACGGCGAGCGTCTAAGGTCCCAGTTACTTTTCGTGGTGCCATTTTCAAACGTTAGAAATGTTTCTATGTTTTTTTCGTTCACTGCTACCCATTCAATTTTGACAGGCTATTTTGTGTTCTGAGCAAAAATTATTGCCCACAAGCCATTACGACAATTTGCTTCCCAATATAACGTTTGCTTTATGAGGCGTTACATTAACCTTGTGAAAGTTATTCAGTAAATATATAAATCTTCAGTTTCCGTATTGTCCTTGAACCTACAGTTGGCAGTCTGCCACGGAGGTTAGTCACCGCGATTTGATGCTTTTTCCAAAATCCATTTGAGCATTCTACGAGTCTTATTTTGAGGAAACTTCTAATATATGCGACTATAATTTTTATTGGCCCGCTGGGGAATTATCAGTCGGTTTTGTTAACTCTCTTAAAGATACGGGCATGGAATGGAATACTATTTTTGCTACGGCGCGAAGGTTTCCCATTTGAATTGTTGGTAGGCGTATTATTTTTTACCCGTTACGTATATAAATACTGATGCTATAAACGCGAAAGTATGTAACTACTGAATGATTTAGATGAAGTTTGGTACACAAATAGTTGAGATATATATTCAGTATATCCATACTAGCTGTTTTCTGCGACTTCGTTCGCGATGGAAAGTTCTTTTAAATTTCTTCGGTTTGTGGTGTGTATGTATATTGGAGAGAGGAAACCACATCGCGATGACAACGGATTTGATACCGTAATATCCTATCCGTTAGCATCGCTATATTGGCCCGCGAGATGTTTCTTCACGCTCCTTTTGAAGGAATCCAGATTTTTGCGAGAAACATACCATACTTACCTACATCATGTCAAGGAAATATTCACAGATGTGTACTCTTGAGTGTTCAGATATTATTGGGTAGTTGTGTGTTAAGAAGGTTCTGACAAGTAGGTAACTAGTCAGATGTTTAAGAAAGTTCAGATATTAATTAATGTTCAGATGTTAATGAATGTTCAGATATTAGTGACCACTTGTTGTGAATGGAAATTATTGAAATTACTGTTCAGTAGTATTCAGTCACCTTGTTTGCTACAATATATCCGACAGCGACCGTATCACCATTGTTTCTGGTTCCCCATATAAGTCCCATAACACAGCTGCTGCTTGCTGCTGCTTTAGGATCAGGTCGACATATTAAATATTGTATGATTTCGAAAGTGGTTTAGGAAATTTTTTAGTGTAATTTTCGATGATGGAGTTTGGAAGGCGCCGTAACAACTCATTTTTATTTAGTGGAAAAGCTTCACCCAAGTGATGTGCAGATCGTAAGTTCAAAGTCCAAACCGTAAACATATTGATATGAGTAGATTTTACACCGTGTAACAATCCGAAGTTTTGTCACGAAGCAGTTTGCTCACCTCGATTTCTAACGACAAAAGCATGTAACAAGGTTCAAGGAATTTCCTCTCCAGAGAATGTGGGACGCGAGAAGTTTTTATTGTTTATTTAGGAGCTACGAGTTTCAAACTTACACACTGTGCCGGTATATTTAGGATGTGATCGATGGGTGTGTGATAATGGAACACGAATTTGTTGCGTAAGTAAATACACTTCTGAAAGATTAAAGAGTCGCTATTGTCGTCGTCCCGTAAGTTCCTATCTTTATATTTCGTGTATACGAAGTCAGCATTATGCTAGAACTATGATCCTAGTTTGCCGGTACTAGTTATTATAGTGGATTTCTTGCAATCTGACTTTTTTTTGTAAGGGGAAAATTCTCGCGCTGCCTGGGAAGACAGCTACGTATCGTGTCGTGCCGAAAGCGCGTAGACTAGCTACTAAAACTCCTCCACTCATCTTGATTATTTAATCCCTACTGGCATGCCAAATACGTCAAATTTCTCCAACATTAAAAAAAAATGTACCAATTAAATTAGGAATACTAGCTGGGCCCTTCTCGCTAACTGTGGGCGGGTATTTACTAGCTTCTGTACTCGTCTGAACCATACGTATAGAAAGGTAATGATTACATCATAAATACGACGTAATTGATTTTAAAGGTAAAGGTTTTCACGAGATTCGTATACTTCTCTGGAGCGATAAGCTATGTAACGTTAGTTAAAGTCGCGATTAACGCTATATTGATGTAGCGTTAATCGCAATGTTGACTTCTGTGTGAGTTAACTTTAGCCTGAAGTTTATTATACTATTTTGGAATGACATTTTGCCCATAACTTTATAAGAGTTTTGCATAAGGTATTCGGATGACCAAAAAACCTTCAATTACTATTTTACATAAGTCACTTTTATTTGTACAATAATTCCTTTTAAGTCACTGGCGTGTGGCGTTACAATGAAGGAGTGAAATCGTTGTTTTTAATATCTGCGCTTAAATGGATGCAGAACATAACCAAGCCGTTGAATTATTCGTACGAGCAGAAACAAAAGAGCTCTGTTTTTAGATGTAATATAATTTTAATAAAAGCCCACGAGCCCTAAGCCACCCGATATTAGACTCCACTCGCCAATATCATGCTCGGTGTTACCCGCAATTTCGCACAAGTATCTACTTCGAACGGAAAACGTATATGTACCTATGTACACCCGAGTATCCGTTATGATACGAGACTTTCAAATAGTAGAGGATACTTTAGAAACGATCTTTAGGCACCCTTCGGTTTTTCTGATGAAAAGTATTTGTTTTCAAATTCAATACTTTAACTATTACTTAGTATTAGTCGAGGCAATATTTTTTTATTTTATTGTTAGGGTGAAATTGGGAACGCCAATTCGGATCTTTTAGAGCGTCGCCGTTTTTTCAACATTTTTGACTGTTTCTTAGCTCTTATTGGAAGCATGGTTTCCTTTATGAATTGACCATCCAACACAAAAATATTATTTTCAATTCGTACCAGTTTCCTGAGATTAGCGCTTTCAAATAACCAAAAATATAAGTAGGTAGGTACCTACATATATGTAGATATCACGGAGTTAAATAAAGAACAAATTATAATAGAATAATATTGCCTACATTTATCTGATCCTCACTAAGGAAATAATGAAAGAAACTAAAAAGCTTTATTGGCACAGACGTTATTAGAAAACTGACGAAAATGAAAAATTAGGATTCAAAAAAGTATATATAAATACTAATTAATAGATTTGGAAGACATTTGGTACAATAAGATACAACATTAATGATCCCAAATTAACGCGGACAACCGTTGGGTAAATCATTATCACTTCTTACCCAGCGTCTTTCCATACCATTACACAAAATTGAAGTCTGCTATTAATTACTTCTAAACAAAAGAGACCTAAGTAAGCACGTTCAATTTAAGATTAAAATTAGAAAGCATGAGATGGACCGGTATTCTGGAAATGTGCTAAATAAACAACGTATTCGTAGATGCGAGAAAATGTAGGTTAACTGAGCAAAACAAAGCTGGGATATAGTCTAGGCAATAACACAGTTTGTAATCCAATTGAATAATTTAGCCTGTTTTAAAAATGTCTACTCAGAGCAAGGAACATAAAGTACTAGGTTTGCAACATTGCTTGACAAGTCCAACATGTGTGGGATTAACATTTCACGTGATCTTGAAATGTCAAAGTCATCGATTTTAAACTTGCCGAAACGATGTCAAAGTTCGGCAAATGTCAATTGGCTATGCCCAATCTTTAAGAAAATTGAATATGTATAGATTGAAAATTATGTAATGCCTAATTCTAATATTTTACGATTCATAATGTGTTGTTATAAATGACTATCCCTTTTCTCCAACCGACTACGATTCGTTAATTCTAATTTCAAATTTACTTTTCATATCAGCTGTCATCAGTTGTCTGTGGGTCGTTTTAGCTTACGCCTCGTATTCTTTAAATAATAGATATTTAAATAAATAAATAATTATTTTCAAATATTGGAACGGGGCATAAATCAACACATTATAAGACTATTTAGTCGATTACCTACTATTATGCTTTGGAGAAAAGACAGAAAAAAGTGAATGCCGAGTGCCGTCAAGATTTACACTACAATTATACATTTACAAACATACATTAAGCCAATTTTAGAAGATACCAATGGCTTGATAAAAATTAATAGAGCTGAAGCAATCCTATTTGTACTTACAGTTAAATTGATAAACATTCAAGGTGTGATTGAAATTTTAATTTATTTTTTTATTTTATATAAAATTGAAAAAAAAAGCAACTTATCATGAAATGCTGCAAGAAGCAAATCTAACCTAAACCTTACTTTTTCAGAAACAGAATTCTTAGTGAGATATTTTAGTAGGCAGGCAAGCCGACATCCAATTATTCTAGAACATTTTCCCAGGAGCCGCAAAAGCCTGAGGCGAACGAAATCTTGATAAAAGCGCTAGAAATAGTAAAGAAACCCTTTCAGTTCAAATCAAACCATTTATAAGTCTAGACTTGACTTGCTTTGACCTTTCCCTCAGTTTGTGATATAACTACCCTATACCGTAACATATGATATTGAAATGCTTATGTGTTGTTTTTTGTTATCTAAATTTATTAATTAAGTACGATTTGGTAGACTGCTTCAGATGATTTTGAATATTTTTTATACCATAAGTTCTAATTTTTCATTTAGAGTCATCATTAATTCCTTAAAATTTCGTTGTAATAAATCTAGTATTACTTATTTAACCCAATATCAAATTGGTAGCACTGAACCTCATTTGTCCAAATAAACAGACAATCAAGATCAAAAATATATACAACCCTTGTTGCTACCACAGATATAGGGATTTAAGATGTTTACATAATTGCTTTCATATATGACGACGGCAGGCAGGTTATAATGCAACCTAATTTAAAATAACATTAAGAAAAAAAAGCTTATGTTCGAAAAGAAGCGATGTTCTTTGGTTTTTTCTCTTGATTTTTTTCTTGCGCTACATTGAGACGCTTTTTAATTTTCTCGGTTTTTGTCTCATTTAAATTTTACGTTTTTCTATTTTAAAATCAGTTTTAAATTACAACAGTCCAAAATATATTTACTTCACAATTTCTCCGTCGGGATATCGTATGGCAAGATTGTGACCCACAACCTATTTATACCATAAGACAGTCGACGCAATAGCTGTATATTCCTCCGTGAATTAAGATTTAGATTTTCGCAATTATTTAACATTTTGCTTAAGATCGACGATTGACCTTGCGCCTTGCTCCATTTGCGGTCGCATTCGAGTCGTATTCATATCTTATACTATTTAAATAATACTCCAGCCTGGAAGCTGTTTCAAAAAAGCCGTAAACATAAGTTTGTTTAATCCGTATTGCATATTTTTAGAGAATTAGTAAAGTAGTAGTTTAAGCACTTATGTTGTTTGTTCTTAGTGATCTACAAGGTAAAAAGTGATACCAAAATATTTGTAATAGTTTATGAATGAAATCAGTCCCTGTACTATAAATAACACTCAGATTAAACCTGATTTATTGCAATTACAGGAACTATATCTTTGATTAATAATAATTTGTTGTTTGAACTCATAATCTAATTGTTTTCAAATAATATTCTCAGCATGACATCACTGTCACTGGGTCATCCTAAAGGTATTATTGAATATAGCCGGGGGATTGTATCAGTTGTTCATTTCCGAACACACGGACGAATCCCAGCTAAATCTATTTATCGATAAAACTAAAACCCCAAGTATATTGATTGAATTGCAAGAAAATCGTTGTAACCATTTCAAAGATCTAGGTTGCAGCGGTTTACACAAATTAGCTGATTGTTCCAAGTTTGAATTTATCGGGTTGTATGCAAATATTATTAGACATAGAAGGTGTTTTGTAGGGGTAAAAGAAGTTATTGGTTCCAGACCGCAGTATTATTTAGATTGTGTATCTCTGTGCGCTACGATATGCTTGCTTGCGTCTGATATAGGGTTTAAGCCAGGCTTTAACTTTATCTCTGTACTGGGAACGCCCTTTCGTTATTATTTTACTTCTTTGAATATTATGCAGGCCTGGTAGGAGATGATACATTGTAAGCCTTAATTAAACCCGAAGCAAAAAAATTACTTTGACTTCACATTAAATCAAGGCGATTACAAGATTAGACAGAGATTATCTGGAACTTCTGTAATCATATGACGACCTCGGTGGCGCAGTGGCTAAGTAGGCGGCCAAAGCGCAAAAGGTCCCGGGTTCGATTCCCGGTCGGGTCAATTTGGAAAACGAACTTTTCTAAATTGACTTGAGTCTGGGTGTGCTGGGATGACGCCCCCAGTTAGTATCCGTCGTCTGGTACTCATAGTACAAGGGAAAACCTTAGTTTGAGACCAGGTGATTGGTGTGATTGTCTGGCGCATTAATTTATTTATTTATTTTATATAGATTCATAAAGCTAATTTAAAATTCGGAAGGTTTCTCTTGTGTGTTTATATTTGTTGTAATAAATTTTTCTTAGCGATCAATCAAGACTATAGGTAGGTATATTCGTATATTGTGTAGTATTTAGTATCCATTTAATAAAGAGTTCCCAACATTATATCTTTCTCTTCATACCTATTAGTTATACATCAATAACAAAATGTTTAGTTTATGAGACGCCTTACATGGGAAAATAAGACAGATTTAAATTTATTGCACTGAAAGTGGTCTTTTAGCCGGAGTTACAAAAATTTAAGTTAAAACACGTAATTCTGATATTAAATAGTACATCATATTTTAAGATAAAAACGGCATCTATTGTGGTAGATAATAACTCGGTAGCTATTGTTGAGCGGAAAGTCGTCACATGTTATGTTGTCACTAAATCGCTTTTGTCCGTAAACAGTGCGCTTGAAATAGAGAAACTGCATTCTTGCAACGTTTTTCGACAGCTCAGTCAAAGTGATCAATGGAAATTATACTCTGTTCATGGCATTAAAACGTTTCACATTCTTTTTTAGTCAGTTAATACGTCGCGTCCCGTTTTTGATAGTTCCCATTCCTCGATAGAATTTGTAGAACTTGACGTGCAGGGAAGAACCAAGAAAGAAGTAGTTTTGTATAGTGGGTCGAAAGCACGTCGTAAATACTTAAATAGAACTACAAGTTTTTACCTTTTTTTCTAAAAAGGGTGCAAATATTATAAATGCGGAAGGCTATGAACCAGCGGTTAAATAGTGGGTTAAAGGAGTAGGCAGGTGAAGTCATGCATTTTTATTCCGGAGCAAGATTTTAAAAAGCTGACATGGAAATTTTGACTCCCTTAGATGGAGCTTATTTGGATGGAGGATTATTTAATACAAAGTATATAGTTATACGAAATAAACGATAGTAGATTGTTTAATACGAAAACGTATCTTCAAAAGAGTATAACTTCATTGAGTACTAGTAACCTGCTTTCTTCAGCGTAACCAATTTATCAGTTAGTTTGTATATTTATTTTCCATCTGCCGCCGAAAATAGCGTCACGACAGCAATAACATCTATTGTTGCGCGCGCGCACCGATGCCGACATGTTATGGTATCGATAAATCGACTCGCAGTATGCCTGTGTAAGGGCTACTACAATCTCCAATACTAATGTAACAATAATGATGGTATTTTTCATAGAGAAAATGTGTGCAATACTTTTCCAGCAATTTACTGACTTGTCATCAAATGTACCTATCAAGGTAAATCCTACTTAGTATACCTATGATAAGCGCAAAAGTTTGTAGGAATGGATGTATGTGTGTTTGTAACCCTTTTACGCGAAAGCTACTACTGTATGGATTTGGATGAAATATACTAAGTACGAAATCAACGTATACTAAAGCAATCTAAGCTTCTTTATTGTACTATGCGTAACTAAACATGAACTATGAGTAACAGAACCAAATACTCGTACTAATTGGGGGGAGTCTAGCCAGAACCAAAGTTCGTTTCCCAAATTGACCTGACCGATATTTTCTAGCGCAAGCACAAGGTTCGTTATTTATTGTGCAAAAGATTTTATTCCAACTAAATTAAATGCACTTTTATTTAGAAGTTACATTCAGATTAAAACTTAACACGACAATAGTTCGACCTTAAAAATAATTTTGGCATGTAGGTAGTACTGATCCAATCTTGATCATTAACTGGACTTTGTAACTTCAGTTTAGTGATAACGTAACAAGTGCAACTTAGGTGGCAGCCCTAATCCGAAATAGAAAAACTGCATTCTTGCATCGTTTAAAGTCGTGACTGACGAAAATTAGTAACTTTCTACTGAAGAACGTTAAAGAAAATTGATATTTACAGATGGGATAGAAAATTGAGTTTGTAAAAGTGTTTTAAATAAAAACACAAAAAAGTGTGTTTGCACTTAGCAGTGAAATGGGTTTAGATTTCCACATTTTTATGATCAGATACATTCAATTTATGACGACCTACCATTAAATAGCATCTTGATGGTAAGGCCTTCATTAACGATCATAGAGATAAAATACAGTTTAATAAAGACCATTATGAATGAACATTTTAAGTAAGTATAAGTACAAATAGAGTAATTTCCCGTGTTTATTTCTAAGACCGCAACATAACCTCAAATAGCGGGCTAATGCAGTATAATTATAGTTTACTCATAAGTTTTAAGTAGGTACTTATACAAGGCCAGAGCAATAGTTTGGTAGCGCTACGGATGAACTTATCTAGTTTATAAATAATATTTTGGGTGGAGCAGTTGAAAACATGAATAAGTACCCTAAATAAATATAAGTAGCGAAAATTAAAATAAAGAAACTGGACACCCAACCGTTTATGCCAAAGACAATGCACAAATATTTCTGAAGACTACGACTAAGGAAATAAGGGATTTTTAAGGTATTAGAACCATTATATTTTCAGTAATATTTCAGTAAATACGTAGTAGTAAAACATTGCACTAGTAATTATACCATTATTTAATGATGAATTCATACTCAGTGTAATGGAATACTGAATATGGATTGTGTTAAAAAAAAAAACACTTTGGTATTTACTATAGGTAGGCACCGACTATAAAAATATTTTTGCTCAAATCATAAGTGTCGTTGTCTAATAGGTTCTTTGAATTAAAAAAAAAAACTGAACATTAGCCCATCTTGGATTTCAATTCTTTTATAATGTATAATATACGCTCCTTTTATATGAAATTTTAATTAAAGGAGTTGTATCTCTATAATTATGTATTCATGTAATCCTACATTTTGGCTATTAAAATATTAAACAGATTACCATTAAACATAGGTAAAAACACTGTCGGCTAATTCACCACTCAAACAAAAAACCAACTCAAAGTCAGTTCATCGTTTGGAGGCTACGATGCCATAGACATACCCACACTCAGACAGACAGACAGATAGACAGGCACGTCACAATTATAAACCACGACTTTTTTGCATCGGCTTTAAAATACAATTGGCGGTGCTATCTAACTCATGTTATTTCCTTAATGACATTTGGCCGTTGCCCGGGCTAGCCGCAAATGGCTGGTCGTTTGCCGATCACAGCCTGATAGCCAGCGATGCTGTGGTGAACAGCCAATCGCGGCTATAAGCTGAAAACGATACTATTTTATGAGGAGCACGATGGGTTAAAGGTTTAATTAACCTTTTCATTGTGAGTTTGTCCGGAGGAATAAAGTGTTTGATTAAATTTTTTGCGGTGGATTAAAAATATGTCGATGCTTGGGTTTTCTTAATATTGTAGCTTCGTAGCGAATATGCTTTTTTTAGTCAATGTAGGGGATTCGTAAAAAGTACAACATGTGTGATAGCAAGTAAGAATAAATAAATAAATATTGGACAACATCACATACATTGCTCTGATTCTGTGGTAAGTAGCTAAAGCACTTGTGATACAGAAACCAGAAACAACGAGGTTACCACAACGCCCAGACCCGAGACCATACAGAAAAGTTCGTTTCCTATATTAACCCGACCGGGGATCGAACCCGGAACCTCAGAGATGGCGCGACGCCAAAGTCCGGCACGCTCGCCTTGTTAGCTTGTTATTGCGGCTTGATTGGATTTACTCTGAGGACACTTTTCGATTGCAACTATGAATTTATTTCTTTTTTTTTTGATTGACCAAATGTACGCACAGCAGGGATAGCTTTATTTAAGGACATAAACATTAGTTTACAAACTTAAAAAACTGGATTTCTGTACCATTATGAGTTAAGGGATTACAAACTTACGCAGTTGTATTTAGCGTAATTATCGTGTTTTTTTTCTATTAATTAAGAAAAACATATTTTTACTTAATTAATAGAATTATTTATTTTATTATTTATTTAAAAACTTTATTGCACAAAAAAGTACAAAAGGTGGACTTAATGCTAGGAGCATTCTCTACCAGTCAACCGTTGGGTCATGCAGATAGTTTGATAGTTGCGTTTATGGGTGCGGTAACAGTAAAAATGTGAGTATGGATAACAACAAAATTAATAATCATAAATAGCAGAAAATTACACACGAGAATAGAATATTCATACATAGGTTCATGATAAATAAATATAATAATCAAACAATATAATAAACATAAAACTCTATTTAACACTATGACAGTCCAGTACCCATTTATTCGTGGTTTTCAATTGTTGCGAAGCTGAACTTCGAAGATTGGGAATGGGTTTTTGTTTTTTTTTCTTTAACTCTGTATTCGTTATGATTTATTCGGATGAGCATTAAAACATTTAGTGCAGGTTTACTTAAGCTTTTACAACGAAGTGGGCATCAAACTAAGCCTAAATTGCTCTTCCAAACATCTGGCTACTGTTTAAATGGGTAGATCCGACAAAGTACATCTGATAAGTAACTCATCTCAAGACTTTGACACGTGACGCAACGTGCGTGTCTTTAGACGAGGCGTGCGTTTAGGATAGCATTGTGCTCATTAAAAAAAAGTACATAACAACATGACCTATTTTATAAATCTACGATCATCATGGAGTGTATATGTGTATGTCATAAGAGTGCATCTCAATGATCTTATGAATCCCAAATTCAAAGGGGAAAGAAATATTTAACTGTATCTTAAAAAAAATAAGTTCCCTAGTGCGGCGTGAAGCACTATAAAATTAAAAAAGTTCTTAAATTTTATATTAAAACTTACATAATATACAAATATGAATAAAATTGCTTATCCAAAAATAGGTACATAAGCAATGTGGAAACCTATCCCAGTTGGATTTTACTAATTATTGTGATGGTTAGTTTAAGCAAGCATAGTACTTATTTTTCACCAAAAATTTATTGAAAAAAGAAATGCGTCACTAACATGGTTTTCTTATACAATTCAATTCAATTTGAATACATAAATCAAGCTTTTTAGGTATTTTTTAAATATTTGCTTACAATTTACAGTCGAAAAATTTTACCTGTTGGAAGTGTGTGCCTGGTGTGTTTTGCGAGATGGAATACTTGTATTGTTTATACTATGGTTATATAGCAAGCGACTACAAGTGTAAAAATACACTTAATGACCACGTAGATAGGGTTTGGTTAATTAGACTCGTAAATACTGCGGCAAGCTTTGAGTACGACTGTTTTTGATGACAAATTGTGGTACACAGATATAACTTTATTAAAAAGAGTTAAACACAAGTTGGTGATAAGCTGATGCTTTGATCATATTACGATATAAATATGTAAAAAGGCTACCCTCTCACATCGGTTACAAAGCCTTTCTATTCTGTACAAGGTTATTATAGTTATATTGAAAACCACATACAAAAAGTATTGTATCATTGAATAAAGTCAGTTTTCGCCTAATAGGGACACAACCTATTGTGGTGATGAGATTTTGGATTGTATTTGTTTGTCACTTGAGAAGAAATCCTAGTTTTTTTTTCTAACAATCGATGATGGTTGCGAAGTCTTATCATTTTTCTGAGCTTTTATCATCTCGCCGAGCTTTCGTAAAAGCTGATCACCTCTAATAAAGGCCCCTGATAAAAATTATATAATTTTAATGTTCTGTAGTTTATACTCGTTATTTTACAACAAATAAGAACAAGAAGTTATTTTCGCCTAATAGGGACACAACCTATTGTGGTGATGAGATTTTGGATTGTATTTGTTTGTCACTTGAGAAGAAATCCTAGTTTTTTTTTCTAACAATCGATGATGGTTGCGAAGTCTTATCATTTTTCTGAGCTTTTATCATCTCGCCGAGCTTTCGTAAAAGCTGATCACCTCTAATAAAGGCCCCTGATAAAAATTATATAATTTTAATGTTCTGTAGTTTATACTCGTTATTTTATAATTTGTAAATAAAACAGATTAAGAATAAGAACAAGAAGTTATTTATTAGCACACAAAATCAATACACAGTACACAGACTTTAAAGTGTGATACCTAGCCACCAAGCTCAATCCAGAGCTTTTATTTCATTCAATGCTTCAGTATGTCTGTCTATAGTCTGAAGCCACTGCTAACCTAATTATTAAATTCTAAGGACGTTGTCTAACTGCAAACTACTAATAATATCTAAGATTGATTTGGGATTTTAGATTATTGGTTTCAGACGACTAAATTGACATAGGGCTTTGGTACTTATGACTGAATCTTAATACAGGTATTCTTTACAAATCTTAAAATTGATAAAATGTAGTTTAACTGCTGGTTGGCTGAAAACACGAATGTGGAAGGTTAATAACCAATAAGTATTATCGGATTTCTTCTCATCATATTGTCATAACTTTTGACGTATTAGGATTTTGTCCTTATCTGGAAGCCTGTCAATATCCTGCCATATTTATTTATTCCTTAAATTCAGTCCTAAACATATTGTTTCTATTTTAGTAGAATACGGCCCCAGATGTCTAGACCCTGTTGTTTGATCAAAGGCAATATATCGCTGTCGTCGATTCTTTCCTTCGTCCATTTTCCTTCCTCTTTGATATTACGTTACTGAATTGCCAGTTTCTAAGTTATTTTCTGAGCAACATGGCCGATGGCATAAATGTTCTACAATGGCGACCTCATACAGGAAAACACAGAAAAAAGAAAGAGTGAATGAAAGAAATAAAATATCATAACGAGTTCCAATATTTTACATATTAGAACTCGATTGTTATCCTGCAGAGCTAAATCCTTTATTATTTAATTCAAGTCATCCTCTCATTCGACGAGCGAACAGGCCGAACTTTGAGGTCACGCGAACCCTGAGGGTCCCGTGTCCCATTCCCAATCAGGTCAATAAGGAAAACGAATTTTCCACATTGTCTTGACGTTATTGACGAGACCTCGTCATTAACATTTTATTATCTAATAAAAATAACAATTGGCTACTTGACAGTGTTAACAATAAAATATGAAAAGTTTTAGATATGTTAGCTTACTAGTTAAGTATTAATTTTACATTTTTATTTTTTAATTAAAAGCATAGTTAGTATTTTATTTTTGCAAAATAAATTTTACTTTTTTTTATCTGTGGAACAAAAGAACCGAAACGGAAACCACCATTGCAATTCGGAAATGACAGCTGTCGGCGAAAATTATGTATTTTAATGTGGCGAAACAATTATTATTTTACCGATTAAATTGAATTATTGTGTCTCTAACCGTATTAAGAATTTATTGAAACCTTTTCCGTTTATCTAAATTAAGTCGTTCCTAAGCGTATCGGTTCGATGTCTAGAACGTTGACGTCATAATTGCAACAGTGACATGACTTGGCGTTTTTGCGCGCTTTTTAAATGTGTTACACGAAATCTTATTTTTCCCTGGTTATTTACATTTTTTCCAGATAAATCCAATTGCTTGGGATATAAAATGAACGGGCGCACATTATACAATACTTTTTCAAAAACTGTCAAGTAGCCAATTATCGGACCTACTACTACTACGTATGTCCCTGAATGGGACCTCTTTTTGTAAAAGAGTGCATTGGTGATTTCACTGGAAAAATGTTTCTATCTGGTTTCGAATTTTCGACGAAATAACCATCTGTCATCCATTGGCGGGAAGTTGCGACCGCGTCTCGACAGATGTTTGACAGCTCTTTGGATCTCTTCCAGGACACTATTAACCCACTTTAATAAATTGTTTTTTTGACTGCGTTGAGCGGTGTTACGATTTAGTAACTGATGCAACAAATTATTGGTTTTAGATGAAAATATTTGAGTGTTGTTAATATCAGAAGGTAAGATAATGAATTGTCTTTAAAGTTCTTGAAACAGGACTTGGTTTAAATTATCGAATCGATTTGACTACTGTGCAATATCGAATAACAAAATTCAGATGCTTATCTTACTTTCTTTATACGATGATAGAAATTTTAAATTGATGTGGTGTTGAGACTCAATTTATATGGTTTTTAACGCGCTTTCGACTTTGTGAATCATTCACATTTTTTTTTCTTACAAATCTTGTTCTCAATATAAAGAACATAAGAGCATTATCCAATATAGTGCATTTCGAAGCTATGCACATACTTAAAATTTGATTATATAGTGTATATTTTAAATAGATAGGCAATGAGTACTCATGCATAAAAAACCTAGCCCTCTTTTTCTCTTTGCACTTTTGTGCAATGAAAAAAAAAATAAATAAAAAGTTTACTTACCTTCTAGTACAGCTAACCTGCACATCAAGGTAAACTCTTGCAGTTCGATATTAGTTCTTATGCCGACGAAATAAGGGCGATGCAAATTCCAAAGTGTATAGTGCTGTGCATCGTATAATCGATTGAGATGATTCTCACAACGCAAAAGAGGGTCCTCAACCATCACCAAACTTTGTGAATGGGCCTGCCCCATTATATTGTGGGAATCGGTTCCGTATGTAGGGCAAGAAGCCCCTGGGCCGACCACGTGTGCAACTACGCAGTTTGGTTTATGGCACACTTCTGTTATTAAAAATAAGCGCATCGACTTTGTAATGGTGATGCACACTCATGTTGTAAATTTTAATAACTAAACTCGAGTTCCGGATACTGTGTTTTTGGGTTTTCAGTTGTAGTTTACTTATTAAAAAACTTTTGCTCTTCTTTTATTAGCCGTATGTTAATCATAATGCATAAACGTTGTGCCATCGACCATCGAGAGTATGTACAATAGGGTATGTGGCTAAAAATGTATAATGTTTGGTCCAGTCATATTCATTAATATGTGGATTAATATAACTAACATCCTTTGCGTTAAAATTTAGCTCGACGATTTGTTAAATAATAAAATAAAATAACCCGTCTTGCAGATATAAGTCAATTTCAATCTATGATCTCAATAGATAACTAATTAAAAAAAATAGTAAATGTAGCGGTATGTACAAAGTAACTTCATAGCACATCCAAATACACAAACGCACTAAAACAGTGGTAAACTGTTAGTTAAGTAAACAACAGTTAAATGCGAGCTAAACATCATGTTTACCAACGCCTGTCTGATCTGATGTGTGCCATTCAACTTCAGATAGTTTATAAACACTAGTTTCTACTGAGTTCTACTACCGCGTTTGTCATAGTGTTGCCAACTTATCGATAATATGACTATCGGGTTGGTATTTACCATCGATGTTATCGCCATCATTAATAAATAAATAATACATAAATGCGCCAGACAATCACACCAATCACCTGGTCTTCAACTAAGGCATTCCATTGTACTATGCGCACCAGACGACGGATATACTCGTACTAAGGGGGGGCGTCACCCCAGCACATCCAGATCCACATCAATTTAGTAAAGTTTGTTTTTCCAAAGTGACTCGACCGGGAATCAAACCCGGGAACTTTTGCGTTTTCGCTGTGTACCTTAGCCACTGCACCACCGAGGTCGTCATAAGGTATAAGGTCGTCGAGGTAATAATTGCGATATTGACGATGGTACTCACAAAAGCATGTCATACTACACATTTTAGACTTTTTATCGCTCTTATCTCGTGCACATAAGATTTATTATAGAACCGTAAGTATTTACCTACACGTACTGTTGCTGTACGTTTTAGAATATATTCCTACTAATCCGAATATACCAGAGCCTAAAACGGTCACATTAGGAATGGCCAATAAAAGTTATATGAGTATTAATAAGTCCAAAGTTGTTAAGTTTCCTGTTGATTTGTATGATTACACGAAACTTAGTATAACTATTAATGTTGCCACAACTTGGATAACAAACGAAGTCAAATAGTGACAACTAACTAGTAACCTCATACTTGACTGTTAATTAGTAATTTACATACTAATCTGAAAGTAGAGCAATATTGTAGACACTGAATTAATTTCCTAGCCTATGAACACGGATTATATGACGCCTTTTGTTTTAAGACAGATGATTAAAGGTTACTAACAAAACTAGTCAAGAATCGGTGTCATAGCGTTTATTTTTCATCTGCTACTCGGAGTTCAATGTAAAAATGATCAGAGTCCGGAAGCCCAGTAAGTGAATTCTTAACGTGGATCATCCATTGCCGCCGTTACTAAGAGATAAATATAAATAAATAAATAAATACTGGACAACATCACATACATTGATTTGATTCTGTGGTAAGTAACTTAAGCACTTGTTTAACAGAAAATCAGAAACAACGACGGTACCACAACACTCAGACCCGAGACAATATAGAAAAGATCGTTTTCCATATTGACCCGACCGGGTATCGAACACGGGACCTCAGAGATCGCGCAACGCCAAAGTCAGGCCCGCTCGCCTCTCGGCTACTGAGGTCGTCTGCAGAGATGCACTTAAGTAGCAATGCATGCTGTGTGTCTTCCATTTTATGATAAGTCAGCCCAGCCTATTATTTGGAATGTCAGAGACGATTCCAATACGAAAAGACAAATTAGTCAAAATATGCTATGACTCAGTTCAATCATTAGTGTTTGAAAAGAGAAAAAGAGTTGTTTTTGAATTGGAACCTTTTTTGAGATGTGTTGTGAATAAGGTTACAGAACAATTCGATCTTAATCAGCGGCTCATACGTAAAAGCTCGTCATACTGACTGAGCCATCCGTATGTAGCGAAAATAAGGTGTATCAATAAAAAAAAATAATTTAATAGGTTGCTAAGGTAATCAAATATTGTTGATGTGAAATTGTTATGTAACTCGTAATTGACGAAAATTATAATGTTCACTGTTATTATGAAATTAATTGACATAATGAAAAATATACTTTCAATGTCGCCTATCTGATTTTCAGAACAACACTAAATAGTTTGTTTTTATTTGCCAATGCGTGTTTGAATGAAATATCCTTCAGACATTTTTGGACGTTTCGGGAGTTTCTTTACACTTTTCGTACTGTTGTAATATTTAGATTGTACTCGAAGTGGGAAAGAATGACAAACGTCCGCTTTTGCTCTAAATATTTACGCTCTATTTATAAGAGCTTGTTCTTTGAGCGAATGAGCCTTGACTGCCACTCACAGCATGGTGTAAATGGCAGGTGGATAGCTTTTTGAGTTACCATCATTAATGGACTTATGTTATATGGTGTCGTTGATGAAAAACCTTATCGGATTTACCAATGATTTTTCTGATCTTTTTAACGTGACATCACGTATTAAACACAGACATTAGCATTCGTATTTTATTGATTTATTCTGCGGCTACAGCAAAAAAAAAAGGGGGTTCTTGATCTAGACATCCGTAGATTCTTAAAAAACTTTTTTGTTATTATAATATTACTAGCTGTGCCCGCGACTTCGTTCGCGTGGATTGCATACATTCACGATCGGTTTTACACCTATCTTCCCTAATTTTCGAAACAAAAAGCAGCCTATGTCCGTTCTCAAGATTCAACGTATACCTATACCAAATTTCATCCAAGTCCATTCAGTAATTTTTGCGTGAAAGTGGAACAAACATCCAAGCATTCGCGTGTTCGTAGTAGAATCATAAAAATGTTTTAAAAGCTGGAATTTAGTAAACAAAAATGTATGAGAAATTAATTATGACGAAATGCAGTACAATTTATAAAAGATGCAAAGTCGGTTGAGCCATTTACTGTACCACAATTAAATACGAGCCAGACTATACAGTCGTGTAAATCGTAATTACCATACTATTTGAAGCTTATTTATCATAGTACTTTTTGTAAGTTTCTCTGTCAAGACACTGACTTGCTTTGTTACGCTGTGAAAGTGTGAAACTGTTTTTTGGTACACTAATCAATTTTACAAAAATGTATTTATAAAATCTTCATCGTAACATTTACTAAGACAAGTGTTTTTAAAGTGTATTCTTCCGCACTTAGCACGCCCGCATGTAGTTCATATTCTTTACGAATCTTTGATACTCATGATGGAAAAGTAGTATCTTTAGTCAAAAACACAATAGTCTATATATGCATAATAAGGAAGTCTTTATGTTGTGGACATAAGAACTTCTATTGAAATGTAAGTGTTAATCATAGCGTGTACAGTCGCCGTCAGATATATCGGAGCAGACAAAGTGACCAAATACTTCTGAACAGTTAAAATGTCAAAAAGTTCCATACATTATGAATCGTCAGTACAAATTAAACTCAAATATTTCTTTATTCAAGTAGGTTACATATAACACTTTTGAATCGTCATTGAATACAATGCAAAGTGATTCTACTTCCGGTTCGGAACCTATATTTACCTAGAAGACACCGGTAAGAAACTCAGCAGATCATTTACAGTATCAGTATCTAACTTATTGCTATGTTTAGCTCACTTTGGACCAAGCCATATGGTTTTGGTTTTGATGAGTGATGAAACAAATAAGTACTCAAGTAAGTTTTTACTTCCGAGAGGTAAGATGGAGCAGACCAGTCCCCAAAGGTGGCACCTGTTCACAAGAATGACGTATGTGCCAGCCAGCCATTAAGTATAGGTATTCTACCGCCGTGTTCGGAATGTGGATGATGTCGATAAGAACCGACAAGAGTAGCAAATATACAACCATACATCCATACATTCTTAGTAACTTTCGCGTTTATTATAATAATATGAAAGCTTTCAGGGTAAGATTAATAATTATAACATGACACGTAAAACGTCGGCATTTGTTCTATTCGCGCTTTATATAAACGGGCCGTCGCGTCGCAGGCGCACAGACCACAATGTTTTGAAAACTGTGCTATTCAGGTTTGCTCGTTTACGCAATCAGAGTATTTTGGATTTGGCCGATCAATTTACGAAGTTACTACATTTCGTTCTACGTCATCTTTGTAGATACAAAATAAGCTAAACTTTAATATAAATAAATAAATGCGCCAGACAACCACACCAATCACCCGGCCTCGGCTAAGGTTTTCCCTTGTACTATGAGCGCCAGACGGCGGATACTAACTGGGGGCGTCATCCCAGTACACCTATACCCAAGTCAATTTAGAAAAGTTCGTTTTCCAAATTGACCTGACTGGGAATCGAACCCGGGACCTTTGGGTATATTTTAATAGTTTACTCAGTACACATGCTTGTATTGATTAAACCCATTAATGATCGGTTCCAATATTTTAAAAACGATCTGTTGTAGTTACGGATAGTAATAAATTAAACGAGGCGTAAGCTAGAAACCACCGACAGACGACTGATGACAGCTGGTATGGAAAGTAAACAGAGCTATAATTCTAGGAGACTTCAACATTAACCTGCTCGCCAAGGATAGTAGAACTAAATCATACAAGACATTACTAAGAGAATCTGGCTACAATATTCTTAATAAGGTTGACCCAAAATACAGTGCTCGAGAAACTTCAAATAGTAACACAATCATAGATCACATACTTACCAACTTGAAAGATGACTACTTCCATTTGGCCAATATTGACTCTGCACTATCGGATCATAAACAGATTCTATTACAATTGAAAAAGAACAACTCACCAAAAAAGAAAAGGATTACATATGAAGCCATCAACTACAAAAACCTTTACCAGTCAATTGAAGCTAGTGCAACACAAAAACCAATGGACATGTACAGTGTGCTAGAACAATATATCAAGAAACAGATAACGAACAGCAAGGTGTCGAAGTCAAAAATATTAAACTTACCCAGACAGGATTGGATTAACAAACACATAATAAAACACATTGAGAAAAGAAATGGAGCCTGGAGAGCCCACAGAGAAAACCCTGATGATAAAGAGTCTAAAAAATCATATCTAACATGCAGAAATCTCGCAGAAAAGGAAATTAGAATTGCAAAAGAAACCTATTACTATAAATTGTTTACAAATAATTCCAAACAACCAAAGAAAACCTGGTCCTTAATCAATACGCTAGCAGCTAACAAAATTAAAAATTGTGCTACTATCCCTAAACTTATATCTAAAGCCGGACCAGTTATTGATCAAGTTGAAATTTGTGAAACATTCAATAAATTCTTTTCCACAATTGGTTCCACTCTAGCTTCACAGATTCCATTGAAATACCACAACACATCTGGAAATCTCTCAACAAAAAGCCATAGCACTAATTTATATACCTTTTCCGAGTTTGACCAATGCGATGCAAACGAAATCAGTAAAATTATTGACAGTCTGGATCCGAATTCCAGCACAGGTATAGATGGCATCTCCACAAAATCCATCAAATGTATAAAGGAACTTATCTTAGTTGACTTAGTTGCATTTTTCAACAGATTATTGGATAAAGGGGAATTCCCAAGTACTTTAAAAATAGCAAAAGTTAGTCCTGTACACAAATCAGGTTTGAGAACGGACCCAAATAATTATCGTCCAGTGTCAGTTTTGCCAATCCTTTCAAAAGTATTCGAGAAAATTCTGTACAAAAGATTAGACCAGTACCTCACGTCAATAAATTTTATTTCAAACAAGCAGTATGGCTTCAGGAAATGTCCAACACTCTCTCCGCAACTATAGACTTAGTTACAAAAATAAGACTAAACATAGATACCAAAAATATTGCCGTTTGAATTTTCATTGATCTTAAAAAGGCCTTCGACACCGTTAGTTATTACTGCAAAAACTTGAGAGCATTGGTGTCCGTGATACTGCACTAAAGATGTTTCAGTCGTACCTAGAAGAAAGGTACCAACTAGTAAAGATTAATGATGCCCAAAGTAGTCTATTGCCGGTACCATATGGCGTCCCCCAAGGATCCATACTGGGTCCGTTATTGTTTTTATTATACGTAAATAACATAGATGACTTAGGATTACTAGGTGAACTCACTTTATATGCAGACGATACATGTCTCTTTTATTTTGATTCAAACATTGATAGAATAATGGCAACTGCACAACAAGATCTGGATAGATTATATGAATGGTTCCAATCAAATCTGTTAACTATAAATATATCAAAAACATCCTCCTTGCGTCGTATTCCTCACTGCTGAGGGTCGTGACCTCCCTTTTGCATCACTTTCATCCGTATGATTTTCCTCCAACTAATTCTGTCTCCGGCGGTGTGAAGGGCGTTGTGAACTGTAGAGTCGAGAGCAGTGCGGATCTGATCGGACCAACGCATAGGGCTGCGCCCACGCGGCCTTTTTCCATCTACTTTGCCGGTCACGATAAGTTTCTCGAGGTTGTCACCTTGTTTCCTTGCAATATGACCAAAGTATTCTAGGGTTCTACGCAGACACTCGGATGACAGCCGCGAGGAAATCCTAAGTTCTCGCAGTATGGAGACGTTTGTCCGAAATGCTGTCCAAGGAATACGGAGCATCCTTCTCCAGCACCACATCTCAAAGGCGTCAATGCGTTTGCGGTCTGCAGCTTTTAGAGTCCAAGTCTCGGCACCATACGAAAAAATCGAGAAGACTAGAGTCCGTACCAGTTTGACTTTTGTTTTTACGGAAATGTTACGATCTCGCCAGATTTTCTCAAGCTGAGACATGCCAATTCTCCTACGCACTTCCTTTTCGCACGAACCATCATTGCTGATATTGGAACCCAAGTAAATAAAGTTGTCCACTATTTCTAGGTTTAACGTGCCAGTGAGTTCCAACTTTCGCGATCTGTCTACCACCATGACTTTGGTTTTGGACCTGTTTACGGAAAGCCCCATCTCCCTACTAAATCGCTCCATTCGGTCTAGAAAAGCAGACATTTCTGACTCATTTGCTGCAAGAAGAGTAGTGTCATCGGCGTAGCGCAAATTGGTGATTTTCACGCCACCAACCATGATGCCTCCCTCCCAATTCTCGCAGGTACGTCTCATTATGTACTCTCCATAGGCATTAAAGAGAATGGGCGACAGAATGCACCCCTGGCGAACTCCTTGTTGGAATTTAAAGGGTTTTGAGGTTGTTTTATCGACTCTTACGACGCCCTGGTTTGAGTCATACAGGCTGCGGAGTAAAGCGACAAGATGGTTTGGTACTCCAAGTTCCCGTAGGACTTTCCACAAACAACTCCAGTTGACACAGTCGAACGCCTTGCTGTAGTCGACGAAACACATTATAACTGGCGTATCAAACTCGTATGCTTTCTCAACGAGCTGCCTGACATTGAGAATCTGCTCTCGAAAACATGCTACATCATTTTTAAACAAAAAAACAAAATAACATTGCCAAATTGGTGCCTCACTATAAACAACATACCTCTTCAAGAAAAACAGTCTGAGAAATATTTGGGGTTGAGAATAGACAATCATTTAACTTGGTGTAGCCAAATAGACTTTGTAAAATCTAAGATATCATCTATGATAAGCTCATTACGTAAAATAGCGAAGTGTCTTCCAAAAAAAGTACGCATCGCTGTTTATAATTCTTTGGTTAAATCTCACCTTCTATATCTTATAGAAATATGGGGTTGTGCATCTAAAGGTAAAATTAAGGAACTCCAAATTTTACAAAATAAAGTAATAAAAGCTATATTCCACTATTCACATTTAACACCCACAGTCAAACTTTACAAAGAAACATCTCTCATGAACATTACCCAACTATACCAATACACGACATGCATATTAATAAGGAAAATTTTAAATAAAGGTATTCATACACAGTTATCATTCACGAAAAAGAAACAAACACATAACTACATACGCCGAAGAGGCGATCACATAGTACTACCCACAACAAGAAACAATTATGGAAAAAGGTCAATAACTTACGAAGGAGCCCAAATATACAATAAACTACCTTCAGACATAAAAAATGCAGAATCTTTAGCTGTGTATAAGTCTAAATTAGTTAAATACATTAAAAAAAATGATAATTAGTAAAATAAAGATTTGTCATCTCGCTCACTGAAGTCCTAAGGTGAAATCTGTACCTAATATATTAACTCACAAATATATAGATATATATCTTTTAGTTATAAGTTCTCATGTAAGTGACAATGTCTTAATGAGAATAAATATCTTTGAACTGAAATTATGGAACGGTATGCAAAATCGTGATTTAGGCGTTGCAGCGATTCGTTTCAGCAGGAAATCATAAAACGTTTATATAAAACGTTTCGAATGATTAAGAAACGTAGTCTGTCTATGAGGTGGTCCTTTAAATAAAAAGAAATAAATAAAATATTGGACAACATCACATATACAATGCTCTGATCCTGTGGTAAGTCCCTAAAGCACTTGTATTGCAGAAATCAGACACAGCGACGGTACCACAACACCCAGACCCGAGAAAATACAGAAAAGTTCGTTTCCCATGTTGACCCGACCGGGGACCGAAACCGGAACCTCAGAGAAGGCGACACCAAAGTCCGGCCCGCTCGCCTCTCGGCTACGGAGGTCGTCAAAATTATTTAAATAAAAAAGTTTAAATTATTACATCGCAAAAAATATACTATTTTGCACAGATTAGTCATCACAGCCAACCAGACTGTTAGTTGACTAAGTAAAGAAAATAAGTGCCTTCCTAAAATAGCAGATAGTTGAAATTCCAGTTAATATTTATAATTATCCATCGCTACAGTAAACTACCATTAAATAACTTAGCTATTCAAACTATTTGAACACGACTAAAACAAATTTAACGGCGTACATCAGCAGATTTGCTGAACTGAACTGTGGGAAAATCTGTAGAATCCGCTCAATGTCACGTTTCCAATAAAATGGTTATTTCTATTGAATTGTTTGTTTGTTCTGGTTTTATTATATTTTCACTATCGGCTTGGGTTCCGTGTATTTCGGTAAATGAACTAAGAACATGCCGTGAGAATGCCTTAGGACAGTGGTTTTCAATCTATTTGACGGTCATTAATTTATGTATTTTATGATTCTAATAAATATCGTTGAGTGATGAGCAATTTTTGACTGAATATAGAATCTGGCCAAAAGCCAAATAAGCGAATACCATGATATTTAGATTCTCAACGTTTTTATTTGGGATAAAAGGTTGGCGTAAAAAGACATCATTTTTATAAAAAATGTGAAATTCATGCGTAATAAATTCAAATGTAAATAAACTTGTATTACAGCTACAAACTGACAGACAAACTAACACGCAGACAGATTGACATAACGAATTCAGAAGACTTTCCTGTCGCATAAAACCGGTGAAATAAGTTTGCTTGATAAATCTCTTTCTCGATATGCCAGCGCCAAAGTTTGAGAGCTACTATTAGTATGACTTATTACACTTTTTTTGGTAGTTTATTTTGTTTACCATTGATATTTAGAGAAAGCATTCAATGTTGCTTAAGATGGTAGGTAGCGCTTTTAAAATGACCGTGTGTGTATTTGCATGATACATTCTGCAGCGAAATAAAGTGTATAAAGGCTCGCGACTTCGTTTACACTATTTCGTTAACCAATATGTTTACATAGTATCTATTTGGTTTTCTACCAAATAATCCATTAAGTAGTGTTTGCGTGAAAGAGTAACGTCATACACTCTCATAAACTTTTGCGTTTATTATAAAACACGAAAAATGGCACTTTATTGCATCACTTTATCCGATATCTCTTAATTAGGATATTTTATTTACCATAATCCTGATTATCTTCATAGTGAATGATTTCAAAGTTTGAAGTACCACGCGCCGCAGTACCGCCTGGGATTAGATCAATATTTTGGAACCTTTTAAAACCAATATTTGCAATAACAGTCAAGTAATTTTTGAGTTGTAGCAAGACTAATGAATCGATTTAATTTCTGTATAGATCTTTCGATTAATCGATTTTAAATTACAGAAGACCGCAGCCAAATAACAAATACTTCTGTGTTGTTGTGTTCCTGCGTGTGAGTAAGGTTTCCAGAGCTCCTGTGGGGTGCTAACTGATACATTAGTAGCAGCGGTCAAGCCTTCAAGGTAAGGGCGACAAGTCCAGTAACAGATTCATTATACTGTGCTTGTCGCCCTTAAGTTAGGACCTCATTACCACTTAACATCAGGTGGGATGAGGTCAATCTTGAGTGTAATATATAAAAAAAATTCGCAGGCATAAGCGACACAAAGTACAAATTAGACGGTCCTATATGATTAAAAAGCAAATGGGTTCATTGTGTCATGTGTGGATCCCTAAATCTGAAAACACATGTCTTCCTACGTCTCAAAACAAAAAGAATTGTCGTGTCCGGATTTAAGTGCGCTAATGCAAGAAGCTGACACATTAATTAGAAGTGTAATTATGAGTGGGCGGCGTGATTTGTTCATCAATCATCTGGATGCGTTTTTAATTTTGTAGTCGTCACTTCCGAACATTGGAATAATGAGTGTTTAACCAATCCCAATATATTCGCTATGAGACAAATTTAGAGTCGTTACGAAAATAGAAAAGTAAATAAAAAAAGCACATAGGTTCTTTTGGCCACACTGTGGGATTCAAAGCATCTGTTTGTTTAAATACTAGCTGCCCTAACTTGCACTTGGTTTTGGTTATTATATATTTTGAAACCTTTTAGCACCAAAATTTGCCATAGCAGTCCAGTCTTCTTTAGTTCAAGCAAGACTAATGAATAGCGATTCAATTTTAGATTTTATTGCACAACACATTACCACAGGATGACTTGATGATAGGAAAGTCTACTAGTCGAATTCTGAAATGGGGTCCAAAGGGTGAAATGTGTTGTGGCCATCTACACTGACGAGAGTTTGATTAATCCACAGACAACTATAAAAAATCTACAATATATACTTGTTACGTTCAAGAAATCCACAGATAAAGCGGTATTTTTTAAATAAACGCTGGTATTAAAATTGTTTCCATTTTGTAAAACATTTAACGCTCCTGACAGTGGCCAGTCTCCAAAAAGAAGTCGTATTTATAGGACAAAGGGGACACAAATAAAATGCAATTGGCACGGTATCTGAAAAATATTTCACAGAAAAGCGTTGCCAAATTTAAGAGTGAGTCAGATAATTATTAAATTAACTCTGCTTTGCGCACTTGGATATATTTTATATATTAAGAGAGGTAGAGCATCGCGATTTATCGCTCAAACTGTAGCAGCCCGACTGGTGAAATACCTCCACCTTACAGAACACCGCAGCCAAATAACAATCACTTGTGTGGTGTTGTGTTCCTGCGTGTGAGGTTTCCAGAGCTCTCGGGGGGTGCTACGTTAGTAACAGGGGTCAAGCCTTCAAGGTAAGGGTGACAAGTCTAGTAACAGCTTTATTATGCTGTACTTGTTGCCCTTAAGCTAGGACCTCACTACCACTTAACATCAGGTGGGATGAGGTTAATCTTGAAGTGTAATATAAAAAGAATATCTATGCCTCGAAAGGAAAAAAGGAATGTATGACATAATATAGGCTCTCTATGGTATCCGTCTACCGATTGGTGCAGACTCTGTTTTCGAGAACGGTCGGACGTGTGTTATACTTTTCTTAGTTACCTCCATATAACAAAGGGCAGTATAACATTTGGTTGACAGAACCTTATTTTTTTTCCTTTCTAAGTACCTACTGTTGTCTTCTGCTCCACGGCTGTTGATTGTCTTTAAAATGTAAAAACATAAGCTTCTATGTATACGGAATCCAAACGTTATGCAGCCTTTTGCGCCATATTTTCTAAAATTCGTTAACTTACAGACTTCCTATAGACCTATAATCATGAAATATGGCATGAAGTAAGGTCATAGGTCTAATGGCTTGGCAAGCAAAGGAAGTATAATTTACAAACAAGGTTATCTTTAAAACTCCTACCTACACATCGCTGTATTAAGTTACTAATATCTAAACAACTGCTTTTGTACTGCAACTTTTATGATATTGTTAAAAAAAATATGCTAAAAAAGTTTAAGCTTGTTTTTAAGTTTGCTTCTGTCAATTATTTTGACGAATCTGGAAAAGTTGCATTCCATGAAATAAAGTTTTTGTTAATATGGCTCGTAAAATGTTGATTACTTTAATTATAAATCATAGTTGACTAACATCTCATCAATCACCATCATCATCATGGATAAATTAATATAGCTATCCGTGTATTCAAATTAACAACTGAGATGTCAATCAACTAAACGAAAAAATATAGTCCACTGAACGACACGCTGAGTGCATTCGTTTTTTATCACTGCATCAACGTTTATTCCGCTCTCATTTCCATGCAAGTGTCTGGGTACTCAAGTGTAATACTAGAAGTTTCAATAAAAAAGCTCATAAAAAGTAGTCCGCATGATCGTATGTAGGTCGAGGGAGATTACCGTGGCACATGAGCCGGGAACCGAACACGCGTCCTGCGCCGCTTGGCAATGCGCCAGCGGATAAGCTGAGCCCACAACTTGTGTCAAATCGAACCGATATTTAATGTAACTTGGTGTTTACTTCCTGATATATTAGGATACGTGATGCCGCGTGGCAGTTAGCGAGCTTCAATTTGGTTTAGGCTAGTTTAAAATGTATAGGATCCACATTTGAAGATCACCTGACTTCATTTTAAACCTTTAATGTAATTTAATGTGTTGTTTGTGTTTGCTGTAGGTATTGGCCCTTAACTTAGCTCTAGTTAAGAAATAGCTCATAACACGGCGAAGTCTCCTTTTTTGACGAATCTCTCTAGTATTTGACATAAGCGGAATCACTGAGTTGTTTGTAAACGTGGGAGAGTCCACAAAAAAATGCACACAGATTTGAATAAAACCTTACTGCTATTTGCCTTTTTTGCGGGGGAAAGGGAATGCATTGTTGACGTTTTTGAAATAATTGAATTTCATATTTTTTTCTTTATTATGGTAAGTTTTGGCTCATGTGGTGTGTACCTTTAATAGGGTTATATTTATACTAGCGGCCTCCACCACATTTTTCACAGCTTCTTCGCACCTATTGCTTGCAGCGAAATGTCGTATAGCCTAAACCCTTTCTTGATAAATGAAATGTCCAGCTCAAAATATTTTTTAAATTTGAACCATTCCTGAGATTAGAGCACTCAAGCATTATATGTTCTTCAGCTTTAAATATTAGTAAAGATTAAGACTAAGAGGTTATTGCTTATGCTGCACCTATTAGATTAGTTATCAATACCACGTGCGGTGAACAATTTCAGTTCAATTTCGTTCTGACGTCGACGACACAAGGGTGGTACAAAGTTCAAAGTATTGAGTGACGTACAGTACATAGTCATGTACATGAAATAAAACCAAAGTACATACACATGTAACTGCAGGTTCAGGGAAGTCGTTCAAAAAGTAGAGCGCAGACGACTCCAGTCGCCATCGCTTTAATTACGTTTCGTTCTGTCCGCATTTCGTTTCACTGAGAATTTATAAAATCTACAATCGAAGCTTTACCTACTGTTAATAAGTAATTCACAAAATAGATAAAAAAATTTACAGGTGGGCTTTTCCTAAATAAAAAATCATAAATATTTTCATATATGTACTTCTATTGTAGTTCATAGGTATAAAGATCCAACGATGAAGATATGAAACCAACATCTAAGTATACTAATATTCTACAGCTGAAGATTTTGTTTGTTTGTTTGTTTGTTTGTTTGTTTGTGCGCGCTTATCTCAGGAACTACTAGTTCGAATTGAATCAATCTTCTTGTGTTGGATAGTCTATTCACCGAGGAAGGCTTGAGGCTATACATAAAACGTCACTTTACGACCAATCTTCTCAAATGCTTTCGGCTTTTTAGCTTTGACGAAAGAAGCGAAGTATTAGTGGAAAATGTGGCGAATACAGGAAAAATACTCGTTTGAAGTCGCGTCGGGCCGCTATTAATATATAAGTCTATAAAATTATATATAGACATAATGTACTGTATTCATAGCACGGGTTATCAGTAAGCTCGTAATTTGGATTATTTCCTATTCATTTCCGGACTGATTTCACTCGGCAACACTGAATATTCAACAGGAAGGAACACTTTATCTCGCCTATTACACAGTCTAAAAAATAACAGTATATATGAGCTCGATAGCAAATTACCGATAGTTTACTTCCATAGTATCTAGATAGAGAGTGGCCTACCGATATAGTGTACCGACTAATAGCATTGCTAAATTCAACGACCTCCGTAACCCAGAGGCGAGCGGTCCGGACTTTGGCGTCGCACCATCTCTGAGGTCCCGGGTTTGATCCTCGGTCGGGTCAATATGGGACACGGACTTTTCTATATTGTCTCGTGTGTGGGTGTAGTGGTACTTACCGTCGTTGTTTCTGATTTCTATAACACAAGTGCTTAAGCTTCTTACCATATAGATAATATTTTAATATTGTCTTATATTTAAATATTATTTATATTTATCATTATAGTTACGCAGGGCGAATGTAGTTTTTCAATGATGATGTATTTTGAAATCGGGCACTATAGTTTTTGAGTTTATTTTACAAACACGCACACAAAAATATAAATCTCTCTCCATAAAATTACAGTAGATATATCACTTTTTACATACGCGGTATGGAAAAGTTTTCCTACTGTTTAGATTCTTGCACTGTGCATCAATGGCCCTCAGGGGGCGAAACCGTTTGGCATACGTTATGAAGGCGGCACTAGTGCTGATAACCAGGAGTAGAACTCAAACGAGCTACTAGGACACAGGGAAAATATATATTCCACGTATATTATTGGACTACCTGTTGCCCGCAACTTTGTCCACGTTTTATCGGGATATCTGTATAGATATTCTGAAAAAATGCGGACATAGTTAATCCCTACTAATATTATAAATGCGAAAGTAACCGTCTGTCTGTTACGCTTTCCCGCTTAAGCCGCTCAACCGATTTGATGAAATTTGGTTTAGGTATTGAACCTCTAGAACGGACATAGGGAACTTTTTATTTTGGAAACATGCAGTCCACGCGAACGAAGTCGCGGGCACAGCTAGTATTATATAAAGAGCTGAAGAGTTTGTTTATCTGTTTGAACGCGCTAATATCAGGAACAACCGATTCAAAGGACAATGCCCAAATTACTATGGAGTTTGAAGATATTAAAGAAAACACATTGTATTGTAGGTTATAAAAATGACACCTATAGGAACCTATTCTCTAGACAAAAAGTTATAGAACAGTCGTCAAATTGTCACTGTCATGAGGTGAAGTGACATTAACCAGACGTTAATCGATTTAGATCGATTTTATGATTGTGATTGTCTAAAATCGTTATTATCTTTATTATTTGATGACAGTTTAATATATTATGTAAATATTTATTGCATGATTAAAACATTTTAAATTAAAGTGGGTACCTAATCATAATGATAGGAAAGCATTCACATCGTTACTGCAGATTATTGAAAAATCAGAATCAATTCGATTGCTTCCGTTATACTTCAAGACGTAACCTCCCTACTTTCCCTCATAGCCATGAAATTGTCAAATGTATCGGAAACTATAAAATTACTTATAATTATTTAAAAATTACCCCCAAAAGGAGTTTTAGTGAAAAACACTGAATTGGTGTAAACAATTTTAACTTTTTTTTTCCCCAAGAAAAAGATTGTGACGCTACAATTTTATTTAGAGTACTGGCTACGGGCAATCTCCTTTAAAATTGTGTTGGATAGTAGAGGAAGGCTTAAGGCTATATAACATCACACTTCGACCAATTGGAGCCAGGAATCAGTGGAAAATGTGGGGAAATGGGGACAGGTCGCATGGGAATACTTCTTCACTATTACCGCACCCATATACAAACTATCTGCATGACCCAAGGGTTGACTGGTAGAGAATGCACCTTGCATTAAGTCCACCAGTTGTACTTATTTGTGCAATAAAGTTTTCAAATAAATAAAATAAATAAATGCGATAAACGTCGCGGCAAATCTCTAATTTCTTCCAAATCCATTCAGTAGATTTTCTTGAAAGGGTAACTTAATAATTATGTGTAGAAGAGATTGGATATTATAAAAGTATATTACAACAAATTGGTTTATAAAATTGGGCAGTTATTTAACTTAACCGAAATGATAAATATTATTAGCAAGGTTTAGTTGTAAATTTAATGTGGTGAAGTAAATTTAATCTAGGTCGTGTAATTTCATGCCAAGGCATAGGTAGGTACATAATTAATTCTGGCCCTACATTTGATAAGCTCTGGCCTTGGACGTTAATAAGTCCAATTGGAAAACATATAATAAGGTCGCCTGTTACAAGTACACGTGAAATTAAGCAAGAACTTGGTTGTTCTCTTTACATCCCTACTAATATTATAAATGTGAAAGTAACCCTGTCTGTCTGTCTGTCTGTCTGTTACGCTTTCCTGCTTAAACCTCTCAACCGATTTCGATGAAATTTGGTATAGGTATACGTTGAATCACAAGAACGGACATAGGCTACTTTTAATTAGAAAATAAGGGGGGAGGGGGTAATACCATCTTTGAAAGTTTATATGGTAAAATGTTTATTTTTGAAGTTAGAGATATAAATTTGGCACAAATATAGCTCAAAACTTGGATTAAAATAGTCTATATTTTAATCCAAGTTTTGAGCTACTACTTTTTGTTTCGAATATTAGGGGAGAAAGGGGTAAAACCGACCATTGAAGAATGTAGTCCACGCGAACGAAGTCGCGGGCACAGCTAGTTAGTTAGTTATAAGTTAAGAGTGTTTGGAAGCCGAGGATAAGTTTATGTGTTAACTAGCGACCCGCCCTGGCTTTGCAATGTCGATACTGATGAATTTTCTAGCTTTTTTAATACTATAATATGAATATTATATACATTCCTTATGAACCACTCTATTTGTACAAAAAAAGGCATCAAAATTCATTGCGTAGGTTAAAGGTGAATACATACAAAGGGACAGATAGTCGAAAACGACTTCTAAAAACATAATCCTGTCAAAACATAATTCCTTCATTTATTTTCTAGAAGACAACTGTGACATCTCTGACAAACACGAAGAATACCGTGACGTCACAATTTTACTTTTCAACACACTTTTGAACAATTTAATACAGAGTAATTTAAAATGGTATTTTAAATGAAGATAACTTTCACTATTACCGCTTTCATATGGACACTTTTTGCATAACCCAAAGGTTGACAGGTAGAAAATGGCCTTAGGTGCTAGCACCTGTTCTACTTTTATGTGCAATAAAGTTTTTAAGTTAATAAATAAATAATTAATATTTTTAAATAGACATCGAATATTTTACAGACAACTTTACTTTTCCTTATTTATCAATAAAGGAACCACTAAATATTTAAATGGGCGAACAGTCCATTTACGCTGTGAGGGGTAAAACTTGTGGGGCGAACGTTTGCGAGATAACAAGTTGTTATAACCTGGTACTGGATAGTTATACAGAAGCATTCAGAAAGTAAACCACACTTGCTACTGTGCCATGGATAAATATAAAGTGGTACCCAATATCAATATCTAACTTCAACAATAGGACGCAGTGTTTTCCAGCAACATACAAGACACAAAACGCAACAAAGGGTTGCATCTAAACTCGTAAACTTGGTCACACTACTGCAACTCGGTCGTCCGTATGCAAATAAGTTCGCGTGTTTTGTGCAGTTTTACGTGGAATTTTTCACATGGCTGTGCAAATAGTTTTGTTACATAAACAGGGTTAGATAAGGAAAGTGATAACTATAAAATTAAAAGGTGGAGTGAATTTAGGAATTTAATAAAAAAAAACACTTATGTATGTACCGACAATTTTAAGCTCCGACGCAAAAGAGGAATGTCATAATAAGTTTGACGTCGATATCTATCTATCTGTATGTGTTAATTTGTTTGTGGCACCGTAGCACTCAAGCGGATAGACCGATTTCGATGCGTTTTTTTTATTTAAAAGCCAATTTCCTGGCAGTTGTTTTACTTTCAACTTCCGACGCAAAAAGAGAGTATTATAATTATAATAATAAGTCTGACGTAAATGTCTCTCTCAAACGGATGGACCGATTTCAATGCGATTTTTTGTTTGGCTACTTACTTTGAAAAGTAAGTTCCCTAGCGGTTGTTATCTAGTTTTAGGTGATATCGATTCAGCAGTAAAATTTTCCCAAAATTACATAAGGCATTCCAATAAGTGCTTCACGTGTGCACATGTTGGTCTCCAGAAAACCTTACTTTTCCATAAGTCACAGTGTATAAATGTGGGTTCAAAATATTAGTAGATTTCCATGAGTTTATATCTCACTGGTTATGTTCTTGCAGTACGGTTACGTTGAACTTTTTTTTTAAAGGGGGGGAAATGCCTTGGCGCACCGTACCACTGCGTTGGGAGAGGCAGCGGCGTGTGTGGGACTCCTACGCTCTCAGAAGAGCAGAGACTACCCACTAAAACCCCCCCGCACTTCTCATCGCATAGTGACGGCGCCATGGGAATATAGATTATCTATAACGGCCACGGCACCGTCGGCGGAATAGCTGCCCCTATGGGGCGGCTCCATCTAGTCCAGGCTTGTTGGGGGACTGGCGGGAACGGCCAAAGGTGCTAAGCCGTTCCCGTTCGCCTGCGAAAGACCGTGCAAGACCAGCCGAGGTGTCCCCACACCCGCGGCCTGCCGGTCGCTGCTAAGCGAATGCTCAATTCGACGCCTCCCGCGCAAACGGTTACGTTGAACTGGCACCACAACCTGAATGGTCTACTACAGAGAATTATATACTTTTAAGAAAAAAAAGTGTGTTTTATAATATCGATGGTCTTTTGTTTTTTTTCTGTTCTTGCGCTAATTCGTTATCGTTGACTTTGCTTGTGTTTATTAATGGGCCGTGTTAGCTGTATTTAAACATTCGAACTTCTCTTTTCTATTTAAAAATACAAATATGTTGTTGCTACGGTCGTTTTAAATAGTTTAGCTAAACTTTTGAGCTAGGAGACTCTGGGGTGCACTTGAAGCGTTAAAGTCGGATGAACTTTATAAACTGCATTGCAAGTTGCTCACTCAAGTGCATCTATAGTGCACCTGTATGCAAATTTGTTCGTGTATTTTACTGCATTGGGGCTTTTATGCGGATTCCCCAAGCGCTTATGCAAAATTGAATTGCGTTTTGATAAGGAAGGACGGGGAAAACCTAATTTACATATTAGCGATGAATAAATAAATATTTGACAATATCACATACTGCCCTGATTCTGTGCTAAGTAGCACTTGTCTGAGACATGAGAAGCAACGACGGTACCACAACATCCAGACCCCAGATGATAAAGTTCGTTTTCCAAACTGACGCGACCGGGATTCGAACATGGAAATGGCTAACTAGACTTTTAATTATAAAAGGCAGCAGGTATCATGAAGAAATAAATGTGGGTTCAGAGAAACAAGGGCTTTCTGCGGTGATCCTTTTTTATTTAATTTTAACACACTTTTATTACAGAACAGCTCGTCGTCCGTCTTCGATTCCTCGCACCCTCTTACTCACTCATTCCTTCTTTCACTCATTCGTTCATTCTTCCCTTTTCTTCATCCTACGTTCCATTTCACTGCGCTTTCATTCCGTTTTACATTCTCACAATTCCACATAAATATAAGACAACATTACACACCAGCTCAATGCTTGGTCCCAAAGTAAATATTTTAAACACTTGTGTTATGGAAACCAGAACTAACGGTGGTACCACAAGTCATACATAAATTAATTTATAAACACGCAGACACACAACAAATACATCGTTTATCATGGGAATGTTCTTGCGTGGAGATCGAACCCCGGTCCCTTTCAACTTGTAGTTTTACCAATGTTCCACTAAGCCAGCCTAGAGTTAAGTGCTTATAAGTTCAAAGTTTGATTTCCTAAACAGTTTCCTTTCAAAGAAGTTTAATATCCGATGTATGTATGTAGGTCGCGGCGCTGAACTCTAACTACAGAAGCTAGCGGAAATAGAATTCCGTCACTTGACATATATGCGACACAAAGCGCTCATGCTAACGAATTCGCTACAAGCCTCAAGACCTGATGTATGCAGGGAGACTAGCATAGTGGCTGTTGGAGAACTTCGATATATAATCTAAATTTATATATGCGAAAGCTGACTGACTGACTGACTGATTGATCAAGCCAGGGCCTAAACTATAAGGGTTATTGAAATTTGGCACAGTGGTTTCATTTAGCACTAATAAAGGATTTTAGTAATTTCGACCTCAAGGGGGTAAAATGGGGTTTTGAAGCAAGTAAGTATGTAACTTTGCCGTTTTTTAAGTTATTCGAAAGAAATTCAGTATGATAGTTTTTCATCGAAAGTCATCAGTCACAAGTAAAATGATCCCCATAGGAATAAAACGGGTATTGGAAGTTTGTATGTACGTTCTCTGATTTTCAAAGTTAGTCTTCGAAGTCTAATTTTGATTGTAGGTTTTTCATAAAAGCCATAAATCACGTCATATTTTGTAAAAATTCAACCCTGGAGAGGGTCTCTAACCTGGTGGAGTGACCATCAGTTTCATCTTAACCGAATTGCGAGGAAGTGGGTGGTTCTCAACCATAATATAAAATATTTGTCTCATATCCACACCCACTTAAACCCATTCCATTATTTCTAAAGTTGGCTGACACTTCGTCCGGTCAATGGCGATTCAGAGCCAAATGGCAGGCTTGACTGCAGCCAACATTTAATATAAACTTTTTCTTTTAAAACCATTTATCCTAGATTTACTTGCGAAAGCAAGTGACCTTTTGTATTCAGGCGTAGTATTTATTTCGAGAATATTGTAAAACTTAAACCATTTGTACAATAATGTAGAAGAGTCAAGAAATAAATTGAGACTTAAAAAGTTCTTAAAGCATGTAATGTGAAACGTGTCCAAGGCATAATACTAGATTAAGTCGTAAATTAATTCGGTGGTGTGTTCATCCCAGGGTTGAAAGCCTAACTATTCAAATTTAAATAATTATGTATTGAAATAATTACAAAATTCCTTTTTTTTCATCCATGGACTTTGTCCCGCGTTTATAATAACGCGGTGATTCCGCCAATGTCAAGTGTTTAGAGAGGCACTATTTAATAGAAACATTCCTGTTAGAAGATTATTTATTAACAAAGCACCCTTGCTAAGGTAACACATCAGTCACAATTTGACATAGAAAAGTATAATATGAATGCAACCTCGTGGTCATAGACACTTCAGCCACCGTCAGCCCTCCGCCGCAAATCATGTAGTTCCTACATTGATTGTAACCGATTTGGCCGGGAGCATCTGGTCAATATGCCGTCGCACCACTCAAGGTGTTGAGTGCCTCGATTAAATGGACGAAGGTGCTACGTTTTAAATCCACTAATTTGGATAATAATCTCAGCAAGGCAAGTTTTAGAACCACACTAACGATGCCAATAAAAAAAATGAAAATTAGATTTTTATTTGAATAAAATATCGGATACGGTCATGTCTCACAACAAACATAGTTTTCAAAATAACATACAAATTATATAATATATTTGGTAAAAGAGTGTTTTTTATTTATATAATACAAAAAATAATTTGTGACATACATAATTTACAAATTTTATCGTAGAAAATAATAATTTTTAAAGATTTGTTATAAAATGATTTATTATTATTATATTAAGTACATATTTGTTTTCTTTAATTAATGGATTTCATATTTTAAGCAACTGACAGCTGTAAAATTATATAATCGTATAATCATTTATAGCTACATGCACTTTTTTCCTCTCACTGACATACAATCAGATTGATTCCAGATTGCCACAAACAAATTGATTTATGCCATATTTTAACGTGGTTAAGGTTTATCGGATAAATAAAATGCAAGTTTATCAGCATCAAACACTTAATTCGTTAGCTCAACCCATAAACTTGTAACATCTATTGTTTTCGGTCATGTTCAACAAATTTATTGATCCTTACACAAACCCGACATCTCGTGTTGGGATTAAGTATGGTATATAAATCAGTGTGATTAATGTGCCACCAGAATCTCTTTAATCCTGTAACCCGAATATTACAAAGACCTGAAGCTAGTGATGCAGAACCATTCGATAAACGTCTTCAAAAACCATTTAATATGTAGAATATTATAAACATGGCCTATGCTACAATTATAGATAAATTAATGACACGTTTGTAAATATTTTTTTACCGATACCGACAGAGCGGTAGGTACTTTTCGATAAATTAACCATAGATGGTTGTCCTCAAAAACCATTCAAGATGAAGAATAGTATTAACACAGCTTATACTAAAGACATAATTAATGACTTGTTTGGATAAAAATTTTAACAGGTACCTACTGAAGGTGACTATTAATAGCATGGAAAGTATAAAAGAAAGTTCTAAATTGCGTATTTATTAAAAACGTACTCAAAATGAAAGAAAAACGTAATCTATATTTTAAAAGGTAAATTGTATTCACAGCAGAAAGCTACACGTGCCAATATTATTTCAAAACGTACATGATTTTATTTTATCGATAAACAAAGACGATCGATGTACAACCCTACCTGAAACTACAAGAGTACAAATAGGGGCGAGAGAACTTTCAAGCTGTGGGATTTAATCTTTGAACTGTCTAATGGTATTTAAATTTTATGTGTTTGGAAGGGTTTGGGCTATGTCACTATTTATTGCGCGTACATCATTCTTAGTGAATAATGAGTTCCGTTCGTTGATAAAGATTATTCTGACGATCAATTTTCATTTGGTAATGTCTTCACTTCGGACATGTGGATGTAGTTCCGGTTTATTTTGGTTCTCTTACCAGTCTTGTCTAACTTTTTATGATATACTGTAAGTTTAAGCGTGATCTCAAAATAAGACGCCTATTTTGAAAAGTGGGTTTTCAAAAGTTAGGGGTTTATTACTGGTTCAAGTACTGTTAATTTATTTCAAACCATTTAACTTTTTTGTTTTACTCTATTTTATAGTGAAATATCTGGTCGGAAACAAATGTATGTTTAAGCTCATTTTAATATATGATTTCATGGTCATAAAAGAAGAGTTTAATATTACGTCATACAATAGATATTTTGCTATTTTTTTTTAAATGCTCTGAAATTATTTACCTACTATTTCAGTGTGTTGATTAGTAAAACTGTGACGTCGAAGTGTGGTACCTATATAGAAAATCTAAATAGCATATTTTGACAGGGATATAAAAGTATCTGAATTGACTAGCCAGCCCTATTGATCAAAACGTATTTTGATTGATCCTAAAAGACGATTAATCCTAAATGGACTCCAATAAACATTAATTCTGTAATAATAAACCACAAAAATTGAGCTACGAGGCACTTGGCAGAAGTTGTATTACCATAGAAGTAGTTTCCGCAATAATTTCCATTTAAAACTAGGAAACCTAGCAATTACCCTAGAAATGTCCGTTGCGTCTCAGATTTATTCATAACTCCTCTTAGTTCTTCCTTAATGAGTTTCTTACAAGGATTCACTGTTATAAATATGATGTGGAAATAAAATTCCGCTGTAGGTACTTGGAAACTGAAGAAAAAGGAAAGATTCCGTAAAAATATTTCTTGGCAACTAGGTATTATAATTTAAATTAGATTGATTATAAAAGCCGGTCTGGTGTGAGTTGGAACTTTATATTTTTGCCTTTATTCTTGCGAAACTTTATGGTTCGAGTTTTATGGGAAGTAGGTGCCCTTTAGGTTTTGATTTCCCAACGTAATCGTTTAAGCTCAAAATTTGGATTGAGCTAGAAACTTTTGTCACACCACCACAATACCTCAGATAATGAGTTTCAAGCCAATTGTAAATTTATCAACCGCTTTCCTTTGTCGTGATACACAGGCCTAGCATGCGCAATACGTCAAATAACTCGCATGAGACGACAAAAGTTTCTATACCGGTGATTGGGTGATAGTACACCGTACTCCCATTTTCAGCCAATCAGCAGTCGACGCATTGAGCGCGATAAAATTTACTCTCGCGGCGCATGCTAGGCCGGATATGAGAGGCAGATAACTTTTGGTCCTAAAAGGGTGTAATTTTTTTGAGAACAGCAATCCTGAAATGATTTTGTTTGAGATTCTTCATAGGAGGTTGGTCAAGATGTCGAATTTCAAAATATGAAAATACTGGCAATTACTGCCATATTCTTAGAGGTAAAATGCTTGACAACTGACTGTTACTGCACTAATTCTTTAATCTGTAGGTATTCACCTACTACCGAGGTATGGGGTAACGAGCCATATGAGGTAACTACTGTGCGTATTTTTTCCTGGATAGTATTGTGTATTATATAAATATAAATAAATAAATAAATATAAATATTGGACAACATCACATACATTGCTCTGATTCTGTGGTAAGTAGCTTAAGCACTTGTGTTACTTAAATTAATTCAATTAGCTCAAAATAAAATTGTTAAGATTTTATTTAATTACAATTTTCGGACGCACACAAACATTATTTACAAGGAAACTAAAATCATGAGCATTAGACAAAGTTACGAGTATTTCACATGTTTACTAATACACAAAATATTAAGTAACGAAATAAACATTAACTTAAATTTCACAAAAAAAAGTAGTCAACAAAGAATGAAATTAAGAAACGCTAACCACCTGGTCTCCCGACAACATAGAACAAAAACGTATGGTAAAAAAACAATTCAATATGAGGGAGTGCGATTATATAACAAACTGCCTAATTTGATTAAAGACGCGAAATCCACAAATAGTTTTAAAAAACATCTTAAATCATTTATTGCAAACCAAAGCGTTTGCAAATAAGTACTATGCATTCAAAATCTACAAATAAACAAATCCTACTAAATAAATGTATAATTAAAACAAAAAAAAAAAAAAAAAAGAAATGAAAAGACTATGGAAAAAAAAAAGAAACCAAAACGACAGAAGAAATATTTTGAAGAACAAATACAAAGATACCAACCATGCCATCAATGCCGCATCCACGCACGAGCTGCTTATTACATTCATGTTAAAAGTACTGTGTGCTGGTGTGCCGTGGTCAGTGCATAACCGGCACCGGCCGCTTACTTCAAGTTACCCTCTCAAATAAAAATCTAAGTGTTCTCGCCGTCGCAATAGTGTAATTTAATTATTTGTAAATGTATGTTTCTCAGTAAGCGAATTTTCTGTATATTCTTTTTGAGAAATAAATAAATCTTTAACCGTAACCGTAAATCAGAAACAACGACGGTACCACAACACCCAGACCCGAGACAATATGGAAAAGTTCGTTTCCCATATTGACCCGACCGAGGATCGAACCCGGAACCTCAGAGATGGCGCTCGCCAAAGTCAGGCCCGCTCGCCTTTCGTATACATATAGTGTTGAGTTGCTATACCCTCCTAGGGCGTCACATGTTTACCATTTAATTTCCGTACCACCTTGTAAATTGTAATGTGACATGCAATAAACAAATTTAATTTTAATTTGTATTATTGGCGTACTGGATAGTTCACCATTAAAGTCTTAAATATTCAAAATCACATACCATCCTCTTCCGATAGCTATTATAGAAACAGTTCCATGTGCAGTCCTATCAAGTTACAATCCTTATGGCCCTTCAAAGGCCGAGCAGGTATGCACAGTCATAAAGGTACAGAACCGGACACGCTCCCTTTAATAAGACGAATTTAAATTCTAATTACACGCACGAAGCCATTTTACTTTCCTAATGACCCACTAAGCCACTGTCCGGAAGTGACGCGTCAGAGGAAGCGGCGCCATGTTTGTTAAACGTCATGTTCCGTTGGCCGGCGCGTGCGCATTCGGCTGGTGCTGTTTAATTAGGTGTGAGAATCGATTTTCTTTGTTCAGTAAACGTTTACTAACCGTTGACTATAAATCGTTAATGTATATGTATGTATCTACTGCTGTCTTTCGCAAACATATTACATTTAAATTCGGAAAGTCGTAGCTTTTTTGTTGACCACTAATTTAGATGAAGAATGAGGTAAAGTATATTTCCCGAACAAGAATATTTTTTGTGAATCCAATTGATTATTCTAATTAAGTATGTACAATCCAAAGCACGATCATTTCCGGCGTATTTTATTAGTCTTCCTCCTCTTGATAATATAAATCTAGTCAAATGCATGTGAAGCACAATATTGTATGAGTGTCATCGATATTTAAATGAAAAATAAAACAAACTCTAGAATTTTGTTTCAGTTGTTTTATTGGGAAAAAATATGTAACTTTTGTTTTGTAGGCGTATGATTTATTTAAAAAAATGGATCACTTTAATCTTTGGCAGAAAAAAATAGTTATTATAGCTTATTGCTGGAAAGCAATGTCATCTAGACATCTTAGTAGAAGAAATACTAAAGATTGAAGGATTATTTCTAGCGGATTGTATTTTTATCTTTTTTAATACTAAATATGTATTTATTCAAGTAGGCTACATATAATACTTTTGCGTTGGCATTGTATGACGAAACCTATATCTAATGAGAAGATACCGGTAAGAAACTCAGTAGATTTGTTACATTAGCAGTATCAAATTTATTCTTAGGTGTAGCTCACTTTGGACTAAGTGATTTATATTTTAGTTTAGTATTTATTTTCGAGAGGTAAGCTGAAGCGGACCAGCCCCAAAGGTGACACCTGTTCACAAGCATGACGTATGTGCCAGTCATCGCTTCACTCAACCATTTAGCTACACGTTTTTGACAGCAGATCACTATAAATCAATAGACCTTTGAATACAATAAACCAATTGCACATGCAACCAGGTGCAGGGCTGTTTGTTGATCTTATCAATATTATTGATTAGTAATTTGTTTGCTAAGTAGTTTATGCTTGTTTTAGGGAAGGGTGGAGGTGAATAAATGCATTTTAATATTTCGTTGAAGTCGAATTGTTTTCGATTTTAGTAATAATGTTAGTTATTTTGCTATTTTGGTTAACATTTAAAATATATATTTGTTTTACATACCACAATCACGGTGCCAAACAAACGTTGTTACGACATTAGAACATAAGTAGATATATATGTGAAAAAATTCACAACTTTATTTCAGTCTTTAGAAAAGGCATTCATTTTCTTTAAGTGTGTCTCTAAAGAGAAGAAAAACACTGGAAGAATTTAAAAAATTAGGGATTTTGAAAAGTAGATATTTCCATAGATTCAATAGACTTTTTTAAATTGCACAATAAACCTATTAAGCTGATCTTAAATCTGTTTTGGTTGAAATCAGGCAGAAGAACTATCACTTAGTCATTCAATTGAACGTTTATCAATATTCATAAACAGAAGCTAAAGTCCCATTTAAACGAACATCAGTCGTACAAGCATTGGTTGCATTCCAATCGATGTTAATCAAAGTTTACCTATTAGTGCCACAGTACATTTATTGCTGCAGTCAGGAAGCTAATAAGATTAAATTTTCTCACCATCCCCGGCAGCGAACAGGTCACAATATCACAGCTGACTTTTTATGAGCACCACAGGTACAGCCCAGCCACTTTTTCATTGCAGCCAACATCTGAGCAGGAAGTGCTGAAAATCATAAAAAGTCTTAAGTCGAATGCAGTGGGCAGTGACGGGGTTTCTCTGGATATGTTAAAATTGACCATGCCACAGTCATTAAGGGCTATTACATCTTTACTAAACAGGTCCTTACTGGAGGGCATTTTTCCTAACATTTGGAAGATCGCGGTTGTCAAGCCACTACCCAAAAACCAAAACCCTTCCGTTTTGAGTGAACTTCGTCCCATAAGCTTGCTGCCTTGTATTTCCAAAGTCTTGGAGAAGATTGTATGCAGTCAGCTTACAAAATACCTTGAGGACAACAACATACTCCCTCTAAAACAGTCAGGGTTCCGTAAGGGCTATGGTACGGCCACTGCACTAGCTGACGTGGTAGACAACCTGCTAGCAGCACAGGACTCGGGTCGGATCAGCATGCTGCTGCTTCTGGACTTCTCACGTGCCTTTGATTCGATAAATATATCACTACTGTTATCCAAAATGGCCTACTATGGACTCGATACCAACTCGATCAAATGGTTACACAGCTACTTGGTAAACAGACATCAGTATGTTGAACTGACGAAGTCCGACGGTACCAAAATGTGCTCGTCATCAAAGATGGTCTCTCGTGGAGTCCCACAGGGATCGGTTCTAGGACCGATATTGTATGTCTTATATAGTGCTGACATCATAGATAGCATTAAACACTGTGAATATCACTTGTATGCAGATGACCTACAACTGTACTACTCATTCAGACCACATGACCATGATGACGCAGCAGCAAAAGTGAACAGTGATCTGGACAGAATTACAGAATGGTGTGAGTCTAACAGTTTAGTCTTAAACCCCAATAAATCTAAACTCCTGCTGTTTGGGTCTAAGAAACATGCTCAGAAACTCAGCAACCTGCCTCTTCATGTACACATAAAAGGCAACCGGATAGAACAGGTAGAAAAAACCAAAAACCTAGGGCTAATTATCGACAGCCGGCTGAATTTTGAATCTCATGTGGCTGAGTGTTCGCGTGTATGCTTCTACAAACTTGGGTTACTGTATAAAATAAGACGATACCTGAGCGAAAAAGTCAGAATATTGCTCTGCGAATCATTAGTATTATCCAGACTCAATTACTGTGATACTGTTTATGGACCGTGCTTGCTATCTAGGACATCCAAACTCATCCAAAGAGTGCAAAACGCCTGTGCACGTTTCTGTTTCGATGTTCCTCTTCGTTCACATGTCACACCTTACTTAAATGCTTCAAATCTTCTGAAAATGGAGGCGCGTCGAAATGTGCACCTAGCCACACTCATGTTCGGCGTGGTAAACACGGGCAAGCCGCGTTATCTCTTTGAGAAACTGACATGGTCTCGCAGTCAGAGCAAGTTCCCCAAAAGATCGCTCACCCGCATATTTGCAACAAGCAAACACCGCACCGTGGCCTTTAGAGGTTCTTTTAGATTTGCTGCCTCGCGTTGCTGGAACGACCTTCCTCCCCCGTTGCGTGAACTGAAAATAAAAAAGGCATTTCAAATCAAACTTAAAAACTATCTATTGAACATCCAAAAAGAAATACACCTACCTGCAATGTCTTCACGTCACGGTAAGGGCTTGTCGGGTCAGATTCCAGGCACTGCTAGGGCGGCAATCTAATCTATTCCTCATCATTCAGCCCACAGCACTTTAAAAGCTAGACCAACGTCGACATCGCTTGCCTTGTCTGCCACCTCACATAACCAAAAAACACTAGCCATGCACGACATTGAATAGATGATTAGTTGTTGAATGACCTTCCGTAGACTACTTTCAGTGTTTTTCTTAAAATTCTCGATTTAACGCATTCATTATGTGCATAAAAACTGCCACAATTAAATAAATTAAAATAATTTCCGGCTGTAAATAAATGTCACTTTGTTTTTGTTTCTTTGGTATTTTTTTTTTTTAACTCTTTTTTTCTCGTCTATGGAGCATAGACTTAGATATGTTTAGTACATTGGAGTGAATTTTCACTCACTGGATCGCTGATTTTAGTTTTAAATAAATGGCCACGATCCCTACTCATGATTTGTCTCTGTTGTATGTCTGTCTATCTGTGAACTGTCTTATTTTGTTTTGTTATGTTCAATGTTCAAACTGTGTGCTGTTTGCTTAGTGTACAATTGGTTGTAATTCAGAATGGGGGGGGAGGAGGGGGAGGGGGGGAGTGTAAATATATTTTTATTTTCTCTTTCCCTCTCTTTCCTTCTCGCCATTTTTCTGCTTCTTTCTTCCGTTGTTTTTCGTTTGCGCCACTCAGCTCAAGGTTCCGCCAGAATACCAGCGCTGCTGCAGCATTGGATCCAAAGTTGTAGCAGCTTATGCTGAGGCTGGGACCTTGTTAGCTGCGCAATCAATATGTTCTTCCTTTTTTTTTTGTTGTTTTGTTCTTTTTACTGTTTATCTTTTGTTCGTGTTACTTTATTGTGTATGTACCGTGTATTGATTGTGTGTGCTAATAAAATAATTTCTATTCTATTCTATTCTATTCTAAATCCAAATACAGTTGTTCCAATGTTTAAGCAGTACAGAATTCGTAAATGGAATCAAACATTTTGAGTCTTTTGATATTCTACAAAATAGAGCAAGTTTCCGGAACATTCTCTACCAGTCAACCCTTGGATCAAACAGGTAGGTAGTAGTGGGTAGGTAGATAGTTTATAGGTTAGCGCGTATAGATTACAAATCATAAATAGCAATAAACTTATTTCGATCGATATTTGAAAATGTAATTGAATATAGGTACATGAGTACAAAACTTAAAATATGGATATGGAAATAAGTGTATAAATAAATTTAATTTATTTAGCAACATGTATATACGTTTATTTTAGGTATTGCTAAGTTCACTATATGAATGCAGTAAAAAGTGTGAAGAAATGGCTGTCACAGACGTCATGCTTGTGAACAGTAGCCACCTTTGGGGTCTGTTATGCTTCAATTTGCTTTTATACTATATCACATCTGTTTAAGAGGATACTTAGGTTAGTCGCTTCATCGATTCAATCATCGATTAAACTTGTACGATACGGTTAAAAGTAATTTAGTAATGCCAATAAGATAAATATTACTACTGTAACACATCTTATGAGATTTTTTATCGGCTCAACTGAAAGAGGGTTCAAACCGGTGTAGTAAAGTCACTATGCGATTTCAAAATAGTTATATGTAATTTACTTAAACAAAGAAATATTTAATGCAGTATATGTCGTATCACTAAATAAACGCTACTTTCTTTCTTTTATTAACTGACTAGCTGTGCCCGCGACATCGTTTGCGTGGACTACATCCTTTCATGGTCAGTTTTACCCCTATCTCTCCTAATATTCGAAACAAAAAGTAGTCTATATTTTAATAGAGCTATATTTGTGCCAACTTTCATATCTCTAACTAAAAAAATAAAAATTTTCCCATATAAACTTTCAAAGGTGGGATTACCTCCTCCCCCCCCCCCCTTACTTTCTAAAAAAAAGTAGCCTATGTCCGTTCTTGAGGTTCAACGTATACCTATGTCAAATTTCATCAAAATCGGTTGACAGGCTTAAGCGGGAAAGCGTAACAGACAGACAGACAGACAGACAGAGTTACTTTCGCATTTATAATATTCTATACTATAGTAGGGATTAGTAGGGAAGTAGGGATATTAGTAGGGATTGATTGGTACAGTATTCCTTTCGGACTGCGGTTATTTTGATAGTGTACGTACAGTAGATCAGTCGAGAGATTAAGCGCCGTGCAGCGACTGTACGAACATTAATCAAACGTTGTGAAACCCTCGACTCACTTCCGACCACTCCAATGCACTCACCGAATTCGTGTACTAATACTTACTTTTTGGAGCGACCAAAGTGGCGCTGCGTCATGGGAAATTGTCAAAGGAAATGGAACTGTGTACAGGTTTAGCAAGAAACGAGCACGCGGGCTCTGCTTAAAAATTATAAATTAAGGAACTAACAGCTACTTACGACTTCGTATGGGCGGTATTTAACAGCATTTCTTCTTTTTTTTAATCCTTTAAGACTTTTAAAGTAACTATGGAAAAATATTGAATTGATGGAGCAGTTTTTGATTTATGCGATTAGCATAACTTGGAAAGTGATCCGAATTTGGCGATTTATTTTAATAGCTGTCGTTAGCGCTTGTCCCTCCCTTTATTTGGGCATTAAATAATGCTATAAATTAATTTTTAAATAATTATTTCAAATTATCAATATTTTTGCCAAATTGGATTCGAACTGACGATCTTTACATATCGCATATGCTGCTTTTCCGCAACGGATGCACAACTGGAATAAACGCTAGGAGAAGGAAACTAGATTATAGGGTTCGTAACCTTTTTGTTTGCGGACCCCTAAAAAATGTGCAGGCCCCCGTATTTAGATTTTGGTACCAGAATCTAAATATTTCACTTTGGAGAGATTCTGTTTCAGGATTCAGTCATTATATAATTATGTCACGGGGAGTGAAGTGATTGCTTCCAAGGACCTCTTAGCACCCTGTCACGAACCCCTAGGGATTCGCAGACTACAGGTTAAGGAACGCTGAACTAGATGATCGTTAATTGCACACACACCCTTAAAAGCTAATAAGTGATTGTAATAATTAAATTACTCATTAGCGATACGAATCTCATATTTACTGGAGGGCGGAAAATGCTTATTCATTCTTGTCCTACAACGACCTGAGATAACACGATTTCGTCCAAAATTCCCTTGATTAAATTTGTTAATTGAGGGTAATTAAGGCGATAAACGGTTGTAGAGCTACTCGTACTAAGCAAGGGAGGAATTAAAATATTAATTCGTCAGCATTTTTGTGATAATTGAATTAGCTAGGTAATGTTATGAAAATGATTTTGAAAAAAAAAACTCAATAGTACAAGGTTTGATTACCTCTTTATACAATTTGATTTAATTTGATTTTTGTTTAACTATGTAAACAAAGAAGAATTAATTATTTGGCTCACAAGTAATTTTGTATAAGAAGTTGTCTTTTTTAGTAAGCTATATTTTACCTAGGTATAATATATTACTGGACAACCAAATCCATTCAATATTTTAAAGAAACAGTAAATTTAATCCCCTCTTGTAGTGTGCGATCTGAACTCATGACCTTCCAACCCACACACACACACACACAAATAGAAATACATAAATATTATAAAATGTTTTTATACTTTATGTGTTTCACTAGAATTTCTTTCGATCTATTTGAAGTATAAGGCTCATATTTTCGACATTTCTGAAAATCAATCTTTACTACACTTTTTCAATGGACTCCTATTTGAAATGAACTACATCAGATGCATTAAAAATACATATTTTTTTTTACTTTTTAATCTGACTATTAGATATACTGATCGCTTGCAATAATAATGATGGTGTCCGAATCGTCACGAAAATTATAAATTGCAGCAGTGTAGACTTACGCGTTGCTAACACTGTCTGCAAAGTATCCGAACATTTTGTATCAGCACTCTAACTAAACTTCTCACGTCTACAATGCCATCCTTCTATCGTTTGCCTTACACCTCATAAAAGACTAGCACTCAGTAGACTTTAGTCTAGACTCTGTCATTTTGAAACTTATAAATCGTGGTAGAGTTACGTTTCTAACAAATGTTCTATTCGTGCGCAAAGTATGAAAAATCTTGAACAAAAGTGTCCGATATCCTTCAGCTTTATTGCAAGAATATGAAGTTTCAAACGACTTACGGGTGTTACGGGTTTTGTTGGAAGGAAAATATTGATACTGGAAAGCAGTATCAATATTTTCCTAGCACTCATATTATACGCCTTACTGAAGAGTAAGGCGTATAATATGAGTGCTAGCATCAACATCGTGTTTCTTTGACGATTGCGGTACATGGGTTAACAGTAATCGTTACCCGGTAAACCAACGTACTTAATAGGGATTCTGTTACAGACTCATAAATAAGGATACTCAAAGTCAAAATCAATGTTTTTATTCATATAGATTACATAAGTAATAGTTATGAATAGTCCATAAAACAAATGAAGCTACCTCCGGTTCAGAACCTATAACTACAGAGAAGAGACCGGGAAGAAAGTTTTTTTTTACAAATGGTAGCTAAACTTATTTTTGCCCTCGTAGTCAAACAAAATAAAGTCACTTACAGCATTATAACCATTGCAAAACTAAAGTGGAAATAGTATTTTTGTCGCTGATGATAGGAAGGTGGTCTTGTTTTAATTAATACTCTTAAGTTGATAGTATTTTTTGGGTAATTCAAGTTAAAACCGGCAAGAAACTTACTAGCTTTATTTGCGAAGTCAGCTGAACTTTTTGCTAAGTTTGCGTCGTCTTGATGCAATTAAGTTTTTCGATTGTAAATAAAAGAATAATTAAGTTACAAGGAGGATAAACATATTAACTTTAGGTCATAGAGTTTAAAAAATTTGCTTCTTTGCGTCAATTGGTCCATGAATTGAGAAAAAGAAATAAAATTTAATTAAAATAAAATGCATTTTGCAGGTGAACTTACTACTCCGAGCTCCATACAACTTTGTTTTTGTCATAGTATTCTACTTTGTAGTGGCCTTAAGATACCACTTTTAATATGTGTCTTAAATCTGTTGCAGGTAGGTATTACCTTATTAGTAGTGTAAACCACTGTATTTTTTGTTTGTGTTAATTTACCCATGTTTTGTCATGAATAGAAACAAAATTTCAAAATAAAATAAATTTTGTAGGCGAACAGACTATGTAAATCGAGCTCACAAGCTTTGTCATTGACTTTTGCCCGGTTCGAATATTTTACGATTCGTTATGTGTCAAAAGTGATTATCCGTTTTACTCCAACTGACTACGACTCGTTAAGTAACACCGTTATATACAGCTGTCATCTGTCATCCGTCGGTTATTTTTAGCTTACGCCTCATATTTTTAGGATTTTGTAACCGGGGATTTGTTTTATACCACTTTTAATGTATCTTAAATTTGTTTCAGGTGTAGTGGCGTAAACCACTGCAGTTTCGTGCTATCGGAGGACTACCCCCAGTCGCTCAGTTGGGGCCCTGGCGTCGTATACATCAAGTACGCGTGCTTTGATGGTAAGTCGAACTCTTGATCATTTCTGTTGCCCTGGTAAACGGAACCGAAACAAGGTGTTGTTGAACAAAGAAATTAAGAAAATACACAATTTATTTCTACTGATTTAATACTCTATTTACGGAAATCTTTTCACTACTAAGTTCATTATTACTGATTGATTGATTAATAAGAACAGTTCATTCGATTACCGGTTTTATCAAAGAGCCTTCGAACACGAGTGGTAAGTTGGGGGAATCCCCGAGATGACCTTTAAAAACATCGTGGTTGTACAAACTCATTCTTATGTAGAACAGTTTTTGCTGGTGTTAATTGATATGAAAATAAATTAAACTTTAACTTGGACTTATTTATATTTCTATAACTTTTTTTTTGTTTATATTTTTTTTTACCGCAAATTATTAGTGGCCAACATAAACAAAGAGATTTTTTATCTTCTTAAATAAGAATAGCTTCAACAATGGTACTTCATACCAAACTATATTTGGAAACTGCAATACTATTGAGAATCTATCAAGATTAGTAGGAAATGAAATATTAAGCCCAAATACAAAAATATAAATGTTGATCAACCTACCCCTAATAGGACACGTGATGCGTGAAATTGATTGGTCGCAAAACGGGGCAGATGCAAGTTACTGTGACGTCACGGCTGTCATGCGTACGCCCATATGCCATTAAAATACCCCAGAATTAATTGGCTAACCATAAAATTGGTTAATATTTCAAGAAACTGATTGATACTGACTTAAAAGCGAAATATATAGATAGATAAATTTATAAAATCTGTATCCCACACAATACAGGCACCCTTACCGCTTGAAAGAGCTCTTTCAGACAACGTTTAATAAAATATATATTAATAAAAGCACGACCATCCAGTACTAAAAATTAAGGGACAAAGATAATCCTTTTAACACAACACAATAAAATGATAGAAAAATTTAATTACCTACAGAAATACTTATTCTATAGTGATGACTTCTTGTAGAAACTATCGTACAAATTTTACGATCAATACGATACGATTAATGGCATCGTAAAATACCTACTTATTGTTACACGCTAAATACTTTTTGGACATGAATATTACAATTAAAATGTCTACATTAATTAAAGACGGATTACACCCACATTATTTTTCCACCATACTTAAACCAATTTTTTTTTTTATATTGCACTTCAAGATTGACTTTATCCCACCTAATGTTAAGTGGTAATGAGGTCCCAGCTTAAGGGTGACAAGTACAGCATAATACATTTGTTACTGAACTTGTCGCCCTTACCTTGAAGGCTTGACCCCTGCTACTGATGTAGCACCCCCCAGGAGCTCTGGAAACCTTACTCACACGCAGGAACACAACAACACAGAAGTGATTGTTATTTGGCTGCGATCTTCTGTAAGATATCTATATTGACGTGAGTGAAGGAACAACTTTAAAACAAAATGTAATTGGCTTTTCCACCTTCAGAAGCACAACACAAAAATGTTGTGATAAAATGTAGACTTTTATAATTAAAACTATTTGTTTTATTTTTATTGTATTATTTTATCATAGGGAAAATAAAAATCCCCTGAGGTAACTAAAATTTCAATAGATAATGCTCGCTACACTTATCCAACTCTCCCGAGTATAATATAACTACAATTGTAAATGCTTGGCGACCGACCTACCCTGTTTACATAACATAATTACCAGAATTGTCAGCCAACAGCCAGTAAGCAATTCGAACAACAACAATTTTGTTAATGTTGAGAATAGCTGTGCAAAACTCAGTAACAGACCTTAAAATAAAGTTTTAAAAGCCATTCTGGAATGACAGTGTATTTAAATAAGTTTGGCGATCACAATAACTCACTGACTACCATTTGCGGCTATAAACGCATTGTTACAGCGGTATGTAGCTCCCCTATTAGATTCCCACGTGTCTAATATCTATTGTCATTCCGTCCAGATTATTTCGACCCCCGAAAATTGCTGTAGATACGTATCAGATGTCGAAAGTTTTGTGGAAGTTTTGAGGGAGGAGAGTTCAAGTTACAGTGGAGGGTAAGCATTGACACGATTCCCCCAAAATGCCGAAATGTCCCCAAATCAGGGTGCCGGCTAATGGAGTATGGTAACAAACAGTTTAGGCGTCACGTGTATGTGATTTGAAAGACGTGTAGAATTTACGATGCGTTGTAGGCATCGGATGACTGAGTAAGAAGTTTTATGTGAAATGAGAATATGGCTCCCTTTTATGGAACTACTTGACGATAAAAGAGAGGCACGTGCTAGTTTGAAGTTTAAGGAGTATGGTTAGGAGGATTAATGTTGTGTCCGATTGCTGTTGATAACTTGTTAAAAGCATTTAAAATGACTCGATCATTTCGCAAAAAATTTGGCAATAAGTATTTATGTTTTTAGCTGTGCACCTCATGGAGCAAGTTGTGTTTATCAGTAAATTTGTTGTCCATTCATCTAAGTTCCACAACGTATGTTACTAAAGTAAGAAACATTGTCGCAATAGTTGATAAGCCTAATAAATAAATAAATAAAAACTAGGGCTTACAAAATAGTATAATTATATTTTTTTAAACTTTTCAATAGACTTGTCCCCATTTTCGCAAAAAAAGCCTGAAATGGATTATTACCTTAAACGAAGATGAAAAAACTGTAGATTTATTATATTCCTTATTCTAAGGAAAAACATAGACTTTCCGTATTGGAATTGTCTCGTTATGCCCGTAAATTGACTGGCGAGTTAAGAAAACTTGTAGTCGTGATATTTTTATGTATTTTAACAGACACTAAGCGTCATTTATTGAAGTGAAGTAAGTGCTAAGTTTTAATTATCATTAATGTAGAAATTAGTGGTCTTTGACTTGAAAGATTACTACTATGTTTAAAAGTAGTATTGGGTGGACTGCCTTCGTTGTGTAGTGGTTAGCGCGCTAGGCTCAAAAATAAGAGGTCGTGGGTTTACATCCCACTGAATGCACTTTTACTTTGTAAGATTTTTAAGTTAGGACATTGAAGGCTGAATGGATCTGATTGTCCGACACAACTGATAGTTCCGTGCTTCGGAAAGTAAGTTAAGTCGTTGGCACTGGCTATGTAAACACTTGCAGCTCGATATTAGGTCTTATGTGCATGACATAAGGGCAGTGCAAAGTACAAAGTGTGCAGTGTGACGTGCGTTTATCTGTACCAAACAAGTCTGGTACACTGGAATACCCACAAGGAATAAAGAGAATTAGAAGAACTTATCTGAAAGGGAGAATGTGAATTAAATTCTCTAACATATCATATTTTGTGGGTCCGCAAAATGTGCACGGGAACACTTGTAAATTTTCCCACAAACCCTTGTCACGAGCTAAGCTGACGTAATGTCCCCCGAAGGTGTTATTATCTCGTTTACCCTCACATCTTTGTTGCAGTATTGGTCTTAAAGCTTGCACCCTAAACCTTGGACCTAGGGGGGTGTTTTTCTAGATCTAGTGGTATTTTTGACCCGTTGCGACGCTTAGAGCGATCACTTCAGTCATGTTATACCATGTGATAATAGGGTAAAAGATTACCTGAAATCACTAGATATATCCTATGGATCGCAACATTGTGACAGTCCACCTAGCCTCACCCAGCCATATTTGGCTATTTGTGTAAAGAATTGAAGCCAATAAAGGAAAGCAATTCCAGTTGGCTACGCATCCCTTTGACGCTCGCGCAAAACCCATCAATAACATATTTCTAGGAATAAAAGTAATATGTCTAGTATAACTGGCATGACCTACTTACTTTCAATATATCTAAAAGGTCACCTAACCCGCTAATGGTGATTTTTTCTTTTGTGCGAATATGCATCCATTATAGTATGACCAGCGTATAATAAAGTCATTTATCACAGTGCTTATAATAGAAAATTGATGGTGCCCATTTCTATTACGATATTGCTGTGCCGATTATTATATTATTTTGGGGGTCAGTGCCGAGTAATGTGTTATTGAAATTCAGAATAAAAAACTGTGCCTGCTGAATTGCGTCATAATTTTGATAAGTTGACCAGAGCTTATATGGTATTAAGGCGATGACATGATAAATATACTAATATTTATTTACAATTTGAACTTTTGGGATGGAAAATTATCAAGGTGTTGTAGTGCCGTCCTGGTTTCTGATTTCTGTAACACAAGTGCTTTAACTCCTTTATTTTGGCACGAAATAGTCATTACATTAAGTGAATGATACAATCATTTATAGACTAACAGACAAGGAGTGCCCAAAACGTACCTATTACAGAAAGTAGGCAAGGGTTTGTAAGCTTATTTTGCGTTATATTTATGTATAGTTAATAGGAAAATTACAAAAGTACTATTATTTATTAATCACATTAAAGAGCGCAGACTTTTGGGGTGATTTTTAATTGATGTTGTAAGACTTACATTAACAATTTCTTAAGTGTCGGTAGAATTATCAAACAGGTCCAGAATTTTGGTGTAATTTAGAAAATTGGTGTAGTACAGTTTAAGACAACGACTAATATTACTTGTATATTTTACTTACCAGAGTAATGTGAGTATGTTACGTGGTATATTGAAGCATCTCGTCTCTCTTGATGATCTGGATGACGTTGTAGCTGAGGTAGACCGTCAAGCGTGAAAGCTTTCGAGTTCGGCTTTCTTTTGACTATAACTTTGACTATTTGAGTTGGTTTGATTGTTCTGAGTGGCTGAGTTAGTAGTCGTAGTCTGGTTTATTGGCTTGATACTCTCTGAAACCCTGCTTATACTTGTGGAAAGGGACCGACAAAAAGGTTGGCTTACTGAACTTCTCGTCTATACATTCCTGGTTCAATCTATGGGCAGCTACAATATATTGATAAAGTTTCTTTGCGAATATCAGGACGTATTCCTCGGTCCAAGCTCATACCTAATTAAATAATTTTTGAAATGTATTAATTAATATAATTTTTAAACTTAGCGAAAATAGGCCTGTTGTAAGTTTGATATAGATGTCTGCCTGTCTGTTTCTCTGTGTGTATGTACGCGTGTGTATCTGCACTCAAGCAAATTTACCGATTTTTATGCGGTCCTTTTTTTTGAAATTCATATTTTTGCGATGTTTTTTAGCTTAAAATAGGGTTAAGTTGCTTAATAATAGTATTTTGCCTAAACTATTAGAATTTTTGGCGTGGGGGTCTTCTTTAACTTTTTCATGTAATATATGTGGTTGCTGATGATTTAAATAGATCTTAAAGTACCCCTCACTTACACATGAACTGTAGAATAACTTCTTCGTTCCATAATTAAGGGTACAAAGTTTTTGTCTGCTACGTTACAAACAAAATTGCGTATTCACAAGATCAATATGGATTCAGTAAAAAGTAGGGCACGTGCAGCTTGCATTTGATTGGACACACAATGCACCCTCTGACATTTTTTGCGCGATTTTATGGAACATAAAGGGAATTAACTTTTGCAGTGTTTGAGCATTTCCATTCAAAATGTGGGGCGCGCGGTAAGTGAAAGTTCGGGAATCGGTTTTTTCGACATGGAACGTTGCCAAAAACATACTTTGGGTTTGTTATGAGTTCGTTTTTTTGCAACGAATTATAACTGTGAAGTGTACTTACACAAGTACTTATGTATCTACTGAAAACATTGTTTGTGTGTGACAAATATAAAAATTACCAGACTTGCTTCGGGAAAAATTTAAGCATTTAATTGTGAAATAACTTTTGAAGTCGATGTTGTGGTTTTTTATTTTATTTGTTAGAAACATCCCATTTTTTCTTTTTTATTATATTAGTACAGAAATAGCTATAAAGAATGGGGCTTAATCTTTATCCGCTAGATGGCAGTGCGTAAGCTTGAGGTCCAACGCTTATCTGATTGGTGATTTACATGCCCTAATAACATGCCTATTAATGATATGTCAAATATAACCAATCATAAAGCAGTTTGACATTATACCTACGTATTATCATTGTCATTCAGCGTAAACTTATCACAGTAGGGCTTGATACTATTAACTATGCCATAAATAAGATATATATGGATCAACACACACATGGATACAAATGTATCAAACAAAGTATTAGCAAAAAAAAACTATTACGTTAAACTAGTCGAACCAATTTAAAAATGTTTACAGGGAATATAAACATCTGTCCATCACTTAGCGACGTTTATTATGTACCTACTCCAAAAATAAACATGATATTGGACTCATTTTCATGCCAAACTTTCCTACTTTGTGCAAAACCAAATATGCTATTCTACAGTTTTGAATCTGTTTAAACGTAAATATTCAAAATAAGAAATGATAAGCTTATTATCTTTAGTCACAAATTCCAAAAAAATCGAAGTAACATTATTACCGAAGTGTCCATTGTCTGTACCCTGACTGTACAAATTTCTTAACTGTTAAAAAGATAAAAGCAAAAATCTCATAGCTACACGCTATTGTTGTAAAACACAGCGAGGTAATTAAGACACACTGGCCACGTTTCATAATAATAAATGGACCAAATAAGTTGTTACACAAATAATTTGTGGTTAATTGAACTTCCTAAGTGAACTTCAACCAAAATTATATTAATTGTTGCATCCGTAAAGGTTTAATAATATGTAGTACGTTTATCTGACGTAATGCATCATCACACTATTATTTTAGATTTATTACTATAAAAAAGAAAATTAAAAGTTGTTAAACGCTCCGACTCGTGTCTAGTTCCTGAAGTTGCCGACAGGTGGCGCTCATTCGTTTCAGAGTTAGGTCCAGTCATAGAGTTCTGCAATTAATTCATGGGGTTAGACTAGGGTTGGGCGGGTTAAACCACGGACTCCCGCTAGCAGCACTTCTGCGATGCAGAACCCCGTCGCCCCAGCGCCTGTGTCGAAACCCCAGAAGGGGAAAAAGGGGGGAGTTACACAACCCCTCCCTCCTAGGGAGTCCCGCCTCCTGCCACCTCCACCCGCGTCTATGGATGCGGCATGGTCAACGGTGACCAAGAGGAGGACGAGAAGAGCAGCAAGGGCTACGGAAGCCCCACCGCCACCGCCCAAACCACAGGCGGCGAAGAAAAAGAGACGGCCAAACCTGCCGAACCTCCGCCCCACTCAGTCGGCGGCAGTATCAATCACGATACTGCCGGAGGCCGCTGAGCGGGGCCTGACGTACATGGAGGTCCTCACTAGGGCCAAGGAGAAAATCTGCCTACAGGATATGGGGATTGGAAAGCTGGGCTTCCGTCCAGCGTTGACAGGGGGGCGTCTTTTGGAGTTGAGCGGCGGCTCCGAAACAGAAAACCGCAGCAAGGCGGAACTGCTGGTGGGAAAGCTGCGCGAGGCCGTCCCATTGGACGGCGTGAGGTTTGCCCGGCCTGAGAGGTGCGCAGAATTGCGCCTCTCCCAGCTGGATGAGTCCGTGTCCGCCGCTGAGGTGGCCGCCGCAGTGGCAGGAATAGGGGAGTGCTCGACGGAGCTTGTAAAGGTTGGGGAGATCCGTCGAGTGGGGCGGGGTCCGGCGTCGTGTTGGGTCCGTTGTCCGGTCTCGGTGGCCAAACGCCTGGTCGAGGGCCGTCGCGTTCTTGTGGGGTGGTCGTCTGCGAGTGTCCAGCTGCTGGCGAATAGGGACCTGCGCTGCTTCCGGTGCCTCGAAATGGGGCACGTTAGGCTGCAGTGCGGGTCAGAGGTGGATCGTAGCACCCAATGCTACAGGTGTGGTAAGGACGGCCACCTAGCCCGTGATTGTGGGCATGAGCCGCACTGTACTTTTTGCAGTGCGGCGGGAAGGAAGGCCGACCATGTTGCAGGTGGCAGGGCCTGCAAGAGCGTGAAGCCCAAGAGACGGGCCGCTGGTAGTAATAGCGACAAGCCGCCGTCGCAACCAGCTCGACCCGCCCCTGACGTCCAGATGACGGGGGAGTAGGCCACTGAGGCCATGAGTCCCGAAGGCGCCAGAACGGGGAATTCTGGCGTCGCTCGAGGTGACGGGGCATGCTGGGTGGTCCGGCATGCCCCGTGGTGCGGCAACTCCACCTGCCGCACCGAGACGCGCTGCGCCATGCGCGGCAATTGCGTTTAGGGGGGGGATTGCGTAATGCTTTAATGGCGCTTCCCGGCCCCCCCCGCCACTGCGCAGAGTAGGACCACCCCAGGGGTTTTAGTCGGTTCGAGTCCGACACACCACTCTCTGTCTCCCCGTGGCAGAGAGTGACGGTGCGTGGGCATTTCCCCTGGGAATCAAAAAAAAAAAAAAAAAAGGGTTGGGCGGGTTCTTAAACCTTTACGGATGCAACAATTAATATAATTTTGGTTGAAGTTCACTTAGGAAGTTCAATTAACCACAAATTATACTTCATTGTTGCATCCTAGAAGGTTTAATAATATGTAGAAGTTTAGCGCTCAATTGCAGAACGATTAGATTAGTAAAACTGGTTGGTTTCAAGACAGTTCAATGAAAATGAATTAATCACAGACTTATTAACTTTTCCATTCTTATTAACATGGATACACTTAACACGGCTTATCTACACTCAACCGCGTTAGTACAGCTTTAGCGAAAGGCCCATCATGCAATGTATCCGTCAAAGGTAAATTGTAAAAATGTAGCAAAACAGAGAAGAAACACTCCTATACCGCTCTCCTTCAGGGTTTATTGACTGAGCACTGGCATTTCAGATAGGCCTTCTAGTCGTTAAAACAATTTTGTTAATATTCAGTGCGTCACAAAAATATCTTGTTTGGTCAATATAAGCAGAGAGGGCATTCGCCAGACAAATAGGCACATGGTTTATTTCTATACACGGTATGAACAAATAAATCGTCTTATCACAATACGTGCCATAGATTCCCAGAAAGAAATGTTATTTGAATAAAGTTCAACTCTATTACATATATGTATATTACATAGGGGTTCAAATGTTAATTAAAAATTTGCTTCACTATATGACATAAAACAATGTTTGGTTTCCAACTGCTAGGTATTTCAAAAGATTAGATTTTATAAATCTACTAATTAAATTATTTACGCAAATTGTTTGTCTATTATTATTGATAATACATCAGTGTTATTGATCACACTGAGAATTTTAAATTGGCATACCGGGCTTTTTCATAATGCTTGAATAAAAACTTCAGTAAATCTGTAACCGGAACTTAAATAATCAATAAATGCAAACCAAGATTTACATGCAACAATGTAATTGCATGATACTTATTCAACAGGGAGTGTAACACGTCACGTCCACTGTGTCATCATTTAATGACTGTCTAGCAAACGCTTGCCTGATAACGTCGCGCACACCA